>OX451739.1:623609490-624209490 GCA_948472305.1 Vicia faba
GACTTCTACCACTTGGGTGGCTATACACCCGTTTATATAAATCAAACAATAAATATATATGGTAAACATGTTCCTGAGGCCAACTTCATCTTCAACCTCATGCCCAGCCAGAAGCTCTGTAACTCAAACAATCCTCAACAAAAATGAAAACTGTAAACATGAAACTTATAGCAAATTTCCTCACGATTTCAGAAATGTAAAGCATTAAAACTATAGATCAAAGATAAACATAAATTTCAATGGACCTAATATGAACCCTAAAAATCTCAGAAAATTCAAACTTACAATTCTCTAAGCTCAAACAAAATTAATGGAAACTATGGACATGGTTAGCTTTAGGGCAATGATATCTACATGTTTCATTCACAAATAAATCATTGATGATGCCTGTATGAAAAGTTCCAAAATTAGAAAACTTACCTTGCAAGAGGGTATCGGGTTTGGAGTTTGAGAAGTTTTCAGTGAGTTCCAATGATTGGGTTAGCTTCCTCAAGTCCCCAGGAAGCTAATGGGATGCTTAGCTTGAGCTGAAAGTACCTGAGGAGTTCTGGAGAAGTCCAAGTGTAAAGCTCTGTTTTTGAAAATGGAGGATGGTGTTAATGGTGTTACAATCTTGTAACAGGGTGTGGGATCAGTTTTAAATGATGTTTAGAAGCTTTAGGAACAAAGAGGCTTGAAAAGGCACGAGGGAGTTATGAGTTTCAAGTTTTTGGCCAGTTTATGTGAAAATGGAGGTATGAGATGTGATTCTGAGCTCTTGGTGTTTTTAGGGGTCAAGCATGCATGGTATTTGTGGCAAATGGTTTGTGTATGTATAAGAAAAAGTGTTTGAGAGCTTTGGGCAATCAGAAGTACGAGTTTTCAGCTAATTGCTAGGTTACTTGATTTTCAAGAAAAATGGGAAAAACAAGTTTCAAGAGGACGTACAAGCATGGACTGAGTGATTGTAAGTGTCTAACAAGTTTTTTATGAGTTATAGGACTTGTATGATCATAAGAGAACAAGTTCAAGGCTCAAGAACAAGTTTTGTTCAAAAAGTCACTTTATCAAAATGGCAATGTGCACTTTCTTTCTAAAATGGATATAAAGGATGACCTTGCATTGAATGCTTGAAATGAGACCTCTAACAGCTGTGCAAGCAATTAATTATGGAGTACCTAACAAGTTTGAGGCCTGAAAAGTAGAGTTTATGCAGCATAACTTTGAATTTGAATTTTGTTCATCATAAAATGCCTTGTAATTCAAGTGATAAAACCCTAACTTCATCTCTTCGATTCTCCCTACTCAAGAATGATCTCAAGGAGTTCTTGGACATTTTGGAAATACTGTAATGTGATATACAAGCCATATTTGATTTGCTTTTGAAGATTCCCTTTGGAGCTATATGAAAAAGTTTTATGAAGTTGGGTCAAAATCCTGACCAAATTAGGGCAAAAATTTCACTAAGTGTTTTGTTTCATGACCATGTGTTCTTAAAATTATAACTTGAGATCCAAGCACTTTTGGAAGGAGTTGCATAAAGAAAAGTTGTAGATTTCATGGAGATCTACAACTTTCATGTTGGAAGTTTCTCTTGAATCATCTTGCACCATGGTGAAAAATTTGTTCAAAGTTGTGAAAAAACATGAAATTTTCAACACTTAGAAAATTTCTAAGTTTGAAAATTTTGACTTTTCAAAATGAAATCTTGACTTTTTGATTTCTTGATGAATAAGTTTCATATTTTGACATGTTTTGATGAATTTTAATCTTTGGCATTTGATTTTGACCAAAAAGTCAAAGTTTGATTTTTTAGTATACAGTTGACTTTTGATCAGTTGACTGAAAATTCATCTGTCAATCCATTGGACTTGAGCAATATTTTGAGCCATTTCATTAGGTCAAAATGATGCAATTGGACTCTTGAGATCATGCCTTAAACCAATTGATCATTTGCTAGGTCAAAAATCAGAAATTGCCCTTTCCCAGTCAAAACCCTAATTTTGACCATTTTGCCCTTTTGAAGATTTGATCAAATTTCTTGGGGAATTGTGGTCCAAACTTGATCAAATGATACATATGAGTTTAAAATGTTGACGTGGATAAAAAATTATGAAGTTTGACTGTAAATTGGCCATAATTGACTTTTCCCCTAATACAACTGATTTTTAGGTTAACTGCTCAATTGACTGAGCAAAAGTGTGATCCAAAGCTTGAAACTTGACATGAGTGATCTTGAAGGTCCATAATGATCCATGAAAGTCATATGGGGCATTTGAAGTTCAAATATTCTTGTGCAATCTCAAACCCTAATTTTGGTCATCAGTGCTTAAAGAGGTGTATTGAGCTGATCAACCCTAGTGCAGTCTTGAACCAAGGAGATATTGTGAGAAAATTCTTGATAAGTGAGAGGGAAAATTTTGGGGTACAACAACTGCCCTTGTTCAATCTTCCTAAGCCTGAAGAGTTAGATTGACGAGTTTTTCCATTCGTGACTCAAAGGCAGAAGATGATTGGACATTAGAGTGCCCAGAAATTTGCACTCGGTGATGCGAAGGTTGATGGTAGGGGGAATGGGCTTATAGATGCCATTTGGAAGGATGATGGAAATTTTTTCAGAGATGGGATTGCAGATTCCATCCAGAAATGATTGCTGAACAATAATTGTAAGCTGAAACTGAATGAGTGTTAGAATGGCGTCCGTGTCTGAAGCGTATCTGAGCTGAGTCTGAAAATTGAATCTGAATGAGTATCAGAATGGCATCTGTGTCTGGAGCATATCTGAAAGTTGAATCTGAATGAGTATCAGGATGGCATCCGTGTCTGGAGCATATCTGAACTGTATCTGAGAGTTGAACCTGAATGAGTATCAGGACGACATCTGTGTCTGGAGCGTATCTGAACTGTATCTGAAAGTTGAATCCGAATAAGTATCAGAATAAAATCCGTGTCTGGAGCGTATATGAACTGTA
Organism: Vicia faba; assembly: GCA_948472305.1. NCBI lineage: Eukaryota > Viridiplantae > Streptophyta > Magnoliopsida > Fabales > Fabaceae > Vicia > Vicia faba. The sequence continues at coordinate 623,612,442 of OX451739.1, forward strand.
TCAGAAGTTGAGTTTGAATGAGTATCAAGATGGCATCCGTGTCTGGAGCGTATCTGAACTGTATCTGAGAGTTGAGTCTGAATGAGTATCAGGATGACATCCGTGTCTGGAGCGTATCTGAACTGTATTTGAAAGTTGAATCTGAATAAGTATCAGAATGACATCCATGTCTGGAGCGTATCTGAGCTGTATCAAAAGTTGAGTCTGAATGAGTATCAGAATGGAATCCTTGTCTGGAGCGTGTCTGAACTGTATCTGAAAATCCTTTGAACATTGTTAATGGTAGCTATTGATTAATCTTATCCTGAAAAGGGTAAAAAATATTAGCAGTATGCAATGTCATGATGTATGAAATGCATGGTACAATGAGATTGTGATATATGCATTTATGTTATCGATGTTTATGATATATGGATATGATGTATGCGTATATGAGCTGATCTGCTGCACTGTTGTTGGATAGGGGGAAATAAAACCCCTGACTGCTACTGAGGATATGGAGTGTAAGTCTTCATGTTGTGAAGTAGAAGTGTTGATGAATTTCCATTTAGATAAATAAACTCTGTTGTAAGGGAAATGTTGTGTGCTTCTTGTAAAAACATGTTGGGGAAACCTGAGAAATTGGACGACTTCTACTGGGGATTGATAACTGGAAGCTTTGTTCCGCTGGGGATTAAACTGCTCACTGCGGGGGACTTTATGGAAATAACTTAAAGAGATTTCCCTATTTCTTAAAGCCATCAGTGTTTGTCTTTCTATTTTGTTCATTTGTAAATGGTAATTACGCTCAAATGCATATGTTCAAAAATAAATCATTGGACATTTTTGTAAATAAAACACAAGAGTAAAGAAAAATAGATAGTTTTGCACTTTCAAAGGGATATCTTTGTATTGACTTTGAGTAAGTATTTTTGTACAATGAGACAATCATTCTAGTAAGAGAATGTCGTCGTAAAAAATGAGAATTTGATACAAAGAAAAGATAGCTATGTGTAATAATCCCATGGGGTTCCCGTTCTGCTATAGCCTTCGTGTCTCTGACTATCTTGTCTATTTATTGCCTTGTCCGAAGCTGATTGAATTAATCATAACCGTCGAGTTTGTCAGTAGAAACCAAAGGTTGTCCGTAAGGTGATCTAACGGGACATAGTCATACGCTTTAATTCCCTAACTTTTTCCTGGACCTCCCTTTCGGGTTTTCAGTCCACCGGGATACCCTTTTTTGCCCAAGTCTCCCTTTCAGGTTTTCAACTTGCCGGGTGTATAGATTTTTTTGTTTTATCCCTAATTTTTGCCCGAACCCTTTTGGTTCGCCGGGATGCCCTTGTTTTTCTAGGTGTGTCGACCTAGAGGGTCTCTTTATGCGTAGTATCTTTTGACTATGTCTGCGTTCACAGGGTGTGGCAGGTCATCACCATCCATGGTGGTCAAGATCATTGCTCCACCAGAGAATATGCTTTTGATTACAAATGGTCCTTCGTATGTAGGAGTCAATTTTCCCCTGTGATCACCTTGCGGTAGTATGATATGTTTGATCACCAAATCCCCAACTTGATACACTTGTCATCTGACCTTTTTGTTGAAAGCCTTGATCATTCATTTTTGATACATTTGACTATGACAGACAGCAATAAGTCTTTTCTCATCAATCAAGTTTAATTGATCAAGTCGAGTCTGGATCCAATCTTCTTCATTCAGCCTTTCATCCTTCATAATTATCAAAGAGGGGATCTGGACCTCAATAGGCAAGACAACCTCCATGCCGTATACCAGAGAGTAAGGTGTTGCCCCGGTTAATGTGCACGCTGTGGTACGATACCCGTGGAGAGCGAATGGTAGCATCTCATGCCAGTCTTTGTACGTGATTGTCATTTTCTGTATGATCTTTTTAATGTTCTTATTTGCGGCTTCAACATCATCATTCATCTTTGGCCGATAAGGAGAAGAATTGTGATGCTGGATCTTGAATTGCTCGCACAGGGTGGTCATCATAGTATTGTTTAGGTTCGTACCATTGTCTGTGATGATCCTCTCCGGTTACCATACCGACATATGAGATTTTGCTTGATGAACCGGGCTACAACATTCTTGGTAACGGAAGCGAAAGAAGCTGCCTCAACCCACTTTATGAAATAGTCAATGGCCACTAAGATGAAGTGGTGCCCATTAGAGGTTGTTGGTTTGATTTCCCCAATCATATCGATGCCCCACATAGAAATGGGCCAAGGAGCTGTCAAGACATTCAGAGGAACCGGAGGTATGTGCACCTTGTCAGCATAGATCTGACACTTGTGGCAGGTTCGGGAGTGTTGATAGCAATCTGCTTCAAAGGTAGACCAGTAATAGCCTGCCCGTAAGATTTTCTTTGCCATCGTACACCGACTGGAATGGGTGCAAAAAGTGCCTTCAAGTAACTCAGCCATGATCTTTTCTGCCTCAACCTTGTCTACGTAATGAAGCAACACAGAGTCATGGTTGCGTTTGTAGAGAATGCCATTACTAAGGAATAACTTAGCGGATAATCTCCTTAAGAACTTCTTATCATTGACTGAAGCTCCTTCAGGATATTCTTGAGCCTCAAGATACTTCTTGACTTCGTGAAACCAAGGCCGGTCCACTACTTCTTCAATATTAATCTCGTGATAGTGAGCTGGTTCATCCATTCGTTCAATGGTGATTTGGGGAGCCTCGTCATCCCATTTAAGTTTAAACATAGATGACATTGTGGCTAGTGCGTCTGCTAGCTGATTTTCTTCTCGCGGGAAATGCTCGAAGGTAATCTTCTCAAAATGTGGGAGCAATGTCAACACATGTTCTTTGTAAGGGATAAGGTTAGGGTGTTTGGTGTCCCATTCCCCTTTGATCTGGCTGATGACCAAAGCTGAATCTCCGACTACATTTAAGGATTTGATCCCCAAATCTATGGCAGCTTTGAGACCAAAAATGCACGCTTCATATTCCGCCATATTATTCGTACAATTGAAGCAGAGTCTTGCAGTAAAGGGAGTATGACACCCTTCAGGAGATATGAGTACATCACCAATACCATTGCCGAGTGCGTTGGATACCCCATCAAAAACCAGGGTCCATCGGGATCCTTGTTCAGGTCCGTCATATGGCCTGAATTCTTCACAATTGTTTACCATCACGATGTCTTCATCTGGGAATTCGAACTTCATGGACTGGTAGTATTCCACAGCTTGGTGAGTGTTGGCTCCTGAACTTGACACCTACTATATATTGGCCTTATAGGACAAAAATAGAACAAATAAAGTCAAGCTGGAAAATATTTCGATGGATGAAAAAACTTAGAGAAAATATCTGAGTTACACATTGGTCTTCGACCAGGCATCACCATCAAGATTTCAACTAAGAAGGTCCTATGACCTTCGACTAGAAGAACATACCTTCGTGTCAATACCAAAGACACATGATATTTGAATTTGAATTGTTGGAGGGAAAGACTGTTTCTCCAGCAGTTAAAGGAAAGCGGCGTTGCTGGAAGATAGAGGTCGAGGGACGTGCAGAGGACACTTGTCTTCATCTTAGAGCAAAGCCACCCCTCGACGGTTATGTAGTTTTAGTATAAAATAAGAAGTCCGTGTAGTTTTTCCGTGTGTTCAACCTATTGTGCTAGTTACTTAAATATTGTCCAAGTACCCGCCGTGTGTGAAAGGATAAACTGAGAAATGTACATTGGAAACACCATTTTTCATTAATAAAGTCTCTTTTACATTGCTTTGATCTTATTTTTCAAAGTTACTTTTCCTGCATCTTTACATGCATTTCTATTAACTTTCCTACTTTCCAAAACCCCAAGCATCTTATCTTTGGTCGAACGTGCGTTCTTCCTAGATATCTATTTTTACATCAAACCAACATAAAAATTAGCATATGTTCTGGGATCAATCTGATTGATCCCACGAGTAACCAAAAGGACTTTCCTTTTTGGAGGATCAGCGGTTGTTTACCAAAAACCACGGTAAACAAATTGGCACACCTGATGGGACGTTGCTAGTTTTTATCGTCTATTTGTTCATGTTATTGCTTTCGTTTTATAAGTATACAACATTGCATGTTATTAAGAAGTGGTAGAATAACCAACGAGTGTACTGTTAGGAAAAGAAATAGCGAAAGTAGAATGGCTAGTGAGCCAAATCATGGAGAAATACCTCCACCAAATACTATTGGAACAACGGTTATGACTACCGTTGGAGAGAATATCTCAACTGCTGTTGGTTCAGTACCAACTTTAACCACAAATCAAACAGGACCCTTACTTTTGTATGTAGGTCCTAGAGGTCCTTTAGGAACGCCCCCACCAAGGGCAAATCCAGGATCTCGACCATACATTCCCCCAGGATTCTCGACAGCCTGGATGGATCGAGAACAACCATATGGCATGCCAACCACTGAAATGGCTAGCCTTATGAACGTTGCGTCTACTTTTTCAGAATCTTTGGTGAGTGCATCATTGCCATTACAGGGATCTGGAGCCAGTATGGCAAATTTGGGTAGAAACCAGATTTTAGGAGGACCATCAAATGCAATACCAAGCCTCACAAATGCTTCTACATCAATTTTGAGGCAACAGATGGATGAAAGCAACCATGATATGGTGCAAATGTTGGCACAAACTTTAAGTACAGTGCTGATCCCCCTAATTCAAAATACTACCTAGTCGAATCAACAAATGGTAGCGCAAATGACGCGCATGGCTGAATTCTTTGGGGTACCCCAAACTATTCAACAACCCCAAAGAATACCAATAAGAGTAAACCAAGGGGTAATCGTGGAAGATGATTTGACTGTTAATCAAAATCCTCAGATCCCTAGAGTAGAAATAGAATAACCTAGGGTCGAAATACCTCAAAATCCCCCACCAATCCCTAGAGAAATCGATCAAGGAGTGATTATGGTGAATAGGAACCAAAATGCTGATGAATTGATACAACAAGTTCAACACCAAAATTATGGAACAGACAATAATCTGACTACCATGATCGAAAGGATCATGATTCAGAATGGGATGAACATTGGTTTTCACAGACCAAACTTCACATCCCCATTGTAAGAATATATTCTACAAACAGACTTACCCCTAGGGGAAAAGTCCCCAAGTTTACCAAATTTTAAGGGGATACGCTAGAATATATTGTCGAACATGTGGCGAGATATTTGATAGAGGTTGGGGAAATAGAAAACAACAAAAACCTTAGGATTAAATATTTCCCAAGTTCTCTAACAAAGAATGCTTTTACTTGGTTCACTACCCTCCCAGCCAATTCGATCCACAATTGGAATCAATTGGAAAGATTGTTCCATGAACAATTTTACATGGGACATACCAAAATAAGTCTAAAAGAATTGGCTAGTGTGAAGAGAAGATTCACTGAGCTAATAGATGAGTATCTGAATAGGTTTCGATTACTTAAACCCAGATGCTTTACCCAAGTGGCCGAACATGAATTGGTCGAAATGGCAGCAAGGGGCCTGGATTATTTAATTAGGAAAAAGTTAGACACCCAATACTTGAGAGACATGGCCCAACTGGCCGATAGAGTTCGACAAGTAGAACGCCTTAAAGCCGAAAAAGCTAAAGCTACCAAAACTCATCGAAGAGAAAGGGTAGCCTATGTAGAAATGGATGATGACGATCCAGAGACATCTAGTGATCCTATAGATGTCGAAGAAGGTGAGATAGATTTAGAAGAATTAAAACAAGGACCGCCATATTCTTGTAAATTGCTAGTGCCATCAAATGGAAAAAATCATGTAGAGTCTGAAAGAAACAGTGACAAATTCCCTAAGAAAACATATAGTTTTGACATATCTAAATGTGATGAAATATTTGATTTATTAGTCAAAGATGGCCAAATGATAGTGCCCCCAGGGGTAAAATTGCCTCCTTTAGAACAAAGAAAGAAAAGAGGTTTTTGTAAATACCACAATTTTCTAGGCCATAAAACCTCACAATGTTTTCTTTTAAGGGTTCTTGTTCAACAAGCACTTAAAGAAGGAAGGCTAAAGTTCACTGATAAGCCAACAATGAAAATTGACGCAAACTCACTACAGATGGAGGCACATTATGCTGAGCCAGTCAACATTCATATGGTGGAAGTTTCTGAAGACTTCGTTAACAAGCCCATCTTTGGCAGTTTTACTGGAAACATATTTAGGAAAACTATCAAAGGAGTGAGGAAGGCCACTGAAGGCCTAAACCTGAACAAAGGAGCTGCCCAAGTGTTGTACCCCAAAATTTGCCCTCTCATGTTTTCAAAGGTCTTCCCTTACATGGTTGATCACAAACACTTGCCTAACGAAAATAAAGTTTTTTTTGAAGATGAACAAAGTGTCTTTCGATTGGCATTTGGGAAAAGTCTTCGATTGGGTATCCAAAATCCTTCGATACAGGCTTGACTCACCAGTGTTCGATTGGGCATTTGGCACTCTTCGATCAGGCTTTGATTAGTAAGCTTCGATTAGGTGTTTGGAACCCTTCGATCAAGCTTTGGTTCGCAAGTCTTCGATTGAGCGCTGGACCCCCTTCGATCAAGTCAATTTCACAAATGATTCGACTATGCATTAACTACTTCAGGCTTACCTTCGACTCACGAGGCAAGAATCTCCTACAAGATTGTTTCGATTCACAAAGGAAAAGGCCCCTCAACTTGCCAGCACACCAGGCAAGTGGCTCATTCGAAGAACATGTAAATGACTCATTCGAAGAACATGTAAATGACTCATTCGAAGAACATGTAAAGGTCCATTTGAAGAAGCATTCAAAGGGTCATTCGAAGAACATTCAAAAGGTCCATTTGAAGAAGCATTCAGAAGGCCCATTCGAAGGGTACATAAGAAGTCCATTCGAAGGAGGCAACTCAAGACCAATCGAAGAGCATGGCCTGAAGGCATTCGAAAATCAAAAGTGTCCAGGTTCATTTAAAATTCCAAAGAGACATGAATATTTAAAAAAGGAAATCTTTTAATATGTCTGATTCTTGTCTCATGGCTTTAAAGGCCTGGTTAAATGGCCGTCCCTTGCCATTTTCGTGCACCTTCACACTCCTATAAATACGAGGCCAGTGACACATAACAAGGAGAACGGAAAAAGGAGAGAGAAACCGGGAGGATTTGGAGATACGCTGCCCACAAACCCACCAAAGGTTATCAGCATTTTCATAAGTAATCCAAGCCAAAGCAGCCATTCAGCGAACATCTCCATACCCAGAGCCACAGATCATACATCTTTAATTGGTAAGGGTTTGCAAAAACAAAATTGCACCTTCATGACATTTAAATACACATTGCATATGTATTCTTGTTATTACTGATTATGTTGCATGTAAGCTGAAGCATAAAGATGAGATCGTGCCATTGCTGGGGCACGATCTAAGTTTCTCCTTTGAATCTCAGGATAAAACAAACCCAGGCCCAGATTCAGCAGATTCAAATTGAGGAAAGATTCGAATTGGGAGGAGATTCGAATCAGGGGGGTAAAGTCCCCCTGGATCTTTAACATTTGTCTCGTTTTGCAGGAAATATCTTCTCAGAATCTTATTCAGAGCTTCAAAGCTTAGCAGCTTAGCTTCGAACTGGATCCAGGGTTCCCAGATCGAAGGATGACATATCCAGATCGAACACCCCTAAAGTGCAGCCCCTCATGCACCTTCGATCAAGCCTCTTCACTGGATCGAAAGACAGCCCACACCTCTTTCGATCCAGGCCTCCAGAATTATAGCTTTCTTGATTTACTGCCTGTTCCTTCGATTTCATCTTTGTTTTGACTATTTTATTTCTGTTTTTTAATCAACATAAAATCAATTAAAAAGAAAAACCACAAAAACATTAGGCTAGTTTTTCTATTAAATTAACTTTATTAATTAATCATTTAATTATCTTAACATTTTCTCAAAACTAAAATTAAGAAGATTTAGATCATTTTCCCAAAATAAAATAAAACAACAAAAAGATTTTATTCTTAGGATTTTTAGAGGTTATTTTCAGATTCGCGCGCGTTTATTTTATTGTAACTGCCTACTGGTTTGTGATAGCTTAACTAAGACTTTTACACTTTACTGCTTTATTCCCCCAATTTTGGACATGTAAATAATCCCCCTCCCCGAAGCCTTGTAATAGCGTAGGATTTATAATTCCCGCACTTTAAATTCCTATATATATATTAACTGCTTAGATGTATGCTAACTAGGATTGTATGACAAGATCTGAAAACAAACGGTAGAACACCTAAATATACAAAGATAATATAACTGAAAAAACAATACACTCGCACATGCCACTCTTAGGGTACACCTCACTTGGTTGCCTCGAACGTGGTCATTGAGTATAGGAAGTCTTAGAGGTCGCCCTCCTGTCCAAAGATCAAAGTTGCCTCAAAACGGTTGCCTCGAAAAAATGATCTAAGACATTAGGGTTACCGCTAAGGCGTCCTAACATTGCTTTAGTGGCCACACGTCCCTTAAATCGAATTGATCCAAAAAGCTCCAACGACGGTGCTACCTACTCCTCAATAGTGGGATAGCACTGTCTAAAGGACATTTGTACAGTTTAATTCCTTTTCGAGTAGGTAGAGGTTCTTAAGTACTTGCTCCTTTAAAAACAAAACAAAACTTTTTGCACTTACACCCCTTTCAAACAAAAAACTCTTTTCAAACCCACAAACACAAAGAAAAGCAAACTTTTGAAAACACAATGAGCAAGTACCTAAGAGCCCGTGGATAACCACGGATAGAAAGGGTGCTAACACCTTCCCTTTCTATAATCTACCTCCCAAACCCGAGAAACATCTCGAAAAGGAATTTTTCTGTGCTTTTGTCCTTTCCTTGTTGGATAAAATAAAAGACGGTGGTGACTCTTGCTTACCGCGACATTTTGCAAAAACAAACGCAAATGCGAACCAGCATTCCAAAATAGTCAGTTCTCATTCCCATCGATCACAGAACTGGCGACTCTGCTGGGGAATTATTTAAAAGTGGGGTTACCTTAGGGTTTAGATCACCTTTACTTGCTTACCTTGATTGCTTTGTTTGCTTTACACTTGGTTCTATTGTTTGGGTTTGAAATCCTCCACCAGGATTTGGGAAACATTCATAGATAGCAATACATTATGGAAACTGTGCGGGGTATACCGACACGGTTGAAGCAATAACTATATTAGTGCGACATATTTGTGAGTACCGGTAACCTTTGAGTCAATCAAAGAGAATACGGGGCCGCTGAGTGATGTCACTAAGCACTAATGAACTAGAACCTTACTTGACCATCTTGGCCTTTTTAGGGGTAGTGAGATGACCGACTTTGGTGCAGTCCGAAGTTGGTAGATACTCGATACTACACTCATTGAGGATTGTTTTCTTGGAACATTTTGGTCGCTAGTTAAGTGGCTAAACCAAAACGATGAACATAGAAAACAATCCAATGATATTGAGCTCCTTAGAACCCGGTTACTATTTATAGGACAGGTTTTGAACCAACTGAAACTGAAAAGAGGGTAATACCTAAACTCCATGCCAGCCTAAACTTAAGGCTGTTTATGTGACTTGTGTGCCTTCAAACTTGAACTACTTGCATATTCTTGTCATCTGACAACATGAGTTCCTTGCAGGTTTTGTTTATATTCCTTATTCGATAATTTGGATTTATTGCAGGGTTTACTTACATCACTTCACACTTTTGCTTAAACGCATATCATACACATCACAATATCATGCCTTAACATTTCCTTAACCATTTCAAGGATCTCAAGGGCTTGTGATGCAGGTTATGGTAAATCAAATGTCCAGCAAGGGGCAAAGGGGATTTATTTTCCTCTAGCCAAGGTTGTTTAGAAATCAAAACACGATAACTTAAGTCAGGGGCTATGACCCACTCGATATGGTGAGATTGACTCTTGAAGAAGGACTCTTAGAAACATGAAGTTCCTTCAATCAAGCTACCAGATTCAGATTCTAAAAGTTTCTTGTTTACCCCGCGAGATCCTTGAAAACATTGCATACATATATCATACATATCATTGCATAACAGGTCTCCCAGTACATGTCTCTTATCTTCTTTGTTGTTTATTTCAGCAATCATCATGTCTACTGAACCTTTAACCGAGCAAGATATCAAGGCCCTCCAGGCCCAGAATGCCCAATTTCAAGAGCTGATCATAAATCTAGCTAAGGGTCAGCAAGACCTGAAGACTTTGATCCTGAAGGAGAAAAAGAAGAAGAAAAAGAGGACCATCATGTTCAACACTGGACACAAGTTTGGAAACGGGATGCAGAATGAAGTTGATCTGACCACCTCATCTGGAGGGAAAGATAGTCCACAAGAAAGGAGGGCCCCTAGCCCTATGGTCTACGATAACGAGACGAACTATGATGAAGAACAATATCCTTCTGCTGAGGATAAGTACAAACAGCTGGAAGACCGTTTGAGCGCTATGGAGATACAGAAGGTGCCCGGTCTGGACTTCGGAGATCTAGGTCTATCCTCTGGGGTGGTGATTCCCCATAAATTCAAGGCACCTGCCTTTGCCAAGTATGACGGGGCTTCCTGTCCAAAGCTGCACCTCCGGTCATATGTAAGAAAGATCCAGCCTTACACTGCTGATAAGAACTTGTGGATCCATTTCTTTCAAGACAATATTTCAGGGACTCAGCTTGAGTGGTTCTATCAGTTGGACGGAGCCAGTATCTGCAGCTGGGAGGATTTGGCTACTGCGTTCTATAGGCAGTATCAGTATAACTCCGACCTCACTCCTACGCGTACCCAACTCCAGGGTATGTCAATAGGGACGGGTGAAGGATTTAAAGAGTATGCTCAAAATTGGAGAGACCTTGCGGGAAGGGTGCAACCACCTTTAGCTGATCGTGAACTTGTTGATATGTTTTTGGGGACCCTGTCTGGTCCATTCTTTAACCACTTGATCGGAAGCTCTTCAACCGGGTTCACCGAGCTAATACTGACCGGCGAAAGGGTCGAAGTTGGCATCAAAAGTGGGAAGATTCAAGAAGCTATACCTTCTGATGCTCAGAAAAAGCCCTACAATGGGAAGAAAGAGTCCAACGCTGTGTATGGTCAAAAGGGTTGTCATGACCAATACGTAGGAGAAATCTTGATCTCTAATCCGACGCCTGCTCAACAAAGACAGGGGCATCAGCATAAGGAGGTCATGCCTAAAAGACAATTCACTAAGATCAACATGTCACTGGGTCAAGCGCTACAACACATGTTGAAGGCAGAGCTGATTACGTTAAAGGCTCCTCTCCGGAACCCAAATACTTCCGCTCCTACCTATCATCCCAATGAAAGGTGTGCATACCACTCTGACAGTTCGGGACATGACACAAACAATTGTTGGGCTCTGAAGAACAAGGTCCAAGACATGATTGATGCCAAGGAGATCAAGTTTGACCCTCCGGAGACTCCAAACATAATCACTGCTCCTATGACGAATCATGGAAAGCTTTTGTTCATTTGAATTTTCAAGTTGTAATATCTTTGTTATTCAAACAATTATCTATTAATGCCAAACTTTGTTTCATTAATGCATTGCATATGTTTGACTTGATTTGATCCAATCATTTTAATTACATTTAAACTATGCTTTTTACTCACTTTATGACATTCAACTCTTGCTAAAAGTTACAAGCCTTTAGAGGGAGGATGACGAAACAATACCATAATCTCATACAATATGCTTTTGGACAGACCTTGCTGACGATGTACATGCATTTCTTTCAAATCCTAAACACTGGAGTTATAAGGAAGATAATCCCTAGTCAACCCCTTCGAGCCAAAGAAGTAGGAGTTTTCTGTTTTAAACACAAATTGAAACCTTTAATTTCAACCTGGGACATGGTAGTCTCTTAGTTAATTCAAAAAGATGCGCAATGAGGTTGCAAAACTCTCAGTTTATAATACAACGAACGACATCAAAAGCATTCCTCTGGAATCAAAAGACAGTGGTGGTTCCTTATCTCATAGGCAGTCAATCTCTTAAAAGAGAAAAGCCCACTGAGCCAAAACCTATAAAGGAGGCTCAAGAAATTTGGCGCATCCCGCTGACTGTAATCTCGAAAACAGGAACAGTCAGGCAAAAGTTAGGGATAACAAATCAAAAGAACGAGGTCGCTACAAATCCTCAACAACATGAAAAATGTTGCAAAAATGACTGCCTTCCAACAAATTCAACTTGTGTGAACCATCACCAAAAATGTCGTTCCAGACTCATTAGGAGTTCAAATACACAATTAACTGAGTTTAGGATAGAAGAACATCACGAAGAGCGGGTGGGTACAAATATACTTTGAGCCTTTATCCTTTGCTTCTTAAACCGTGAACCTAGCCACGCTACAACCCTTCAAAAGTCCTAATTGAAGCATGGGTTAGTTCGAAAGCATATTGTTACAAAAGGTATCCTGAATCCTGTAAGGCTTTGCTCTAAATCCTGAGTTTGAATTTTCCTAGCAAAATTTCTTTACTCGCTAAAACGCATTTTCAAAAAATAAAAAAACTTCAAGACAAACATAAACTTTGCATTACTTGAATATCATTGTTTGCATATGGCTATTTGTTTAACAGCGGAGAAATTCACACAATGAACATCCAGTGAACAAAAGCTCTCTTAGTGAACAAAATCAATTCAAGAAGGATGACACTTCCATTGACGAATCTCCTATCAACAGGGGGACTTGACATGTCACTATCCAGCACACCTGGGGCAGTCAAGTCAAGATTTCAAGAAATCTCTGAAGAAGTGCAGAGTAACCAGGGGCAAGTCTCCATCTCCGTCACTTGGGGCATTGAACATCAATCTCAGTGAAGGGTTACGTACAATTAAACATTTTCTGGTGTTGTACCCCAAAATTTTCCCTCCCATATCCTTCAAAGTTTTGGCAAGCATTTACTCAAGTCCACTCAAGGAGTTGCACAGTCAACCATCCTCCTAAGGCAGGCAAAATTAGGGTTTTGGTTCTTACAAGGAAGTTGAGGTTTTCAAGGGCCCAATCAAGTCCAATATGCTCATATACATTGTCAAGCACCTACATGTCAAGTTTCAAGGCTCACAAGGTCAAGTTGCACAGTCAAAAACCCTAATTGCTGCACAATCAACTGTAGGGGCAAAATGGTCATTTGGCAGTCAAAAGTCAAAATTTTTGGTCACCATCTTATTTTGAAGCCACAATCATAATTTGATCAAGTCTTGATCATGATTCCACAAGAATGGCTCAAAAATCATCAAGATGCAAAAGTTTCCATTTTTGGACAGCTGAAAAGTCAACTGTAACTTGACCAAGGCATAACTGTTTCATGGTTCATCAGAAAAATCCCATCCAATGCTCATTTTGAAGTGGAGGACATTTCCTACAACTCATCTTCACATTCCAAGTCCAATAAATGCTCTCACAAAAAGTTATCAATTTCAACATTATAGGTCATTTTCAAAAGTCAACAAAAAGGCATTTTAAGTCAAAGACCATAACTTGATATTGGTAAATTCAAATGACATGGGACCAAAGGCATTGGTTAGAGAACTTCAAGACCTTTCCAAAATGTCCAAGAACATGTTCATATGATTAAAATTGTGCAAGATATGCATTGGAGAAGTTGGGAAATTTTTGTGAAATGGCAAAAGTCAACTATCCTTGAAACTTCAATTTTTGACAAAAGGGCCCACTTTTTTCCACTTGATTCAGCCTTGTCATGCCACCCACGTGTCCCATGATTAATTTCAAGATTAAACATTAATTTTTCTATTTTATTTAATTTTTATTGATTTAATCCATTTTAAATCCATAAAATTCAAATAAAATCAAAAAAATTAATTAAAGGGGATCTTTGTGGTTTGAATGACCTTTATATGCCATTTACTAGCTGCCAAATTCGTGCAAGCTATTTTTTGTACACAAAATTTTGAATTTGTGCCAAGATGTCCAGATACATGTAAGCATGGAAAGGGAAAGTTTTGCAAATTTTGGAAGCTTTTTAATTTGTTGGATTTTGGTTTGAAAGCATGGCTTTATGGCTTGGATTCTTGCCTTATTTCTTTGTCCCCTCCATCTCCTCTATATATACAAGCCTTGCAAGCCTCATTCACAACCAGAACTTTACACAAAACGGCCAGAGCAAAATCCAAAAAGTGTCAAAAAAGTGTGAGATCAAAAGAAGTATTGCAAGCATTTTCAGGCCAAAAGGAGAACGTGACTCTCTTCTTTTCCATCCCCTGAAGCTAAAGCAACCCTTGACACATCCTAAGATCCATCATACCGCGCTGTAAGTTCTTCCCAGGTCCCCCAAAATTTCTATACATTTTTTTTCTTTACATGCTTGTGTGTAGGTTCCAAAAGAAGGTTCATCATACACCTTCCTCATCCAGACGCCAAGTGTCCTCAAGCGTCCATCCAGTGGCCTAAAGATGACGTACACCATGCTCCTGGTCAACCTTGTGCATAGGCAAGCAAGAAAGTCAACGTGGCTTGGCTGGTTAATGGGCCTAAATTTCCAGATTCACCTCCTTAAGGGTCCAACACCCCCCTTGGTTCACTCTTTTTTCTTTTTGTTTTATATTTTCTAATTTAGTTATTAATTGTTTTTTTAATTATTATTATTACCACCAAAATTAACATAATTAATATTTTTCATAAAAATTCAAAAAAAACTAAAAAATGTAAATATTTTTTATTATTCACTATTAATTATTTTTATAAATAAAACACTAATAAATTGATTTAGTTTAATTAGGTAATTTTAATTTCCTTTTCCAATAAATAAAAATGAATTAGACTTAGGTTTTTTTTCTTTTAACTTTTAATTTCTTTTTTTAATTTTATTAAAAACATAAAAACAAAAAAATATTTTTCTTTTAATTAAATTAATTAATTAATTATTAATTTTAATTTCATTAATTACAAAAAAGGGACAAAATTCAATTCTTATTCAAAAGGGGTCAAAACCCTTAGGACGTTCCCGATTTAATTCTCACGCGCATTTATTTATTTTGTTTGTTTATGTAACTGTCTCCAGATATGTAATAGTTAAATAGGAATTTTACCGCTTTATTTACTATTTCTCGCACTTATTTACCAAAACGGGTCTTTGTTTTTTGGCGATGTATAGACCCGCGCCTTGTAATAGTTAGAATTTATATTTCTGCAATTTACTTTTCCGCACTCCTAACTGTTAACAATGCATGAAAGAATGTATATAATAAAATCAATCCGTAGCTCACAAATACCATGTTCAAAGAAAAACATAAACTGAAATTGAACACACATGCACATGCCACTCTTAGGGTACACCTCACTGGTTGCCTCGAACGTGGTCATCAAGTATAGGATGTCTTAGAGGTCGCCCTTTGTCTAAAGATCCAGTTGCCTCAAAACGGTTGCCTCGGATAAAAGGATCTAGGACATTAGGGTTACCACTAAGGTGTTCTACCATTGCTTCGGTGACCACATTGTCCCTTAATCGAATTGACCCGAATACCTCCAACGATGGTGCTACCTACCTCTCAATGGTGGGATAGCACTATCTAAAGGACTCTTACACAACTTAATTCCTTAGGGTAGGTAGATTCTCATGGGTACTTGCTCTTCTCAAAACAAACAAAAATACTTTTCGCACCCTACACTTTCAAAAAGTTTTCAAACAAACACTTCATACACTCTTGAGGACTGATACAAGAGTTACTTAGAAGTTTTTCAAATGAACTTTTTTTCAAAACCCACACACACTTGAAAAGCAAACAAATTTTGAAAACATAAGAGCAAGTACCTAAGAGCCCGTGGATAGCCACGGATAGAAAGGGTGCTAACACCTTCCCTTTCTATAAATCTACCTCCTGAACCGAGAAACATTCTCGAATAAGGAATTTTGCTGTGCTTTTGTCCTTTCCATATTGGAGAACATAAAAGACGGTGGCGACTCTTGCTTACCGCGACATTTCGCAAAACCAGCTACAAAAACAGTCAGTTCTATTCCCACCGATCACAGAACTGGCGACTCTGCTGGGGATTATAAAAGTGAGGTGTACCTTAGGAATAGTTCATTATCATGTTTTCAATTGCTTGATCTGCTTGCTTTAATACAGAATGGTGATTCCTCGAACACTGAGAAGAAGCCGTCCAAGAAAGAATCTAGTGCTGTCAACGCAGTAGTTATCTCAAAACCGGCCGGTGCGCCTCAACATCACAACCAACAAAGGGAAGAGAGACCTAAAAGGCAATTCACTCCCCTCGGCATGACCTTGTCCCAGATATTGCCACAGCTGCTGGAGACCAAGTTGGTAACTCTAAGGGACCCTCCTAAGAATCCCAACAGGACACCTTCAAGGTATAACCCCAATGTTCGCTGCGCCTATCATTCTGACAGCCCGGGGCATGCTCTAGATGATTGTTGTACTTTGAGAAACAAGGTTCAGGATCTGATCGACGCAAGGGAAGTCCAGTTCGACTCTCCAGAGACTCCCAATATGATCACTGCTCCCCTGCCAAAACATGGCTAGGATTAGAATTATTTTTTGTTCATTCGAATGTTCAAGTTGTATTTTGCTTTGATTGTTCAAACATTGTACTCATGTCAAACGTTGTTATTTCATTAATGCATTACACATGTCTGTTTTGAAGTAATTATTTCGTATTCACTATACGCAAACAGTTTTCATATTTTTGTGATGATCAACTCTTGATTGAAAAATTCTAAAGCCTCTTGAGGGAGGATGACGAAAACGATACCATGATCTTTACATTATGCTTTTGAACAGACCCCGCTGATGAGGTACAGGAATTGTTTCAATTCCTAAACACTGGAGTTATAAGGAAGATAATCCCTCGTTAACCCCTTCGAGCCAAGAAGTAGGAGTTTTTCTTTTCGCAAAAATTAAAATCCTAAATCATAACCTGGGGCAGGGTAGTTCTCTCAGTTGATCCAAGTACATAACGAATGACGTCAAAAGAAGTCCTTACAAAACAAAAGACAGTGATGGTTCCAAATAATCATAAGGACAGATAGTCGTAATCTCTCAAACTAAAAGCCCAATAAGTCAAAACCTATGAAGGAGACTTGCAAAACTAGGGCATCCCGCTGACTGTAATTACAAAAAGAAACAGTTCAGGCAAAAAACAGGGATAACGAAATCAAAAAGAAAGAGGTCCTACAAACCCTCAACAAAAAAGAAATGACTGCCTATTCAAAATAAACTATCAGTATCCGAACCATCACCGGAACATCATAGCAAAGACTCAAACAAGGTCTGACGCACGATCAACTGAGTTTAGGTTTGAAGAACATCACGAAGAGCGGGTGGGTACATATAAATTTGAGCCTTTATCCTTTGTTTCTCAAACCGTGAACCAGGCCACGTTATAACCCTCAAAAGTCCTAGCCGAAGCATGGGTTAGTTTGAAAGCATACTGTTACGAAAGGTATCCTGACTCCTTAAGGTTTGCTGTAAAATAACGAGTTGACATCACATTTACAAAAATTCATTTGTTTTACTGAAAAAATACATCTTCAAAAAAATTCGAGACATACATAAGCTTTGCATTTTTAATATAACATTGCTTGCATGTGACTATTTGTTTGAACAGCAGAGAAATTCGCACGAAGAATATCTAATGAACAAAAGCACCTCCAATCAAGGGGAATGGCATGATCATTGTCCATCACCTGGGGAAGTTAAGTCAAGATTCGGAGAATCTCTCAAAAGGCCAACCAGCTTGGGGCAAATCTCCGTCTGAGTCACTTGGGGCATTGGACGATCAAACGAAGATCTTCTGGTGGCATGGCAACACAACAACAGGGGCACCCCCTACATCCTGAGAGCGCGGACATAGTCGAAAAAATACTGCGCATAATCAAAGACCCGCTAGGTTGACACACCTAGGCAAAAATAAGGGCTTCCTGGCAAATCAAAAGGGTTCGGGCAAAAATAAGGGATGAAATGAAAAATCTGTACACCCGGCAAGTCGAAAACCTGAAAAGGCGGCTTGGGAAAAAATGGGTATCCCGATGGACTGAAAACCCGAGAGGGCGGTCCAGGAAAAAGTTAGGGATCAAAAGCGTATGACTATGTCCCGTCATCTCGTGACTTGCCTACCAGAAGAAGATTTGTCAATCGGCAATTATCAAGCACCTCACAGGCCTCCTTCTCCCGCAGAAACTGGGGAAATAAGAATTGTCTAAGCAATCTAGTTGCTCTGTCCACCAAGGTACCAAGGTAGATTCGGCTGAAGAATGCAACCGAGATACCTTCACTCCCCGAGAGTAAGACAGGTATCAACAATACTCTCCCCGAGCAGATTTGTTCTCCAATCAGCCCCAAAAAGGCACAGTATTCTCCAGCAAGTCAGCAACGCTCTCCCCAAGCAGAGTTAGTCTACTATCAGTCTTAAGGAAGTTGGACATCCCCAAAAGATCTTAATATTCCCCAGTGGAGTATGCAGATGTTCCTAAGCAAGTATCCCCGACAGTCTTAATATGAGATTGTTCCCCGGCGGAATACAGACATCCAGTGGAGCCACTCCCCCAGTGCAGTCCAAAGTCTCCCCAGGAGAGTTGAATCAATCTCCCCAGTAGGAAGCTTATCCCCAGTAGATTCTGGAAGCTTATCCCCTGTAGAGCACGAACGCGTCTCCCCGGTTTTATTCAAAGGTTATTCTCCACCAGAGCTTATAACTGGGTTATCCTCAGCTAATTACCACGGAAAGATCATCCTCGGCGAAGCTCTTCCTATCCCCAGCGGAGTTCATCAAATTCCTTAACGAAGCTCATCAACGGTATCCTCAGCAGAGTTATCATCAAAACCTCAGCGAAGTATCTCTTCCCACAGAGTATTCCCCCGCAGAATAATCTCTTCAACAAAGTTTATTCCTCAACAGAGTCATCTTCTCTTACCGGTTTATTCTTGCAACCATCATCCCCAGCGGAAACGAAGAACTCCACTCTTCAAACATCAAGCCCAGGATTCAATAAACTCCCGGCATCCGTCAAGGATTTATTTTCCTAGACGAGAATACATTCATAAACATCGCATCATCATACACATCATACAATCTCATTTTATATTGAGAACATCATCGCTTGATCCATGTCATGCATTGCATGTGACTAACCTTACCTTTCAGGGAGGATACAGTTAAATGATCAGCTATGTCAAAGAAGACAGATACAGTCGAAAGAGACCAATCCAGTCAAAGAAGACAGATTCAGTCAAAAAAAAGACAAGTCTGGCTAAATCCCAAAGGTTTTTCTGATGTTCATCCAGTCAAAGAAGACAAGTCCAGTTAAAATTAATTCCTAAAGTCATTGAAGACAACTCGTCATTGAAGACAACCCGTCATTGAAGACAACTCGTCATTTAAGACAACTCGTCATTGAAGACAACTCGTCATTGAAGACAACTCGTCATTGAAGACAACCCGTCAGTATAGACACCCATCATTGAAGACATCTCGTCATTGGAGACTACCCGTCATTGAAGACAACCCGTCATTGAAGACAACTCGTCATTGAAGACAACTCGTCATTAAAGACAACCCGTCGTTATAGACACCCGTCATTGAAGACAACTCGTCATTGAAGACAACTCGTCATTGAAGACAACTCGTCAGTATAGACACCTGTCATTGAAGACATCTCGTCATTAAAGACTACCCGTCATTGAAGACAACTCGTCATTGAAGACAACTCGTCATTAAAGACAACTCGTCATTGAAGACAACTCGTCATTAAAGACAACTCGTCATTGAAGACAACTCGTCATTAAAGATCACTCGTCATTTAAGACAACCCGTCAGTATAGACACCCGTTATTGAAGACATCTCGTCATTGGAGACTACCCGTCATTGAAGACAACCCGTCATTGAAGACAACTCGTCATTGAAGACAACTCATCATTGAAGACATCTCGTCATTGAAGACAACTCGTCATTAAAGACAACCCGTCAGTATAGACACCCTTCATTGAAGACACCTCGTCGTTGAAGACTACCCGTCATTAAAGACAACTCGTCATTTAAGACAACCCGTCATTGAAGACAACTCGTCATTAAAGACAACTCGTCATTGAAGACAACTCGTCATTGAAGATCACTCGTCGTTGAAGACAACCCGTCCATGAAGATAACCCGTCCAAAGAGACAACTCGTCAAGAAAGACAAAACCTCCTCTGGTTCAATTAAATCCTAAAGATTTTTCTGAGATAACCTGTCAGTAGAGACAACCCATTAACCTTTTGAAGTTCCAGATTCGATACCTATATCTAGCCAGGGCATATCTGTGAGCGAATGAGTGAAGATCAACCCCTGTAACAGGCCAGGTAATTATCTTTCTTTCTCAGGTACGCAAGTTCTCACTAAGGAATCTCTTACGCGATCGACACCTAGATGGCATCTATAAGCCCATCCTCCCATTACATTTCCAAATGGAATCTAAAAGCCCATTCCCGACAAGGTTCTGTCACACTTCCAGATGGCATCTATAAGCCCATCCTCCTATCCACCATCTCTCCAAATGGCATCTGTAAGCCCATTCCCGACATCACATTGCTGATACTCTACTATGTGAGTGCAAATTTCTGGGCACTCTAGTGTTCAATCATCTTCCACTTTCGGATCACGAAAGGCACGCGCGCCAATCTACATCCTCAGGTCTAAGAAAATTGAACAGGGGAAACTTTTGTACCCCAAAATTTGCCTTCCCATATCCTTTAAAGTTTTGGCAAGCATTTACTCAAGTCCACTCAAGGAGTTGCACAGTCAACCATCCTCCTAAGGCAGGCAAAATTAGGGTTTTGGTTCTTACAAGGAAGTTGAGGTTTTCAAGGGCCCAATCAAGTCCCATATGCTCATATACATTGTCAAGCACCTACATGTCAAGTTTCAAGGCTCACAAGGTCAAGTTGCACAGTCAAAAACCCTAATTGCTGCACAATCAACTATAGGGGCAAAATGGTCATTTGGCAGTCAAAAGTCAAAATTTTTGGTAAACATATTATTTTGAAGCCACAATCATCATTTGATCAAGTCTTGATCATGATTCCACAAGAATGGCTCAAAAATCATCAAGATGCAAAAGTTTCCATTTTTGGACAGCTGAAAAGTCAACTGTAACTTGACCAAGGCATAACTGTTTCATGGTTCATCAGAAAAATCCCATCCAATGCTCATTTTGAAGGGGAGGACATTTCCTACAACTCATCTTCACATTCCAAGTCCAAGAAATGCTCTCACAAAAAGTTATCAATTTCAACATTATAGGTCATTTTCAAAAGTCAACAAAAAGGCATTTTAAGTCAAAGACCATAACTTGAGATTGGTAAATTCAAATGACATGGGACCAAAGGCATTGGTTAGAGGACTTCAAGACCTTTTCAAAATGTCCAAGAACATGTTCATATGATTAAAATTGTGCAAGATATGCATTGGAGAATTTGGGAAATTTTTATGAAATGGCAAAAGTCAACTATCCTTGAAACTTCAATTTTTGACAAAAGGGCCCACTTTTTTCCACTTGATTCAGCCTTGTCATGCCACCCACGTGTCCCATGATTAATTTCAAGATTAAACATTAATTTTTCTATTTTATTTAATTTTTATTGATTTAATCCATTTTAAATCCATAAAATTCAAATAAAATCAAAAAAATTAATTAAAGGGGATATTTGTGGTTTGAATAACCTTTATATGCCATTTACTAGCTGCCAAATTCGTGCAAGCTATTTTTTGTACACAAAATTTTGAATTTGTGCCAAGATGTCCAGATACATGTAAGCATGGAAAGGGAAAGTTTTGTAAATTTTGAAAGCTTTTTAATTTGTTGGATTTTGGTTTGAAAGCATGGCTTTATGACTTGGATTCTTGCCTTATTTCTTTGTCCCCTCCATCTCCTCTATATATACAAGCCTTGCAAGCCTTATTCACAACCAGAACTTTACACAAAACGGCCAGAGCAAAATCCAAAAAGTGTCAAAAAAGTGTGAGATCAAAAGGAGTATTGCAAGCATTTTCAGGCCAAAAGGAGAACGTGACTCTCTTCTTTGCCATCCCCTGAAGCTAAAGCAACCCTTGCCACATGCTAAGATCCATCATACCGCGCTGTAAGTTCTTCCCAGGTCCCCCAAAATTTCTATACATTTTTTTCTTTACATGCTTGTGTGTAGATTCCAAAAGAAGGTTCATCATACACCTTCCTCATCCAGACGCCAAGTGTCCTCAAGCGTCCATCCAGTGGCCTAAAGATGATGCACACCATGCTCCTGGTCAACCTTGTGCATAGGCAAGCAAGAAAGTCAACGTGGCTTGGCTGGTTAATGGGCCTAAATTTCCAGATTCACCTCCTTAAGGGTCCAACACCCCCCTTGGTTCACTCTTTTTTCTTTTTGTTTTATATTTTCTAATTTAGTTATTAATTGTTTTTTTTAATTATTATTATTACCACCAAAATTAACATAATTAATATTTTTCATAAAAATTCAAAAAAAACTAAAAAATGTAAATATTTTTTATTATTCACTATTAATTATTTTTGTAAATAAAACACTAATAAATTGATTTAGTTTAATTAGGTAATTTTAATTTCCTTTTCCAATAAATAAAAATGAATTAGACTTAGGTTTTTTTTTTCTTTTAACTTTTAATTTCTTTTTTTTTTATTTTATTAAAAACATAAAAACAAAAAAATATTTTTCTTTTAATTAAATTAATTAATTAGTTATTAATTTTAATTTCATTAATTACAAAAAAGGGACAAAATTCAATTCTTATTCAAAAGGGGTCAAAACCCTTAGGACGTTCCCGATTTAATTCTCGCGCGCATTTATTTATTTTGTTTGTTTATGTAACTGTCTCCAGATATGTAATAGTTAAATAAGAATTTTACCGCTTTATTTACTATTTCTCGCACTTATTTACCAAAACTGGTCTTTGTTTTTTGGCGATGTATAGACCCGCGCCTTGTAATAGTTAGAATTTATATTTCCACAATTTACTTTTCCGCACTCCTAACTGTTAACAATGCATGGAAGAATGTATATAATAAAATCAATCCGTAGCTCACAAATACCATGTTCAAAGATAAACATAAACTGAAATTGAACACACATGCACATGCCACTCTTAGGGTACACCTCACTGGTTGCCTCGAACGTGGTCATCAAGTATAGGATGTCTTAGAGGTCGCCCTTTGTCTAAATATCCAGTTGCCTCGGATAAAAGGATCTAGGACATTAGGGTTACCACTAAGGTGTTCTACCATTGCTTCGGTGACCACATTGTCCCTTAATCGAATTGACCCGAATACCTCCAACGATGGTGCTACCTACCTCTCAATGGTGGGATAGCACTATCTAAAGGACTCTTACACAACTTAATTCCTTAGGGTAGGTAGATTCTCATGGGTAATTGCTCTTCTCAAAACAAACAAAAATACTTTTCGCACCCCACACTTTCAAAAAGTTTTCAAACAAACACTTCATACACTCTTAAGGACTGATACAAGAGTTACTTAGAAGTTTTTCAAACGAACTTTTTTTCAAAACCCACACACACTTGAAAAGCAAACAAATTTTGAAAACATAAGAGCAAGTACCTAAGAGCCCGTGGATAACCACGGATAGAAAGGGTGCTAACACCTTCCCTTTCTATAAATCTACCTCCCGAACCGAGAAACATTCTCGAATAAGGAATTTTGTTGTGCTTTTGTCCTTTCCATATTGGAGAACATAAAAGACGGTGGCGACTCTTGCTTACCGCGACATTTCGCGAAACCATTTACAAAAACAGTCAGTTCTATTCCCACCAATCACAGAACTGGCGACTCTGCTGGGGATTATAAAAGTGAGGTGTACCTTAGGAATAGTTCATTATCATGTTTTCAATTGCTTGATCTGCTTGCTTTAATATTGTGGGCCTGTTTTGGGAGTTTCATAGATCCTAACCCGGATCTGGGGATACCTCTTAGAAAGTAGCAACAAACTGTGAGGGAACTATGCGGGGTATACCGACACGGTTGAAGCAGTTTGCTACGTTGATGTGGCACTTTGGTGAGTACCGGTAACCCTTGAGTCAAGTCAAGGAGAGTACGGGGCCGCCGCGTGGTGTCGTGAAGCATCAACTAACCTTAGGAACCTTAGTTGACCATCCTGGCCTCTTTAGGAGTAGTGAGATGACTGACTTTGGTGCAGTCCGAAGTTGGTTGATACTCGATACTACACTCATTGAGGGTTGTTTTCTTGGAATATTTTGATCGCCAGTTCAGTGGCTAAATCAAAACAATGAACACAGAAAATAACCCAATGATATTGAGCTCCTTAGAACCCGGTTACTTTTGATAGGACAGTTTTTTGAGCCCACCAACTTCAAGAGGGTAGTACCCCAAACTTCATGCTGGCCTAAACTTTAAGGGCTCTCCGTGTGACTTGTGTGCCTTAAAACTTGACTACTTGCATGCTTGTTATCTAACACATGAGTTTCTTGCAGGGTTTGTTTACAGTCCTTAACCGGGAATCATAACAGGGTTTACTTACATCACTCCACGCATAGCATAACATCATGCCATCATACCATTGCAAACATCCTACATAAGGACTAATCCATTTCAAGGATCTCAAGGGTTTGTGATGCAGGTCAAATGTCTAGCAAGGGGCAAAGGGGATTTATTTTCCCCTAGCCAAGGTTGATAACTTGAGTTAGGGGCTATGACCCACTCGATATGGTGAGCCTTGACTCTTGAAGAAGGACTCTCAACAATATGCAGTTCCTTCAATCAAGCAACCGGATTCAAATTCTAACAAGCTTCTCTGTTTACCCCGCGAGATCCTTGAAAACATTGCATACATATATCATACATATCATTGCATAACAGGTACCCTTGTTACAGATCACATACCTTCTTCGTTGTTTATTTCAGTAGTCATCATGAATCCTGAGTCATCCAATGAACAAGCTATCAAGGCCCTCCAGGCCCAGAACGCCCAGTTCCAGGAGCTGGTCATGAGCTTAGCCCAAGGTCAACAGGAATTGAAGACTCTGCTTTTGAAGAAAAAGAAGAAGAGGACTGTTTTGTTCAACCCTAAACGCAGATATGGGAATACACTGCAGAATGAAGCTGAGCGGACTACTCCATCTGTTGGGGAAGGCAGTCACCAAGAGGGAAGGGTTCCTAGTCCCGTAGTCTCTGACACCGAGACAGATTTCAATGATGAACAGTACCCTCCTGCTGAGGACAGGTACAAACAGCTGGAGGACCGGTTAAATGCTATGGAGATTCAACGTGTGCCTGGGCTGGACTTTTGGGACCTAGGTTTATCTTCTGGGGTGGTGATCCCTCACAAGTTCAAGGCACCCGCCTTTGTAAAGTACGACGGGGCTTCCTGTCCTAAGCTGCACCTCCGTTCATACGCAAGGAATTTCCAGCCCTACACGGCAGACAAGAATCTATGGATCCATTTCTTCCAGGAGAGTCTTTCAGGGACTCAGCTCGATTGGTTCTATCAGTTGGATGGAACCGGTATTCGTAACTGGGAGGACTTGGCAACTGCTTTTTATAAGCAGTATTAGTATAATGCCGACCTCGCTCCTACGCGTACCCAACTCCAGGGTATGTCACTTGGGACGGGTGAAGGTTTTAAGGAGTATGCGCAAAGGTGGAGAGACCTGGCTGGCAGAGTGCAACCACCGTTGACTGACTGTGAGCTTGTGGATATGTTCCTGGGGACCCTATCTGGTCCATTCTTCAACCATCTGATTGGAAATTCTTCCGCTGGGTTTACAGACCTAATCTTGACTGGGGAAAGAATTGAAGCCGCTATCAAGTCGGGGAAGATACAGAATGGTGATTCCTCGAACACTGAGAAGAAACCATCCAAGAAAGAATCTAGTGCTGTCAACGCAGTAGTTATCTCAAAACCGGCCGGTGCGCCTCAATATCGCAACCAACAAAGGGAAGAGAGACCTAAAAGGCAATTCACTCCCCTCGGCATGACCTTGTCCCATATATTGCCACAGCTGCTGGAGACCAAGTTGGTAACTCTAAGGGACCCTCCTAAGAATCCCAACAGGACACCTTCAAGGTATAACCCCAATGTTCGCTGCGCCTATCATTCTGACAGCCCGGGGCATGCTACAGATGATTGTTGGACTTTGAGAAACAAGGTTCAGGATCTGATCGACGCAAGGGAAGTCCAGTTCGACTCTCCAGAGACTCCCAATATGATCACTTCTCCCCTGCCAAAACATGGCTAGGATTAGAATTTTTTTTGTTCATTCGAATGTTCAAGTTGTATTTTGCTTTGATTGTTCAAACATTGTACTCATGTCAAACGTTGTTATTTCATTAATGCATTACACATGTCTGTTTTGAAGTAATTATTTCGTATTCACTATACGCAAACAATTTTCATATTTTTGTGATGATCAACTCTTGATTGAAAAATTCTAAAGCCTCTTGAGGGAGGATGACAAAAACGATACCATGATCTTTACATTATGCTTTTGAACAGACCCCGCTGATGAGGTACATGCATTGTTTCAATTCCTAAACACTGGAGTTATAAGGAAGATAATCCCTCGTTAACCCCTTCGAGCCAAGAAGTAGGAGTTTTTCTTTTCGCAAAAATTAAAACCCTAAATCATAACCTGGGGCAGGGTAGTTCTCTCAGTTGATCCAAGTACATAACGAATGACGTCAAAAGAAGTCCTTACAAAACAAAAGACAGTGATGGTTCCGAATAATCATAAGGACAGACATTCGTAATCTCTCAAACTAAAAGCCCAATAAGTCAAAACCTATGAAGGAGACTTGCAAAACTGGGGCATCCCGCTGACTGTAATTACAAAAAGAAACAGTTCAGGCAAAAAACAGGGATAACAAAATCAAAAAGAAAGAGGTCCTACAAACCCTCAACAAAAAAGAAATGACTGCCTATTCAAAATAAACTATCAGTATCCGAACCATCACCGGAACATCATAACAAAGACTCAAACAAGGTCTGACGCACGATCAACTGAGTTTAGGTTTGAAGAACATCACGAAGAGCGGGTGGGTACAGATAAATTTGAGCCTTTATCCTTTGTTTCTCAAACCGTGAACCAGGCCACGTTATAACCCTCAAAAGTCCTAGCCGAAGCATGGGTTAGTTCGAAAGCATACTGTTACGAAAGGTATCCTGACTCCTTAAGGTTTGCTGTAAAATAACGAGTTGACATCACATTTACAAAAATTCATTTGTTTTACTGAAAAAATACATCTTCAAAAAACTTCGAGACAGACATAAGCTTTGCATTTTTAATATAACATTGCTTGCATGTGACTATTTGTTTGAACAACAGAGAAATTCGCACGAAGAATATCTAATGAACAAAAGCACCTCCAATCAAGGGGCATGGCATGATCATTGTCCATCACCTGGGGAAGTTAAGTCAAGATTCGGAGAATCTCTCAAAAGGCCAACCAGCTTGGGGCAAATCTCCGTCTGAGTCACTTGGGGCATTGGACGATCAAACGAAGATCTTCTGGTGGCATGGCAACACAACAACAGGGGCACCCCCTACATCCTGAGAGCGCGGACATAGTCGAAAAAATACTGCGAATAATCAAAGACCCGCTAGGTTGACACACCTAGGCAAAAATAAGGGCTTCCCGGCAAATCAAAAGGGTTCGGGCAAAAATAAGGGATGAAATGAAAAATCTGTACACCCGGCAAGTCGAAAACCTGAAAAGGCGGCTTGGGCAAAAATGGGTATCCCGATGGACTGAAAACCCGAGAGGGCGGTCCAGGAAAAAGTTAGGGATCAAAAGCGTATGACTATGTCCCGTCATCTCGTCACTTGCCTACCAGAAGAAGATTTGTCAATCGACAGTTATCAAGCACCTCACAGGCCTCCTTCTCCCGCAGAAACTAGGGCAATAAGAATTGTCTAAGCAATCTAGTTGCTCTGTCCACCAAGGTACCAAGGTAGATTCGGCTGAAGAATGCAACCGAGATACCTTCACTCCCCGAGAGTAAGACAGGTATCAACAATACTCTCCCCGAGCATAGTTGTTCTCCAATCAGCCCCGAAAAGGCACAGTATTCTCCAACAAGTTAGCAACGCTCTCCCCAAGCAGAGTTAGTCTACTGTCAGTCTTAAGGAAGTTGGACATCCCCAAAAGATCTTAATATTCCCCAGTGGAGTATGCAGATGTTCCTAAGCAAGTATCACCGACAGTCTTAATATGAGATTGTTCCCCAGCGGAATACAGACATCCAGTGGAGCCACTCCCCCAGTGCAGTCCAAAGTCTCCCCAACAGAGTTGAATCAATCTCCCCAGTAGGAAGCTTATCCCCAGTAGATTCTGGAAGCTTATCCCCTGTAGAGCACGAACGCGTCTCCCCGGTTTTATTCAAAGGTTATTCTTCACCAGAGCTTATAACTGGGTTATCCTCAGCTAATTACCACAGAAAGATCGTCCTCGGCGAAGCTCTTCCTATCCCCAGCGGAGTTCATCAAATTCCTTAACGAAGCTCATCAACGGTATCCCCAGCGGAGTTATCATCAAAATCTCAGCGAAGTATCTCTTCCCACAGAGTATTCCCCCGCAGAATAATCTCTTCAACAAAGTTTATTCCTCAACGGAGTCATCTTCTCCTACCGGTTTATTCTTGCAACCATCATCCCCAGCAGAAACGAAGAACTCAACTCTTCAAACATCAAGCCCAGGATTCAATAAACTCCCGGCATCCGTCAAGGATTTATTTTCCTAGACGAGAATACATTCATAAACATCGCATCATCATACACATCATACAATCTCATTTATATTGAGAACATCATCGCTTGATCCATGTCATGCATTGCATGTGACTAACCTTACCTTTAAGGGAGGATACAGTTAAATGATCAGCTATGTCAAAGAAGACAGATACAGTCGAAAGAGACCAATCCAGTCAAAGAAGACAGATTCAGTAAAAAAAAAGACAAGTCCGGCTAAATCCAAAAGGTTTTTCTGATGCTCATCCAGTCAAAGAAGACAAGTCCAGTTAAAATTAATTCCTAAAGTCATTGAAGACAACTCGTCATTGAAGACAACCCATCATTGAAGACAACTCGTCATTTAAGACAACTCGTCATTGAAGACAACTCGTCATTGAAGACAACTCGTCATTGAAGACAACCCGTCAGTATAGACACCTGTTGTACCCCAAAATTTGCCCTCCCATATTCTTCAAGATTTGGCAAGATCAAGCTTCAAAATCACTCAAGGGTTGCACAGTCCAATTGCCTCCTAACATAGTCAAAATTAGGGTTTTGGTTCTTGCAAAGAAATTGAAGTTTCCAAGGGTCCAATCAAGTCCCACATGCCTATATACATTGTCAAGCATCCATATGCCAAGTTTTAAGACTCAGAGCATCAAATTGCACAATCAAAAATCTTAAATGCTTCACAGTCAACTGTAGGGGCAAAATGGTCATTTGACAGTCAAAAGTCAAAAATTTTGGTCAACATCTTATTTTGAAGCCACAAACATCATTTGATCAATTCTTGATCATGATTCTCAAAGCATGGCTCAAAAAGTCTCAAGATGCAAAAGTTTCTATTTTTGGACAGCTGAAAAAGTCAACTACAAATTGACCAGGGCATAACTTCTTCATGGTTTATCATAAAAATTCCATCCAAAGCTCATTTTGAAGGGAATGACATTTACTACAACTCATCTTCACACTTCAAGTCCAAGAAATGCTCTCACAAAAAGTTATCAATTTCAACATTATAGGTCATTTTCAAAAGTCAACAAAAAGGCACTTTAAGTCAAAGACCATGACTTGATATTGGTAAATCAAAATGACATGGGACCAAAGGCATTGGTTAAAGGACTCCAAGACCTTTCTAAAATGTCCAAGAACATGATCAAAGCTTCAAAATTGAGCAAGATATGCCTTGTAGTAGTTGGGAAATTTTTGGGAATTTTGAAAAGTCAACTTTGCACAAAAGACTTCAAAAATGCTAATGGGCCTCAATTTCTTTCATGAATCATTACCCAAAGGCTATGCACGACCCATTGACCTAAAAGGGATGTATTTTCTTATTTTTGATTAATTATTTGAATTTTTATTATTATTAATTCACTTAATTAAATTTAAATATGAAAAAATATCAAATAATACCTTTCAAATCTTTTTGTGCAGAGAATTCACTCATTATGTGCTAAGGATTTCGTTTCACATTCAAAAAGGCAATATCTTTCACAATTGGCTAGAGTTTCATGGCAAAAAGATTGAAAAAGATTGGATTTTATATGATTGGAAATCAAATATCAAAATCATAAATGGATGGACTTTGGGCTGGTTTTCTTGACCTAATTCTATTCACTTACTTAGGCACAACTGAAACCTAATGCAAAACACACAAAAGCTGTGCAGAAAACCAAGAACAAAAATTGAAAATTTTTGGCAAAAAGTTGGAAACTGATTTCACACCTAAAGCTCGTTTCAAAGCACAACAAGCCTTCTATTGTCTTCCTGACATTGCTAGGAACGTGTTGCAATCAAGAACACATCCCCAGACCTCAAGAATCGGTAGAACGACATCACACTTTTCTTGAAATTGCCCATTATCGTTTTTTAATTTACATGCATTTTTCATACGTTTTAAATGTTGATTTACACTAATATGGATGTTCTGAAGCTAATGGTACC
The DNA here is from genome assembly GCA_948472305.1 of Vicia faba. Taxonomy (NCBI): domain Eukaryota; kingdom Viridiplantae; phylum Streptophyta; class Magnoliopsida; order Fabales; family Fabaceae; genus Vicia; species Vicia faba. The sequence goes on from OX451739.1 coordinate 623,643,126, forward strand.
CTTTAATTGAACTAACCATGCCTGTATAGAGATTTTCCATTAACGCTTGCTAGGGTTTCAGAAGCTTGGAATTGGGGGTTTACACATATGGAAAAATTAGGCCTTAAAACCTATGCCAATGGATTCATGGCAACAAGACGAACTGAACAATAACCTCGCGCCTTTTTTATATGGAAGCATGTGCTAATCGCTATTTTTCTGAATTGCAGTTAGTGGGGGTTTAAAACCCCCGCTATTTGATTATGTTACAGGCACAAAAACGAAGAAGACGCATATGTGTCATCTGATGGTTGGACGATTCAAATACTGGCGCGCTTTTCTTTGTTCAGACCACTTACCATTGTTTTCATATATTATATTTTCCATTCACTATATTAACAAATATGCTCAATAGCTCAGTTGGTGGCTGAGGTGGCTTGCAGGTATTGGGACCTGGGTTCGATTCCCAGGTCCCCCCACTTATTCCATAATTTTTTCCTTAATATGTTTCTATGCAGCATGCCATCAACGTCCTACCATACAACTCCACATGCTGGCTTGCCACATATGCATGATGATCCATCTGAAGACTATGAATGGAAGTCCATGGTACACGCTGGTCAACCACTCCACATGCAAGCATAGAAAGTCAAAAGGGCTTGGAATCTGATGGGCCAAATTTCTTCAAACACACCTCCAAATTGGGTCAGACACCCCCATTGTTTGTATTCTTTTTTAATTTCCTTTTCTTTTCTTTTTAATTATTTCAATTGTTTTATTTAATTTCACAAATTAATTTTTCATAATAATAAAATACAGAAAACTAAAAAAATATATTTAATTATTATTATTTCACTATTAATTTATTTTGTAAATAAACTTTAATAACCAATTTAGTTTAATTTAGGGTTTTCAATTTTAATCTTTTCCTAAATAACTAAAATATGTAGAAATTAGGTTTTTTTTTATATTTTCATCCTTTTCTTAATAAATAATTTTTTCTTATTATCATTATTATTAATTACTAATTTATTTTGTAAATAAATATGTACAATAATCAATTAGTGTAAATTAGGTTAAAATTTAATATCTTTCATTAATAATTAAAAGTAACTTAGAATTAGGGTTTCTCTTCAATTTTAATTTTAATTTTCTTTATTTCATTAAATACCAAAAAAACCTAAAAAACATTTCCTTTCTTTAATTTAATAATTAATTAGCTTTTTAATTTCAGTTTAATTTCAAAAGGGTCCAACGCCCTCGAACGTTCCATTTTTATTTCTTTTCGCACATTTATTTTTCTTTCAAATATTATGTAATTGCTCAAGCCTTGTAATAGTAACTAGGTTTTACTTTCCGCATTTTATTAAAAACGGGTCTTTGTTAATTTGGCGATGTATAGACCCGCGCCTTGTAATAGCGTAGAACTTTTCTTTCCGCATTTAAACTTCCGCACTCTTAAAAACTGCTAAACTTTGCATGAAAGAATGTATGGCATAAATTAAAAACAAGCGTAGATCACCGTGATGCATGTACAAGATAAAACGTAACATGAAAATAACCCACAAATTCACACACCACTCTTAGGGTACGCCTCACTGTTGCCTTGCCTTCGAGACGTGGTCGTCGAGTATAGGACGTTTTAGTAAGTCCTTATGTCCATGATCTATGGCATAGGGGTAGCTTCTAAGGTGTCCTACTGTTGCTCTGGTGACCACATTGTCCCTACAAACGAATTGACCCGAACACCTCCAATGGTGGTGCTACCTACCTCTCAATGGTGGGATGGCACTACCTTAAGGACATTTACACAGCCTAATTCCTTAGGGTAGGTAGATGACTCGTAGATACTTGCTCTATTCAAAACAAATAAAACTCTTTTCACACCGACACTTTTCAAAAAACTTTAAAACAATTTTTCAAACACTCTTGAGGACTGATACAAGAGTCGATCTGAAATCTTTAAACGAAACTTTTTCAAACTCACTCACAATTGAAAAGCAAACACTTTTGAAAACACAAATGAACAAGTATCTAAGAGCCCATGGATAACCATGGATAGAAAGGGTGTTAACACCTTCCCTTTCTATAAATCTACCTCCCGAACCGAGAAACTATCTCATAAGGAATTTTGCTGTGCTTTTGTCCTGTCCATGTTGGAGAAAATAAAAGACGGTGGCAACTCTTGCTTACCGCGACATTTCGCGAACCAACGTTAAACAGTCAGTTCCAGATCCACCGATCACAGAACTGGCGACTCTGCTGGGGACACTGAAAGTGAGGTGTACCTTAGGATTAGATCATACTTATGTTTTCAATTGCTTTGCTTTGATTGCTTTATATTTGTGGGCTTTGCATCGGAGTTTCATAGATCCTAACCCGGATCTGGGGATACCCTGTTAGGTAGCATAAGCTGTGAGGGACCTGTCCGGCGTAGACCGACATGGGTGAAGCAGTGGCTACGTTGGTGTGGCACCTTGGTCTGTACCAATATCCCTTGTGTTGCAACGAGGAGAATATGGATCTTCTGAGGAGTCATTAAGCACCAACCGACCTTAGAACCTTAAATGACCCAACTTGGCCAATAGAACAGTAGCAGTATGCTACGCCCATTGAGGCTAAACTCTCGTGATGGTTCTGGCCGCAAGAAAAGATTGCGATGCCGGAGTTATGCCGATTAAGGGTAGTCAGTGATATTGGGATCCTCTAGAACCCAGTTACTTCTGATAGGACAGGTCTTAACCAACAAACTGAAAGAGGGTAATACCTAGACCCCATGCTGGCCTAAACTCTAAGGGCTTGTCTTGTGTGACTTGTGTGCCTTATCATGTTTGCCTTTGTGAATATTTGTGGTGTGCTTTATCATAACATCATGCCATCATAAACATTGCATGCATCCTGCATAAGGACTGACCATTTCAAAGACAAGAGGGTTTCACCTTTGCTCTGTCTTGTAGTACATCATGATGCCTATGCGAAGGAACACTATCCGGTTCAATTTTGTTCACCCACCTGAGTTGCTTGAAGAGTTGGTTAGCAGAATTCCAAATACTACTTCCTTCATCCAGAGGCATGGTTCTCATCTCAGTTTAGTCACGGCAAAGTGGGACCAACAACTGATGAGTGTCCTGACCCAGTTTTATGACCCTCTGTACCAGTGCTTCACCTTTCAAGACTTCCAGGTGGTCCCCACCCTGGAAGAGTTCTCTGATATGCTTGGCATCCCTATCTTGGATCAGACTCCTTTCACTGGTTGGGAAAAGACTCTTAGGCTTGAGGAGATTGCTGCAGTTCTTCCTTTGACCCACGAAGAAGTAATGGACAACTGGGTGACTAGAAGCAAAGTTAAGGGTTTCTTGGCCAAGTTTCTGATTGGTAAGGCTAACAGTTTCTGGAATGACCTGGACTTTAGGGCGTATGAAGACATCCTGGCTCTCTTAATCTATGGTCTAGTCTTGTTTCCTAATCCTGATAACTTCATTAACGTCACTGCCATAAGGATCTTCATGTCTCGGAACCCTGTGCCCACTCTCTTGGGAGATATCCTGCAACAACTTTATGCTCGTACTGCCCGAAGACGAGGAACTCTGTTGTGTTGTATTGCTTTGTTAGTGAGGTGGTTTATTTCGCACCTCCCTAAGTTCGTGTTGAAGAACAAAGAAGGAAGAGGTTGGGCTCATAGGTTAATGTCTCTCACTGATAAGGACATCATTTGGACTCTCAGAGGTTTGGATGAGGTAGTTGTTATTGATCGTTGCGGAGAATACCCCAATGTTCCTTTGATTGGTACCCAAGGATGGATCTCTTATAATCCATGTATAACTCTCCGTCAGTTTGGAAGGGCCAGAAGAGCAGGGCCTCATGAGATGTTGGTGCCTCACATCAGTTTTGAGTTTCAGGTGGATAGTGATGAGCTGCGTCGTTGGTTCATCAAGGCTTGGGACAGAATTCACAAAGCTGACCCACAAGAGTTGGGACCAAAGACTTCTTTACCTATGGAAGCCTACTACAAATGGGTCCGCGTCCGTGCTCAGAAGTTAAGTATGCCATATGAAGTGGTCAGACCCATCATTCTCGAGTATCCTGATAAAGATGGGGCTCCTCCAACTGTTCTCCCTCCTCAGATACCTACTGATTATGATACACTAAAGAGGTCTTGGGCGCAACTGCAAGAAGAACGGGATTCTTATCGGGAAAAGTTCAACGAGCAGGAATTGAAGATCCAGAGGCTGACAAAGCAGTTGGAGAATGAGCGAGCTCTGAATGACTACATCCGTACTGAGAAGAGGAGACCCTGGGATCAATAATGAGATTTGGATATTCTTTTACAGTTTTATCTCCCTTTTCAGTATTTTCATTTTATGTAACGCCTAAGGGCAACCTGTTGAACAATTTGAATTTCAAAGTTGAATCTAATGAAGTATGTTCTTTTTTTGTTTACAAAGTTGATTCCCGATTGTCTTTGAAAACATTAATCATGCGCATCCCACTCATCATGTGCATAGTAGGTACTCTTCTTTTCAGGTTGCTTAATGTTCTTCGCTGTTTATTTCAGCATCATGAACCCTGAATCATCTACCGAGCAGTCCATCAAGGCCCTTCAGGTTCAGAACGCCCAATTCCAAGAGCTGATCATGGGTTTGGCCCAAGGTCAAGAGGAGTTAAAGGCTCTGCTGGTTAAGAAGAAGAAGAAGAGAACTGTTCTATTCAACACTGGCCGGAGGTTTGGTAACACATTGCAGAATGAGGTTGTTGATCAAGCTGGTTCTTCTGTAGGCAAAGGAAGTCCCCAGGGGGGAAGGGCTCCTAGTCCGGTGGTCTCTGACAACGAGACTGATTTTAATGAGGAACAGTATCCTCCAGCTGAAGACAGGTACAAGCAGTTGGAAGACCGTCTGAATGCCATGGAAATTCAACAAGTGCCTGGTTTGGATTTCAGAGACTTGGGTCTATCTTCTGGTGTGGTCATCCCACACAAGTTCAAAGCACCATCTTTCGCAAAGTATGACGGGGCGTCCTGCCCTAAACTACATCTCAGATCTTATGTGCGGAAGATTCAACCATATACTGTGGACAAGAACTTGTGGATCCATTTCTTCCAGGAGAGTCTTTCAGGAACTCATCTCGAATGGTTCTATCAGCTGGATGGAACCAAGGTTCGTAACTGGGAGGAGTTGGCTACTGCTTTTTACAAGCAGTATCAATATAATGCCGACCTCGCTCCTACACGTACCCAACTCCAGGGTATGTCGCTAGGATCGGGAGAAGGTTTTAAAGAGTATGCGCAGAAGTGGAGGGACCTGGCTGGCAGGGTGCAGCCACCATTAACAGACCGTGAGTTAGTGGATATGTTCTTGGGGACCCTATCCGGGCCATTCTTCAATCATCTCATTGGTAATTCATCTGCAGGGTTTACAGACCTCATTCTGACTGGGGAAAGGATAGAGGCAGGCATGAAATCAGGGAAGATTCAGAAAGGTGCGTCCTCAAGTTCTGAGAAGAAACCTTTTAAGAAGGAAGCCAGTGCTGTATATGGGCCTAGGAGGCAAGATAAACCAGAGCGCCGTCAATCTGTCAACACGGTGGTAATTGCTAAGCCTGCTGCCGCTCCTCGGCAACTTAACCAACCAAGGGCTGAGAGACCCAGAAGAGAATACACTCGGCTGAGTATGACCTTGTCACAAATCTTGCCGCAACTGCTATCGACCAACTTGGTGACCATCTGAGAGGCTCCAAAGGTCGTGAATACTGCATCTCCAATGTATAATCCCAATGCCCGCTGTGCTTATCACTCCGATAGCCCGGGGCATTCCACTGATGACTGTTGGGCCCTAAGGAATAAGGTTCAAGACCTTATTGATGCGAAGAAGGTACAGTTTGAGGCACCTGAGAAACCCAATGTAGTGACAGCTCCCCTACCTGACCATGGAGTGAATGCTATCAGGGAGGATGACGAAGTGGAAGAATCAGAGTTTGATAGCTGGATCTACCCGACGACTGATGGTGGATTGACCAATTGGACCGCTAAAGATCACATACCTGTTACTTTTGTTACGCAGTAATGAATTCCTTTGTTTTTATTTGTAATAAACAATAAATTGAAACTTTATGGCCCGGTGTCTTACCCGGGGCACCATTGGCTTCATTTGTGAGGGCTTATTAACTGTCATTTACATATATCATGAATAAAGACATTGGACGTTTTTTCGCATTTCAAATCTTGTGCTCCCTTTCTTTCTTTCTTTCTTTCTTTATATATTGCAAAACAACTATATTTACACACACTCACTCGCACAGGTTTCAATCCACTCTGGATCTCACTGGTAACGACTCTACTACTGCCAGTTATGACTTCGAAAATCTGATCAACTTAGCCGAAGACGAAGGTGAAGATGATTGCGAAGTGCCTGGTGAGCTTGCAAGGCTGTTACTCCAGGAAGAGAGGGCCATTCAACCACATGAAGAGCCAGTGGAAACAGTAAATCTGGGTACTGAGACGGACAGAAGGGAAGTTAAGATTGGTGCCAATCTAGAGCTCAGCGTGAAACAACGGTTGGTTCAAATGTTGCATGATTATGTGGAAATCTTCGCCTGGTCTTACGAAGACATGCCTGGGTTGGATACCGACATTGTGGTCCATCACTTGCCTACCAAGGAAGACTGCCCTCCGGTTAAACAAAAGGTCCGCCGTATGCGTCCAGAGATGTCCGAGAAGATCAAAGCTGAGGTTATGAAACAATTTGATGCCGGTTTTCTAGCAGTGACTCCTTACCCTCAGTGGGTTGCCAATGTGGTGCCAGTGCCAAAGAAAGATGGTAAGGTCAGAATGTGTGTTGATTACAGGGATTTGAACAGGGCCAGCCCCAAGGATGACTTCCCCTACCTCAAATTGACGTTCTGGTTGACAATACTGCTCAGCACAAGGTGTTCTCCTTCATGGATGGTTTTTCAGGTTATAATCAGATCAAGATGGCTCCTGAAGATATGGAGAAGACTACCTTTGTTACTCAGTGGGGCACCTTCTGCTACAAGGTCATGCCATTCGGGTTGAAAAATGCTGGGGAAACCTACCAACGTGCCATGGTTGCTTTATTTCATGACATGATCCATCATGAGATAGAAGTGTATGTCGACGACATGATTGCAAGGTCTCAAACTGAGGAGGAACACCTTGATCATCTGCAGAAACTGTTTGACCGTCTGAAATTGTACAAGCTGAGGTTGAACCCGAACAAGTGCACCTTTGGGGTAAGATCTGGAAAGTTGCTAGGCTTCGTCGTAAGCGACAAAGGTATTCAAGTGGACCCTGCCAAGGTGAAAGCCATATAAGAGATGCCAGTTCCCAAGACATAGAAAGAAGTCAGAGGCTTTCTAGGACGTCTGAATTACATTGCTCGATTCATCTCGCACCTAACGGCTACCTGTGAACCAATCTTCAAGCTGCTGAAGAAAGATCAGGTAGTACGTTGGAATGATGAATGTCAGGCCACTTTTGATAGAATCAAAGAGTATCTCCAAGAACCACCCATTCTCATGCCACCGGTTGAAGGGAGACCTCTAATACTATACCTGACAGTACTTGACAACTCAATGGGGTGTGTGCTGGGGCAGCATGATGAGTCTGGCCGAAAAGAGCACGCCGTTTATTACCTTAGCAAAAAGTTTACCGACTGCGAGACCCGATACTCACTGCTCGAGAAAACTTGCTGCGCTTTGGTATGGGCTGCTCGCCGGCTGAGACAGTATATGCTGACTCACACGACCTTGTTGATTTCAAAGATGGATCCAATAAAGTACATATTTGAAAAGCCTGCTCTGTCTGGAAGAATAGCAAGATGGCAGATGATCTTGACAGAATACGACATCCAGTACACAACTCAGAAAGCTATCAAAGGAAGTGTATTGGCAGACCACTTGGCACACCAGGCAGTGGATGACTACCAGTCAATGAACTTCGAGTTTCCAGACAAGAGCATCATGATAGTGACTGATTGTGAAGTACCTGGACCGGATGAAGGACCTGAGGAAGGATCCCGATGGTCTATGCACTTTGACGGAGCCTCCAACGCTTTGGGTAACGATATCGGCGCTGTGATCATATCCCCTCAAGGCACTCATACTCCACTTACTGCCCGGTTATGTTTCAACTGCACCAACAACATGGCGGAGTATGAGGCATGCATCATGGGTCTTCAAGCTGCAATTGACTTAAGGATCAAGTTTCTGAGTGTCTTTGGAGATTCTGCTCTCGTAATCAATCAGATCAAAGGCGAGTGGGATACGAAACATCCGAATCTTATTCCTTACAGAGAATGTGTGTTGACATTGATCCCCCATTTCACAGAGATAACTTTTGAACACTTCCCAAGAGAAGAGAATCAGTTGGCGGACGCGTTAGCTACGATGTCTTCCATGTTCAAAGTCAAGTGGGACAATGAGGCTCCCCGGATCATTATCTGGAAATTGGACGAACCGGCATATTGTTGTGATCTTGAGGCTAAGACAGTAACTGAGAAAACCTGGTATCATGAGGTGAAGAGGTATCTCGAAGCTCAAGAGTATCCCGAAGGTGCATCCATCAATGACAAAAAGTTTCTGAGAAGGTTCGCGGCGAAGTTCTTCCTCAGCAATGGCATTCTATACAAGCGAAACCATGATTCGACCTTACTGCGTTGTGTGGATAAGACTGAAGCAGAAAGGATCATGACAGAGTTGCACGAAGGTACCTTCGGAACGCATTCCAGTGGACACACCATGGCAAAGAAGATCCTTCGGGCAGGATATTTCTGGTCCACAATGGAAGCCGACTGTTACCAACATTCTCGGACATGTCATAAATTCCAGATTTATGCAGACAAGGTGCACGTTCCTCCAGTTCCTCTGAATATCTTGACTGTACCTTGGCCTTTTGCGATGTGGGGCATTGATATGATCGGTGAGATTAAACCTACGACATCCAACGGGCATCGCTTCATCCTGGTGGCGATTGATTACTTTACAAAGTGGGTTGAAGCAGCTTCTTATGCTACAGTAACCAAGAACGTTGTGGCACGGTTCATTCGGCATAACCTGATCTGTCGATACGGCGTCCCGGAAAGGATCATTACGGACAACGGTACCAATCTCAATAACAAGATGATCACTGAGCTCTGCGAGCAATTCAAGATACAGCACCACAACTCTTCTCCTTACCGGCCGAAGATGAATGGGGCTGTAGAAGCAGCTAATAAAAATATCAAGAAGATTGTGCAGAAGATGACAGTGACCTATAAAGATTGGCACGAGATGTTACCGTTCGCTCTTCATGGGTACCGTACTTCAGCAAGAACGTCAACCGGGGCAACTCCTTTTTCCTTGGTCTACGGCATGGAGGCAGTCTTAAAGATTGAAGTTCAGATACCCTCTCTCTGGATAATGAAGGATGCAGATCTGAGCGAAGATGACTGGACCCAGACACGACTTGATCAGTTAAACCTAATTGACGAAAAGAGACTTACTGCTATTTGTCATGGTCAGACGTACCAAAAACGGATGATCAGAGCATTTAACAAGAAGGTCAGACCACAAGAGTATCAAGTTGGGGACCTGGTAATCAAGCGCATCATCCTTCCTCAGAGTGATCCCAGGGGCAAATGGACCCCTACGTACTAAGGGCCATTTGTGGTTAAACATGTGTTCTCAGGAGGAGCCATGATTCTAACCACCATGGATGGTGACAACCTTCCTCACCCCGCCAATGCAGACATAGTAAAAAGATACTACGCATGATAAAAGACCCGCTAGGTTGACATACCTAGGCAAAAATTAGGGCTTCCCGGCGAACCAAAAGGGTTCGGGCAAAATGAGGGATGAAATGAAAAAAATCTGTACACCCGGCAAGTCGAAAACCTGAAAAGGCGGCTTGGGCAAAAATGGGTATCCCGGTGGACTAAAAACCCAAAAGGGCGGTCCAGGCAAAAGTTAGGGATTAAAGCGTAATACTATGTCTCATTGGATCACCTTGCATCCAGAATCCGATATCAACTATCAAGTTCAGACGGCATCGATCAATCAGCTTCATTGTCAACTGAGCAGCAAAGTGATGAGACGCTCGAAGATATAAAGGCGATAGCAGAGTTGGAACCCAGTGGGATTATTCTTTTCACATAGCTGTTTTGTTTTCCCTTTTTCACAAATTGTATAAACTCTGTTGTTCGGTGGCGTCCTCTTACTAGGACGTCAGCCTCCTGTACATAAACGCCTATTTATAGGCAATTCAAAAATCAATACAAATTCACTTCTCAGACAAATTGCCATTTGTTTTTCCTTTTTCTGTTTTGCTTTGCGAAGAACGTCCAAGGTTCAATTTGTGATATATGCATTTGACATTAACTGCTAACTCATAAATGTTTGCATGCGAAACAAAGGATTAATTACAGGTAACATTAGAAACAGGGGCAATAATGAGTGGTCTAAGCGATCTAATTGCTCTGCCCACCAAGGTACCAAGGTAAGTTCAGCTGAAGAACGTAACCAAGATATCTTAAATCCCCAGAGAGTGAGCCAGCAAGTCAATACACTCTCCCCAAGCAGAGTTATCCTGTCAGCCTTAAGGAAGTTGGGTATCCACAGTAGATCTCAGCATTCCTCAGCAGAGTATACGAACATTCTTAACAAGCATCCCCGGCAGTCTTGATCTAAGATTGTTCCCCGGCGGTATACAGACATCCAGTGGAGCCAATTCCCCAATGCCTCTCAAAATTTCCCCAGGAGAGTCCAGTCTGAAGATTCCGCCAAGAGAGTTGAATCCATCTCCCCAGCAGGAAGCTTATCCCCAGTAGATTCTGGAAGCTTACCCTCGCAGAGCACGAACGCGTCCCCCGGACTTTTTATTCAAAGGTTATTTCCCCACCAGGATATAATTGGGTTATCCTCGGCCAAAAGCCACGGAAAGATCGTCCTCGGCGAAGTCTTCCCATCCCCATCGGAGTCTATTAAAACTTTCAACATAACAACGGTATCCCCAGCGGAGTTATCATCAACATCTCAGCAAAGTATCTCTCTTCCCACAAAGTATTGTTCCCCAGCAAGATCGCTAGAGTAATTTTCCCCCGCAGAGTAATCTCCAAGTTTATTCCCCAACGGAGTCATCTTCTCCTATCGGTATTCTTGCAACCATCATCCCCAGCGGAAACGAAGCTCTACTTTTCCACATTAGCCCAGGATTTAACTTCCTGGCACCCGTCAAGGATTTACTTTCCTAGACAAAAACATACATTCATAAATATCGCATCTTCATACATTACAGCATGCACCTACGCATCATGAACATACAATCTCACTTATTCTGAGAATATCACGCATGTCATACATCATGACATCGCATACAACTAATGTTTTGTCTTTTCAGGACAAAAGTTAATACAAAGATAATTGCTATCAACTGTCGTGATTCCAGATCCGATTCCTGTATCTTGCCAGGGTGTATCTGTTGACGACTATATTCCAGACTCAATTCCTGTATCTTACCAGGGCACGTCTGAAGAGTTTGAGGATCCGATTCTTGTATCTTGCCAGGGTGTATCTGTTGACGACTAACATTACCAGAATCGATTCCTGTATCTCGCCAGGGCACGTCTGAAGAGTTTGAGGATCCGATTCCTGTATCTTGCCAGGGTGTATCTGTTGACGACTAACATTACCAGACTCGATTCCTGTATCTTGCCAGGGCACGTCTGAAGAGCTTGAGGATCCGATTCCTGTATCTTGCCAGGGTGTATCTGTTGACGACTAACATTACCAGACTCGATTCCTGTATCTTGCCAGGGCACGTCTGAAGAGTTCGAAGATCCGATTCCTGTATCTTGCCAGGGTGTATCTGTTGACAACTAACATTACCAGACTCGATTCCTGTATCTTGCCAGGGCACGTCTGAAGAGTTCGAAGATCCGATTCCTGTATCTCGCCAGGGTGTATCTGTTGACAACTAACATTACCAGACTCGATTCCTGTATCTTGCCAGGGCACGTCTGAAGAGTTCGAAGATTTGATTCCTGTATCTCGCCAGGGTGTATCTGTTGACGACTAACATTACCAGACTCGATTCCTGTATCTTGCCAGGGCACGTCTGAAGAGTTCGAAGATCCGATTCCTGTATCTTGCCAGGGTTTATCTGTTGACGACTAACGTTACCAGACTCGATTCCTGTATCTTTCCAGGGCACGTCTGAAGAGTTCGAAGATCCGATTCCTCTATCCTGCCAGGGTGTATCTGTTGACGACTGTATTCTCCGGACTCGATTCCTGTATCTTGCCAGGGCACGTCTGAAGAGTTTAAAGATTCGATACCTATATCCAGCCAAGGCACATCTACATAAAGAGTTTGAAGATCAACTCCTGTAACATGCCAGGTAATTATTTTTCTTTCTCAGGTACGCAAGTTCTTGCTAAGGAATCTCTTACGCGATCGACAACCTCCCGATGGCATCTATAAGCCCATCTCTCCACTTACCGATAGTCTCTAGATGGCATCTATAAGCCCATCTTCCTATCCCACAGTCTCCAAATGGCATCTGTAATCCCATTCCCATCATCAAACTGCTGACATTCTACTATGTGAGTGCAAATTTCTGGGCACTCTAGTGTTCAATCATCTTCCACCTTCAGATTACGAAAGGCACGACAGCCAATCTACATCCTCAGGTCTAAGAAGATTGAACAGGGGCAACTATTGTACCCCAAAATTTGCCCTCCCATATTCTTCAAGATTTGGCAAGATCAAGCTTCAAAATCAGTCAAGGGTTGCACAGTCCAATTGCCTCCTAACACAGTCAAAATTAGGGTTTTGGTTTTTGTAAAGAAATTGAAGTTTCCAAGGGTCCAATCAAGTCCCACATGCCCATATACATTGTCAAGCATCCATATGCCAAGTTTCAAGACTCACAACATCAAATTGCACAATCAAAAACCCTAAATGCTTCACAGTCAACTGCAGGGGCAAAATGGTCATTTGACAGTCAAAAGTCAAAAATTTTGGTCAACATCTTATTTTGAAGCCACAAACATCATTTGATCAATTCTTCATCATGATTCTCAAAGCATGGCTTAAAAAGTCTCAAGATGCAAAAGTTTCTATTTTTGGACAGTTGAAAAAGTCAACTGCAAATTGACCAGGGCATAACTTCTTCATGGTTTATCATAAAAATTCCATCCAAAGCTCATTTTGAAGGGAATGAAATTTCCTACAACTCATCTTCACACTTCAAGTCCAAGAAATGCTCTCACAAAAAGTTATCAATTTCAACATTATATGTCATTTTCAAAAGTAAACAAAAAGGCACTTTAAGTCAAAGACCATGACTTGAGATTGGTAAATCAAAATGACATGGGACCAAAGGCATTGGTTAGAGGACTCCAAGACCTTTCTAAAATGTCCAAGAACATGATCAAAGCTTCAAAATTGAGCAAGATATGCCTTGTAGTAGTTGGGAAATTTTTAGGAATTTTGAAAAGTCAACTTTGCACAAAAGACTTCAAAAATGCTAATGGGCCTCAATTTCTTTCATGAATCATTACCCAAAGGCTATGCACGACCCATTGACCTCAAAGGGATGTATTTTATTATTTTTGATTAATTATTTGAATTTTTATTATTATTAATTCACTTAATTAAATTTAAATATGAAAAATATCAAATAATACCTTTCAAATCTTTTTGTGCAGAGAATTCACTCATTATGTGCTAAGGATTTCGTTTCTCATTCAAAAAGGCAATATCTTTCACAATTGGCAAGAGTTTCATGGCAAAAAGATTGAAAAAGATTGGATTTTATATGATTGGAAATCAAATATCAAAATCATAAATGGATGGACTTTGGGCTGGTTTTCTTGACCTAATTCTATTCACTTACTTAGGCACAACTTAAACCTAATGCAAAACACACAAAAGTTGCGCAGAAAACCAAGAACAAAAATTGAAAATTTTTGGCAAAAAGTTGAAAACTGATTTCATACCTAGAGCTCGTTTCAAAGCACAACAAGCCTTCCATTGTCTTCCTGACATTGCTAGGAACGTGTTGCAATCAATAACACATCCCCAGACCTCAAGAATCAGTAGAACGACATCACACTTTTCTTGAAATTGCCCATTATCGTTTTTTAACTTACATGCATTTTTCATACGTTTTAAATGTTGATTTACACTAATATGGATGTTCTGAAGCTAATGGTACCCTTTAATTGAACTAACCATGCCTGTATAGAGATTTGCCATTAACGCTTGCTAGGATTTCAGAAGCTTGGAATTGGGGGTTTAAACATATGGAAAAATTAGGCCTTAAAACCTATGCCAATGGATTCATGGCAACAAGACGAACTGAACAATGACCTCGCGCCTTTTTTATATGGAAGCATGTGCTAATCGCTATTTTTCTGAATTGCAGTTAGTGGGGGTTTAAAACCCCCGCTATTTGATTATGTTACAGGCACAAAAACGAAGAAGACGCATATGTGTCATCTGATGGTTGGACGATTCAAATACTGGCGCGCTTTTCTTTGTTCAGACCACTAACCATTGTTTTCATATATTATATTTTCCATTCACTATATTAACAAATACGCTCAATAGCTCAGTTGGTGGCTGAGGTGGCTTGCAGGTATTGGGACCTGGGTTCGATTCCCAGGTCCCCCCACTTATTCCATAATTTTTTCCTTAATATGTTTCTATGTAGCATGCCATCAATGTCCTACCATACAACTCCACATGCTGGCTTGCCACATATGCATGATGATCCATCTGAAGGCTATGAATGGAAGTTCATGGTACACGCTGGTCAACCACTCCACATGCAAGCATAGAAAGTCAAAAGGGCTTGGAATCTGATGGGCCAAATTGCTTCAAACACACCTCCAAATTGGGTCAGACACCCCCATTGTTTGTATTCTTTTTTAATTTCCTTTTCTTTTCTTTTTAATTATTTCAATTGTTTTATTTAATTTCACAAATTAATTTTTCATAATAATAAAATACAGAAAACTAAAAAAATATATTTAATTATTATTATTTCACTATTAATTTATTTTGTAAATAAACTTTAATAATCAATTTAGTTTAATTTAGGGTTTTCAATTTTAATCTTTTCCTAAATAACTAAAATATGTAGAAATTAGGTTTTTTTTAATATATTTTCATCCTTTTCTTAATAAATAATTTTTTCTTATTATCATTATTATTAATTACTAATTTATTTTGTAAATAAATATGTACAATAATCAATTAGTGTAAATTAGGTTAAAATTTAATATCTTTCATTTATAATTAAAAGTAACTTAGAATTAGGGTTTCTCTTCAATTTTAATTTTAATTTTCTTTATTTCATTAAATACCAAAAAAACCTAAAAAACATTTCCTTTCTTTAATTTAATAATTAATTAGCTTTTTAATTTCAGTTTAATTTCAAAAGGGTCCAACGCCCTCGAACGTTCCATTTTTATTTCTTTTCGCACATTTATTTTTCTTTCAAATATTATGTAATTGCTCAAGCCTTGTAATAGTAACTAGGTTTTACTTTCCGCATTTTATTAAAAACGGGTCTTTGTTAATTTGGCGATGTATAGACCCGCGCCTTGTAATAGCGTAGAACTTTTCTTTCCGCATTTAAACTTCCGCACTCTTAAAAACTGCTAAACTTTGCATGAAAGAATGTATGGCCTAAATTAAAAACAAGCGTAGATCACCGTGATGCATGTACAAGATAAAACGTAACATGAAAATAACCCACAAATTCACATACCACTCTTAGGGTACGCCTCACTGTTGCCTTGCCTTCGAAACGTGGTCGTCGAGTATAGGACGTTTTAGTAAGTCCTTATGTCCATGATCTATGGCATAGGGGTAGCTTCTAAGGTGTCCTACTGTTGCTCTGGTGACCATATTGTCCCTACAAACGAATTGACCCGAACACCTCCAACGGTGGTGCTACCTACCTCTCAATGGTGGGATGGCACTACCTTAAGGACATTTACACAGCCTAATTCCTTAGGGTAGGTAGATGACTCGTAGATACTTGCTCTATTCAAAACAAATAAAACTCTTTTCACACCGACACTTTTCAAAAAACTTTAAAACAATTTTTCAAACACTCTTGAGGACTGATACAAGAGTCGATCTGAAATCTTTAAACAAAACTTTTTCAAACTCACTCACAATTGAAAAGCAAACACTTTTGAAAACACAAATGAGCAAGTATCTAAGAGCCGATGGATAACCATGGATAGAAAGGGTGCTAACACCTTCCCTTTCTATAAATCTACCTCCCGAACCGAGAAACTATCTCATAAGGAATTTTGCTGTGCTTTTGTCCTGTCCATGTTGGAGAAAATAAAAGACGGTGGCGACTCTTGCTTACCGCGACATTTCGCGAACCAGCGTTAAACAGTCAGTTCCAGATCCACCGATCATAGAACTGGCGACTCTGCTAGGGACACTGAAAGTGAGGTGTACCTTAGGATTAGATCATGCTTATGTTTTCAATTGCTTTGCTTTGATTGCTTTATATTTGTGGGCTTTGCATCGGAGTTTCATAGATCCTAACCCGGATCTGGGGATACCCTGTTAGGTAGCATAAGCTGTGAGGGACCTGTCCGGCGTAGACCGACATGGGTGAAGCAGTGGCTACGTTGGTGTGGCACCTTGGTCTGTACCGATATCCCTTGTGTTGCAACGAGGAGAATATGGGTCTTCTGAGGAGTCATTAAGCACCAACCGACCTTAGAACCTTAAATGACCCAACTTGGCCAATAGAACAGTAGCAGTATGCTACGCCCATTGAGGCTAAACTCTCGTGATGGTTCTGGCTGCAAGAAAAGATTGCGATGCCGGAGTTATGACCGATTGAGGGTAGTCAGTGATATTGGGATCCTCTAGAACCCGGTTACTTCTGATAGGACAGGTCTTAACCAACAAACTGAAAGAGGGTAATACCTAGACCCCATGTTAGCCTAAACTCTAAGGGCTTGTCTTGTATGACTTGTGTGCCTTATCATGTTTGCCTTTGTGAATATTTGTGGTGTGCTTTATCATAACATCATGCCATCATAAACATTGCATGCATCCTGCATAAGGACTGACCATTTCAAAGACAAGAGGGTTTCACCTTTGCTCTGTCTTGTAGGACATCATGATGCCTATGCAAAGGAACACTATCCGGTTCAATTTTGTTCACCCACCTGAGTTTCTTGAAGAGTTGGTTAGTAGAATTCCAAATACTACTTCCTTCATCCAGAGGCATGGTTATCTTCTCAGTTTAGTCACGGAAAAGTGGGACCAACAACTGATGAGTGTCCTGACCCAGTTTTATGACCCTCTGTACCAGTGCTTCACCTTTCAAGACTTCCAGCTGGTCCCCACCCTGGAAGAGTTCTCTGATCTGCTTGGCATCCCTATCTTGGATCAGATTCCTTTCACTGGTTGGGAAAAGACTCTTAGGCTTGAGGAGATTGCTTCAGTTCTTCCTTTGACCCACGAAGAAGTAATGGACAACTGGGTGACTAGAAGCAAAGTTAAGGGTTTCTTGGCCAAGTTTCTGATTGGTAAGGCTAACAGTTTCTGGAATGACCTGGACTTTAGGGCGTATGAAGACATCCTGGCTCTCTTAATCTATGGTCTAGTCTTGTTTCCTAATCCTGATAACTTCATTAACGTCACTGCCATAAGGATCTTCATGTCTCGGAACCCTGTGCCTACTCTCTTGGGAGATATCCTGCAACAACTTTATGCTCGTACTGCCCGAAGACGAGGAACTCTGTGGTGTTGTATTCCTTTGTTAGTGAGGCGGTTTATTTCGCACCTCCCTAAGTTCGTGCTGAAGAACAAAGAAGGAAGAGGTTGGGCTCATAGGTTAATGTCTCTCACTGATAAGGACATCATTTGGACTCTCAGAGGTTTGGATGAGGTAGCTGTTATTGATCGTTGCGGAGAATACCCCAATGTTCCTTTGATTGGTACCCAAGGATGGATCTCTTATAATCCATGTATAGCTCTCCGTCAGTTTGGAAGGGCCAGAAGAGCAGGGCCTCATGAGATGTTGGTGCCTCACATCAGTTTTGAGTTTCAGGTGGATAGTGACGAGCTGCGTCGTAGGTTCATCAAGGCTTGGGACAGAATTCACAAAGCTGACCCACAAGAGTTGGGACCAAAGACTTCGTTACCTATGGAAGACACCCGTCATTGAAGACAACTCGTCATTGAAGACAACTCGTCATTGAAGACAACTCGTCAGTATAGACACCCGTCGTTGAAGACATCTCGTCATTAAAGACTACCCGTCATTGAAGACAACTCGTCATTGAAGACAACTCGTCATTGAAGACAAATCGTCATTAAAGACAACTCGTCATTGAAGACAACTCGTCATTGAAGATCACTCGTCATTTAAGACAACCCGTCAGTATAGACACCCGTCATTGAAGACATCTCGTCATTGGAGACTACCCGTCATTGAAGATAACCCGCCATTGAAGACAACTCGTCATTGAAGACAACTCATCATTGAAGACATCTCGTCATTGAAGACAACTCGGCATTGAAGACAACCCGTCAGTATAGACACCCTTCATTGAAGACACCTCGTCGTTGAAGACTACCCGTCATTGAAGACAACTCGTCATTTAAGACAACCCATCATTGAAGACAACTCGTCATTAAAGACAACTCGTCATTGAAGACAACTCGTCATTGAAGATCACTCGTCGTTGAAGATAACCCGTCCATGAAGATAACCCGTCCAAAGAGACAACTCGTCAAGAAAGACAAAACCTCCTCTGGTTCAGTTAAATCCTAAAGATTTTTCTGAGATAACCTGTCAGTAGAGACAACCCATCAACCTTTTGAAGTTCCAGATTCGATACATGTATCTAACCAGGGCATGTTTGTGAGCGAATGAGTGAAGATCAACCCCTGTAACAGGCCAGGTAATTATCTTTCTTTCATAGGTACGCAAGTTCTCGCTAAGGAATCTCTTACGCGATCGACACCTAGATGGCATCTATAAGCCCATCCTCCCATTACAGTTCCAAATGGCATCTAAAAGCCCATTCTCGACAAGGTTCTGTCACACTTCCAGATGGCATCTATAAGCCCATCCTGCTATCCACCATCTCTCCAAATGGCATCTGTAAGCCCATTCCCGACATCACACTGCTAATACTCTACTATGTGAGTGCAAATTTTAGGCACTCTAGTGTTCAATCATCTTCCACCTTCGGATCACGAAAGGCACGCGCGCCAATCTACATCCTCAGGTATAAGAAGATTGAACAGGGACAACTGTTGTACCCCAAAATTTGCCCTCCCATATCCTTCAAAGTTTTGGCAAGCATTTACTCAAGTCCACTCAAGGAGTTGCACAGTCAACCATCCTCCTAAGGCAGGCAAAATTAGGGTTTTGGTTCTTACAAGGAAGTTGAGGTTTTCAAGGGCCCAATCAAGTCCCATATGCTCATATACATTGTCAAGCACCTACATGTCAAGTTTCAAGGCTCACAAGGTCAAGTTGCACAGTCAAAAACCCTAATTGCTGCACAATCAACTGTAGGGGCAAAATGGTCATTTGGTAGTCAAAAGTCAAAAATTTTGGTCAACATCTTATTTTGAAGCCACAATCATCATCTGATCAAGTCTTGATCATGATTCCACATAAATGGCTCAAAAATCATCAAGATGCAAAAGTTTCCATTTTTGGATAGCTGAAAAGTCAACTGTAACTTGACCAAGGCATAACTGTTTCATGGTTCATCAGAAAAATCCCATCCAATGCTCATTTTGAATGGGAGGACATTTCCTACAACTCATCTTCACATTCCAAGTCCAAGAAATGCTCTCACAAAAAGTTATCAATTTCAACATTATAGGTCATTTTCAAAAGTCAACAAAAAGGAATTTCAAGTCAAAGACCATAACTTGAGATTGGTAAATTCAAATGAAATGGGACCAAAGGCATTGGTTAGAGGACTTCAAGACCTTTCCAAAATGTCCAAGAACATGTTCATATGATTAAAATTGAGCAAGATATGCATTGGAGAAGTTGGGAAATTTTTGTGAAATGGCAAAAGTCAACTATCCTTGAAACTTCAATTTTTGACAAAAGGGCCCACTTTTTCCCACTTGATTCAGCCTTGTCATGCCACCCACGTGTTCCATGATTAATTTCAAGATTAAACATTAATTTTTCTATTTTATTTAATTTTTATTGATTTAATCCATTTTAAATCCATAAAATTCAAATAAAATTAAAAAAATTAATTAAAGGGGATCTTTGTGGTTTTAATGACCTTTATATGCCATTTACTAGCTTCCAAATTCGTGCAAGCTATTTTTTATACACAAAATTTTGAATTTGTGCCAAGATGTCCAGATACATGTAAGCATGGAAAGGGAAAGTTTTGCAAATTTTGGATGCTTTTTAATTTGTTGGATTTTGGTTTGAAAGCATGGCTTTATGGCTTGGATTCTTGCCTTATTTCTTTGTCCCCTCCATCTCCTCTATATATACAAGCCTTGCAAGCCTCATTCAGAACCAGAACTTTACACAAAACGGCCAGAGCAAAATCTAAAAAGTGTCAAAAAAGTGTGAGATCAAAAGGAGTATTGCAAGCATTTTCAGGCCAAAAGGAGAACGTGACTCTCTTCTTTGCCATCCCCTGAAGCTAAAGCAACCCTTGCCACGTCCTAAGATCCATCATACCACGCTGTAAGTTCTTCCCAGGTCCCCCAAAATTTCTATACATTTTTTTCTTTACATGCTTGTGTGTAGGTTCCAAAAGAAGGTTCATCATACACCTTCCTCATCCAGACGCCAAGTGTCCTCAAGCGTCCATCCAGTGGCCTATAGATGACGCACACCATGCTCCTGGTCAACCTTGTGCATAGGCAAGCAAGAAAGTCAACGTGGCTTGGCTGGTTAATGGGCCTAAATTTCCAGATTCACCTCCTTAAGGGTCCAACACCCCCCTTGGTTCACTCTTTTTTCTTTTTGTTTTATATTTTCTAATTTAGTTATTAATTGTTTTTTTTAATTATTATTATTACCACCAAAATTAACATAATTAATATTTTTCATAAAAATTCAAAAAAAACTGAAAAATGTAAATATTTTTTATTATTCACTATTAATTATTTTTGTAAATAAAACACTAATAAATTGATTTAGTTTAATTAGGTAATTTTAATTTCCTTTTCCAATAAATAAAAATGAATTAGACTTAGGTTTTTTTTTCTTTTAACTTTTAATTTCTTTTATTTTATTTTATTAAAAACATAAAAACACAAAAATATTTTTCTTTTAATTAAATTAATTAATTAGTTATTAATTTAATTTCATTAATTACAAAAAAGGGACAAAATTCAATTCTTATTCAAAAGGGGTCAAAACCCTTAGGACGTTCCCGATTTAATTCTCGCGCGCATTTATTTATTTTGTTTGTTTATGTAACTGTCTCCAGATATATAATAGTTAAATAGGAATTTTACCGCTTTATTTACTATTTCTCGCACTTATTTACCAAAACAGATCTTTGTTTTTTGGCGATGTATAGACCCGCGCCTTGTAATAGTTAGAATTTATATTTCCGCAATTTACTTTTCCGCACTCCTAACTGTTAACAAAGCATGAAAGAATGTATATAATAAAATCAATCCGTAGCTCACAAATACCATGTTCAAAGATGAACATAAACTGAAATTGAACACACATGCACATGCCACTCTTAGGGTATACCTCACTGGTTGCCTCGAACGTGGTCATCAAGTATAGGATGTCTTAGAGGTCGCCCTTTGTCTAAAGATCTAGTTGCCTCGAAATGGTTTCCTCGGATAAAAGGATCTAGGACATTAGGGTTATCACTAAGGTGTTTTACCATTGCTTCGGTGACCACATTGTCCCTTAATCGAATTGACCCGAATACCTCACACGATGGTGCTACCTACCTCTCAATGGTGGGATAGCACTATCTAAAGGACTCTTACACAGCTTAATTCCTTAGGGTAGGTAGATTCTCATGGGTACTTTCTCTTCTCAAAACAAACAAAAATACTTTTCGCACCCCACACTTTCAAAAAGTTTTCAAACAAACACTTCATACACTCTTGAGGACTGATACAAGAGTTACTTAGAAGTTTTTCAAACGAACTTTTTTTCAAAACCCACACACACTTGAAAAGCAAACAAATTTTGAAAACATAAGAGCAAGTACCTAAGAGCCCGTGGATAACCACGGATAGAAAGGGTTCTAACACCTTTCCTTTCTATAAATCTACCTCCCGAACCGAGAAACATTCTCGAATAAGGAATTTTGCTGTGCTTTTGTCCTTTCCATATTGGAGAACATAAAAGACGGTGGCGACTCTTGCTTACCGCGACATTTCGCGAAACCAGCTACAAAAACAGTTAGTTCTATTCCCACCGATCACATCTGGCAATGTCACAAACACTTGCTACTAGGGGCAATGACAAATCTCCCTAAAATACTTCTCATAGAATGATTCCCAGCAAGGGTTTAATTTCTGAAAACCTTTCCCCAGCTAAATCAACCTCAAGAATCCTCGAGGACTTCCCCCAACGAAGATGTCACCTCTCTAGCGGACTGACGACAGGGTTTATTTCCCCAATAACACCAGGATCCCCAGCTTGAGTTTGCCTCTCCGACTACTACAAATCAAAGGACCACAACTCATCTTCCCCAGTAGACAACTCTATAATCCCCAGCAAGTTACTGCGAAACCTGGACCCGACCAGATATCAGTTCAACTTCGACTCCCTAGTAGAGCAACGGACGACTAAGACTCCTAAACTCTTTTCCCAAGCAGAAATAAACATACTCCCCACAGAGTTTTCAATATCCCCCAACGGAGTTCTCCTCAAACAACAAAGCAGGGATCCCCGGTGGAAACATTTTGAGCAAAGTCCAAGAAAAAATTACACTTCAACAACATTCATAACATATGCATACAAAATACATATGACACAAATCTCATTTTATTTTGAGAGCATCATTACACAATGCATACATCATGACATTGCATACAACTAACTCTTTACCTTTTCAGGAAAGATCAATCAACAGGCAAAGATCATCATCTTCTGAGACTCCTTCTAGAGACAGTTCAGATGCGATCCAGATATGGCTGACATTCTGATACTTATTCCAGATTCCTTCTAGATATAGTTCAGATGCGATCCAGATATGGCTGACATTCTGATACTTATTCCAAATTCCTTCTAGAGACAGTTCAGATGCGATCCAGATATGGCTGACATTCTGATACTTATTCCGGACTCCTTCTAGAGACAGTTCAGATGCGATCCAGATATGGCTGACATTCTGATACTTATTCCAGATTCCTTCTAGAGATAGTTCAGATGCGATCCAGATATGGCTGACATTCTGATACTTATTCCAGATTCCTTCTAGAGACAGTTCAGATGCAATCCAGATATGGCTGACATTCTGATACTTATTCCAGATTCCTTTTAGAGACAGTTCAGATGCGATCCAGATATGGCTGACATTCTGATACTTATTCCAGACTCCTTCTAGAGACAGTTCAGATGCGATCCAGATATGGCTGACATTCTGACACTTATTCCAGATTCCTTCTAGAGACAGTTCAAATGCGATCCAGATATGGCTGACATTCTGATACTTATTCCAGACTCCTTCTAGAGACAGTTCAGATGCGATCCAGATATGGCTGACATTCTGATACTTATTCCAAATTCCTTCTAGAGACAGTTCAGATGCGATCCAGATATGGCTGAGATTCTGATACTTATTCCAGATTCCTTCTAGAGACAATTCAGATGCAATCCAGATATGGCTGACATTCTGATACTTATTCTAGACTCATTCTAGAGACAATTCAGATGCGATCCAGATATGGCTGACATTTTGACACTTATTCCATATTCCTTCTAGAGACAGTTCAGATGCGATCCAGATATGGCTGACATTCTGATACTTATTCCAGTCTCCTTCTAGAGACAGTTCAGATGCGATCCAGATATGGCTGACATTCTGACACTTATTCCAGATTTCTTCTAGAGACAGTTCAGATGTGATCCAGATATGGCTGACATTCTGATACTTATTTCAGACTCCTTCTAGAGACAATTCAGATGCGATCCAGATATGGCTGACATTCTGATACTTATTCCAAATTCCTTCTAGAGACAGTTCAGATGCGATCCAAATATGGATGACATTCTGATATTTATTCCAGACTCCTTCTAGAGACAGTTCAGATGCGATCCAGATATGGCTGACATTTTGACACTTTTTCTATATTCCTTCTAGAGACAGTTCAGATGCGATCCAGATATGGATGACATTCTGATACTTATTCCAGACTCCTTCTAGAGACAGTTCAGATGCGATCCAGATATGGCTGACATTCTGACACTTGTTCCAGATTCCTTCTAGAGACAGTTCAAATGCGATCCAAATATGGCTGACATTCTGACACTTATTCCAGATTCCTTCTAGAGACAGTTCAGATGCGATCGAGATATGACTGACATTATGATACTTATTCCAGACTCCTTCTAGAGACAGTTCAGATGCGATCCAGATATGGCTGACATTCTGACACTTGTTCCAGATTCCTTCTAGAGACAGTTCAGATGCGATCCATATATGGCTGACATTCTGATATTTATTCCAGATCCCTTCACAAGACAGTTCCTAGATCTTGATGAATATTTTTCCCTACGTCATAGTGTGGACGAGTACTATAACCTCAACGGTATACTCCATTGAGCACGAGTCAGTTCCTAGATCTTGATGTTTTCCTCCGTCATAGTGTGGACAAGTTCTATAACCTTAGCGGTATACTCCCGGTGGGAACGATACAGTTCCTAGATCTTGATAAAGATGTTTCCCCCCAATTGAATTATGAACAGGTTCTTAAAACTCAGCTGAAGCATTCTCTCAGTTGAAGTACAGGCAGGTCCCTAATCTCAACAAAGTTAGACTTCCCCAGCGGAATCTTCTACAACAACAAGTATGCAAGTTCTTGCTAAGGAATATCTTATGCGATCGACACTCTTACAGATGGCATCTATAAGCCCATCCTCCTACTAACAATCTCCAAATGGCATCTGTATGCCCATTCCCGACGTCACAATGCTGATACTACACCATGCGAGTGCAAATTTCTAGGCACTCTAGTGTTCAATTATCTTCCACCTTTGGATCATGAAAGGCTCGAAAGCCAATCTATATCCTCAGGTTTAAGAAAATTGAACAGGGGCAACTGTTGTACCCCAAAATTTTCCCTATCATGTTTTTAAAGGTCTTCCCTTACATGGTTGATCACAAACACTTGCCTAACGAAAATAAAGTTTTTTTTGAAGATGAATAAAGTGTCTTTCGATTGGCATCTGGGAAAAGTCTTCGATTGGGTATCCAAAATCCTTCGATACAGGCTTTACTCACCAGTGTTCGATTGGGCATTTGGCACTCTTCGATCAGGCTTTGATTAGTAATCTTCGATTAGGTGTTTAGAACCCTTCGATCAAGCTTTGGTTCGCAAGTCTTCGATTGAGCGCTGGACCCCCTTCGATCAAGTCAATTTCACAAATGCTTCGACTATGCATTAACTACTTCAGGCTTACCTTCGACTCACGAGGCAAGAATCTCATACAAGATTGCTTCGATTCACAAAGGAAAAGGCCCCTCAACTTGCCAGCACACCAGGCAAGAGGCTCATTCGAAGAACATGTAAATGACTCATTCGAAGAACATGTAAATGACTCATTCGAAGAACATGTAAATGACTCATTCGAAGAACATGTAAATGACTCATTCGAAGAACATGTAAAGGTCCATTTGAAGAAGCATTCAGAAGGCCCATTCGAAGGGTACATAAGAAGTCCATTCGAAGGAGGCAACTCAAGACCAATCGAAGAGCATGGCCTGAAGGCATTCGAAAATCAAAAGTGTCCAGGTTCATTCAAAATTCCAAAGAGACATGAATATTTCAAAAAAGGAAATCTTTTAATATGTATGATTCTTGTCTCATGGCTTTAAAGGCCTGGTTAAATGACTGTCCCTTGCCATTTTCGTGCACCCCCACACTCCTATAAATACGAGGCTAGTGACACATAACAAGGAGAACGGAAAAAGGAGAGAGAAACATGGAGGATTTGGAGATACGCTGCCCATAAACCCACTGTTGTACCCCAAAATTTTCCCTCCCATATTCTTCAAGATTTGCCAAGATCATGGTTCAAAAATCTCTCAAGGGTTGCACAGTCCAATTGCCTCCTAACACAGTCAAAATTAGGGTTTTTGTTCTTGCAAAGAAATTGAAGTTTTCAAGGGTCCAAACAAGTCCCACATGCCTACATACATTGACAAGCATCCACATGCCAAGTTTCAAGACTCACAGCATCAAATTGCACAGTTAAAAACCCTAAATGCTCTACAGTCAACTACAGGGGAAATATGGTCATTTGACAGTCAAAAGTCAAAATTTTTGGTCAATATCTTATTTTGAAGCCACAAACATCATTTGATCAATTGTTGATCATGATTCTCAAAGCATGGCTCAAAAAGTCTCAAGATGCAAAAGTTTCTATTTTTGGACAGTTGAAAAAGTCAACTGCAAATTGACCAGGGCATAACTTCTTCATGGTTTATCAGAAAAATTCCATACAAAGCTCATTTTGAAGAGAATGACATTTCCTACAACTCATCTTCACACTTCAAGTCCAAGAAATGCTCTCACAAAAAGTTATCAATTTCAACATTATAGGTCATTTTCAAAAGTCAATAAAAAGGCACTTTAAGTCAAAGACCATAATTTGAGATTGGTAGATAAAAATGACATGGGGCCAAAGACATTGGTTAGAGGACTTCAAGACGTTTCCAAAATGTCCAATAACATGATCAAAGCTTCAAAATTGAGCAAGATATGCCTTGTAGAAGTTGGGAAATTTTGGGGAATTTTGAAAAGTCAACTTTGCTTCAAAAGCTTCAAAAATGCTAATGGGCCTCAATTTCTTTCATGAATCATTACCCAAAGGCTATGCACGACCCATTAGGCTCAAAGGGAGTTATTTTCTTATTTTTGATTAATTATTTGAATTTTTATTATCATTAATTCATTTAATTAAATTTAAATATAAGAAAAATACCAAATCAGGTTTTTAAATCTTTTTTATGCAGCAAATCAAACTAGGGCAAGGTGGAAAATTGTTTCTCATTCAAAAAGGAAAGATTCTACATGATTGGCAATGATTGGCATGGAAAAGATTGAAAAAAAGATAAGGAAAATCAAATATTCAAAACATTGATTCAATGGACTATGGGCTTGGTTTTTGACCTAGAAAGCTTCAGATACATATGCATAACATAACCTAATCCTAACACACACGAAAAGCTGCACACAAGCTGCATACCAATTGGCAATTTTTCATAAAAAATTTGAAAACTGAAAACATAGTTTCAAGGCGTTTCAAACCACAACAAGCCTTCCAATAGATTCCTGACATTGCTAGGAACGTGTTGCAATCAAGAACAGGTCCCTAGACTCCAAGAATTGGTAAAACCGGATCACACCTTTCATGAACAAATCCTTTATCGTTTTTTCATTCTCATGCATTATTCATATATTCTAAGTGTTGATTCTTGTTAATATTAACGTTCTGAAGCCATTGGTAGCAATTAATTGAACTAATACTGCCTGTAGCAGATCTGCCATGGACGTGTTTTAGGGTTTCAGAAACTCTAAATTAGGGTTTCCCTCATATGGTAAAATTGGACATTCAAACCGGTGCAGACCAAATCGTGACATCAAGACGAAACGATTGAACTATTCGCGCTCAATTTATGTTAACCATAGGCGTATTCGCTATTTTTTACAGGTTTCACTTAGTGGGGGTTTAAAACCCCCGCTATCTGTTTTCTATTTGCAGGCAAAACGGAGAAGAAGCATGCGTGGCTTGTTACTATTGGACTATTCAAATCCTAGTGCGCTTTTTCTTGTTTCGTACTATTAGCTTTGTTTTCTATTATAATAATTATGTCCCACTAATATTACAAAGAAACGCGCTAGCCTGGATGGTAGAGGACGTGGCTGGCAAGCATTGGGACCTGGGTTTCGATTCCCAGGTCCCCATATCATTCATAATTTTTGTTACAACATGTTCCCATGCAGTTTCTATCCAGTGGTTCACCATAACGCATAGGCTAAGGCTTGACAAGTGGCTTCATGTTCAATCCAAAGGCCAGAACGTGAAGTCCATGGTACACGCATAGTCAACCACACGCACTCAAGCACAAAAAGTCAAAAGGGGCTTTGATTCAGTGGGCCAGATTGCTTCCAAATCACCCCCTAAATGGGCCAGACACCCCCATTGTTTGTATTCTTTTTTAATTTCCTTTTATTTTCTTTTAATTGTTTTTAATTGTTTTCTTTAATTTCACAAATTAATTTTCCATAATAAAAAATCAGAAACTAAAATATATTTAATTATTATTTCACCATTAATTTATTTTTGTAAATAAACTTTAATAATTAATTTAGTAAATTGGGTTTTAAAACTTTAATCTTTTCTCAATAAATTAAAATATGTAGAAATTAGGTTTTTTAACTTTTCATCATTTTTTTTAATAAATAATTTTCTAATCATTATTATTATTATTAATTATTAAATATTTTTGTAAATAAACATGTACATTAAATATTTAGTAAATTAGGTTAAACTTGAATATTTTTTCATTAATAATTAAAAACAACTTAGAATTAGGGTTTCTATTCAATTTTAATTTCTTTATTTCATTAAATACAAAAAACCTTAAAAAACATCTCTTTTCTTTAATTAAATAATAATTAGTTTTTAATTTCAATTTAATTTCAAAAGGGTCCAACGCCCTCGAACACTCGATTTTGATTTCTTTTCACGCATTCATTCTTATTTATTTCCTTTCAAATATTATGTAATTGCTCAAGCCTTGTAATAGTAACTAGGTTTTACTTTCCGCATTTTTATTAAAACGGGTCTTTGTTAATTTGGCGATGTATAGACTCGCGCCTTGTAATAGCGTAGGATTTTACTTTCCGCATTTAAATTTCTGCACTCTTAAACTATTAAACTTTGCATGAAAGAATGTATGACCTAAATTAAAAACAAGCGTAGATCACCGTGATACATGTACAAGACAAAACATAATATGAAAATAACACACAAATTCACACACCACTCTTAGGGTACGCCTCACTGTTGCCTTGCCTTCGAAACGTGGTCGTCGAGTATAGGACGTTTTAGTAAGTCCTTATGTCCATGATCTATGGCATAGGGGTAGCTTCTAAGGTGTCCTACTGTTGCTCTGGTGACCACACTGTCCCTACAAACGAATTGACCCGAACACCTCCAACGGTGGTGCTACCTACCTCTCAATGATGGGATTGAACTACCTTAAGGACATTTACACAGCCTAATTCCTTAGGATAGGTAGATGACTCGTAGATACTTGATCTATTCAAAAACCAATCAAAAAGACTCTTTTCACACTGACACTTTCAAAAAAGCTTTCAAAACAATTTTTCAAACACTCTTGAGGACTGATACAAGAGTTATTCCGAAACTTTCAACGAAACTTTTTCAAACCCACTCACACTTGAAAAGCAAAGACTTTTGAAAACACAATGAGCAAGTATCTAAGAGCCCATGGATAACCATGGATAGAAAGGGTGCTAACACCTTCCCTTTCTATAAATCTACCTCCCGAACCGAGAAACTATCTCATAAGGAATTTTGCTGTGCTTTTGTCCTGTCCATGTTGGAGAAAATAAAAGACGGTGGCGACTCTTGCTTCTGCGACATTTCGCGAACCAGCGTTAAACGGTCAGTTCCAGATCCACCGATCACAGAACTGGCGACTCTGCTGGGGAATACCGTAAAAAGTGAGGTGTAACTTAGGACTAAGATCACTTGTGTTTTCAATTGTCTGAATTGTTTGCTTTAAATTGTGGGTACTGTCTTGGGAGTTCTATAGATCCTAACCCGGATCTGGGGATACCTTCTTAGAAAGTAGCAACAAGGCTGTGAGGAAACTGTGCGGGGTATACCGACATGGTTGAAGCAGTTTGCTACATTAATGTGGCACTTTGGTGTGTACCGGTAACCCTTGAGTCCAGTCAAGGAGAGTACGGGGCCGCCGCGTGGTGTCGTGAAGCATCAACTGACCTCTTAGGAACCTTAATTGAACCATCTTGGCCTCTTTAGGGTAGTGAGATAACTGACTTTGGTGCAGTCCGAGGTTGGTTGATACTCGATACTACACTCAGTTGAGGGTTGTTTTCTTGGAATATTTCGGTCGTCGGTTCAGTGGCTAAATCGAAACGATGAACAATGAAAGCAATCCAATGATATTGGGACCCTTAGAACCCGATTACTTCTGATAGGACAGGTTGAGCCCACCAACTTCAAGAGGGTAATACCTAGACCCCATGCTGGCCTAAACTCTAAGGGCTGTGGTGTGACTTGTGTGCTTTCATACTTGACTACTTGCATGCTTGTTATCTGACACTTGAGTTTCTTGCAGGTTTTGTTTATAGTCCTTAATTGGGACTCATAACAGGGTTTACCCACATTACCCCATGCATAACATAACATCATACCATTGCATGCATCTCGCATAAGGACTAACCCATTTCAAGGATCTCAAGGGCTTGTGATGCAGGTCATGATGAACCAACATGTCTGGCAAGGGGCAAAGGGGATTTATTTTCCTCTAGCCAAGGTTGTCAGGGGCTATGACCCACTCGATATGGTGAGCCTTGACTCTTGAAGAAGGACTCTCAACAACATGAAGTTCCTTCAATCAAGTTACCAGTTTCCAACTCTAACAATTTTCTTGTTTACCCCGCGAGGTCCTTGAAAACATTACATGCATATCATACATATCATTGCATTACAGGTACCCTTGTTACAGGTCACTTACCTTCTCTGCTGTTTATTCCAGCAATGGCTTGCCAACAAGATAACCAGAATCTTCATGCTCAAGAGACTCAGTTCAGGGAGATCTTCTTAAGCCTATCCAAGGGGCAAGAAGAGTTGAGGACACTCCTCACGGGGAATTTGGCCATGAAAAGTCCCGAAGATGACAAAGACGAACGGCTGAAACGTCTGCAAGCTGAGGTAGATACAATGAAAACCCAGATGCTGGGGCAAAGGGCTCTCATCCAAGGTTTAGCTCGGGAGCAAGAAGAGTTGAGGACCATGATCAGTCAGCTCCACCAAGACAAATCAGACATGAAGCAATCAGTCCAAGTCAGGGACCGGGTCTTTGATCAGCTTCCAAGAGGAAAAGAATCTGGTATGGTGAAGAATAGAACTCTCCAAATTGATACCACTTCACAAGCCCAGCATCAACCTCACCCAGAGCAACAGGTTGATCAGAATAAGCCAAGCAGGTCCAACAGGCAGTTCACCCAGCTTAACATGCCGTTGTTTCAAGCTTTACAACACCTGTTGAGACTGAATCTGATTACACTAAGAGCTCCTCCCCGGAATCCCAACATCTCTGCTCCTAACTATCATCCCAACAAAAGGTGTGCATACCACTCTGATAGTCCCGGACATGACACTGCCGACTGCTGGGCGCTGAAAAACAAGGTCCAGGACCTGATTAATGAAGGAGCAGTGGATTTTACCCAAGTGGGTCAGGCTGAGTTCTTCTACTATCCCTACAGGATGCATTATTTGAAGTAACAAGTCCTGAGATGAGAAGACCTTTTGCCCATTAGAATTTTCAAGTCGTAATTTTCTTTTGATTGTTCAAACATTTTATTCATGTCAAACGTTGTTATTTCATTAATGCATCGCATATGTCTGTTTTGAATCAATATATTCGCATTCGCTATATTTAAAATTGCTTTCATTTTTTGTGATGTTCAATGCTCGATTAATAATTCTAAGCCTCTTGAGGGAGGATGACGAAAACGATACCACGATCTTTACAGTATGCTTTTGAAAAGACCCCGCTGATGAAGTACATGCATTGTTTCAAATCCCTAAACACTGGAGTTATAAGGAAGATAATCCCTCGTCAACCCCTCTGAGCCAAAGAAGTAGGAGTTTTTCTTTTCGAAAATTAAAACCCTTAATCATAACCTGGGGTAGGGTAGTTCTCTCAGCTGATCCAGGTGCACAACGAATGGCATCAAAAGAAGTCCTTCTGAAACAAAAGACAATGATGGTTCCAAATAACCATAAAAAACAGGAAGTCATTACCAAAATCAAAAAGCCCATTAAGTCAAAACCTATGAAGGAGACTTACAAAAATGGGGCATCCCGCTGACTGTAATCACAAAAGAAATAGTTCAGGCAAAAAATAGGGATAACAAAATAAAAAAAAAAGGAAAGAGGTCACACAAACCCTCAATAAAAAAAAGGAATGACTGCCTATTCAAAATAAACTATCAACATCCGAACCATCACGGGAATATCAGGACAAAAACTCAAATAAGGTCTAACGCACGATCAGCTGAGTTTAGGATTGAAGAACATCACGAAGAGCGGGTGGGTACAAATAATTTGAGCCTTTATCCTTTGTTTCTTAAACCATGAACCAGGCCACGTTATAACCCTTAAAAGTCCTAGCTGAAGCATGGGTTAGTTCGAAAACATACTGTTACGAAAGGTATCCTGACTCCTTAAGGCCTACGGTAAATACGGAGTTGACATCACGTTTTACAAACATTCACTTGTTTTATGAAAAAGAATGCATTTTCAAAATCTTCAAGACAGACATAAGCTTTGCATTTTTGATATAACATTTTTTGCATATGACTATTTGTTTGAACAGCAGGGAAATTCGCACGATGAATACCTAGTGAACACAAGCACTTCCAATCAAAGGGCAGACGTGATTATTGTCCATCATCTGGGGCAATTAAGTCAAGATTCGGAGAATCTCTCAAAAGGCCAAACAGCCAGGGGCAAACCTCCATCTGGATCACTTGGGGCATTGGACGATCAAACGAAGATCTTCTGGTATGGTGACACAACGCTACAACAGGGGCACCTCCCTACATCCTGAGAGCGTGGACATAGTCGGAAAAAAAATACTGCGCATAATCAAAGACCCGCTAGGTTGACACACCTAGGAAAAAATAAGGGCTTCCCGGCGAACCAAAAGGGTTCGGGCAAAATAATGGATGAAATGAAAAAAATCTGTGCACCCGGCAAGTCGAAAACCTGAAAAGGCGGCTTGGGCAAAAAAGGGTATCCCGATGGACTGAAAACCCGAAAAGGCAGTCCAGGCAAAAGTTAGGGATCAAAGCGTACGACTATGTCCCGACATCTCGTCACTTGCCTACCAAAAGAAGATTTGTCAATCGGCAGTCACCAAGAACCTTCACAGGTAACATCAGAAACAGGGGCAATAATGAGTGGTCCAGGCGATCCAGTTGCTCTGTCAACCAAAGTACCAAGGAAAGGTCAATCAAAAGATGATTACCATATACCTTTACAGCTTCAGATCAACACTGGTAACAAGCCAGGAAAATTCGGTGAACGACTGATTGTGGGTTAATATCCGAAACCAAACAGGACAATTATCTACTTGATCATCCTCAGGAAACCCTACACCGGTTCCTTTTCTTTCAGAAGAAGTCTTACACGGGCTCATCAACAGGCGACCCTACACCGGTTCCTTCTCAACCTCAGATGTAGTTTCACCCGAACTCATCATCAGGCAACCCTACACCGGTTTCCTTCTCAATCTCCAGACGAAGTCTTACACGGACTTATCTCAAGATGACCTTACCCCGGTTCATCCAGAAGTCTTACACGGACTTATATCAAGATGACCTTACCCCGGTTCATCCAGAAGTTTTACACGAACTTATCTCAAGATAACCTCACCTCGGTTCCTCCAGAAGTCTTACACGGACTTATCCCAAGATGACCTTACCCCGGTTCCTCCAGAAGTCTTACGCGGACTCATCACCAAGTAACCTTACCCCGATTCCTCCAGAAGTTTTACACAAACTTATCCCGAAGTAACCCCACACAGGTTCCCTTCTCAAACTCTAGACGTAGTTTTACACGGACTCGTCATCAGTAAACCCTACATAGGTTTCCTTCCCAGCTCTAGATACGGTTTTACACGGACTCGTCATCAAAAGTAACCCTACACAGGTTCCTTCTCCATTTCAGATGCAGTCTTATACGGACTCATTATCAGTAAACCCTACACAGGTTTCCTCCCTCCAAAGATGCAGTTGTACACGAGCTCATCATCAGGCCTCCACCAGTATCTTCTCCCACAGAAACAGGGGAAGTAATGAGTTGTCTAAGCAATCTAGTTTCTCTGTCCATCAAGGTACCAAGATAGGTTCGGCTGAAGGATGTAGCCCAGATGCCTTAATTCCCCAGAGAGTGAGCCAGCAAGTCAACGATACTCTCCCCAAGCAGAGTTAGTCCACTGTCAGCCTTAAGGAAGTTGGATTATCCCCCGAAGATCTCAATATTCCCCAACGGAGTATGCAGACATTCCTTAAACAAGCATCCCCGGCAGTCTTGATCCAAGATTGTTCCCCAGCGGTATACCGGACGTCCAGTGAAGCCATTTCCCCAGTCCAATTTCAAAAGTCTCCCCAGGAGAACTCAATCAACCTCCCCAGCAGGTCTTGAAGTTTATCACCAGTAGATTCTGGAAGCTTGTCCCCTACAAAGCACGAACGCGTCTCCCGGTTTTATTCAAAGGTTATTTCCCCACCAGGATATAACTGGGTTATCCTCAGCCAATTGCCACGGAAAGATCGTCCCCGGTGAAGTCTTCCTATCCCCAGCAAAATTCATCAAATCTTTCAACAGAGCTCAACAATGGTATCCCCAGCGGAGTTATCATCAATCTCAGCAAAGTACCTCTCTTCCCATAGAGTATTGTTCCCCAGCAAGATCTCTAGAGTAATTTTCCCCCGCAGAGTAATTCCCCAACGGAGTCATCTTCTCCTAACAGGTTTATTCTTGCCAACTACCACCCCCAGCGGAAATGAAGAATCTTACTCTTCAACATCAGCCCAGGATTTAACTTCCCAGCACTCGTCAAGGATTTACTTTCCTAGACGAAAACACATTTCATAAACATCACATCTTCATACATTATAGCATGCATATACGCATCATGAACATACAATCTCATTTATTCCGAGAACATCACGCATGTCATACATCATGACATCGCATACGACTAACGTTTTGTCTTTTCAGGACAAAGGTTAATACAAAGATGATCACCATCAACGGTCGCAACTAAAGGTCTGATTCCTGTATCTTTCCAGGGTGTATCTGTTGACGACTAACATTACCAGACTCGATTCCTGTATCTTGCCAGGGCACGTCTGAAGAGTTTGAGGATCCGATTCCTGTATCTTGCCAGGGTGTATCTGTTGACGACTAACATTACCAGACTCGATTCCTGTATCTTGCCAGGGCACGTCTGAAGAGTTCGAAGATCCGATTCCTGTATCTTGCCAGGGTGTATCTGTTGACGACTAACATTACCAGACTCGATTCCAGTATCCTGCCAGGGCACATCTGAAGAGTTCGAAGATCCGATTCCTGTATCTTGCCAGGGTGTATCTATTGACGACTAACATTACCAGACTCGATTCCTGTATCTTGCCAGGGCACGTCTGAAGAGTTCGAAGATCCGATTCCTGTATCTTGCCAGGGTGTATTTGTTGACGACTAATTCCAGACTCGATTCCTGTATCCTGCCAGGGAACGTCTGAAGAGTTCGAAGATCTGATTCCTGTATCTTGCCAGGGTGTATCTGTTGACGACTAACCTTACTAGACTCGATTCCTGTATCTTGCCAGGGCACGTCTGAAGAGTTCGAAGATCCGATTCCTGTATCTCGCCAGGGTGTATCTGTTGACGACTAACCTTACCAGGCTCGATTCTTGTATCTTGCCAGGGCACGTCTGAAGAGTTCGAAGATCCGATTCTTGTATCTCGCCAGGGTGCATCTGTTAACGACTAACATTACCAGAATCGATTCCTGTATCTTGCCAGGGCACATCTGAAGAGTTCGAAGATCCGATTCCTGTATCTTGCAAGGGTGTATCTGTTGACGACTATATTCTTCGGACTCGATTCTTGTATCCTTCCAGGGCACGTCTGAAGAGTTTAAAGACTCGATTCCTGTATCTTGCTAGGGCACGTCTGAAGAGTTCGAAGATCCGATTCCTGTATCTTTCCAGGGTGTATCTGTTGACGACTAATTCCAGACTCGATTCCTGTATCCTGCCAGGGCACGTCTGAAGAGTTCGAAGATCTGATTCCTGTATCTTGCCAGGGTGTATCTGTTGACGACTAACCTTACTAGACTCGATTCCTGTATCTTGCCAGGGCACATCTGAAGAGTTCGAAGATCCGATTCCTGTATCTCGCCAGGGTGTATCTGTTGACGACTAACCTTACCAGACTCGATTCCTGTATCTTGCCAGGGCACGTCTGAAGAGTTCGAAGATCCGATTCCTGTATCTTGCCAGGGTGTATCTGTTGACGACTATATTCTCCGGACTCGATTCCTGTATCCTGCCAGGGCACGTCTGAAGAGTTTAAAGATTCGATTCCTGTATCCAGCCAGGGCACATCTACGTAAAGAGTTTGAAGATCAACTCCTGTAACAGGCCAGGTAATTATTTTCTTTTCTCAGGTACGCAAGTTCTCGCTAAAGAATCTCTTACGCGAACGACACCTAGATGGCATCTGTAAGCCCATCCACATACCAACAGTCTCCAAATGGCGTCTATAAGCCCATTCCCGACAAGTTTCTGTCGCATCTCCAGATGGCATCTATAAGCCCATCCTCCTATCCATCATCCCCCCAAATGGCATCTGTAAGCCCGTTCCCGTCATCACACTGCTGACATTCTACTATGTGAGTGCAAATTTCTGGGCACTCTAGTGTTCAATCATCTTCCACCTTCGGATCACGAAAGGCACACCAGCCAATCTACATCCTCAGGTCTAAGAAGATTGAACAGGGGCAACTGTTGTACCCCAAAATTTTCCTTCCCATATTCTTCAAGATTTTCCAAGATCATGGTTCAAAAATCTCTCAAGGGTTGCACAGTCCAATTGCCTCCTAACACAGTCAAAATTAGGGTTTTGGTTCTTGCAAACAAATTGAAGTTTTCAAGGGTCCAAACAAGTCCCACATGCCTACATACATTGACAAGCATCCACATGCCAAGTTTCAAGACTCATAACATCAAATTGCACAGTCAAAAACCCTAAATGCTCTACAGTCAACTGCAGGGGCAAAATGGTCATTTGACAGTCAAAAGTCAAAATTTTTGGTCAATATCTTATTTTGAAGCCACAAACATCATTTGATCAATTCTTGATCATGATTCTCAAAGCATGGCTCAAAAAGTCTCAAGATGCAAAAGTTTCTATTTTTGGACAGTTGAAAAAGTCAACTGCAAATTGACCAGGGCATAACTTCTTCATGGTTTATCAGAAAAATTCCATCCAAAGCTCATTTTGAAGAGAATGACATTTCCTACAACTCATCTTCACACTTCAAGTCCAAGAAATGCTCTCACAAAAAGTTATCAATTTCAACATTATAGGTCATTTTCAAAAGTCAACAAAAAGGCACTTTAAGTCAAAGACCATAATTTGAGATTGGTAGATCAAAATGACATGGGACTAAAGACATTGGTTAGAGGACGTCAAGACCTTTCCAAAATGTCCAAGAACATGATCAAAGCTTCAAAATTGAGCAAGATATGCCTTGTAGAAGTTGGGAAATTTTGGGGAATTTTGAAAAGTCAACTTTGCTTCAAAAGCTTCAAAAATGCTAATGGGCCTCAATTTCTTTCATGAATCATTACCCAAAGGCTATGCACGACCCATTAGGCTCAAAGGGAGTTATTTTCTTATTTTTGATTAATTATTTGAATTTTTATTATCATTAATTCATTTAATTAAATTTAAATATAAGAAAAATACCAAATCATGTTTTTAAATCTTTTTTATGCAGCAAATCAAACTAGGGCAAGGTGGCAAATTGTTTCTCATTCAAAAAGGAAAATTCTACATGATTGGCAATGATTGGCATTGAAAAAATTGAAAAAAAGATATGGAAAATCAAATATTCAAAACATTGATTCAATGGACTATGGGCTTGGTTTTTGACCTAGAAAGCTTCAGATACATATGCATAACATAACCTAATCCTAACACACACGAAAAGCTGCACACAAGCTGCATACCAATTGGCAATTTTTCATAAAAAATTTGAAAACTGAAAACATAGTTTCAAGGCGTTTCAAACCACAACAAGCCTTCCAATAGATTCCTGACATTCCTAGGAACGTGTTGCAATCAAGAACAGGTCCCTAGACTCCAAGAATTGGTAAAACCGGATCACACCTTTCATGAACAAATCCTTTATCGTTTTTTCATTCTCATGCATTATTCATATATTCTAAGTGTTGATTCTTGTTAATATTAATGTTCTGAAGCCATTGGTAGCAATTTGAACTAATACTGCCTGTAGCCAGATCTGCAATGGACGTGTTTTAGGGTTTCAGAAACTCTAAATTAGGGTTTCCCTCATATGGTAAAATTGGACATTCAAACCGGTGCAGACCAAATCGTGACCTCAAGACGAAACGATTGAACTATTCGCGCTCAATTTATGTTAACCATAGGCGTATTCGCTATTTTTTATAGGTTTCACTTAGTGGGGGTTTAAAACCCCCGCTATCTGTTTTCTATTTGCAGGAAAAACGGAGACGAAGCATGCGTGGCTTGTTACTATTGGACTATTCAAATCCTAGCG
Source organism: Vicia faba (assembly GCA_948472305.1). Taxonomy (NCBI): domain Eukaryota; kingdom Viridiplantae; phylum Streptophyta; class Magnoliopsida; order Fabales; family Fabaceae; genus Vicia; species Vicia faba. The sequence goes on from OX451739.1 coordinate 623,681,954, forward strand.
CGCTTTTTCTTGTTTCATACTATTAGCTTTGTTTTCTATTATAATAATTATGTCCCACTAATGTTACAAAGAAACGTGCTAGCCTGGATGGTAGAGGACGTGGCTGGAAAGCATTGGGACCTGGGTTCGATTCCCAGGTCCCCCATATCATTCATAATTTTTGTTACAACATGTTCCCATGCAGTTTCTATCCAGTTCTTCACCATACGCGCATAGGCTAAGGCTTGACAAGTGGCTTCATGATCAATCCAAAGGCCAGAACGTGAAGTCCATGGTACACGCATAGTCAAAGACACGCACTCAAGCACAGAAAGTCAAAAGGGGCTTTGATTCAGTGGGCCAGATTGCTTCCAAATCACCTCCTAAATGGGCCAGACACCCCCATTGTTTGTATTCTTTTTTAATTTCCTTTTATTTTCTTTTAATTGTTTTTAATTGTTTTCTTTAATTTCACAAATTAATTTTCCATAATAAAAAATCAGAAACTAAAATATATTTAATTATTATTTCACCATTAATTTATTTTTGTAAATAAACTTTAATAATTAATTTAGTAAATGGGGTTTTAAAACTTTAATCTTTTTCTCAATAAATTAAAATATGTAGAAATTAGGTTTTTTAACTTTTCATCATTTTTTTAATAAATAATTTTCTAATCATTATTATTATTATTAATTATTAAATATTTTTGTAAATAAACATGTACATTAAATATTTAGTAAATTAGGTTAAACTTGAATATTTTTTCATTAATAATTAAAAACAACTTAGAATTAGGGTTTCTATTCAATTTTAATTTCTTTATTTCATTAAATACAAAAAACCTTAAAAAACATCTCTTTTCTTTAATTAAATAATAATTAGTTTTTAATTTCAATTTAATTTCAAAAGGGTCCAACGCCCTCGAACACTCGATTCTGATTTCTTTTCGCGCATTCATTCTTATTTATTTCCTTTCAAATATTATGTAATTGCTCAAGCCTTGTAATAGTAACTAGGTTTTACTTTCCGCATTTTTATTAAAACGGGTCTTTGTTAATTTGGCGATGTATAGACCCGCGCCTTGTAATAGCGTAGGATTTTACTTTCCGCATTTAAATTTCCGCACTCTTAAACTATTAAACTTTGCATGAAAGAATGTATGACCTAAATTAAAAACAAGCGTAGATCACCGTGATACACGTACAAGATAAAACATAATATGAAAATAACACACAAATTCACACACCACTCTTAGGGTACGCCTCACTGTTGCCTTGCCTTCGAAACGTGGTCGTCGAGTATATGACGTTTTAGTAAGTCCTTATGTCCATGATCTATGGCATAGGGGTAGCTTCTAAGGTGTCCTACTGTTGCTCTGGTGACCACACTGTCCCTACAAACGAATTGACCCGAACACCTCCAACGGTGGTGCTACCTACCTCTCAATGGTGGGATGGCACTACCTTAAGGACATTTACACAGCCTAATTCCTTAGGATAGGTAGATGACTCGTAGATACTTGCTCTATTCAAAAACCAATCAAAAAGACTCTTTTCACACTGGCACTTTCAACGAAACTTTTTCAAACCCACTCACACTTGAAAAGCAAAGACTTTTGAAAACACAATGAGAAAGTATCTAAGAGCCCATGGATAACCATGGATAGAAAGGGTGCTAACACCTTCCCTTTCTATAAATCTACCTCCCGAACCGAGAAACTATCTCATAAGGAATTTTGCTGTGCTTTTGTCCTGTCCATGTTGGAGAAAATAAAAGACGGTGGCGACTCTTGCTTCCACGACATTTCGCGAACCAGCGTTAAACGGTCAGTTCCAGATCCACCGATCACACCCACCAAAGGTTATCAGCATTTTCATAAGTAATCCAAGCCAAAGCAGCCATTCAGCGAACATCTCCACACCCAGAGCCACAGATCATACATCTTTAATTGGTAAGGGTTTGCAAAACCAAAATTGCACCTTCATGACATTTAAATACACATTGCATATGTATTCTTGTTATTACTGATTATGTTGCATGTAAGCTGAAGCGCAAAGATGAGACCATGCCATTGCTGGGGCACGATCTAAGTTTCTCCTTTGAATCTCAGGATAAAACAAACCCAGGCCCAGATTTAGCAGATTCAAATTGAGGAAAGATTCAAATTGGGAGGAGATTCGAATCAGGTGGGTAAAGTCCCCCCTGGATCTTTAACATTTGTCTCGTTTTGCAGGAAATATCTTCTCAGAATCTTGTTCAGAGCTTCAAAGCTTAGCAGCTTAGCTTCGAACTGGATTCAGGGTTCCCAGATCGAAGGATGACATATCCAGATCGAACACCCCCAAAGTGCAGCCCCTCATGCACCTTCGATCAAGCCTCTTCACTGGATCGAAACACAGCCCACACCTCTTTCGATCCAGGCCTCCAGAATTATACCTTTCTTGATTTACTGCCTGTTCCTTTGATTTCATCTTTATTTTGACTATTTTATTTCTTTTTTTAATCAACATAAAATCAATTAAAACGAAAAACCACAAAAACATTAGGCTAGTTTTTCTATTAAATTAACTTTGTTAATTAATCATTTAATCATCTTAACATTTTCTCAAAACTAAAATTAAGAAGATTTAGATCATTTTCCCAAAATAAAATAAAACAACAAAAAGATTTTATTCTTAGGATTTTTAGAGGTTATTTTCAGATTCGCGCGCGTTTATTTTATTGTAACTTCCTACTGGTTTGTGATAGCTTAACTAAGACTTTTACACTTTACTGCTTTATTCCCCCAATTTTAGACATGTAAATAATCCCCCTCCCCGAAGCCTTGTAATAGCGTAGGATTTATAATTCCCGCACTTTAAATTCCTATACATATATTAACTGCTTAGATGTATGCTAACTAGGATTGTATGACAAGATCTGAAAACAAACGGTAGAACACATAAATATACAAAGATAATATAACTGAAAAAACAATACACTCGCTGTTGTACCCCAAAATTTGCCCTCGCATTTTTCCACAAGAAATCGCAGCTCCAGGCGTTTCCTGATTTTTCAAACTGGCTCAAGAATCGGTCAAACAGACTTTTCTCGTCAGTCATGACACAATTAGGGTTTCATTGATTTTCAGGGCTCTGGAATGTTTCACACAGTTGGTTTAGGGTTTTGGTTGACTTTGGCTCAACTTTGATCAGGCGAACGTTCTTTGGCATTTAATCAGGAATTAGGGTTTCATTGCGCGATTCTTCAGAAAGATTTAATTCTACGGTGCTTTGCAAGTTGTTCCGGGATTTGGTTTGAATACGCATTGTTTGATTTAATCAGTAAAAGAAGGCATTTGGTTTGAATTCACATTTGTTTGTTTGAACCAGTCAAAGGATACATTCAGTTTGGATTTACAGTGTTTGGTAAGAAATCGGTAAAAAGGGGAATGCGTCTGATCAGTTATTGTGTTTGAATGTGCTTTGCTTTGGATGTTGGAAGCGCCGAGTTTATTATTTGATCAACGTTGAATCAATGTTTAGTTAATTATTTATTATTCTAAAGATTAAATAGCTGGAATTTAATTTTCAGTTATTTTAATTTAAAGAACTATAAATAATAAATAAATAATTGAAAAGGGATAAAAAGAATTAACTGGATTAATAGAATTTTTATTTCATATTTAAATATTTGTTACAATTATTATTTAGATACAAGTATTCGTTTACGAGGTATTTATAATAATAATAGTTACAATGATTAAATTGAAAATAAAACTATCCTTTTTTTCTAAATATTCCTAAGTCTCCAATTCTTCATTCTTCATTTGATACCCCTCTCCACTCAATTTTTTTTTATCTGCAAAAGAAAAGGAGAAAAGTCAATGACAGATAAATAAATAAAGAGACAAATAAAAGACAGTTCATCATTAAGGGCCACTGATTGGGATCAGTTAACCCTCTCTGCAAATCACGGGATTTCTCCCGGTTCACAAAGAGGGACGAATTTTTGTTTGCTAAAAAATGAATGCACAAAAGTCAAAATTGCACAATTCAAAAATTGTCCAAACTGCATAAGTTCAAGTCTCAAAACTCCAAGTGCAAATCAAACTGAAAGTCCAAACTGAAAGTCCAAACTGAATCACAACTTTCAAACCATCCAAAAACTGTCAAAGTACAAGTTACTATCCAAAAGGCTACCCAAGCTGTCAAAGAAAAGAAGATTTGGGAAGATATCAAAAGATCCAAAAGTACAAAAGCTGTCAAAAGAAAAGATAAAATATGCAGAGAAAATTTGATATGCAAGCAATCCATTTCTTTTCATCATTTCCCAAAAATAAAGTGGCCCTTTCAGAACAAAAAGTACAAGCACAAACATAGTTTAATATATTAGCTGTACTGAAGAGAAAGAGAAGAGAGATAGAAGAGCAGGTTTTGCAGGCTTAGGCTTTAGGCTTGAGAGATAGAAAGATATATAAAACAAAACAAAAGACAGTACAGTAGAGAAAGAGAGCAAATCCAAGAAAGCCTTAAACCACTGTCAAGTATCAGAACCTGCTAAACCTCAAGCTTGAAACCTTCAAACACACAAACATAACTAACATATGCCAAAAACCTCAAACCTGCCTGAAGCAAGTAAAAAGCCTATAACCTGCAGTTGAAACTCAAACTGCAGGAAGAAAGCCAAAAACTTTGTATCAGAAAACATACAAAATCACCCAAAGCCTGCTGGAACCTCACAAACCTGTATACCCTGTCAAAACCTCACAAACCTGTATACCCTGTCAAAACCTCAAACCTGTACCTGTACCATTCAAAACTAAAAACACAAAAACCAGTTACAAAGAAGGCCATTAACCTGCATTAAACCTGGGCCTCATGCCTGCCTAAGCATAAACCTGTTAAGCCTCAAGCCAAGCATTAACCTATCAAAACGCCTTAAACCAACAAGCGTGGAACCTGTCAAGGCCTAACCAAAAGGTTTAAACAAGCTAAAAAAAACCATATAACCTGTCAAAAAGCCTAACATGAAGCCTGAAGCCTCAAAGCCTCACAACCTGTGAAATCTCCAAACCATATAGCCATTCAAAACCCTGTCAAGACTAAAACCTGTCCAGCTTCAAGCCTCACGCGAAAAAGGGCAAATATTCAAGGCAACAAAAGCCCTCAGAAAGTTCATAACTGGGCATATAAAAAAGGGCATCACATTTCAACAGGCAAATCAAAAAAGCAACAAAGGCAGGCAACACGAGAAGAAGAAGTCCAGCTAGTCAAAACAATCTTTCAACCATAGCATGTTCAAAGGAATGGTCAAGCATCAGGCCTCATGAATTTTCATCACAGGCAACAAACGTTCAAAGGCAACTCAAAGTAAACAAACGAGAAGCATATTCAAGGCAACTCAGAGAAGGGACAAAGATAGCATATTCAAGGCAACTCAGAAACGAAGATGAGAGACAACAAAAGCATACAGAAACATTCAAGGCGACAAGAGAAAGAAGAAAAAAGGGGCTTTCAGGTATTTTGTCAACATCATAAAGCCTAAAAGAAAGGTACAGAAATACCAAGTTTTCCCAAAGCAAGCCCAACGTCACGCATCTCCCCTCTTCGCCATCAAGCCGCCGTAACACCTCCTAATCTCCTCCTTCTCCGTCTCCGACAGGTAGTACTCCCTTTCCCTCATTTCAAAATCTTGCGTAAACCATAAACAAAATCAGAGTATATAAGAATCAAAACATGCGTAAAACGTGAAACCCTCAAAGGATGCGCTAGAACAAAAGTCTTACCTTTTTACCGTTGCTTGAACAAACGCGAAGGGAAGGATGAGAGGTGGCGTAGGTGGCTAGGCGGGGGAGATTGCACTCAGGAACGATCGGAGAAGATGAACGAAGACGAAGAGGATAGAAGACAAACGGCGCGCCTCTGTAAACCCTAAGTGTATTCCCAAATGAAACAGAAACTCAAGAACCCTAAACAAAAACATGTGCATTCGTTTGGGCCTCACCCCACTTTCTGAAATGCCATAAGCCCACGTTTCCAACTCACACCCCCCATTTCTCTTCTGCTTGGGCCATAACCCCCACCCTTGAGCCCATTTCTGATTTTTGTTTCAAACCCTTTCATTTAGTTTTTTTTAAAACATATCATTTTAATTAATAAATTAACCAAACATAGCATTTTTACACTAACAATATTTTTATTACATAATTAAGTTTATATAGAAACTTGTAAAAAATAGTTTTTTTTAATTATTAAACTTACATTTTCTCTTATTTTTTATACATAGAATATTAATCTTTCTTTTTTTAAGATAAATACTTCTCCCTTTTTTTAAAGATATTTATACATAATAAATGAAATATATCTTTTTTTACACAACATAATTAAAATTGAAAACACATTTTTTTCTTTTAATTGAAATATTCTCTTTGTACATAATAAATAAAAATACATTTTTTACATAATTTAAATTCTTAACATTTAAATGAGAATATTCTTTTGTATATACAAAATATAAAGATACATTCTTTTATATCAAAAATGTAAGGTGACAATTTTCAAACTTAGAAATACTTTCTTTTCTTAAATTTTCTTTTTGTACATATTAAAGAAAATACAAGATTATTAATTAAATTAAATAAACATTTAATTTTTCTTTAGGTCAAAACAATACTTGATAATACTCATTTAATTTCACATCTCTAACCTGTAAATAATTACATACACATATGCACGTACACTTACACAATATACTTGTACTTGATACCTTATACATTTGCTTATATTTGTATATTCGTTACATTCACATTTGATCGATTCGATTTGGTTGTAACTTATTGGACATTACATTCCTAAAGTCTCATCCCCGTTCGTAAATTTGTACCCCCACTCCCGGACACTTATTTTGTAATAGCATAGACTTTACATTTCCGCAATTTACCGCTTTCGAATTATACCATGGTTAGACCTAGGGTTTGCATGTACATAAAATCAAACGCTAAATAACCTAATACAAGACAAATACATGAAATCAATACACAATCACACTTGCAACTTCTAGGGTAATCCCACATGTTGCCTTCTAAAATGGGCCATGCTTGCACGTCGAGTTTCTTTGGCAAAACGAATTCAAAATGATCATAAGTCCCTCGATGATGCTTTCGAAAGTTGCCTAAATGGAATGATCATAGTCCCTTCAAAACAAATTGCCAAAGACACTTGGCATCATTGCATTCATGGTCCATACGATGACCCGCGCCCGTCCCGTTAAACATCCTAAACGCAAGATTGTCCATCAAATTCAATGGTGGAACAAAATTGTTGAAAAAGGGGTTGGAAACATAGAGAAAACCTTTGAGTACAATAGGGTAGACAAAACTCTTAGTTACTTGAGATCAACTTGCAAAAACGCTTGCCTTCTTTTCAAAAACCACATTCCACAAACACTTTCAAAAAAACCCTCAAAAACATTTGAAACACCTTTTCGAAAAGATCCACACTTTTGTAAAACACTCAAACACGAGTCGAATACATTGGTCACCTAAGACAAGGCATCTCTTCAAAAACATTTTCAAAACACACACACACACCACAATTTCAAGCAATCGAAAATCAAGGCAAGTGATCTAAAAACCAAGTAACTAAGAGCCCATGGATAACCATGGATGAAAAGGGTGCTAATACCTTCCCTTTTCATAATCTACCCCCCGAACCCAGAAAAAAAATCTCAAAGGTTTTTGCTGTGATTTTTAAACCTTTCCTTAGGATAAAATAAAAAGTCGGTGGCGACTCTTGCTCAACCGAAACATTTGCGAAAATAAACGCAAAACCTCAAGTCAGTTCTCCCACCGTATCACAGAACTGGCGACTCTGCTGGGGAGAAACTTAAAAGTGGGGTTACCTTAGGGTTTAGATCACCTTTACTTTCTTGCTTTGATTGACTTGATTGATTTATCTTTTGGGTTCTTGTTTAGGTTTGTTGTAAATCCTACACCCGGATTTGGGGCACCTTTTTAGGTAAATAGCAAAAAACTGTGAGGGAACTGTGCGGGGTATACTGACACGGTTGAAGCAGCAAGCTATGTTAGTGTGACATATTTGTGGGTACCGGTAACCCTTGAGTTCAATCAAGGAGAGTACGGGGCCGCTGAGTGATGTCGTGAAGCACTAACGAACTCTTAGAACCTTAATTGACCATCTTAGCCTTTTTAGGGGTAGTGAGATGACCGACTTTGGTACAGTCCAAAGTTGGTAGATCCTCGATACTACACTCATTTGAGGATTATTTTCTTGGAATATTTTGGTCGCCAGTAAGTGGCTAAACCGAAACAATGAACACAGAAAACAATCCAATGATATTGAGCTCCTTAGAACCCGGTTTCTATTTTAGGACAGGATGAGCCAACTAACTTCAAGAGGGTACTTACCTAAACCTCGTGCAAGCCTAAACCTAAGGACTTGTTTTCTTTGTGTGAATATGTTTGCCTGTATATACACTCACTTGCTTTTTGCATACATGTACATAACATCATAACATCATACCATAAGCATTTTCAATAACCATTTCAAGGATCTCGAAGGTTCTTTTGATGCAGGGATACGTTGAACCAGACATCTACCAAGGGGCAAGAGGTTTCTCCTCTAAACAAAGTTCTCCAGTCAAAGTTTAAGTGCAACAACTTGAAATAGTGGCTATGACCCACTCGACATGATGAACTTGATTCTCGTGGAAAGACATCCACCGATACAAAGTTCTCCAAACAAAGATCAAGTGCAACAACTTGAATCAGTGGCGATGACCCACTTGACATGGTGAGCTTGATTCTAGTGGAAAGACATCCACCGGTGCAAAGTTCTCCAATCAAAGATCAAAGTTTAACCTCTAACATATTCCTGTGTTTACCCCAAGAGATCCTTGAAAGCATGCATTCATATATCATGCATTGCATTTTGACAGTCTTTCCTTTTTCAGGTTTCCTTATTCTCCTGCTGTTTATTTCAGTAAGAGATGGCTCTAGAAAGGTCTGTCAAAGACATCCAAGACCAGACTGCTCAGCTGCAGGAGATGTTCCTGAACTTGTCTCTGGGGCAAGAGGAGATGAAAGCTCTCCTCACAAAGGGCTTGGAGAATTCCAACAATGCCAGGAGTGATCAGCTTGCGGAGCTGCAGTTTGATCTGACAACCTTGAGGACCCAAGTGATGGGACAGTTGGTGGGCCAGATGGTTCTCATCCAAGACCTATCTCAAAGACAAGAGGAACTCAGAGTTCTTGTCCGCCAACTGCTTCCAAGTAACCAATTGGGGCAAACATCTGAGGTTGAAGAGCAAGTCACCGCTCAGCCTCCATCCACTCAAGAAGACAAGGGGAAGGCTCCTTCGCTTGCTTCAGGTTCACAAGCCCATCAACAACCTCGCCAGCGTCAACGGGGTAATCGGCATAAGCAAGAAACGTCGGGAAGACAGTTCACGGAGACTGAAATACCATCATTCTTCATACTGAAGCGTCTGTTAGAGGTCAACTTGCTCACCCTAAGGGATCCTCCTCAGAAGCTCAATACCTCCTCTCCTAACTACCGTCCCGACGCATTTTGTGTTTACCATTCCTACAGCCCGGGACACGACACCAACGACTGTTGGGCCTTGAAGAACAAGATTCAAGATCTGATCGACATTGGAGTGCTGGAATTCATGCCAGACGGCGAGATGAAAATCTTCCGTTAAAGGGTTCTCCACTTGAAGTGACGAAGCTCAAGCTGAAAGACTTTTGCTTCTTTTGAATTTTCAAAGTTGTAATTTCTTTTGCTGTCAAACAATTATCTGTTGATGTTAAACTCTGTTTTCATTAATGCATTGCATATGTTTGTCTTGAATTCATCCATTCGTTTCACTACTCTTATGCTTTTCTTTATGATATTTGACTCTTGATAAAAAGCTGTAAGCCTTTAGAGGGAGGATGACGAAACAATACCATAATCTTATACAGTATGCTTTTGAACGGACCTTGCTGATGATGTACAGGCATTTCTTTCAAATCCCAAACACTGGAGTTATAAGGAAGTTAATCCCTAGTCAACCCCTTCGAGCCAAATAAGTAGGAGTTTTCTGTTCTAAACAATCAAAACATTTGATATAAACCTGGGGCAGGGTAGTCTCTCAGTTTAATTCAAAAGAAAATGCGCATTGAAGTCGCAAACTCAAGTTCGTAACACAACGAACGATGAATGACAAGAAAAGCGTTCCTTTGGAATCAAAAAGACAAGGGTGGTTCCCTATCACATAGGCAGTCAATCTCTCTCAAAAGAGAAAAGCCCACCAAGCCAAAACCTGTAAAGGAGGCTTAAGAAAGCTGGGGCATCCCGCTGACTGTAATCTCGAAAATGGGAACAGTCAGGAAAAAGTTAGGGATAACAAATCAAAATCAAAATAGTGAGGTCATTACAAAATCCTCAACAACATGAAAAATGTTGAAAAAGAAAAAAAGGAGATGATGACTGTCTCCCAAAATTCAACTGGTGAACCATCGCCCAAAAGTCGTTCCAAACTCAAAACAGAGTGTGACACACAATTAACTGAGCTTAGGTTGAAGAACATCACGAAGAGCGGGTGGGTACAAATATGCTTTGAGCCTTTATCCTTTGTTTCTTAAACCGTGAACCAAGCCACGTTACAACCCTTCAAAAGTCCTAATTGAAGCATGGGTTAGTTCGAAAGCATACTGTTACAAAAGGTATCCTGACTCCTGTAAGGCTTTGCTCTAAATCTTGTGTTGATCTGTCTTATAAAAAGTTTTATGCTAAAAACGCATTTTTCAAAACTTCGAGACAAACATAAACTTTGCATTGCTTGAATATCACTGTCTGCATTTGGCTTTTTGTTTGACAGCGAAGAAATTCATACAGCGAATGTTCGGAGGAACGAAAACTCTCTCAGTAAGTAAAAATCACTTCAAGAAGACGACACTTCCTTTACAAATCTCCTATCAACAAGGGGCATGACATAGCACCATCCAATTAACCCGGGGCAGTCCAGTCAAGGTCCAATAGATCTTTCAAAGTCCAGTTAACCTGGGGCAGTCCAGTCAAGATTTCAAGAAATCTCTCAATATGCAGAGTAATCTGATTCAAGACTCCTTCATCACCACTTGGGGCATTCAAATGTCAAAAGTGTTCAACAAATCAACTATCACATTTCCAGACTCGATTCCTGTATCTAGCCAGGGCACGTCTGAAGAGTTTGAAGATTCGATTCCTGTATCCAGCCAGGGCATATCTGTTAACTATCACATTTCCAGACTCGATTCCTGTATCTAGCCAGGGCACGTCTGAAGAGTTTCCAGATTCGATTCCTGCATCCAGCCAGGGCATATCTGTTAACTATCACATTTCCAGACTCGATTCCTGTATCTAGCCAGGGCACGTCTGAAGAGTTTGAAGATTCGATTCCTGTATCCAGCCAGGGCATATCTGTTAACTATCACATTTCCAGACTCGATTCCTGTATCTAGCCAGGGCACGTCTGAAGAGTTTCCAGATTCGATTCCTGCATCCAGCCAGGGCATATCTGTTAACTATCACATTTCCAGACTCGATTCCTGTATCTAGCCAGGGCACGTCTGAAGAGTTTGAAGATTCGATTCCTGTATCCAGCCAGGGCATATCTGTTAACTATCACATTTCCAGACTCGATTCCTGTATCTAGCCAGGGCACGTCTGAAGAGTTTGAAGATTCGATTCCTGTATCCAGCCAGGGCATATCTGTTAACTATCACATTTCCAGACTCGATTCCTGTATCTAGCCAGGGCACGTCTGAAGAATTCCAGATCAACACCTGTAACAAGCCATGAAATTATCTACATCACCACTTGGGGCATTCGAATGTCAAAAGTGTTCAAAAAACCCAATGCAGTTTTACACGGACTCATCATCAGGAAATCCTACACAGATCTCCTCAAGACAGGAAGACCCCAGTAGTTTGGCATACAACCCAAGCTTCTGATTTCCCCAACAGTGGTCCCGAGACTCCTCATTTTTTAAACAATCAAGAGATTCTTGCCCTCCACAGCAGCAGCCAAAGAATTATTCTCCCAGGCAGCAGTCAAGATTCTTTTATCTGCAGCCATCCAGGATTCATTTATCCTCAGCAAGATAGCTCATCAGCTTACATGCGCATTCATCATGTTCATGTTATAAACATTGATGTCACATACATTGCATCATGCATCATAACATTGCATACAACTAACCCTTTACCTTTTCAGGAAAGATCAGTCGACAGACAAAGATCATCTTCCGAGATTCGTCCAGAAATAGTTCAGATGTGACCCGGACACGGCGACATTCTGACACTTATTCCAGATCCATCCAGATGCAGTTTTACACAGGCTCATCCTCAGGAAGCCCTACACCGGTTCCTCTTCAAGACTTCTGAAAACAGTTCACGGGTTCTCCAAGTAACGGATGTTAACCTATCAGTTGTTCAGATTCAACCTCAAGACTTCTGAAAACAGTTCACGGGTTCTCCAGTAACGGATGTTAACCTATCACTTGTTCAGATTCTTCTCAAGACTTCTGAAAACAGTTTACGGATTCTTCCCAACAATGGATGTTAATCTACCAACTTGTTCAGATGCAATTTTTGAAAACAGTTTACGGACGCTTCCCAACAACGGATGCTGCTCTATTGCTTATTCAACTTCAAGACTTCTGAAAACAGTTCACGGGTTCTCCAGTAACGGATGTTAACCTATCACTTGTTCAGACTCTTCTCAACTTTTGAAAACAGTTTACGGACGTTTCCCAACAACGGATGCTGCTCTATTGCTTATTCAATCTCAACTCCTGAAAATAGTTTACGGATTCTCCAAAACGTGGATGTCAATCTATTGCTTGCTCGGACCCCCAATTCAGAGATGTTCCAAAACGTGGGTGCCTTTCTGATACTCGTCCACTCACCATTGACATACAGTTCAACATTTCCAAATGGCATCTTTAAGCCCATTTCCAGATGGCATCTATAAGCCCATCCTCCTACCAGCAGTCACCAAATGGCATCTTTAAGCCCATTTCCAGATGGCATCTCTAAGCCCATCCCCCGACAAGATGCTATTGCACCAGATGGCATCTTTAAGCCCATCACCAAATGGCATCTTTAAGCCCATTCACCTCTACCATCACATCGCCGAGTGCAAATTTTCTGGGCACTTTAGTGTCCAATCTTCTTTTACCTTCAAAGTCGCGAAAGGCAAACTTGCCAATCTAACTCTTCAGGTTCAAGAAAATTGAACAGGGGCAACTGTTGTACCCCAAAATTTGCCCTCGCATTTTTCCACAAGAAATCGCAGCTCCAGGCGTTTCCTGATTTTTCAAACTGGCTCAAGAATCGGTCAAACAGACTTTTCTCGTCAGTCAGGACACAGTTAGGGTTTCATTGATTTTCAGGGCTCTGGAATGTTTCACACAGTTGGTTTAGGGTTTTGGTTGACTTTGGCTCAACTTTGATCAGGTGAACGTTCTTTGGCATTTAATCAGGAATTATGGTTTCATTGCGCGATTCTTCAGAAAGATTTAATTCTACGGTGCTTTGCAAGTTGTTCCGGGATTTAGTTTGAATACGCATTGTTTGATTTAATCAGTAAAAGAAGGCATTTGATTTGAATTCACATTTGTTTGTTTGAACCAGTCAAAGGATACATTCAGTTTGGATTTACAGTGTTTGGTAAGAAATCAGTAAAAAGGGGAATGTGTCTGATCAGTTATTGTGTTTGACTGTGCTTTGCTTTGGATGTTGGAAGCGCTGAGTTTATTATTTGATCAACGTTGAATCAATGTTTAGTTAATTATTTATTATTCTAAAGATTAAATAGCTGGAATTTAATTTTCAGTTATTTTAATTTAAAGAACTATAAATAATAAATAAATAATTGAAAAGGGATAAAAAGAATTAACTGGATTAATAGAATTTTTATTTCATATTTAAATATTTGTTACAATTATTATTTAGATACAAGTATTCGTTTACGAGGTATTTATAATAATAATAGTTACAATGATTAAATTGAAAATAAAATTATCCTATTTTTCTAAATATTCCTAAGTCTCCAATTCTTCATTCTTCATTTGATACCCCTCTCCACTCAATTTTTTTTTATCTGCAAAAGAAAAGGAGAAAAGTCAATGACAGATAAATAAATAAAGAGACAAATAAAAGACAGTTCATCATTAAGGGCCGCTGATTGGGATCAGTTAACCCTCTCTGCAAATCACGGGATTTCTCCCAGTTCACAAAGAGGGACGGATTTTTGTTTGCTAAAAAATGAATGCACAAAAGTCAAAATTGCACAATTCAAAAATTGTCCAAACTGCATAAGTTCAAGTCTCAAAACTCTAAGTGCAAATCAAACTGAAAGTCCAAACTGAATCACAACTTTCAAACCATCCAAAAACTTTCAAAGTACAAGTTACTATCCAAAAGGCTACCCAAGCTGTCAAAGAAAAGAAGATTTGGGAAGATATCAAAAGATCCAAAAGTACAAAAGCTGTCAAAAGAAAAGATAAAATATGCAGAGAAAATTTGATATGCAAGCAAGCCATTTCTTTTCATCATTTCCCAAAAATAAAGTGGCCCTTTCAGAATAAAAAGTACAAGCACAAACATAGTTTAATATATTAGCTGTACTGAAGAGAAAGAGAAGAGAGATAGAAGAGCAGGTTTTGCAGGCTTAGGCTTTAGGCTTGAGAGATAGAAAGATATATAAAACAAAACAAAAGACAGTACAGTAGAGAAAGAGAGCAAATCCAAGAAAGCCTTAAACCACTGTCAAGTATCAGAACCTGCTAAACCTCAAGCTTGAAACCTTCAAACACACAAACATAACTAACATATGCCAAAAACCTCAAACCTGCCTGAAGCAAGTAAAAAGCCTATAACCTGCAGTTGAAACTCAAACTGCAGGAAGAAAGCCAAAAACTTTGTATCAGAAAACATACAAAATCACCCAAAGCCTGCTGGAACCTCACAAACCTGTATACCCTGTCAAAACCTCACAAACCTGTATACCCTGTCAAAACCTCAAACCTGTACCTGTACCATTCAAAACTAAAAACACAAAAACCAGTTACAAAGAAGGCCATTAACCTGCATTAAACCTGGGCCTCATGCCTGCCTAAGCATAAACCTGTTAAGCCTCAAGCCAAGCATTAACCTATCAAAACGCCTTAAACCAACAAGCGTGGAACCTGTCAAGGCCTAACCAAAAGGTTTAAACAAGCTAAAAAAAACTAGATAACCTGTCAAAAAGCCTAACATGAAGCCTAAAGCCTCAAAGCCTCACAACCTGTGAAATCTCTAAACCATATAGCCATTCAAAACCCTATCAAGACTAAAACCTGTCCAACTTCAAGCCTCACGCGAAAAAGGGCAAATATTCAAGGCAACAAAAGCCCTCAGAAAGTTCATCACTGGGCATATAAAAAAGGGCATCACGTTTCAACAGGCAAATCAAAAAAGCAACAAAGGCAGGCAACACGAGAAGAAGAAGTCCAGCTAGTCAAAACAATGTTTCAACCATAGCATGTTCAAAGGAATGGTCAAGCATCAGGCCTCATGAATTTTCATCACAGGCAACAAACGTTCAAAGGCAACTCAAAGTAAACAAACGAGAAGCATATTCAAGGCAACTCAGAGAAGGGACAAAGATAGCATATTCAAGGCAACTCAGAAACGAAGAAGAGAGACAACAAAAGCGTACAGAAACATTCAAGGCGACAAGAGAAAGAAGAAAAAAGGGGCTTTCAGGTATTTTGTCAACATCATAAAGCCTAAAAGAAAGGTACAGAAATACCAAGTTTTCCCAAAGCAAGCCCAGCGTCACGCATCTCCCCTCTTTGCCATCAAGCTGCCGTAACACCTCCTAATCTCCTCCTTCTCCGTCTACGACAGGTAGTACTCCCTTTCCCTCATTTCAAAATCTTGCGTAAACCATAAACAAAATCAGAGTATATGAGAATCAAAACATGCGTAAAACGTGAAACCCTCAAAGGATGCGCTAGAACAAAAGTCTTACCTTTTTACCGTTGCTTGAACAAACGCGAAGGGAAGGATGAGAGGTGGCGTAGGTGGCTAGGCGGGGGAGATTGCACTCAGGAACGATCGGAGAAGATGAACGAAGACGAAGAGGATAGAAGACAAACGGCACACCTCTGTAAACCCTAAGCGTATTCCCAAATGAAACAGAAACTCAAGAACCCTAAACAAAAACATGTGCATTCGTTTGGGCCTCACCCCACTTTCTGAAATGCCATAAGCCCACGTTTCCAACTCACACCCCCCATTTCTCTTCTTCTTGGGCCATAACCCCCACCCTTGAGCCCATTTCTGATTTTTGTTTCAAACCCTTTCATTTAGTTTTTTTTAAAACATATCATTTTAATTAATAAATTAACCAAACATAGCATTTTTACACTAACAATATTTTTATTACATAATTAAGTTTATATAGAAACTTGTAAAAAATAGTTTTTTTTAATTATTAAACTTACATTTTCTTTTATTTTTTATACATAGAATATTAATCTTTCTTTTTTTAAGATAAATACTTCTCCCTTTTTTTAAAGATATTTATACATAATAAATGAAATATATCTTTTTTTACACAACATAATTAAAATTGAAAACACATTTTTTTCTTTTAATTGAAATATTCTCTTTGTACATAATAAATAAAAATACATTTTTTACATAATTTAAATTCTTAACATTTAAATGAGAATATTCTTTTGTATATACAAAATATAAAGATACATTCTTTTATATCAAAAATGTAAGGTGACAATTTTCAAACTTAGAAATACTTTCTTTTCTTAAATTTTCTTTTTGTACATATTAAAGAAAATACAAGATTATTAATTAAATTAAATAAACATTTAATTTTTCTTTAGGTCAAAACAATACTTGATAATACTCATTTAATTTCACATCTCTAACCTGTAAATAATTACATACACATATGCACGTACACTTACACAATATACTTGTACTTGATACCTTATACATTTGCTTATATTTGTATATTCGTTACATTCACATTTGATCGATTCGATTTGGTTGTAACTTATTGGACATTACATTCCTAAAGTCTCATCCCCGTTCGTAAATTTGTACCCCCACTCCCGGACACTTATTTTGTAATAGCATAGACTTTACATTTCCGCAATTTACCGCTTTCGAATTATACCATGGTTAGACCTAGGGTTTGCATGTACATAAAATCAAACGCTAAATAACCTAATACAAGACAAATACATGAAATCAATACACAATCACACTTGCAACTTCTAGGGTAATCCCACATGTTGCCTTCTAAAATGGGCCATGCTTGCACGTCGAGTTTCTTTGGCAAAACGAATTCAAAATGATCATAAGTCCCTCGATGACGCTTTCGAAAGTTGCCTAAATGGAATGATCATAGTCCCTTCAAAACAAATTGCTAAAGACACTTGGCATCATTGCATTCATGGTCCATACGATGACCCGCGCCCGTCCCGTTAAACATCCTAAACGCAAGATTGTCCATCAAATTCAATGGTGGAACAAAATTGTTGAAAAAGGGGTTGGAAACATAGAGAAAACCTTTGAGTACAATAGGGTAGACAAAACTCTTAGTTACTTGAGATCAACTTGCAAAAATGCTTGCCTTCTTTTCAAAAACCACATTCCACAAACACTTTCAAAAAAACCCTCAAAAACATTTGAAACACCTTTTCGAAAAGATCCACACTTTTGTAAAACACTCAAACACGAGTCGAATACATTGGTCACCTAAGACAAGGCATCTCTTCAAAAACATTTTCAAAACACACACACACACACCACAATTTCAAGCAATCAAAAATCAAGGCAAGTGATCTAAAAACCAAGTAACTAAGAGCCCATGCATAACCATGGATGAAAAGGGTGCTAATACCTTCCATTTTCATAATCTACCCCCCGAACCCAGAAAAAAAATCTCAAAGGTTTTTGCTGTGCTTTTTAAACCTTTCCTTAGGATAAAATAAAAAGTCGGTGGCGACTCTTGCTCAACCGAAACATTTGCGAAAATAAACGCAAAATCTCAAGTCAGTTCTCCCACCGTATCACACTCGCACATGCCACTCTTAGGGTACACCTCACTTGGATGCCTCGAACGTGGTCATTGAGTATAGGAAGTCTTAGAGGCCGCCCTCCTGTCCAAAGATCAAAGTTGTCTCGGAAAAATGATCTAAGACATTAGGGTTACCGCTAAGGCGTCCTAACATTGCTTTAGTGGCCACACGTCCCTTAAATCGAATTGACCCAAAAAGCTCCAACGACGGTGCTACCTACTCCTCAATAGTGAGATAGCAATGTCTAAAGGACATTTGCACAGTTTAATTCCTTTTTGAGTAGGTAGAGGTTCTTAAGTACTTGCTCCTTTAAAAACAAAACAAAACTTTTCGCACTTACACCCCTTTCAAACAAAAAAACTCTTTTCAAACCCACAAACACAAAGAAAAGCAAACTTTTGAAAACATAATGAGAAAGTACCTAAGAGCCCGTGGATAACCACAGATAGAAAGGGTGCTAACACATTCCCTTTCTATAATCTACCTCCCGAACCCGAGAAACATATCGAAAAGGAATTTTCTGTGCTTTTGTCCTTTCCTTGGATAAAATAAAAGACGGTGGCGAATCTTGCTTACCGCGACATTTTGCAAAAACAAACGCAAACGCGAACCAGCATTCCAAAATAGTCAGTTCTCATTCCCACCGATCACACCAAGGCTCAAACAAAAAGGCCACTGAAGGCCTAAAACTGAATAAAGGAGTTGTTGAAGGCTCGAGCAAAAGGGTTACTGAAGACCCACACAGAAATAAAGGAGTTGCTGAAAGCTCCAACAGAAGAACCACCACAGGTTCTTACTTGGCTGCCATGAAAGGTTCAACAGAGAACTTGGAGGCCAAAATGCAGAAAATGAATCTCGTTGCCAAGAGCAACATGGAGGTCAACATGGTCGAAGTCTCTGATGCCAAGGCTTCAGAAGAGGCTATTCGATATGAGGAAGTGAACAAAACCGCATTTCCTAAAGAAAATGAAGATGTGGCAGAGATTTTACATCGATGCCAGAAGAAAAAGTTTGAAGTAATGTTGTGTCCCAGATGCAGTTCTATCTTCGACAAGAAAGCCGCAGAACACATACAAGGTATGAGAGCTGTGAAAGCAAAATGGGGCACTAATGCCCAACCAAAAATGGGTCCAGAAGTCAGATTCGATCCCAGGAGGGGACATCAAAAAGGACCCATGAACCAGGTAAGGAGGCCACCAACTAATGTACCTATAGATACTTGGCTTAACACCATGGGCAGAAAGAGGCCCAATGAAGAAAAGTGGCAGACGTTCGACGTGCCAAGGGGTTCTTCCTTGGATTACAGAAAAGAGTACCATGCCACTACATCAAATAAAATGGCTCACATATAGAGCAATTACAAGGGGAAAAACCCCATGTCTCGTTCACAATGGCGGAGATTCCAAAGACGGCGAAAAGCCGAGAATGAGGCTGCAGCAGAGCCTCACCTAGAGGCTAGCACCAACGTGCAAAGAAAGCAAAGAAAACCTCTGGAGAGGAAACCTATAGCGTGGCCAGAAGAATGTGGGTCGAATGAAGAAGGGGACTCCGACTCTGACGATACTTTAGACATCATGGTGAATTTCATATCGGTGCTACCTAGGGAATATAACCGTTAGGTCGAAGTTGAGGAAATCGACTTGATGGTCGAACAAGAAATGGCCAGACATAGGCCAATGTGTTACTATGTAATGAATAATGGTTGCATGGAAGAACAAAACGCTTTCTTCGAGCCACCAACCGAGGCGATGAAAATTCACCTCAAGCCCCTATTCATCAGAGCAAAGATAGGGGAAGTGACTATAAACAAAATCATGGTTGATCGTGGGGCGACCATAAACATAATACCACAATCTATGCTGGGAAAACTAGGAAAAGGGGATGCTAACATCAAGCCCCACAACATGGTCCTTTTCCAATTATGAAGGAGGCATCGGAACCACAATGGGAGTCATACAACTAGATCTCAAGGTGGGATCAATCCTTCGACCCACCATGTTTATGGTGATCTCAGCAAAACCAAACTATAATCTGCTCTTGGGTCGAGAGTGGATACATGGCATTGGTGCAGTGCCATCTTTGATGCATCAAAGGGTTACGGTTTGGCATCCCGATGGCATCGTGGAAAACATCGAGGCAAATCAAAGATATTACCTAGGAAAAGTGAACAACATCGGGAAGAATAGCTTCGACAGGAATTTGGCTCATATAGGGCCATGCAGCCCTCCTGAATTTGATCTGACTCCAGCACCCAATGCTTTCTGCTCTCTGTACCTACACTCTGACTATGGGTTTCAGTGGGATAGAGAGGACTTATCAAACATCGACTATGGAGGAGTTGATGATATACGGCCGACAAGCTGGGGAAGTGAGTTTGGTGATGATGACTGAGTCACAAGCTATACAAAAGATTTCGGCATATGTAGCCGAAAATAGAATGATAGCGGCCTTAGAGGCTGAAATAAAGTACATGGCTCATGGGCCAATGAACAGGTATCTCCCCAAGAAGGCCCTAGGAAATATTTCGACCCAGAACCTCCTGACTTGGAAGAGAAAGAAGTGCGAAATCAGAGGTTAGACGCCATTTATGATGATGAACCTCTGGGTTTCGAAAAAGATCCGTTGGCAGATGGTGTTAGAATGCTAGCACAGGACCCCTTAAAAGAAGTAAATCTAGGCGAAGGTCCGATAAAAAAGCCAACGTATATCAGCGCAAAGTTAGATCCAGAACTCAGGGTCGAAATGATCCAGTTATTAAAAGAGTTCAAGGATTGTTTTGCATGGGATTATGACGAAATGCTTGGTCTCGACAGAAGCTTGGTGGAACTTCAATTACCAACAAAACCTGGAAAGAAGCCTGTCAAGCAAACTCCAAGGCGCTTTGCATCGGAGATTATGTCGAAAATCAAAAGGGAAGTCGAAAGACTGCTGAAATGCAAGTTCATCCGAACGACCAGGTATGTCGAATGGATTGCAAATATTGTACCTGTTATAAAGAAAAATGGTACTTTAAGGATGTGCATTGACTTCAGAGATCTGGATGCTGCAACACCCAAAGATGAATATCCAATGCCTGTGGCGGAAATGCTTGTCGATTCTGCCGCTATTTTTGAGTACATGAGTATGCTTGACGGATACTCTGGATATAATCAGATTTTTATTGCTGAAGAAGATGTGTCGAAAACAGCATTCCGCTTCCCTGGGGCCTTAGGCACTTACGAATGGGTAGTGATTCCTTTTAGCCTAAAAAACACAGGGGCAACATATCAAAGAGCAATGAACTCTATCTTCCATGATTTCATAGAGACTTTTATGCAGATTTACATTGATGATATTGTTGTCAAATCTATTTCAGGGAAGGCTCACATGGACCATCTTCGACAATCCTTTGAGAGGATGAGGCGCTATGGTCTGAAAATGAATCCTTTGAAGTGCACTTTTGGTGTCAAAGCAGGGGACTTCTTAGGCTTTGTGGTCCATAAAAAGGGAATAGACATAAACTAAAACAAGACCAAGGCTATTTTGGAAGCCAAAGTGCCAACCAACAAAAAGGAATTGCAGTCTCTACTTGGGAAGATAAATTTCCTAAGGAGATTTATATCCAACCTCAATGGGAAAACACAAGCCTTCTCACCACTACTTCGACTCAGCAAAGGAGGATTTGAATGGGGGCAAGAACAACAAGAGACCTTCGACAAAATCAAATAGTACCTCATCAAGCCACCAATCCTGGTACCTCCTTGTAGAGATAGGAGTATGAGATTGTACATAGCTGCATTTGATAAAACCTTAGGGAGCATGTTAGCTCAAGAGGATGAGAATGGTGTCGAAATACCCATTTACTACCTCAGTAGAGTTTTAAATGATGCGGAAACTATATATAACAAAGTTGAAAAACTATGTTTATGTCTTTACTTTTCATGTACAAAACTCAAGCAATATATTAAACCAGTTAATGTTTACGTTTCATCTCATTTTGATGTTTTCAAATATATGTTGTCGAAACCCATTTTGCACAGCAGAATTGGCAAATGGGCACTTGCATTAACTGAGTATTCATTAACCTTTATGCCTCTCAAGGCTGTGAAAGGTCAAGTGGTAGCAGACTTTATAGTTGACCACTCAATAACAGAAGAATCAATAAATTATTTGGAGATTGAACCTTGGAAGTTATACTTCGACGGTTCTAGTCATAAAGACGGAACTGGAGTAGGGGTTCTCATTATTTCTCCAAATAAAATTCCAACAACATTTAAGTACAAGATCGAAGGAGATTGTTCAAACAATGAGGCTGAATACGAAGCTTTAATCGTAGGCCTTGAAATCTTGTTGGAATTGGGGGCAACTCGAGTCGAAATAATGGGAGACTCATAGTTAGTCCTAAAACAAGTTACGAAAGAATACAAATGCATAAGAGAAAATCTTATCATATATTTCGTAATAACTAGGCGTTTATTGAAGAACTTCGAAGTGGTTAACATTCGACATATACCCAGATTGGAAAATCAAGTGGCTAATGATTTAGCACAGATCGCTTCCGGGTATAAAGTTTCGAAATAAAAACTACAACAAGCAATCGAAGTTAGAGGAAGAGTAGCATCCACTAAGTTGTCTCCAATAGATTTGGAAACAACAACGTTGGGATACACTGATCACGAAAACTTTGAGATTTAGTTCATAGACAATCTAACAAAACAAGATTAGAGAAAGCCTATAGTGGATTATTTACAAAATCCAATGGCTTTGATAGAGCGAAAGATAAAGTATAGGGCACTAAGCGATATACTAATGAGAAATGAATTATTCAAGAAAACACCTGAAGGTGTGCTGATGAAATGCCTAAGCAAAACAGAAGCATACATAGCTCTTTCGACTACACACTCCGGGGCATGTGAAGCACATCAAGTAGGCCATAAGAGGAAATTGTTATTGTTTCGACAAGGAATGTATTGGCCAACTATGTTAAAAGATTGTATTGAGTTTGCAAAAGGATGCCAAGAATGTCAAGTTCACGCAGGCATCCAGCATGTACCGGCAAGCGAACTTCATTCGATTGTGAAACCTTGTCCTTTTAGAGGTTGGGCTTTAGATCTTATTGGAGAGATTCGACCATCATCCTCTAAAAGCCAGAAATACATATTGGTGGGCATTGATTATTTTACTAAATGGATCGAAGCAATTCCTTTAGTCAATGTAGACCAAGAAAATGTCATTGAATTTATTCAAAAGTACATTATATATAGATTTGGAACCCCTGAGACAATAACGACAGATCAAGGATTAGTCTTTACTGGTCGAAAAATGTAAGAATTTGCTACAGAAATGGGATTCAAACTGTTAACATCTACACCTTATAATGCACAAGCTAATGGCCAAGTCGAAGCAGCAAACAAGGTAGTAATCCGTTTAATAAAGAAACACGTGGGAAAGAAACCAACAAATTGGCATAAGTCGTTAGATCAAGTTCTCTGGGATTGTCGAACCTCGCCTAAAGAGGCTACAAGAACAACACCATTTCGCCTAACTTATGGTCATGATGCAGTATTGCCAGTAGAAATTTGTCTACAGTCAACGAGGGTTCAAAAACATCAGGATATTCCTTCTGAAGTTTATTGGAATATGATGTTAGACGAATTGGTGGATTTGGATGAGGAAAGATTGAAAGCCTTAGACCTCTTAAGATTACAAAAGAAACGGGTCGAGAAATCCTATAATTGAAAAGTAAAGCCTAAGGCATTTTTGCCTGAAGATTTAGTATGGAAGGTAATTCTTCCAATGGATTGAAAAGATAGAACTATGGGAAAATGGTCCCCTAAGTGGGAAGGACCTTTCAAAATTATTCAAACTTTCTCTGGTGGAGCCTATGAGATCGAGGAGTTAAATGAAGATCAAAGACTTCTGAGAGTAAATGGTAAATACTTGAAAAAGTATAGACCTATGCTTCAAGAGGTTAAAATAGCCAATGTATAGTCACAGTCGAATAAAGAAAATGCTAAAATGTCAAAGACTAATGTCTCTCTCTTACTCCAACATCCATTGATGTCCTCGCTCTCAAAGAGACGTCTCTTTTATTAATCGTTACGGAGAATTTCCTAATGTGCCACTCCTGGGCATTAGGGGAGGCATCACCTGCACTCCTTATTTAGCACTACGTCAATTTGGCTATGCACGGAGAGATGGTCCACCGAATATGCTCATCTAGGGTATTGTGTTCAACTACTCAGATGATTTGCAAAATTATCGTTAGAGGTTCATCCGCGCTTGGGGAATTACTAAGAAGACTGATAGTAAGACTTTGGGGCGTAAGAAATCCATCCCTTTGGAACCTTACCTCAAATGGGTGCGAGCTCGAGCCCAAAGTCTTATGATGCAATACAATTCCATCTTACCGGTGATCTTGGAACCTGTTGTTCAAGGGGGCGGGTCCCGTATTATTCTCCATCCTGATATGCCAACCAACTTCGAAGATTTGCAAAAGTCTTAGATCCAGCTCAAGGGAGAATGGGATATTTTTGAGACTAAATTCTATGCAAGTGAGAAGAAGGTGCTGGAATTTACAAAGCAGCTTCACGAAGAGAGGAACCTCAACACCTACCTCAACACCAAGAGGAAGCGCCCATGGGAGACTTAAGAGTTTAGAATTTCCTTTCAATGTTTATCACTGTGTAATCTTTTTGTTTCTTTAAAAAATTACTAATAAAGGGTTTTGTTTCCTGTTTTGTTTAAAAGAGCTTAAATCCAATAAGGTCCTTGAAAAACATTGCACGTATGTCATTTTCATAACAGGTCTTCCAGTACAGGTCTCTCATTTTCTCACTGTTTGTTTCAGTAAGGAAAATGGCTCTCCAATAAGTCAAAAGAGGTCTTCAAACTCAAGAGGCTCAGTTCATGGAAATGTTCTTAATCCTATCCAAGGGGCAAGAAGAGTTGAAAGCCCTCCTCGCTGGGAACATGGCCAAGAAAAATCCTGAAGACAATAAGGACGAACGGTTGGAACAATTGCAAGCTGAGGTAAAAGCAATGAGAACCCAGATGCTGGGGCAGATGGCTCTTATCCAAGGCCTAGCTCAGGGACAAGAAGAGTTGAGAGCCATTATCAGCAAACTTCTTCAAGACGGATGCAACCATATGAAGCAAACAGACGAGGTTGGGGACCAAGTCATTGATCAACCTCCGAGAAGACAAGAGGTTGGCTTGGTGAAGAGTGGACATTTCTAAATTTCGGCTACATCATGGGTCCAACAATGATCTCTCCAAAAACAACGGGTTAATCAGAGTAAGCAGGATGCATCCAACGGGCAATATACCAAACTCAACATGCCGCTGTCTCAAGCTTTACAACATATGTTGAGGATGAATCTGATTACGTTGATAGGGCCTCATCCGAAACCCAAGACTTCTTCCCCTAACTACAATCCTGATGTAAGGTGTGCATATCACTCCAACAGTCCGGGAAATGATACTGATGATTGTTGGATGTTGAAATATAAATTTCAAAACTTGATTGATGAAGGAGTGCTGGAGTTCACACAAGATGGTCATACTGAAGTCTTCTTCCATCCCTCAAGGGCACACCATCTGAGGTGACAAGTTCAGTCAAAGAGGCTTTTGTTCATTTAAATTCTCAAATTGTGTTTTCTTTGTTTGTTCAAACATTTAATGTCATGTCAAGTTTTGGTTTTTCCCATTAATGAATTGTTTATGTTTGTTTTGAATTAATTCATTTTAATTATATTTAAAACTATCTTACTTCTTTTTTTGCGATATTCAACTCTCAATTACAAGCTATAAGCCTTTAGAGGGAGGATGACAAAAACAATCCCATAATCTCACGCAGTGTGCTTTTGAATAGACCTTGCTGACGATGTACAAGCGTTGTTTCAAATCCCAAATAGTGGAGTTATAAGGAAGGTAATCCCTAGTCAACCCTTTGATCCTAAGAAGTAGGAGTTTTATTTTCACACAAATTAAAACCCTTAACCATAACCTAGGGCAGGGTAGTTTTCTCAATTGATTCAGATGCACATTCAGTCGCAATTTTCCACTTCGTAGATAATGAATGGCATCAAAGACGTCCTTCCAAATTAAAATATGGTGATGGTTCTGCATAATCATTAAAGCCGGCAGTCATTATCTCTCAAAATAAAAGTCTATTAGGTCAAAACCTATGAAGGATACTTAAGGGAAAAAAACCGGGGCATCCTACTGACTGTAATCACAAAAGAAATAGTTCAGGAAAAAGACAGGGATAGAAAAGATCAAAAAGAAATAGGTCTTACAAATCCTCAACAAAAAATAAAGGTTACAAAAATGATTGCCTCCCCAAAATAAACATTCAATTTCCGAACCATCACCGGAATATCAGAGCAAAAACTCAAGCGGGAGTTAAACGCACGATTAACTGAGCATATGACTGAAGAAAATCACGAAGAACGGGTTGGGTACAAATAAATTTTGAGCCTTTATCCTTTGTTTCTTAAACCGTGAACCAGACCATGTTACAACCCTTAAAAGTCCTAGCTAAAGCGTGGGTTAGTTTGAAAGCATACTGTTACAAAAGGTATCCTGACTCCTGTAAGGTTTGCTATACATCCTGAGTCGATATCACATGCTTGCAAAATTTTTTTACTAAAAAAATGCATTTTCAAAAAAATTCAAGACAAACATAAGCTTTGCATCCTTTAAACACCATTTGTTTGCACATGACTATTTGTTTAACAACAGAGAAATTCACACGATGAATATTCAACGAACAAAAATCCTCTCAATGGACAGAATCGTCTCGGATGGAAAAGCACTTCCAACCAAGGGGGCATGCCATGGTGCCTAATTAATCTGGGGCAGCTAAGTCAATATTCAAAAGAATCTTTAAAAAATGCTGAATAGCCAGGGGCAAATATCCATTTGAATCACTCGCAGCATGTTACATCGATCGGGGATTCCAACAGAAAATCACTGTGATAAAAAACCTTTGGTACCACCAAATTTCTTATCTGTGCCAGAGTATCAGATGGTGTCAGTATCATGTCTTTGAATCCTTCCATGACAGTTCTTAGAAAAGATACCTAGGAAATTCGAGACTATTAGAAACTTAATCAAACATCAAGTGAACCAGACTAACCCCAAAGGCAAACAGGCTCCCACATATGAAAGGGCACATGCGATCACATAAAAATTTTCTAGCATTTCTACAACACTTGTTTTCTTAGACAGTGACAACTCTCCATATCTTATGAACGCAGACATAGTCAAAAAATACTACGCATTAAAAGACCCGCTAGGTTAACAGGCCTAGGAAAAATTAAGGGCATCCCGACGAACCAAAAGAGTTCGGGAAAACTTAGGGAAAATACAAAAAAAATATGTACACCCGACAAGTCGAAAACCTGAAAAGGCGACTTGGGCAAAAAAGGGTGTCCTGGTGGACTGAAAACCCGAATGGGTGGTTCAGGCAAAAGTTAGGGATTAAAAGCGTATTACTATGTCCCGTTATCTTGTCACTTGTCTATCAGTAGAAGACCTATCACCCTGATCAGCATTTACCAAGCACCCCAGGAGTTGGGATGACACTCAAACCATCCACAAAGTCCCCGACAGTTACTCTTTCCAGCAGGTACAGGGGCAGAGACATTTTGAGACGAAGTCACTACTACATCCTTAGCATACGACCTAGTGATGTCTCTGTTCCCCACAGAGTGGAAACAACCAAAGTTTTGATCTCTTCTTCCCAAAACAGGAATTACCTCCTCCAGCAGAGTTCCCTCAAGAGAACTGAAATCCATGTCTCCAGCTAAGTTTTTATAATCTCGAACAGATTATAAAGCCTTATCCCTGGTAGAGTTTATTTCTCTAGCTGCAGAAGTTTATCCCCCAACAAAGTTTATTTCTCTACATCGGTAAAATCTTCCGACAGAGCATCTTTCTCCCCACAGAGTCATTCTCAAGAAGGAGTCAAAAATCCCCAGCAAATCCTCTCCATTCATCATCCCCAACAGAAATAAAAGAATCACTTTCCTCATCTACCAGACAGCAGTCCAGGATTCAGCTTCCCAGTACTCTCCAACAGCAGTCATGGATTTACTTTCCCAGACTAGGAATTATCGCAACAGCATTCCATGTTCATACATTATGGCATGCACATACATATTACATACAACACAATCTCATTTATTTTGAGAACATTATTACACGATGCATTTCATACATCATGATATTGCATACGACTAACTCTTTACCTTTTCAGTAAAGATCAAATCAAAAAATACCGTTGACTACTTATATGACCTGACAGTCTTCTCAAAGGCTACGTCTGACGAAGGGCTATTTCAGCATGTTCCTCAAAAATATTATTCTCAAAAGACCTTCCTCTGGTTCAGTTAAATCGATACTAAGAATTTCCTGATTTCTACTCCAGTTGAAGACAACTCAAGACCTTTTTCTGGTTCAGTTAAATCGACACTAAGATTTTTCTGATTTCCATTCCAGTCAAAGTTAATCCAAGACCTTTTTCTGGTTCAGTTAAATCGATACTAAGATTTTTCTTATTTCTATTCCAGTTGAAGATAATTCAAGACCTTTCTCTGGTTCAGTTAAATCGACACTAAGATTTTTATGATTTCTATTCCAGTTAAAGTTAATTCAAGACCTTCCTCTAGTTCAGTTAAATCGATACTAAGATTTTTATGATTTCTATTCCAGTTGAAGATAATTCAAGATATTTCTCTGGTTCAGTTAAATCAACACTAAGATTTTTCTGATTTCTATAAAAGTTGAAGATAATTCAAGACCTTTCTCTGGTTCATTTAAATCGACACTAAGATTTTTCTAATTTCTATTCCAGTTGAAGATAATTCAAGACCTTTCTCTGGTTCAGATAAATCGCTCCAAAATTTATTCTGATTCTTTTCCAGTTAAAGATTATTCAAGACCTCTGCTGGTTCAGTTTAAATTGACTAATGATTTATTCTAATTCTTTTCCGGTATATACTTTCTCTGGTTCAGTTAAATCGAACCTAAGATTTTATGATTCTTATCCAGTTAAAGATACTGTAAAGGTTGGAGTCCGACCAGATAGCAGTTATTAATTACTATAAGGCCTGGACCCGACCAGATGATAGTATAACCTATGACACCGAAACCTGGACTCGACCAGATAACTGTATACCTCAGATTCAATTTAAAGCCTGGACTCGACCAGATAACAACTTAATTTCTTCAAACCGCTGAAGCCTGGATACGACCAGAAAACAGTTTAATGTCTATAATTATTGCGAAGCCTGGAATTGACCAGATAGCAGTTAATTTCATATTCCCCAATAGGTCACTATGAATCCTAGAATACGACCAGATAGCAGTCGATCATATTGTCCTCAACAAGTCATTGTGAAGCCTATATCCCGACCAGATAACAGCTTGCTTTCAAGAGATAAATCCCCAATAGAATAATGAAGAACCGAAGCTCCTAGGCTCTATTCCCCTAAAACATTCCCCAGTGGACTCCTCTTCAGACAGCAGGAACAAGAATCCCCATAATGATACTTCTTATCAAGTCAGTATCTACTTTGGATGGCATCTCCAATCCCAT
The DNA here is from genome assembly GCA_948472305.1 of Vicia faba. NCBI lineage: Eukaryota > Viridiplantae > Streptophyta > Magnoliopsida > Fabales > Fabaceae > Vicia > Vicia faba. The sequence goes on from OX451739.1 coordinate 623,711,640, forward strand.
CTCCGACGACTCTCCGTCATGTTCCTTGGATGGCATCTTTAAGCCCATCTTTGATAGTCTTCTGTCATCTTTTTCAAATGGCATCTTTAATCCCATTCCCGATATTATTCACCAACAATATCACTTCATACGAGTGTAAATTTCTGGGCACTCTAGTGTTCAATCAACTTCTACCTCAGATCATGAAAGGCACACAAGCCCATCTATATCCTCAGGTCCAAGAAGATTGAACAGGGGCAACTGTTTTACCCCAAAATTTTCCCTCCATTTTTACTCAACACATTCCTATTGATGTCCCCAACTTGCCCAAGGATGACCAAGAATTGACCAGACAAATTCTCATCCTAAGGCAATGAACCCCCAACTAGGGTTTCAATTTTCATCAAGATGGTTGAGCTCCAAAGGTCTAAAATGTTTCCCATGGTCCTAATATGCCTTCAAGATCGTCCATGACAAATTTCATGCCTTGCGCTACAAGTTTGCTCAGTCAATTGCTCGAGTATTAGAAAATCAATTGTGCTAGGTCAAAAGTCAACTTTGGCCCATGTACGGTCAAACTTCAAGATTTTTGGTCAACATAAAATTTTTGAAGTTATATCCATCATTTGATCAAGGGTTGATCATGATTCCTCAAGAAATGCTCCTAATTCATCAAAAGTGAAGAATTGCTAAATTAGGGTTTCTATAGGAGAAGTCAACCAAACTTTGACTAGGCATAACTTTCTCATAATTTATCATAAATTTTCCCACCAAATCTCATTTCGAAGAGAATCTAATTCCCTACAACTTCTCTTCAGCCCACAAGTTCAAGAGATTCACCATTTGAAAGATATAAGCTTAGACATTACAGGTCATTTTCAAAAAGTCAACAAAAGCCACTCTTTTCCAAGACCTTTTACATCAAGATAAAATCTTCAAATGCAAAATTTATCAAAAGAGAGATTGAAGTAGACATCTTGGGATTTCCAAAAAGTCCAAGATCATCATCATGAGATAAAAAATGAGCAAGTTATGGCTTTCCCAATTTGGGAAAATTTTGGAAATTTCAAGAATGGTGCATTGAGAAAATTTGAACTTTTGAAGCAATGGCTTATTTTCTCAAGCCTCAAACATCTTCCTAAGCTTATAAAGGACCTCTAATTTCATTCTTACCTTGCCTTTCATTTTTTAGCTATTTTATTCATATTCATTTTGTTTTTATTCACATAAATACAAGATAAATAATATAAAATAGTAAATGATTGGATCATGACCATTGGGCTTTTATTTTGATTCAATTTCAGGCCCACAATTTCGTACAAAGAATGACCAGGTTCATTCAAGCATGGAAAGGGCAAGATTTGCAAATATGGAAGCCTTTAAATTGGTTGGATTTTGACATGAAAGCAAAGCATTATGACTTGATTATTTCCATGTTATATTGTCTCCTTCATCTACACTATAAGTAAAAGCCCTGAGCAAGCCAAATTGACGCACACAGAGCCTGGAGAATTGCTGCATAATTTTAAAAAAAAATTCAAAGTTGTCAAACTCGAATATCAAGTTCCAGCCTGTTTTAGTCCCAAACAAGGACTCAAACACGTTCCTGGAAGTCCCCTAGAACTTTTCCAATCATCACCAAGTCCTAAAATAGCCTAAAACGCATCACTCACATCTCACGGTTTGCATTTTCTTCTCAATCTTAATTTGTTTGATTTATGTAACATAAGCACGTTTTAACCATGCTTTACTGACTATTTTTGCATTTGCAAGCTTCCTACATGGTTGGATTGTGTTTTTGATGCAGGAACCGTGCGTTACCATTTTTAGGGTTTAAAGCTTAGAATTGGGGTTTGGAAATAGCCAAAATTAGGCCTAAACAGGGGCACCATCATGCTCAGGAGAGTGACGCCAATCGATCCATGGCCTCACATATAATTTCTATTGCGTATTTGGCTTTTTTCAGGATGCAAAGATTGTAGTGACAAGCGTAAAACCGTCACTATAGATCTTGTTGTCTAAAACGATGGATGAAGGAAGAAGATGATGTGTGGCAGCCCCTCACTGGGCAATTCAAATCCACGCGCATTTTTTATTTATTTTTAAATAACCACTTGTTTTTTTCTAATATATTATTATAGTTTGATATGTATAAATGATTGGCTTGGTAGCTCAGTTGGTATTGAAGCGCGCGTATGAGGCAGATGAGCTGGGTTCGATTCCCAGGTCCAGCGTTTTGTTTTATTAACATTTGTTGATTGCAGATCCCATGTGTACAAGTCTAGTTAGCGCATGATATGACCTCAAATCTGGGCCATCATTTACGAATAAGGGCAGATCCAACACTCCTGGGATGCTCCTCTATGATGGACCTCCCAGAAGCCAACAACACTGAATTAAGCCAACCTCTGGGCTCTTGCTAATGGGCCTAGTGAAACTCAGATTCAGCACCCCCCCTGTTTACTTAGACATCTGGCCCAAGTCCCTTTATTTTTCTTTATTTTTTCATTTAAGTTTTTTTTATCAAATCATATAAAATCAAATAAAAAAATAATAGACTCAGGATTTACTAATTAATTTTAATTTTGTCATTTAATTAGATTAATTATTTGAACTTTATTTTATTAATTTAAAAATCAATTATACTTAGGTTATCTTCATCCAAATATTTTCTTAAATAAAAATACAAAAAAACTTTAGAGCTAGGTTAATTTTCATTTTATATTTATTTTTATCAATTAAATTTAGGGTTAATTTATTTTAAGCATCTTTTTTATTCAAAAATTAAAATAAAACCAAAAACATTTTTTTTTGTTTACTTAGAACTTTTCTTAGGTTTTTTTAGACGTAATATTTATTTCGCACGCGGTTTTTTTTATTCTCGCATGTTTTATAAATATTTTAACTGATTATGGATGTAATAGTTTTAGATTTAAAATTCCACACTTTATTTCATGCACTCTTTTTTATGTAACTATCCCAAAGCATTGTAATAGTGTAGGTTTTAACTTTTCGCACTTTTAATTTCTGTATAATATTACTGTTAGTAATTAGGCGTGTATGATCAGACTGAAAATTAAAACGTTAGAAAACTTAATAATGCAAGATAAATAATTGAACTTAACACACGTGCACATATGCACCTCTAGGGTATCCCCGCTTTGGTTGCCTTCGAAAAAATAGTCTTGTCCCTCGAAAAGGGGACACTTTAGCAAAGACCCGTAAATCAAAAAGATCATAGTCCCTTGATGACCCTACAGTTGCCTTTCGGTAAATGATCTAGTTCCTAAACAAAATTGCTAAAGTGTCTCTACATGTTGCCTTTATGACTATAAAATGTCCCTTCGATTGTCCCTCAACATCCAACCATAAGGCTACCTACTCACTAATAATAGGATAACATTGTCTAAAGGAAAAGAGGAAAAGAACGACCCTTTTCGAGTAACAAAGTAGATAGCTGTTAGAAGTTTGCTCAAACATTTTGCACTTACACAAAAAACTACTTTTCAAAACACTTTGTATACTTTCTCCACTATCCCGAGAAACATTAAAAAGTTCGCCATACTAAGGCATTTTCAAAGCATTTTCAAACCCACAAAGCACAAAGGTATTTCAAAATGATCAAACCACTAAGAGCCTATGGAAAACCACGAATGGAAAGGGTTCTAACACCTTCCCTTTCCATAATCTACCCCCCTTACTCAAAAAACTCTCGAAAAGGTATTTTTCTGTTCTTTTCACCCTTTCCTTTGTTGGATAAAAGAAAAGACGGTGGCGACTCTTGCTTACCACAAATTTGCAAATACAAAATGCAAAACCAGTATTAATAGTCAGTTCTGCCACCGTATCACAATACTTTTCAATTACAACATCAAACCCCAATTTGGATGCCTCCGTATGAATTTATTGAAGCATGTGATCATGAAATTCAAACTCTTGTCCATTTGTAAATTGGTTGCCAACACCTACTTCCTTCATAACAACACGTTTGGCATCCGAAGACGCAATAGGTTTAGAGAAAACTTTGGGATGCACCATATCAATGAAAAAATAACATAAAATGTTCAAAAACAGATGAAATTTAAAACAAATTAGTTGTAAATGGAAACAAAAAAAACTCTGGATATGCATATCCAGAGGAATTTATACATACTCCGAAAATATATTTATGTATTAGATGTAAGTTTTTCAGTTAAAAAACAAGATTATTTTGAGCAATGAGGATTGAAATAAACGATTTTTACCTTAAATTCTAGCTTCTTTTTCTCTTTTTGACGTGATGAAACAAAAGAATGAAGGTTTGGAGTGTAAATCTTGATTGAGAATAGAAAGATCTTCAAAAAGGGTTTTGAGCAAAAATGAGTATAGGGGTCTAATCATGCAGATAATTCTTTTATTAAAATTGCGTATAATATTTTTGGAAATGCATCTCCATAAATATGTGACTGTTGTACCCCAAAATTTGCCCCTCTCATTTTATCAACATTTCTCATCACAAGGCCCTTGGAACTCAAGATCAAGCTAGGGTTTGCTCTGCTCAAGACACCTCCTTGCACTGTTGACCTAAATTAGGGTTTGAATTTGCACAGGGATGTTTTGACCTACAATACCCAAAGTGACTTTCATACTTCATGTTGGACTCATAAGTTTGCCCATATCAAGTTTCAAGCCTTGAATCAAATTTTTGCCCAGTCAATTGGACAGTTGACCTAGAAATCAACTGTATTGGGGAAAAAGTCAACTGTGGCCAATTGACAGTCAAACCTCATGAATTTTGACCCACATCAACATTATGAACTCATATGAACCATTTGATCAAGTTTGGATCACAATTCCACAAGATATTTGATCAGTTCACCAAAAGGGCAAAATGGTCATTTTTAGGGTTTTGACTGTACAACGACAATTTTTGACTGTTTGACCTAGCCAATGGAAAATCAAGCTCAACCATGGACTCAAGGACTCAATAAAATTATCTTGACCCATTCAACAAGTTCAAAAGATCTCAAATGCATAGGATTGACAGATGAATTTTTCAATCAACTGATCAAAATTTGAGTGTACACTGAAAAGTCAAACTTTAACTTTTTGGCCAAAATAAAGTGCCAAGGGTCATTTTTCATCAAGACATATCAAATTATGAAACTTGTTCATCAAGAAACCCAAAATTGCAAATTAGGGTTTGAAATTGAAAATTTTCATAACTTAGAAATTTTCTAAGTTATGAAATTTTCTTAATTTTTCCTAACTTCCCCCACATTTTCACCAAGATGCAAAGGGATTCAAACAAAACTTAAAACATGAAAGTTGTAGTCCTACACAAAGTCTACAACTTTGGTTCACAAAGTTTTCTCAAAAGAAGCTTAGATCTCAAGTTATGATTTTTGGAACAAGGGTCTCTAAAACTTTTAACTTAGAGAAATTTTGCCCTAGTTTAGGCAGGATTTTGACCCATCTTCTTGGCCATTTTTCACATAGTTCCACTTGGATTCTTGAGTTTCATTTTAAATATGGATTATATTACATGTTGCAAGCTTTCCAAATTATCCAAGAACTCCTCAAACACCTTTGTGGTTATGGAGAATCGAATGCTTGAAGTTGGCAAAAACTCACTTTGTAACCATGGCCAATATATGTTCATACCACTTGCCAAATCTGACCAAACTAGCTTAGTACATAATTACAGATCTCTAAACCAATTTACACTTAAAAATTGAATTCAAATACATTGGACATTGGTATTGTTCTGATCAAGAGAGCATTGTACAATAAACATTTCCATTTTGAGCATAAAGGCCACACTTCCATTTTCATAAAGGGAACTTTATGTCAAATTGAATTTTCTTGAGCCTTGGACTTTTTTCCTTGCAGAAAACAAGTTCCCTAATCTCAGGCATAGTACACTAACTTGAGCATGCTTATAACTAGCCTGTACAGGCCATAACTTGGTCACTTCACATATTTGCTTTCAAAACAAGTCAAATGGCCAAAAGCTCATAACTCACACACATGATAAAATTAACTCAAGCAAAGTTTTCAAACAAGTTTTGCATACCCTTGTAAGCCAGAAGTACGAGCTTTTCACCCCTAAAGCATCCTTATACTCAAAAACCACATTTTCTTGCAAAACAGGGCCAGTTCTGCAAATCACAAGCCACAATCAAATCCCCTCGTGCGTTTTATCCCAAATAACTTCAAACACATTCTAAACAATACGCCTAAGCTGTCTAGACCATTCACAAGCTACTATAACTCCATTAACACACATCACCATTTTTGTTTGGAAGCTTTGCAGGTTGAGTTCTGTAGCATGATTCAGGCCACTTCAAAACAAACTAAGTATTGGGAAAGGTTCAGGGGACATCAAGCAAGCTCAAAAGAACCTCAGGCCCCATTGAAAGTTGCTGCATTGTCCAGCTCGAACTCAACTGAAACAAGTATTTCATGAACTTCTATCGCTCTATTTAGGAACATTTGGACTTAGGTTTGTGAATGAAAGATGTTGTATTCATTGCCCTGAAACCATACATGTGCTTAGTTTTCATTTATATTAATCGTGCTAGGAGAATTTCATTCATGAACTTTCTGAAAAAACTAGGTTAGAAATTAGGGCCAGAGAAATTCTCTCTGGTCTTTGAGAGTTAGATTTAATGTTTTATATGGTTGAAATCATTGTTTGATGCTCTACAAGTTTCATGTTTTGAGTTTTGTCAAAAAAGTGCTGAAACAGGAGATATAAGTTTGAACTGGCCATGCGCGCGTTTCTGTTGGACAGAGGAAGAATATGAAGTAGCTGGGTTGGGCCTGGTTATTTCCTACTTTTGACACCCCCATTTTCAGTTTCACACCCCCTGGCCCATTTCTTTGTATATTTATTATTTTTGCATTTTAATTTCATTTCTGACTTTATTATTTTATTTCCAAACATAAAAAATGCCTAAAAAATATTTTCATAAATTTTTACATTTTATTTGGTAATTATTTTAATTATTTCCAACATTAAAATGTTTAAATACTTTATATTATTTTGTTAAAACTTAAAAATAATGTAAAAAATACTTTTATTTTCATTTATTATTTTTATTCACATTTGAAAATATTTTCTTGAAATATATACATTTTTTGTAAATAATTTATTTTATTTTTTACACACTTAATATATATATATATATATATATATATATATATATATATATATATATATATATATATATATATATATATATATATATATATATATATATATATATATATATATATATATATATATATATATATATATATATATATATATATATATATATATATATATATATATATATATATATATATATATATATATATATATATATATATATATATATACTTTATTTTATTAAAAGCATAGAATAAAAAACACAAAAATGATACATTTTTATTTTTTTTATTAAAAAATACCTTTTTTCAATATACTTTTATTTTTGTACATATTGATACATTTTTGCATATAAATATTAAATAATACCATTTCTTTAAGGTATTAGGGTTTATCCTAAAAATAATTAAAATTAACTTTTATTTATTTCTTTACATTTCTTTCCATTGAAAATACTTTACATACCTAAAAAACCTTTTTTGCATAATACATTTTATTTAAATATTTGTTCACTTTGTTTAAATATTGTATATTTAAATTTTGATTGCATTTGATATTCAATTTGGATGTAATAGTAATTAAGGTTTTATATTTCTTGTCAAAATCATCCCCTATCCAAAATTGTACCCCCATCCCCATAATCATGTTGTAATAGCTTAGAGTTTAAATTCTCGCACTTTTACGCTTTCAATTATGCCATGATTAGAGAATTAGGGTTTGTATGCAAAATCAAAACTAACAAATAGTTTGACCTAATCAAAGATAAAAATGCATGAAAAAAAAGCACAATGCATACTTGCACCCCTAGGGTTTCAATCCACTTGTTGCCTTCAAAAATGGGCCATGGTATGCATATTAAGTACTTTGGCAAAACAAAAATAAAAAAAAAGATCATAGTCCCTCGATGACGTTATCTGAGTTGCCTAAACAAAATGATCAAGTCCCTCAAGAAAATTGCCAAAAATATTTGACACAATTGCTATCATGGTCTATACGATGACCCGCTCCTGTCCCGTTTAACATCCTAATACAAGGTTGTTCACCAAATACAATGGTGAAACAACACTGTTAAAAGGGTTAAGAACATAAGAAATATCTTTGAGTAAAATAGGGTAGACAACTCTTAGTTACTTGATCAAAAATCTTGCAAAACATCCTTGCCATTTTTAAACACACTTCACAACACAACTTCAAAAACAATTTCAAAACAACTTTCAAAACATTGAAATATCTTTTCAAAAAGAAAAACACCTTTGTATATATTCAAACAAGAATCATTATAAAGGTTGCCTAGACAAGGCCTCTTTTTCAAAGCATTTTCAAAACCACACGCGCAAAGCACCATTTCAAACAATTGAAAAGCAAAGGCAAGTGATCTAAACAAGTAACTAAGAGCCCATGGATAACCATGGATAGAAAGGGTGCTAATACCTTCCCTTTCTATAATCTACTCCCCGAACCCAAGAAAACATCTCAAAGGTCTTTCCTGTGCTTTTTGACCTTTCCTTAGGATAAAATAAAAAGTCGGTGGCGAATCTTGCTAAACCGAAACATTTGCGAATATAAACGCAAAATCCCAAGTCAGTTCTCCCACAGTATCACAGAATTGGAGACTCTGCTGGGGAAGAACTTTAAAAGTGGAGTAACCTTATGGCTTAGATCACCTTTGCAGGTTTGTCTTGATTGCTTTGTTTGCTTTACATTTGGTTCTCTAGTTTGGGCTTGAAATCCTCTACCCGGATTTGGGAAACATTCATAGGTAAATAGCAATACGTTGTGGAAACTGTGCGGGGTATACCGACATGGTTAAAGCAATAGCTATATTAGTGCGACATATTTGTGAGTACCGGTAGCCTTTGAGTTAATCAAAGAGAATACGGGGCCGCTGAGTGATGTCATGAAGCACTAATGAACTCTTAGAACCTTACTTGACCATCTTGGCCTTTTTTAGGGGTAGTGAGATGACCGGCTTTGGTGCAGTCCGAAGTTGGTAGATACTCGACACTACACTCATTGAGGGTTGTTTTCTTGGAATATTTTGGTCGCCAGTTAAGTGGCTAAACCAAAACAATGAACATAGAAAACAATCCGGTGATATTGAGCTCCTTAGAACCCGGTTACTATTTATAGGACAGGTTTGAGCCAACTAAACTCAAGAGGGTATTTACCTATGAAACCTCATGCAAGCCTGAAACTAGGGTTTTGTGTGACTTGTTTGTACATTTGCTTGTGCATACATCATGAACATCATAAAGCATCATATGCATCCACTAACCATTTCAAGGGTTTGGATCTTCATCTTTGTTCTTGTTTTATAGGTCATGGAATCTCTTCGCAGGAAAACAATTTAAGTCAACCTTGTGAGAATCCCTCCTCAACTCAAGGAGCTTACTTCCAGGATTCCAGAGAATTCTCTCTTCAGTGAAAGACATGGTAGACTCCTCAACTTGGTCAACTCCAACATTAAAGAAGACATGGTGAAAGTTCTCTTCCAGTTCTTTGACCCCCTACACCACTGTTTCACATTCCCGGATTATCAACTAGTGCCCACTTTGGAGGAATTTTCTCAACTCCTGAGAATTCCTATTCTTCATAAACTACCCTACAACGGTACGGAAAAAGAACCAAAGCCTGAAGATGTTGCTCAAGCATTACACTTGCAACCATCTGACATCAATGGACATTGGGAAACCATAAGTGGTGTCAAGGGATTCTTGGCAAAGTTTCTGTTTGAGAAGGCACAAGACTGCTGGAATTCTTTAGATCTACAAGCCTTTGAAGAGATTGTGGCACTCCTCATCTATGGGTTGGTCTTGTTCCCAAACCTTGATCAGCTTATAGATGTGAATGCTGTCAAGATTTTCATATCCCGAAATCCTGTACCTACATTGCTTGGGGACATCCTACACTCATTTTACACACGAACAATGAGGAAAAGAGGTGTTCTCATGTGTTGTACTCCTCTCCTAGCAAGGTGGTTTATTTCTCACCTTCCACAATCAGTTTTAAAGAATGAGCAGGGTTTAAGGTGGTCACAACGGTTAATGACCCTCACATATTCTGATGTACATTGGTGTTCTCGGCCTAGAGAAAATGTCATCATCATTGATCGTTGTGGGGAATTCCCTAATGTCCCACTACTTGGCATTAGGGGAGGCATTACCTATAACCCCTGTTTAGCTCTAAGACAGTTTGGATATGCTCGGAGGGACGACCCTTACGACATGCTGATTCTTGACCTAGTTTTTGACTTCGACAACGATGCGCAAGGACTTCGACAAAGGTTCATCGGAGCTTGGAGGATGCCCAACAAAGTGGATAGTAAGACACTGGGGCACAAGAATTCCATCCCCCTTGAGCCTTATCTCAAATGGGTACGAATCCGCGCCCAGAATCTTATGATGTCATACCCTCACATTCTCCCCGTAATTAAAGAGCTTGTGATGGAAGGAGAGGTTCCATACACCCTCCTACATCCTGACATGCCAACATCATGGGAAGAATTACAAAGGAGTTGGATCCAACTCAAGGAAGAACGAAATACTTTTGAAGCCAGCTTCTATGCCAGTGAGAAGAAGGTTTTGGAGCTCACCCACTGACTTCATGAGGAGGAAACTCTCAACACTTACATCGCACCAAAGAGGATACGAAATGTCTTTTTACATTAAGAATTTTGTAATATTTTTCCCATGGGGAACTTATGTACTAACAAATTTCTTCTTAATATGACGTGTGTTCTTTTTGTTTGCAACAAATTTGAATTTCTGAATCCTTGAATGCATTACATGAATAACGCATCATTCATCATATGCATAAACAGGTCTTCACACCAGGTTTCCATATCTTTCTGCTGTTTATTTCGGCAAGATGGATTTGGAGCAGACGGTTAAGGATCTGCAAGCACAAAATTCTCAATTCCAGCAACTCCTCATGACCTTGGCAAAGGGTCAAGAGGACCTTAAAGCTCTGTTGGAGAAAAATAAAGAGAAAAAGAAGAAAAGGCCCAGAGTAGCCACTTTTGGAAGAAGGTTTGAAAGCAATGCTAGAAAAGTTCTCGAGTTCCCCTCAACGTCTGATGAAGGGGCTGGTAAAGGAAAAGGAGCCGCAGGACCTTTTGAATCTGAAGTTGAAGAGGAAGAAGAGGAAGAGGATGGAGACTACTCCGAACAGCAATATCCCCCAGCGGATAACAAATATAAAAATCTTGAGGATCAGTTGGCAGCCATGGAGTTGCAAAGGGTACCTGGTTTAGATTTCGAAGAACTAGGGCTGGTCGCTGGGATCGTCATTCCTCCCAAGTTCAAAGTTCCTACATTTGCTATGTATAACGGTCTGTCCTGCCCAAAGATGCATCTGAGATCCTATGTCAGAAAGATCCAACCCCACTCATCTGATAAAGACCTCTGGGTACACTTTTTTCAAGACAGTTTGTTAGGCACACAATTGGACTGGTTCTATCAACTTGAGAGATCGGATGTTCATAACTGGGAAGACTTAGTTGCTGCTTTTTACCGTCAATACCAATACAATGCTGATTTGGCGCCCACTCGTACTCAACTACAGAGTATGGGTATGGCTTCTAATGAGGGATTTAAGGAGTATGCCCAGAAGTGGCGTGATCTGGATGGAAGGGTGCAGCCGCTATTGTCGGGTAGAGAGCTGGTTGACATGTTTTTAGGGACTCTGTCTGGCCCTTTCTTCAATCATTTAATCGGGAGTTCTTCCTAAGGATTCACCGAACTAATTTTGACTGGCGAAAGGGTCGAGGCCGGTATTAAAAGTGGTAAGATTCAGAAAGATACCTCCGCGTCCACTGCTGTTAAGAAAACCTTCCCAGCTAAGAAGGAAGCTTTTGCTGTTTATTCTCAGAAAAGCCAAGGAAGAACCGAGCGTCGGTCAACTGTAGGGGCTGTGATGATTCAAAACTCCTCAACTGATCAACCTAGAAATAATCAACCAAGAGCCAACCAACAAAGAGGAGGAAGGCCCCCTAGGCAGTTCACCAAAATCAATATGACGCCAACTCAGGTCCTCCCTCATCTGTTAAAGTTAAACCTTGCAACCTTGAAAGATCCGCCATAAAATCCGAATACAACTTCCCTGCTTTATCGCCCCAATGCAAAGTGCGCTTACCACTCTGACAGCGTAGGGTGTGACACCCCAAATTAATTCATGTGTTAAATAATTAGGAATTTAATTATTAAATTAATTAAAGACTTAATTAATAATATTTTGGATTAAATGGATGAACTAATTATGGAATTAAAAAGGAAGACCGGGGGGTGTAAGGTTGAATTAGAGGTGTGTGAAGTAAAAAGCTCTACTAAATAATATTCTAATTTATTTCTATTATTTGGAAAATAATAAAAGGAATATAAAAGAAGGATAAAAAGGAAAAGGAAGTTATTTGGGAAAAGTCATTATACGTGAAAGTGGAGAAGAGAAGAGAAGAGAGGAAAAAGCCAAACGCCGTGAATTCGAAGGATCTTCGCGAGGTAAGGGGTGATTTCAATTATTTAATATGCCTTATAGGTTTTGAGATCAATAGAATTGATTAAGCATGTTAGGAATCTCGATTTTGGAATTCTAGGTTTGTAGGATTATCCCTAATTGTGTCAGAGTATAGGAATTGGAACCATTAATGTGATGAATAATTAATAGGAATGATGGAAACATGATTTATGATGTTGTATTGATGTGTATTGGTTGCATTTTGGTGTTCCGAATGTTATAATTCGTATGGGTATGAATTGGATGGAATTGGAATGAATAAATGCTGTCAAAATAGGAGTTTTTGGCTCTGCAGGTCGCAGGAACCGGTTCCCAGTGGGGAGGAACCGGGTTCCACTGTGAAAATTTACAAAAACTGGCATTTTTCAACGTAGGAACCAGTTCATGTATAGGTAGGAACCGGGTTCCAGTACATTTTCCAAAAACGTAACTTTTTGAAAAATATTAAACTTTGAAAATTCATAACTTTCAAACCGTAAGTCCGATTTGAGTGCCATTTTCGGCAGTATTTATTAAATTTAAAATTCTATCTTATAAAATAAGAAAATTATTATTTTATGAAAATTATTTTAAAAAGAGTCGAATTCCTGATTTTTGTAATCTTGGTATTTTGAGAACGATGTAGAATTGTTTGTAAATTGTTCTGATTTGGTAAATGAGAACTGATACTTATGTGTTGTGCCTGATATCCATTATGATTGAGATGTGATCATGTGATATATTGGTTTTGGCATTATTTGGAATTATGTTGTGATCATATTCCGTTGATTCGATGTTGACTTTCCGATTATGCGGTTTGTTATTATGTGCATATTTGGTGTATATGCAATGGGGTATCCATGATAATTGATTGTATCAGGTCCTTGTGGATGAAGTGCATGTTTATGCTTTTTGATGTGTGTATGATAAATAATGATATCATGTTTCTTTCGGTTTTGGTTCAGTTATGATAAATTAATGTATTTCATAGACTGATTTGATGTTGCATGCTGGTGATGTGCATGCATATGCATTGTTTTGGTGAAGTTAATTCCCATTGTGTGGAATTTGACTTATATTGCCGTTAACCGATACCCGGGTGATGATGGGTGGTTAGGCTGGATTCGTGTCCGGTGTTATGGACGAATCGATGATTGATGTATCCGGTTGATGATGGATCAGCTGGATTCGTGTCCGGGTGTTTATGGACGAATCGATGGTTGCTGTATCCGGTTAATGATGGATCAGTGTTGATGTATCCGGTTGATGATGGATCAGTGTTGGGTGACTTGGTCACGTGATTGGTACCACATGCATCGTGTCTGCATTTGTGTTTGCATGGAATTGTAACATGTTAGGATGTCTTCCAGTGTTACAATTCTTTGGTTGATTATTGATTTGTGCATTATGACTTGTATGATTGAAACTGTGTGTTGAATCTGGATTTATGCTAAAATGGGTGAAATAATATGCTTGTGATATACTGTTGATTGAGAAGCTTATAATGCATGTTAATTATGAGAAATCTCACCCTTACTTTAATGATTTCAGATTAAAGTTAGCAGCTCAGGAGTTGGTGAGGATGGCTCTAGAGCTATGTTACTTTAAGTCCACGTGTCAGTGTCGTGCTCTGATAGGTTGTAACACTGGGGGAAACGTTTGAATGATGAGTTTTATTTTATACTCTATTATGTAATTTATGTTGGGAATACTTATGAAGTGAAGTTATTCCGGTTTTGAGACATTTCCGATGTGTAGAACATGATATTGATTTGAATATTTATCTTAATAATTCTTTCAGTAAAGCATGATAACTGTAGATTTGAGGTTTTTATATTTATCTTTAATTGTGACATCCCTGTTTTCCATGTTAATCTGATTTATTTAATATATTCGCGGGTTATTTAGAAGGGGTGTTACATAGGGCATGATACCAATAACTGTTGGGCGCTTAAGAACAAAATCCAAGACCTGATCGATGCCAAGGAAGTAGAATTCGATGCGCCCGAAAAGCCAAATGTGATTTTTGCTCCGATGCCCAAGCACGGTGTGATCGGTGGATCTGGAACTGACTGTTTAACTCTGGTTCGCGAAATGTCGCGGTAAGCAAGAGTCGCCACCGTCTTTTATTTTCTCCAAATGGAAAGGACAAAAGCACAGAAAAATTCCTTATAGAGATTGCTCTCGGTTCGGGAGGTAGATTTATAGAAAGGGAAGGTGTTAGCACCCTTTCTATCCATGGTTATCCATGGGCTCTTAGATACTTGCTCATTGTGTTTTCAAAATTGTTTGTTTGCTTTTCAATGTGGGTTTTAAAAAGTTTCTTTGAAAATTCCAGTTCGACTCTTGTATCGGTCCTCAAGAGTGTTTGAAAAATTGCTTCCGAAAGCTTTTTGAAAAGGTGTCGGTGTGAAAAGTATTTTTGATTAGTTTTTGAAATTAGAGCAAGTATCTGCGAGTCATCCACCTACCCTAAGGAATTAGGCTGTGTAAATGTCCTTAAGGTAGTGCCATCCCACCATTGAGAGATAGGTAGCACCACCGTTGGAGGTGTTCGGGTCAATTCGAGGTTCAGGACATGGTGATCACCAGAGCAATGGGAAGACACCTTAGAAGCTACCCTCATGTCAGGTTCCCGGATCATGAGGACTTACTAAGACATCCTCTACTCGACGATCACCTTTCGAGGCAAGGCAACAGTGAGGCGTACCCTAAGAGTGGTGTGTGAATTTGTGTGTTGTTTTCGTTTATTTTTGTCTTGTCATGTTATGGGTGATCTACGCTTTTGTTTTTATTTAGACATTCATTCTTTCATGCAATTATAATTTAAAAGTGCGGAAAGATAAATCCTACGCTATTACAAGGCGCGAGTCTATACATCGCCAAATTACAAAGACCCGTTTTTAATAAAATGCGGAAAGTAAAACCTAGTTACTATTACATGGCTTGAACAGTTACATAATATTTACAAGAAAAATAAGAATAAATGCGCGAAAAGAATAGAAAATAGAACGTTCGAGGGCGTTGGACCCTTTTGGAATTAAATTGAATGAAAAGTTAATTAATTATTAAATTAAAGAAAAGAAATGTTTTTTTGATGGTTTTTGTATTTATGAAATAAAGAAAATTAAAATTCAAGAGAAACCTCAATTCTAAGTTGTTTTTAATTATTAAAGAAAAATATTAAAGTTTAACCTAATTTACTAAATATTTAATGTACATGTTTATTTACAAAATAAATTAGTGATTAATAATAATGATAATAAGAAAAAATTATTTATTAAGAAAAGTGATAAAAAGTTAAAAAAAACCTAATTTCTACATATTTTAATTTATTGAGAAAAAGATTAAAGTTTTAAAACCTAATTTACTAAACTAATTATTAAAGTTTATTTACAAAATAAATTAATAGTGAAATAATAATAATTAAATATATTTTAGTTTCTGATTTTTTATCTTATGAAAATTAATTTATGAAATTAAAGAAAACAATTGAAAACAATTAAAAGAATAAAAAGGAAAATCAAAATAAAAAAATAAAAAAGTGCAAACCATGGGGGGTATTCAGACCCAAAGGGATGTTTTTTGTGAGAAATCTGGCCCATTAGACAAAAAGCCTTGTTTGACTTTCTGGCATCACGTGCGTGTTCATTGACTCCTGAGTACCGTGGTCTGCATTCTTTGGCAATTGGATTGGGTTTCATGGCCATTTGTGTTCTGGCTGTTGGCCATTTATATTCTGGCCTCAACGTTTCTTAATCTTCTAGGATGTCTGTCTCGCCATGTATTGGTGTCATGCATAAGTTTTTCTACTTTGGCCATTTGGCTTTTGGCTTTTGGCTTTTGGCTTTTGGCCTTTTGGCTTTTGGCCTTTTGGCTTTTGGCCTTTTGGCTTTTGGCCTCAACGTTCCTTAATGAACCTGCATGGGATCCTGTCTAAATCTGCAGTGTTGAATCTCACGAACACATTAAATAAAATCATAAAATGCAAATAAAGCCAATATATGAAGAAATTTAATGTTTAGGCACAATATGGCATGTATGAATGATTATACCCTTTTGATCATGGAGATCAAATCAATCTTACCCTTACTGAAAAAATTAGTGACCTGAATGCTTTTATGCCTTACTGGAAAATTAGGATCATGGAGATCAAGCCAGCCTTATCCTTACTGAAGAAGTAGTGAGGTGTTGGTTTGTAACTGTGATGACTTGTTTGTAGTGAGAGAGGGATTTGTAATAAGGATTTCAAGGTTTTAGGGTTCTTGAAAGAGTTTGATATTCTAACAGTGTTGTGGCAAGGTTTTTTTTCTCTCTTCTTTTCTCCTCTCTTTTTTTCTCTCTGGTTTGTGTGAAAAGAAGGTGATTATATAATGGAAATTAGGGTAAAGAAAATGGGCTTTGAATGTGCAATTGGGCCTCCAATGTTCACTTGAGTTTGTCACTTTCCAGGCTAAATCGCAGAGACTTAAGTGCAATTTTTGAAGTTGAAATGTGTAAATAAAATGTAGCCGACATCGATAACTAACTCTTGTTCGAAAATCGACTCAATCGGATAAACGGTGAATTAGTTATGAATTTTTGAAGTTTCAGCTCAGACAAACTTATTTTGGGCTCCAGTGTCGACTCTGACACGTTCTTCAATAAAAAACTGGTATTGATCGGAGCATAATCCGGTCTCGACTTTTGAAGCAAAGTTGTAGATCTACGAGTCAGGGACCTTGTGTAAAAATATGAGCCCAATCCGATAATAATTGACTGAGTTATGAATTTTCGAAGTTTCGGCCCAGATGAAATAATATTCAGCATTCAGGATTTTCGGCGTGTCACACACTCTGAGCAAAAAATGAATGCCTTTTGAACACCGTTCGAACTCGATACCTCCTGTGAAAATGTAGCCAACTCAATTTGTGAAATTTTTGCGCCGGAACCAGCTCGATACGATGAAAATCGACCAAGTTATGATTTTCTAAACATGACGCAAATAAACTTCTGTCACAAATTTTCTGTATGAAAATACTTGATAAATCCACATTTTTGAAGACCTTCTGATCGAAATTGGCTTCCAGCCGTGATAGATGAAAACGTAGATAATGTCAAGACGGAATTTTGGCCACCGGAACGGGTTCAAAACGAGTCACGATCTTCAAGTTATGAATTTTTTAGCGCGTAAAAACTGCACTTTCAGCACACTTTTTCACCATATTTCTTCAAGAAAACTCGCACATTCGGATACTTTCTTTAAAGAATTGACTCTTAAGCCGAACCTGAATTTGAGAATACGTTATCAGAGATATCTTGGCGAAAGAATACCTGAATATGACGCGCTGGGTTGGACTTGTGAATTTTTCTTGAAATATTTTGAGAAATATGGGAGGGCAAATTTTGGGGTACAACAGTTGCCCCTGTTCTATCTTCTTAAACCTGAGGATGTAGATTGGCTTGCGTGCCTTTCGTGATCCGAAGGTGGAATATGATTGAACACTAGAGTGCCCAAAAATTTGCGCTCACATAGTAGTGTGATGTGGGGAATGGGCTTATAGATGCCATTTGGAGATTGATGGATAGGATGATGGGCTTATAGATGCCATGCTGAGAGATGATGGAAGGTGGATGGGCTTATAGATGCCATCTGGGCGTTGATCGCATAAGAGATTCCTTAGCGAGAACTTGCGTACCTGCAAAAGAAAAATGATTACCTGACCTGTTACAAGAGTTGGTCTCCCAATTCTTTGTATAGGGGTGTCCTGACTGGTTACAGGAGCTGGATCTGGAGCTTCAAAAGGTGATGAATGAACCAGGGGTGGTTACTATCTCAACAGGAACGGTGAGAAAACCTTGGGTGACTTCAACCTCAACAGTATCGCTGGGAGAATCTGGGGACGATTACTACCTCCGCAGTAATGGGGAGAGAACCATAGGCGACTTCAACCTCAACAGTAATCATTGAGAGAATCTTGGGCGACTTCAACCTCAACAGTAATCATTGAGAGAATCTTGGATGACTTCGACTTCAACAGTAACGCTGAGCGAATCTGGGGATGATTACTACCTCCGCAGTATCGGGGAGAGAATCTTGGGCGACTTCAACCTCAACAGTAATCATTGAGAGAATCTTGGGCGACTTCAACCTCAACAGTAATCATTGAGAGAATCTTGGACGACTTCAACCTCAACAGTAATCATTGAGAGAATCTTGGGCGACTTCAACCTCAACAATAATCATTGAGAGAATCTTGGGATGAGTATCAGAAGGTAGCCATATCCGGGTCACATCTGAACCATCTCTAGAAAGGTGATCTCTGAATAAACAATAGAACAGCTTCCGAGTCCGGAGCATCTCTAAGTTATCTGAGGGGAATCTGGAATAAGTGTCAGAACGTCGCCATGCCTGGGTCACATCCGAACCATATCTGGAAGGAAATCTGGAAGAAGCATCAGAACGTCGCCATATCTGGTTCACATCTGAACTATATCTAGAAGGAAATCTGGAAGAAGTATCAGAACGTCGCCATATCTTGGTTCACATCTGAACTATATCTAGAAGGAAATCTGGAAGGAGTATCAGAACGTCGCCATGCCTGGGTCACATCCGAGCTACATCTAGAAGGAAATCTGGAAGAAGTATCAGAACGTCGCCATCTCTGGTTCACATCCGAACTATATCTAGAAGGAAATCTGGAAAAAGTATCAGAACGTCGCCATCTCTGGTTCACATCTGAACTATATCTAGAAGGAGTTCTGGAAGAAGTATCAGAACGTCGCCATATCTGGTTCACATCTGAGCTATATCTAGAAGGAAATCTGGAAAAAGTATCAGAACGTCGCCATCTCTGGTTCACATCTGAACTATATCTAGAAGGAGTTGCGATAGTTGATAGTAATCATCTTTGTATTGACCTTTCCTGAAAAGGTAAAGCATCAGTTGTATGCAAGATCATGATGCATGAACTGCATGATTTCAGGATGTCCTCAAAATTTATGAGATTCGTGTAGTATGATGCATATGCATGCTATAATGTATGAAGATGTAATGTTCATGAATGTATTTTTCGTCTTTAGGAAAATAAACCCTTGACGGGTGCCGGGAAGTCACTCCTGGGCTGATGTTGGAGAATAGATTTTGCCTCCGCTGGGGATGATAGTTGCAAGAATACCGGTAGGAGATAACTCCGTTGGGGGATGAACTTGGCGAATGGATTATTCTGCGGGGAGAAAAGTACTCTAGCGATCTTGCTGGGAAGCAATACTCTGTGGGGGGAGAGATACTTTGTTGAGTTGTTGATAATAACCTGCCGGGGATACCCTTGTTATGTTGGAAGTGTTAATAGACTTCGCTGGGGATAAGAAGACTTCGTCGAGGACTATCTTTCTGTGGCTTTTGGCTGAGGATAACCCAGTTATATCCTAGTAGGGAAATAACTTCTTTGAATAAAGCCGGGAGACGCGTTCGTGCTCTGCGAGGATAAGCTTCCAGAATCTACTGGGGATAAGCTTACTGCTGGGGAGATGATTCAACTTTCCTGGGGAAACTAGATTGGACTCTCTTGGGGAAGTTTTGAATTGTATTGGAAGGGACTCCACTGAATATTTGATATGCCGCCGAGGAACAATCTTTAGACCAAGACTGCCGGGGATGCTCGTTAAGAATATCCGTATACTGTGCCGGGGAATGTTGAGATCTGCGGGGGATACCCAATTTCCTTAAGGT
Source organism: Vicia faba (assembly GCA_948472305.1). Taxonomy (NCBI): domain Eukaryota; kingdom Viridiplantae; phylum Streptophyta; class Magnoliopsida; order Fabales; family Fabaceae; genus Vicia; species Vicia faba. Next base: position 623,731,955 of record OX451739.1, read on the forward strand.
TTGATGATATAGCTTGGGGAGAGTGCACTGACTTGCTGGCTCACTCTCTGGGGAATTAAGATATCTGGTTATGTTCTTCAGCCGAACCTACCTTGGTACCTTGGAGGACAGAGCAATTAGATCGCTTGGACGGTGTTGGCTCCTAAATTCGACACCTTTGTTTTGATCTATGTCAGCCATTAAAAGCTGAAAGATGCTTTCGACTGGCTAAGTCTGTCGAAGTGCCCGTCGAAAGATGGCAAAATACTTAGAAGATTTCTTCCAAGGAAGAAGGCTGATTGCCTTCGACGTCGAAGGAGTTTTCGTCGAAGATGTCTCTTGATGAAAGTGTTCGATGGTCCAGAGTGGAGCAGTTTGAAATTCAAAGCTTTGGAGGGAAAACGGTTTCCAGCAGTTACTACGTGCAAACGTGCAAGGATCTGGAGCGTCGAGCATGGAGAACGTGCCAAGTGGATTGATCTCGAAGCAGTGTAACTGCCCGACGGTTACTTGGGATGTTTTAGTATAAATAGGAGTAGACATGTAGTTTCTCGCGTGTGTTCACAAATATATACAAAGTCACTCATTTAGATTCGAGTACCCAGCGTGTGAGAAAGAATTGTTGAGAAATGTATGTGTGAAACACCAATTTTATCAATTAAAGTCATTTACTTTCCCAGAATTTTACTTGCTTTTCTCTTTACATTTCCTGTCGAACCTTTACCTTAAAGCCTTGTTTATTTTACCAAGTCTTTCCTTTATGCAATTTACTTGAAACCTTTTATTTAAAGCCTTATCCAACTTAATCAAACTTCAAAATCAACCTATGTCCATAGGATCAATCTGATCGATCCTGCGAGTAACCAAATAAGTAACCATTTGGAGGATCAGCGGTTGTTTACCAAAACCCAAGGTAAACAAATTGGCACGCCCAGTGGGACTGTGTGTTGATTGTTGAAAATAATCTCATCTTTTCGAGTTGTATGTTATTGAGGAGTGGTAGAATATACACTAACGATAACAATACTGCCAGAAGAAGGGAAGAGATGGCGAATCCGCCAAACAATAACGAAATCCCACAAACGAGTGTGGGAGCAACGGTTAGTATGACCGTAAGTGAAGCGACAAACGTTGGTTCGACACCAGCAGTGTCGGTCACAACCACGGGGCCAATAACTTCGTTAACAGGCCCCAGAATACCTTTGGGAACTCCCCCACCAAGGGGAAATATAGGCACAAGGCCTGTGGTTCCCCCAGGATTTATTCCATTCTATGGTATGCCAACTTCTGAAGTGGCAAGCCTGACGAATACTGCGTCCACTTTTTCAGACCCTTTCGTGAGTGCCTCTTCGCCACTCCAAGGCTCTGGAGTAGGCATGGCGAATAGAAATAGGACCCAACTCTTAGGAGGAACGTCCCAAGTAGCCCATGGCCTTACAAATGCCTCGACAGCAGTCTTGAGGCAACAAATGGACGAAAGCAACCATGATATGGTGCAAATGTTGGCACAAACTTTGAGTACAGTGCTAAACCCTCTAATACAAAACACTACTCAATCGAATCAGCAAGTTACAGCGCAAATGACGCGTTTGGCTGACTTCTTTGGAGTACCCCCACCTATTCGACAGCCCCAAAGGGCGCAAATAAGGGGAAATCAGGGGATATTTGTAGAGGAAGAAACCACCATTAACCAGGCTCAACAGCCTGTCGAACAACCTGTCGAAGAACCTAGGGTAATAGCCCCAGAGGTAAGGTTAGTTAACAGAAACCAAAATGCTGACGAAGTGGTTCAGCATATCCAATACCAAAACATGGGTTTGGAAAACAATCTGGCAACCATGATCGAAAGAATCATGACTCAGAATGGGATGAACATGGGCTTTCGAAGGCCCAACTTTACATCTCCATTGTCAGAATACGTGTTACAAACGGATTTACCTCCTAGATGCAAAGTCCCCAAATTTACTAAGTTCTCTGGGGACACGACAGAATCTACTGTCGAGCATGTGGCGAGATACTTGATCGAAGCAGGAGACATTTCGAATAACGAAAACCTAAGGATCAAGTACTTCCCAAGTTCTTTAACCAAGAACGCTTTTACTTGGTTTACAACTCTCCCCCCCAATTCGATCCATCATTGGACCCAGTTGGAAAGATTGTTCCATGAACAATTCTACATGGGGCAAACCAAGATAAGCCTGAAAGAACTGGCCAGTGTGAAGAGACGTTTCACTGAACCTATAGACGAATATCTGAATAGGTTTAGGTTGCTCAAGGCGAGATGTTTTACACAAGTGCCAGAACATGAGTTGGTCGAAATAGCCGCAGGCGGTTTAGATTATTCCATTAGGAAGAAGCTAGACACCCAGTACCTAAGAGACATGGCCCAACTGGCCGATAGAGTTCGACAGGTCGAACGCCTCAAAGCTGAAAAAGCTAAGGCAACGAAAACTCACAAGAGAGAGAGAATAGCGTACGTTGAGATGGATGACGAAGATCTAGAATCCTTCGACGATACTTTAGCTGTCGAAGAAGGAGAAGTCGATTTAGCAGAACTGAAACAAGGGCCACCATACTCTTGTAAACTGTTAGTCCCCTCAAATGGGAAAAATCCCATTGGTCCAGACAGGACCAACGATAGGTTCCCAAAAAAGACTTATAGTTTTGACATCACAAAATGTGATGAAATATTCGACTTGCTAGTTAAAGATGGCCAAATGATAGTACCCCCTGGGGTAAAAGTGCCTCCTCTTGATCAAAGAAAGAAGAGAGGTTTTTGCAAATATCATAATTTTTTGGGCCATAAAACTTCTCAATGTTTTCTTTTCAGGAATCTTGTGCAAGACGCTATCGAGGAAGGGAGATTAAAGTTTGCTGACAAATCCCCCATGGCTGTCGACTCCAATCCACTGAAGGCTGAAGCCCACTATGCAGAACCCTCTGAGGTGAACATGATAGAGGCAACCAGGATCCAGTCGAAGAAGCCAGGAATTACCATGGTCGAAGTCTCAAAGGACCACATCAACATGCCAATCTTTGGCAGTTTTTCTGGAAATTTATCCAGGAAGACAATTGAGGCTGTCCAGAAAGCGGTCGAGAACCCGAAGTCGAAGACTGCTGAAGCACAAAAAACTGGATCAAAGCCCAGTTCCCACTTGGCCACTGTTCAAGGCCAGACGGAGAATCTGGAGACACAAATGAAGCAGTTAACTCTTGCTACTAAAGATACAATGAATATCAACATGGTCGAGCTTTCTGACCCTAAAGCATCAGAAGAGGCCATAAGGCAAGAGCAGGCTAATAAGACGGCTTTCCCACGGGAAAACGAAAACTTGGCAGATTTTTTACAAAGATGCCAGAAAAAGAAATCAGAGGTGATGCTGTGTCCAAGATGCAGTTCGATCTTTGATAAAAAAGCTGCTGAGCACATTCAAGGCGTGAGAGCAGCGAACAAGAGAAGGGAGAATGCTGACCTTCGACATGATCCCAGAAGGGGTTCTAATCAAGACAAGAGGCCATTGACTTTTAGGCCTCCAACAAATGTACCAGTAGACACTTGGTACAAAACTTCTGGCCGAAAAAGGCCAAATGAAGAGAAATGGCATTCTTTCGATGTGCCAAGAGGTTCCTCTTTGACTCAAAAGAAAGAGCCTCAAGTTGCTGCACCTAAGGTTGCTCAAGTGTCCAGCAACTACAAGGGTAAAAATCCTATGTCGCGATCCCAATGGAGGAGATATCAAAGGAGACGAAAAGCTGAAAGGGAGGCTGCCAACGAACCTAAGGCAGAAACTAGTTCGAATGTTCCTCAAAGGAAACAAAGGAAGCCTCTAGAGAGAGAACCAGTTACCAACAGGCTAGTTTGGCCTAACCAAAGTGAAGTCGAAGACGAAGACGATGCTGAGTCCGACGATACTTTGGATATAATGGTGAATATTGTTTCAGTGCTGCCCAGGGAATTCAATCGACAGGTAGAAGTCGAAGCAAGTGACTGGGAGGTGGAACAAGAAATGGCCAAACATAGGCCAGTGTGCTATTTTGTCATGGACAATGGCACTACAGAGGAACAAAATGGCTTCTTCGAGCCACCTACAGAGGCGATGAAGAATCACCTCAAGCCTTTGTTCATAAGGGCTAAGCTCGAAGAGACTACTGTGAATAAAATATTGGTCGATTGTGGGGCAACTATCAATATTATCCCTCACTCTATGCTAAGGAAGATTGGCAAAAGAGATGAGGAAATTAAACCTCACAATATGGTCCTGTCGAACTATGAGGGCGGCATTGGGACCACCATGGGAGTGATCCAGCTAGATATCAAAGTTGGGTCCATCCTTCGACCAACGATGTTCATGGTCATATCGGCCAAACCTAACTACAACCTTTTGTTAGGCCGTGAGTGGATACATGGTGTAGGCGCTGTGCCTTCATCGATGCACCAAAGACTGCTGCTATGGCGTCCAGATGGGATGGTCGAAAACATAGAGGCAGATCAAAGCTACTACCTTGGCGAAGTGAATCACTTGGGTGTGGCAGATTTCGACAAAAACTTGGCTCACATAGGGCCATGTCCAACACCTGACTTCGACATGGCGCCAGCGCCAAACACCTTTTGTTCCCTATACCTGCATCCTGAGCATGGGTTCCAATGGGACAGAGAAGACTTGTCCCACATAGACTTCAGTGGGTTAACTGATATCCAACCAACTGGTTGGGGAAGTGAATTCAGTGATAATGACTGAGTCACAATCTTTGAAGCGAATTTCGGCTTATGTAGCCGAAGCCAAGATGATAACGGCTCTCAAAGCCGAAGTAAAATACATGGCCACACAGGCCAATGATCAACAATTATCTGTTGTTGGCCCAGGAAAGGATTTCGATCCAAAACCCCCTGATATCATGCCAGAAGAAATGCAGGAACAGAGGCTCGACGCCATCTATGACGATGAGCCTTTGGGCTTCGAAAAGGATCCCTTGGCGAACAACATTAAAATGTTAGCACAGGACCCTTTAGAAGAAATCAACTTAGGCGAAGGATCAGAGAAGAGGCCAACTTACATCAGCGCCAAAATTGATCCAGAACTTAGGTTGGAAGTAATCCAATTGCTGAAAGAGTTTAAAGACTGTTTTGCATGGGATTATGACGAAATGCCTGGTCTCGACAGAGGATTGGTAGAACTTCAGTTGCCAATCAAACCTGGGAAGAAGCCTATCAAGCAAAATCCAAGGCGCTTCGCTCCAGAAATACCGTCGAAGATCAAAACGGAGGTCGAAAGACTTCTGAAATGCAAATTCATCCGTGTTACAAGGTATGTCGAATGGATTGCAAATATTGTGCCAGTAATTAAGAAAAATGGCACATTAAGGGTGTGCATAGATTTCAGAGATTTGAATGCTGCCACCCCCAAAGATGAATATCCTATGCCTGTGGCGGAAATGCTAGTCGATTCTGCCGCTGGCTATGAATACCTGAGTATGCTCGATGGTTATTCAGGATATAATCAAATATTCATTGCTGAAGAGGATGTGTCGAAAACAGCTTTTCGATGCCCTGGGGCCTTAGGCACTTACGAATGGGTAGTGATGCCTTTTGGCCTAAAGAATGCTGGGGCAACGTACCAGCGAGCAATGAATGCTATCTTCCATGATTTTATTAACACTTTTATGCAAGTTTATATTGATGATATTGTTATAAAATCTGTTTCCAGGAAGAGTCACATTGACCACCTTCGACAATCATTCGAAAGAATGAGAGAACATGGTCTGAAGATGAACCCTTTGAAGTGTGCGTTCTGTGTGAAAGCTGGAGATTTCTTGGGCTTCGTTGTCCACAAGAAAGGAATCAAAATCAATCAGAACAAGACGAAGGCAATTCTGGAAGCGAAAGCGCCATCGAATAAGAAGGAATTGCAATCTCTCTTAGGCAAGATAAATTTCTTAAGGAGGTTTATATCTAATCTAAGTGGGAAAGCTCAGGCCTTTTCACCCTTACTTCGACTGAATAAAGAGGGGTTCGAATGGGGGCAGGAGCAACAAGAAGCCTTCGACAAAATCAAAGGGTACCTCACTAAGCCACCTATTTTGGTGCCTCCTTGTAGCAATAGGAGTATGAGATTGTACATAGCTGCATCTGACAAAACTCTGGGAAGTATGTTAGCCCAAGAGGATGAGAATGGAGTCGAAAAACCCATTTACTATCTCAGTCGAGTTTTGAATGATGCAGAAACTAGATATAGCGAAGTTGAAAAATTGTGTCTATGTCTGTATTTTTCTTGTACAAAACTCAAGCAATATATAAAACCGGTTGATGTTTATGTTTCGTCTCATTTTGATGTTTTCAAATATATGTTGTCGAAACCTATCTTGCATAGTCGAATTGGCAAGTGGGCATTAGCATTAACTGAATACTCCTTGACCTTTATGCCTCTTAAGGCAGTAAAAGGACAAGTGGTTGCAGATTTCATAGTCGACCACTCAATTCAAGTCGAGGATATTAATTATGTGGAGATAGAACCTTGGAAATTCTACTTCGATGGTTCCAGCCATAAAGATGGAACAGGGGTGGGAGTCTTGATTATTTCTCCAGATAAAATTCCAACAACATTCAAGTACAAAATAGCAGGTTCTTGTTCGAACAATGAGGCTGAGTATGAAGCTCTAATTACTGGCCTTGAGATATTGTTGGAATTGGGGGCAACTCGAGTCGAAATAATGGGAGACTCAGAGTTAGTCATCAAGCAAGTCACAAAGGAATATAAATGCATAAGGGAGAATCTCATTATGTACTTTGTGATAGCAAATCGTTTATTGAAACAATTTGAAACGATCAATATTCGACACATACCCAGAGTCGAAAATCAAATAGCCAATGACTTGGCACAAATTGCATCTGGGTATAAGATTTCAAAAACGAAACTACAAAGAGCAATCGAAGTTCGAGAAAAGATAAAAGCAACTTGTCTATCACCATCAGACTTGGAATCGACGAGGCTAGGATATGCTGATCACTCAAACTTCGAGATTTCGTTCATTGATAATTTGTCAGAGCAAGATTGGAGGAAACCCATTGTGGACTATCTTCAAAATCCAGGAGCTTCGACATAACGAAAAACAAAATACAGGGCGTTGAGTTTTGTACTCATGGGTAATGAGTTATTCAAGAAGACGCCTGAAGGGGTGTTGCTGAAATGTTTAAGCGAAACTGAAGCATACATAGCCCTTTCGACTACGCATGCTGGGGCATGTGGGGCTCACCAAGCAGGCCATAAGATGAAATGGTTGTTGTTTCGACAAGGACTATATTGGCCCACTATGCTGAAAGATTGTGTTGAGTTCGCCAAAGGTTGCCAAGAGTGTCAAGTTCATACAGGCATCCAACATGTACCAGCAAGCGAACTTCACTCGATAGTGAAGCCTTGGCCCTTTAGAGGATGGGCGTTGGATCTCATTGGAGAGATTCGACCAGCATCATCAAAGAGTCAGAAATACATATTGGTAGGCATTGATTATTTTACTAAGTGGATCGAAGCTATCCCTTTAGTCAATGTGGACCAAGAAAATGTCATTGAATTTATTCAAAAGAACATTATCTTTAGATATGGAATTCCTGAGACAATAACAACTGATCAAGGGTCAGTTTTCACTGGTCGAAAGATGCAAGAATTTGCTCAAGAAACAGGTTTCAAACTCCTAACATCCACGCCTTATTATGCACAGGCGAATGGTCAAGTCGAAGCAGCTAACAAAGTGGTGATTGGCTTGATAAAGAAACATGTTGGGAAGAAGCCAAAGAATTGGCATAAGACGTTAGACCAGATTTTATGGGCTTGTCGAACGTCCCCAAAAGAAGCCACTGGGACAACACCATATAGGCTAACTTTTGGCCATGATGCAGTGTTGCCAGCAGAAATTTGTCTTCAATCTGCAAGGGTTCAGAGGCATTATGATATTCCTTCTGAGGTTTATTGGAACATGATGTTAGATGAACTGGTGGATTTAGACGAAGAGAGATTACGCGCTCTCGACTTACTCAGGCTTCAGAAGAAAAGAGTAGAAGACTCTTATAATAAAAAGGTAAAACCTAAGGTATTTTTGCCTGAAGAACTAGTTTGGAAGGTAATTCTTCCCATGGATCGAAGGGATCGAAGCATGGGGAAATGGTCACCCAAATGGGAAGGACCCTTCAGAGTTATCCAAACTTTTTCTGGTGGAGCCTATGAAGTCGAAGAGTTAAGTGGAGATAAAAGGCTCTTGAGAGTAAATGGTAAATATTTGAAAAAATACAAACCTATACTTCAAGAGATAAAAATAAAATAATAAAAGAACAAGTCTAAATTAACCATAAAAAATGCCAAAATGGAAATTTTATTAATTTCAGCCAAGATGGCAATTGTTGTCGAATAACGATTACAGAAGATGGTTACAAAAGAGAATCAATCAAAAGTTAAGAGAGTTCCTGAGTCGAAGATACTTGGCGTGCTGCAGCTCCAACCTCTTCTTGCACCAGGAGTTTTCCTGCACTAGTTTGGCAATTTGAGCGTCGAGGCTTTGGGCCCTCTCAGCGAATTCCAGGCCTTGTTTGATCTCAGTCTGGCTCTCAGTGTCTGAGATGGTCGAAAGAATTTCCTCCTTGAGTACAGTGTTGGCGTTTATCTTCGCCTCTATCTCTGCGATTTGTGCCCGGAAGGAAACATTCTCTCGATCAATGGCATCAACTCTTTCCTGTGCAGACGCTTTTTGTTTCAACAACTCAGCAATTCGAGAAGTCGAATCTGAGACAGCAGTCCACGCAGATGAGCTTTTGACATACAGCACTTCAAGCTGACTGTTAAACCCTCTTTGGCGCCTGTAATCCGCTGAAACTTGATCAATCATAGAGTGTAACTCCATGATCAAGTCTGAGATTTCTGGTGCTACAGCTTCAAAGTCGACAGCATTCAAGACCTCTTTTAAGCATGATGGAGCAGTGGGGTCCCCCTCTAAAGTCTTCATCAAGTCCCTCTTGAAGAACTGGGCCTTAACCTTCGCCAATGCATCATCAAGAGGAGAAGTTTCAGTAGACTTCCCCGACAGGGTAGGAATTTCCTGACTAGTGTCAGACGAACTCTTACTCTCAATGATTGCATTGAGGTAGCTAACAGGGTCAGTTTGTTTCAAGCGGTCCAAGTCCTCTTTTGACCTGTGCTTCGAGGAGGTAACCCTTGCAATAGTATTATCTTGGGTTTGAGGTTCTTGAGTGCTAAGTGCCTCGACTGGTTGCTCTTCGACTCTGACTGAGGCAGTACCAGCATCGACTTGTGGTTCTTCGTTAGCATCACCCTGGGGTCCTTCGCCAGCGTCATTTTGTGGCTCTTCACTAGCGTCACCCTGGTGTCCTTCGCCAGTACCACCTTGGTTCTCTTCGTCGGCATCATTTTGATTCTCTTCGACATCATTGCCTTGGTCCCTTTCTTCTTGATTCTCTTCTGACAAATCCACCACCTGAACCGTTTCTGGTTGTTGTTCCTCCACTGGCTGTTGTTCCTCCACCATAGGTTCCTCTGTTGTTTTCTCCACTGTTTCAGCATTGGCCTCATTCTCAGTATGGGCTTCGTCATTGCCCAAGTCTTTTTCCTGAGGCCTGCTAAGTTCAGCAGATTCCAGCGTTTCTGAGGTCCTTGGTGGAGAACTTTCAGTAGTGTCCTGAAAAGGGAAGGAAGACAAATCGTCAGATGTCGAAAGAGACACAATCGAATACGGGTATTTATGCCTAAGTTATAAAAAGGGTCTAAGGGATTACCTGTGGATTAACTTCAGCCCCAGGGCTGGAATTGTCACTTTCGACAGGCTTGTTAAGAAGAACGTTCAGTTCCTCCTCAGTTGGCTCCTCGATGATCACTGGAGGTGGCCTAGGCTTTCTCACAGCGACCTTTATTCTGACGGTTCGACCTTCAGGAGCAGGAGCAGGAACAGAAGCATCCTTCGTCAACTTTCGCCTTTTTAAGGGGGCAGGAGGGGAATCACTTTCGTCATCACTCCCAGATTCGACCACCAGTCCTGGCCGTTTCTTGGGCGAAGGTGCCTAGAAAACCAATAGGAATTCGATTGAATAATTGCATCGAAAATAAAAAATCGAAAGCCAGAAGAAATTTGAAGAAAGTCTGGTTACCGATGTAGGAGGCCTCTTCGAAGAGCCTTCCCCTTGTTGGTTGCCTGTGGTCTTCGCCGGCGCTACAGTCTTCGCCGGCGGTGGAGGTTTTGTTGAAGGGGCTCCTCCTTGTTGGCCTTCTGTAGCCTTCTTGGCTACAGGCTTTCGAACAACTGAAAACAAAGGAAAAGTTAACAGGCTAGTAGTCGAAGAGAAAGACAAAAAGTAATGTGAGAGCATGAACTTACATTTCTTTACTTTGTCCAACACAAGGACAAAAGACTTCTGCAACTCTGCCATGAAGTCCTTCTCGTCGAAGAAGTACTCAGCATAATAGCTTCTCCACCACTCCTCGAAGGATGGTGAGCAAAGGAAATTAAGCTGGTAGTTAAACAGCGAGAGGATTGTTCGACCAGCATATCTTCTGATATGCTTGATGGCAGCTTCTTCTGTATAATCGTTGCAGAAGTACAACATTGACTTCTCTCTTTGAAAAATCGGAGAAGGCAGGGTTTGGATAATACCAAACTGGCGAGATACCAGATTTGGTTGATAGGCAATCAGACTCAAATGAGTCTTAGAACTCTTAAATCGAAGAGGCATGATCCTTGGTGTAAGGAACGCCTCCCAAAGTATTGTATGCTCATCGACATTGGGACCACTCGACTCCTTTGGATGTGGCCTTGTGAACCATGCTGGGCCTACTTGTCGTCGAGCAAATGGAGCCATAGTTGAAACAAACTCCTTCCTTCGAGCAAACATTAGAACGAAGTTAGTGAAGGTTTGTTGAAACTCCAGTCCATCGTCCGTAGGTGTCAGCAGAGCCAGCCTGATTCCTTCGATGCGTCTATTCGCTATCGCTGGAGCTTGTTCATTTATCTGAACCTTCTTGGGCAAGAAAGATTCGAAAGTGGCGTTGAGCCACAGTTGAAGTAGCCAAAAAGGCCCAGCGAGTAGCAAACTGGCCCTGTCCTCGATATGTTTCAGAAGAGTGGCCCCATTGCTGATCGAGTCATAAAGACTGGCCAGAATCAGTTCTGCCAAACAGATGTTTTGGCGGTGATGCAGTTGGGTAGCAAGAGTGACCATCTTTTTGGTCACCTGCAGAGACTTCGAGCAAAACACAAAGCGAGTTAGCCATAAGGCTAGAAACGCTATGTGTTCGACATCCGACACCGCGTCTGTCGACCTGTCGTGATAATGGTTGATAAAAGTGGTGTATGTTGGCTTGGTCTCATAGAAGCCAATTTGGTCCTCCGACATCTCCTCTGGATCGAAGTAATCTCCGGTTGGTCGAAGGCCAGTAATAGCGGCCACGTCGAAAAGTGTGGGGGTTAGCATCTCACATGGAAGATGAAAAGTAAAATGGGAGTAATCCCAGAACAACAGTGAAGCTATCAGCATCTCTGGGGAGTAGTTCAAACCCGTCTTCGACAGCATCACTAAGTCGAAGATTCCCATATCCTTCCAGATCGAGGCTTGATGTTTCTCCAACTTTGTTAGCCAAGCAACATAATCGGAGGTCAGATTAGGGCAAGACCTGAAGACCCTAACCCCTCTGTTGAAGAAGCGGAGGTCGATTTTTTCACGAGTAGGGTCTTCGTTGTCTTCTGCGTCTTTCTTGGCGCATGCTACTGGCTTGAGTTTCTCGATGATTGGGAAATAGCTCTTGATCTTCAGAGCTTCAGAGATGCTTGGATTCATGGGGCCAGACATTGCGAAGATCTGGTTGGAGTATCCAACCGGGATCATCAAGTGGCGCGAGTAAGCATCGCGAACGGAGATGTCAGAGGGTTCAGGAACCCTTCGTTTGCCTGTAGAGTTTACTACCGGAGCAGTGACGAAGACCTTGGGTTTAACATGTTTAGTTGGTGCGTTAGCACTGGGAGCAGTAGAAGCAGAGGCCATTGTTGAGGTTGAAGATGAAGTGAAAGAGGAAGAGTTTTCTGCAAAGAGAGCAAGCTTGTACGAAAACAGGGAAGTTTGAAGGCTAGTTGGCGTAAAAAGTCCCACAATGGGATATTCACTGCTATTTATAGTAGTGGGAAAAATCCCCAATAACGAGGACATTAAATGCCATTTAATGCTGCAGGAGTTAGTGGGACGCGTGGCAGCCCCCTGTTGTTTTGGCCGTTTCTGCAGAAATAGAGGGACGCAGCGTGCGTCCTCGTTTTTGGGATTTGTCATAATGACAAATTCTGAAATGACGTTTGGTACTGCACGTCGTACTGAAAGTGACGTCCTAGGATCAAATCAATGATGGTTTCTTGGGATTGCCAATAGTTGGTAAAAAGCAACAAAAAGTGCACAAGTTAACTTGTGACTAAGCGTGGGAAGACAGGTGTCGAATGGCGTTTCAAAGAATGCCTTTTTCTTTCAGAGTCGAAATAAGGCATTCTTGGGGGGCAATTTGTTGGCTCCTAAATTCGACACCTTTGTTTTGATCTATGTCAGCCATTAAAAGCTGAAAGATGCTTTCGACTGGCTAAGTCTGTCGAAGTGCCCGTCGAAAGATGGCAAAATACTTAGAAGATTTCTTCCAAGGAAGAAGGCTGATTGCCTTCGACGTCGAAGGAGTTTTCGTCGAAGATGTCTCTTGATGAAAGTGTTCGATGGTCCAGAGTGGAGCAGTTTGAAATTCAAAGCGTTGGAGGGAAAACGGTTTCCAGCAGTTACTACGTGCAAACGTGCAAGGATCTGGAGCGTCGAGCATGGAGAACGTGCCAAGTGGATTGATCTCGAAGCAGTGTAACTGCCCGACGGTTACTTGGGATGTTTTAGTATAAATAGGAGTAGACATGTAGTTTCTCGCGTGTGTTCACAAATATATACAAAGTCACTCATTTAGATTCGAGTACCCAGCGTGTGAGAAAGAATTGTTGAGAAATGTATGTGTGAAACACCAATTTTATCAATTAAAGTCATTTACTTTCCCAGAATTTTACTTGCTTTTCTCTTTACATTTCCTGTCGAACCTTTACCTTAAAGCCTTGTTTATTTTACCAAGTCTTTCCTTTATGCAATTTACTTGAAACCTTTTATTTAAAGCCTTATCCAACTTAATCAAACTTCAAAATCAACCTATGTCCATAGGATCAATCTGATCGATCCTGCGAGTAACCAAATAAGTAACCATTTGGAGGATCAGCGGTTGTTTACCAAAACCCAAGGTAAACAGACGGCTCATCACTGCCCCTGTTTCTATGGGAGAAGGCACCTGTGGGGTGCTGATAGTTGTTGATGGGCAAACCTTCTTCTGGTAGGCAAGTGACAAGATGTCAGGACATAGTCGTACGCTTTGATCCCTAACTTTTGTCTGGACCGCCCTTTCGGGTTTTCAGTCCACCGGGATACCCATTTTTGCCCAAGCCGCCTTTTCAGGTTTTCGACTTGCCGGGTGTACAGATTTTTTCATTTCATCCCTTATTTTTGCCCGAACCCTTTTGGTTCGCCGGGAAGCCCTTATTTTTGCCTAGGTGTGTCAACCTAGCGGGTCTTTGATTATGCGCAATATTTTTTTCGACTATGTCCACGCTCTCAGAATGTAGGGAGTTGCCCCTGTTAGAAGTGTTTTGTCATACCATCAGAAGGTGTTTGATCAGGCAAGATTCGTTGTTGGAATGCCCCAAGTAACTCAGGCGGAGATTTGCCCCAGGCTATTTGGCCTTTGAGAGATTCTCCGAATCTTGATTGGATTGCCCCAGATGATGGACCATGCTCATGCCATGCCCCTTGATTGGAAGTGCTTTTGTTCACTAGGTATTCATCGTGCGAATTTCCCTGTTGTTCAAACAAATAGTCATATGTAAACAATGTTATATCAAAAATGCAAAGCTTATGTCTGTCTTGAAGATTTTGAAAATGCATTCTTTTTCATAAAACAAGTGAATGTTTGTAAAACGTGATGTCAACTCCGTATTTATCGTAGGCCTTAAGGAGTCAGGATACCTTTTGTAACAGTATGCTTTCGAACTAACCCATGCTTCAGCTAGGACTTTTAAGGGTTATAACGTAGCCTGGTTCATGGTTCAAGAAACAAAGGATAAAGGCTCAAATTATTTGTACCCACCCGCTCTTCGTGATGTTCTCCAAACCTAAACTCAGTTGATCATACGTTAGACCTTGTTTGAGTCTTTGCTCTGATTTTTCGGTGATGATTCAGATATTGATAACTTATTTTGAATAGGCAGTCCTTCCTTTTTTGTTGAGGGTTTGTAAGACCTCTTTCTTTTTGATTTTGCTATCCTTGAATTTTGCCTGAACTGTTTCTTTTGTGATTACAGTCAGCGGGATGCCCCCGTTTTGTAAGTCTCCTTCATAGGTTTTGACTTAATGGGCTTTTTTATTTTGAGAGATATAATGACTGCCTGTCCTTCTTGATTATTCGGAACCATCACCGTCTTTTGTTTTGTAAAGACCTCTTTGGTGCCATTCGTTATGCACTTGGATCAACTGAGAGAACTACCCTGCCCCAGGTTTTGATTACGGGTTTTAAATTTCGAAAAGAAAAACTCCTACTTCTTTGGCTCAGAGGGGTTGACGAGGGATTATCTTCCTTATAACTCCAGTGTTTAGGATTTGAAACAATGCCTGTACCTCATCAGCTAGGTCTGTTCAAAAGCGTACTGTACATTGTGGTATCGTTTTCGTCATCCTCCCTCAAGAGGCTTAGAATTATTAATTGAGAGTTGATCATCAGAAAAAATATGAAAATAATTTGCATATAGTGAATATGAATATATTGCTTCAAAACAGACATATGCGATGCATTAATGAAATAACAACGTTTAACATGAGTAATGTTTGAACATAAAGAAAATTGCAACTTGAAAATCCTAATGAACAAAAGTCTTTTCATCTCAGGGTTTGTCACTTCGAATGGTGAGCCTTGGAAGGATGGTAGAAAAATTCAGCCTGACCATCTTGCGTGAACTCCAATGCCCCTTCATCGATCAAGTCCTGGATTTTGTTCTTCAGAGCCCAACATTCATTGGTATCATGTCCTGGACTGGCAGAGTGGTAGGCACACCTTTTATTGGGATCATAGACAGGAGATGTTGTGTTGGGGTTCCGGGGATGAGCCCTTAATGTGATCAGATTCAACCTCAACAGGCGTTGTAAATCTTGAAACAGCGACATGTTGAGTTGGGTGAATTGCCTCCTGGGCTTGTCTGGCTGAAGCTGGTGAAGTTGCTGCTGAGTTTGTGACCTAGAAGCCATTTGAGGAGCTCTCCCCTTATCTCCTTGTCTCAAAGATGGTTGAATGATAACTGGCCCTTCAACCTTAGATGTTTGCCCCAGTTGGTTACCCCGAAGCAGTTGGTTGACGAGAACCCCGAGCTCATCTTGTCTTTGAGCTAAGTCTTGGATGATAGTCACCTGCCCCAGCATCTGGGCTCTCATTGTATCCACCTCAGCTTGCAGATGTTTCAGCCGTTCGTCCTTAGCGCTGTTCCTGACCAAAGTCTCCATGAGAAGTGTCCTTAGCTCCTCCTGCCCCTTTGATAGATTCAGGAGGATTTCCCCGAACCGAGTCTCTTGAGCAACAAAGTCCTGGTTATCTTGTTGGGAAGCCATTGCTGAAATAAACAGCGAGAAGGTAAGTGACCTGTCAGAAGGGTACCTGTTATGCAATGATGTGTATGTATGCATGCGATGTTTTCAAGGATCTCGCGGGGTAAACAAGAAAATCGTTAGAATTTGAATTCAGTGGCTTGATTGAAGGAACTTCCTATTGTTGAGAGTCCTTCTTCAAGAGTCAAAGGCTCACCATATCTAGTGGGTCATAGCCCCTGACAACTTTGGCTAGAGGAAAATAAATCCTCTTTGCCCCTTGCTAGATGTTTGATTTATCATGACCTGCAACACAAGCCCTTGAGATCCTTGAAATGGGTTAGTATGTATGCAATGGTATGATGTTATGGTATGCATGGGGTGATGTAAGTAACCCTGTTTTGAGTCCCCACTAAGGACTATAGGCAAAACCTGCAAGAAACTCAGTACACCCTGTTATAAGTCCCAATTAAGGACCACAAACAAAACCTGCAAGAATTTAGTAACCCTGTTATGAGTCCCAATTAAGGACTATAAACAAAACCTGCAAGGAAACTCAAGTGTCAGATAACAAGCATGCAAGTAGTCAAGTTGGAAGGCACACAAGTCACACAAGAGAAACCCTTAGAGTTTAGGCCAGCATGGGGTCTGGGTATTACCCTCTTGAAGTTGGTGGGTTCAACCTGTCCTACTAGAAGTAACCGGGTTCTAAGGGTCCCAATATCACGGGATTTCTTTCATTGTTCATTGTTTCGATTTAGCCACTGAACTGGCGACCGAAATATTCCAGGAAAGCAACCCTCCATTGAGTGTAGTATCGAGTATCAACCAACCTCGGACTGCACCAAAGTCAGTTATCTCACTACCCTAAAGAGGCCAAGATAGTTCAATTAAGGTTCCTAAGGTCTGTTGATGCTTCACGACACCACGCGGAGGCCCCGTACTCTCCTTGACTAAACTCAAGGGTTACCGGTACACACCAAAGTGTTACATCAACGTAGCAGACTGTTTCAACCATGTCGGTATACCCCGCACAGTTCCCTCACAGCCTTGTTGCTACTTTCTAAGAAGGTATCCCCCAGATCCGGGTTAGGATCTATAGAACTCCCAAGACAGTCCCACAATAATAAAGCAAGCAAGTCAATACAATTGAAAACACAGTTATGAACTACCCTAAGGTACACCTCACTTTAAGTTTGTTCCCCAGCAGAGTCGTCATTTCTGTGATCGGTGGATCTGGAACTGACTGTTTAACGCTGGTTCGCGAAATGTCGCGGTAAGCAAGAGTCGCCACCGTCTTTTATTTTCTCCAAATGGAAAGGACAAAAGCACAGAAAAATTCCTTATAGAGATTGCTCTCGGTTCAGGAGATAGATTTATAGAAAGGGAAGGTGTTAGCACCCTTTCTATCCATGGTTATCTATGGGCTCTTAGATACTTGCTCATTGTGTTTTCAAAATTGTTTGTTTGCTTTTCAATGTGGGTTTTAAAAATTTTCTTTGAAAATTCTAGTTCGACTCTTGTATCGGTCCTCAAGAGTGTTTGAAAAATTTCTTCCGAAAGCTTTTTGAAAAGGTGTCGGTGTGAAAAGTATTTTTGATTAGTTTTTGAAATTAGAGCAAGTATCTGCGAGTCATCCACCTACCCTAAGGAATTAGGCTGTGTAAATGTCCTTAAGGTAGTGTCATCCCACCATTGAGAGATAGGTAGCACCACCGTTGGAGGTGTTCGGGTCAATTCGAGGTTCGGGACATGGTGATCACCAGAGGAATGGGAAGACACCTTAGAAGCTACCCTCATGCCAGGTTCTCGGATCATGAGGACTTACTAAGACATCCTCTACTCGACGATCACCTTTCGAGGCAAGGCAACAGTGAGGCGTACCCTAAGAGTGGTGTGTGAATTTGTGTGTTGTTTTCGTTTATTTTTGTCTTGTCATGTTATGGGTGATCTACGCTTTTGTTTTTATTTAGACATTCATTCTTTCATGCAATTATAATTTAAAAGTGCGGAAATTTAAATGCGGAAAGATAAATCCTACGCTATTACAAGGCGCGGGTCTATACATCGCCAAATTACAAAGACCCGTTTTTAATAAAATGCGGAAAGTAAAACCTAGTTACTATTACATGGCTTGAACAGTTACATAATATTTACAAGAAAAATAAGAATAAATGCGTGAAAAGAATAGAAAATAGAACGTTCGAGGGCGTTGGACCCTTTTGGAATTAAATTGAATGAAAAGTTAATTAATTATTAAATTAAAGAAAAGAAATGTTTTTTTGATGGTTTTTGTATTTATGAAATAAAGAAAATTAAAATTCAAGAGAAACCTCAATTCTAAGTTGTTTTTAATTATTAAAGAAAAATATTAAAGTTTAACCTAATTTACTAAATATTTAATGTACATGTTTATTTACAAAATAAATTAGTGATTAATAATAATGATAATAAGAAAAAATTATTTATTAAGAAAAGTGATAAAAAGTTAAAAAAACCTAATTTCTACATATTTTAATTTATTGAGAAAAAGATTAAAGTTTTAAAACCTAATTTACTAAACTAATTATTAAAGTTTATTTACAAAATAAATTAATAGTGAAATAATAATAATTAAATATATTTTAGTTTCTGATTTTTTATCTTATGAAAATTAATTTATGAAATTAAAGAAAACAATTGAAAACAATTAAAAGAATAAAAAGGAAAATCAAAATAAAAAAATAAAAATGTGCAAACCATGGGGGGTATTCAGACCCAAAGGGAGGTTTTTTGTGAGAAATCTGGCCCATTAGACAAAAAGCCTTGTTTGACTTTCTGGCATCACGTGCGTGTTCATTGACTCCTGAGTACCGTGGTCTGCATTCTTTGGCCATTGTATTGGGTTTCATGGCCATTTGTGTTCTGGCTGTTGGTCATTTGTATTCTGGCCTCAACGTTTCTTAATCTTCTAGGATGTCTGTCTCGCCATGTATTGGTGTCATGCATAATTTTTTCTACTTTGGCCATTTGGCTTTTGGCTTTTGGCCTTTTGGCTTTTGGCCTTTTGGCTTTTGGCCTCAATGTTCCTTAATGAACCTGCATGGGATCCTGTCTAAATCTGCAGTGTTGAATCTCACGAACACATTAAATAAAATCATAAAATGCAAATAAAGCCAATATATGAAGAAATTTAATGTTTAGGCACAATATGACATGTATGAATGATTATACCCTTTTGATCATGGAGATCAAATCAATCTTACCCTTACTGGAAAATTAGTGACCTGAATGCTTTTATGCCTTACTGGAAAATTAGGATAATGGAGATCAAGCCAGCCTTATCCTTACTGAAGAAGTAGTGAGGTGTTGGTTTGTAACTGTGATGGCTTGTTTGTAGTGAGAGGGGGATTTGTAATAAGGATTTCAAGGTTTTACGGTTCTTGAAAGAGTTTGATATTCTAACAGTGTTGTGGCAAGGTTTTTTTTCTCTCTTCTTTTCTCCTCTCTTTTTTTTCTCTCTGGTTTGTGTGAAAAGAAGGTGATTATATAATGGAAATTAGGGTAAAGAAAATGGGCTTTGAATGTGCAATTGGGCCTCCAATGTTCACTTGAGTTCGTCACTTTCCAGGCTAAATCGCAGGGACTTAAGTGCAATTTTTGAAGTTGAAATGTGAAAACAAAATGTAGCCGACATCGATAACTAACTCCTGTCCGAAAATCGACTCAATCGGATAAACGGTGAATTAGTTATGAATTTTTGAAGTTTCAGCTCAGACAAACTTATTTTGGGCTCCAGTGTCGACTCTGACACGTTCTTCAATAAAAAACTGGTATTGATCGGAGCATAATCCGGTCTCGACTTTTGAAGAAAAGTTGTAGATCTACGAGTCAGGGACCTTGTGTAAAAATATGAGCCCAATCCGATAATAATTGACTGAGTTATGAATTTTCGAAGTTTCGGCCCAGATGAAATAATATTCAGCATTCAGGATTTTCGGCGTGTCACACACTCTGAGCAAAAAATGAAGGCCTTTTGAACACCGTTCGAACTCGATACCTCCTGCGAAAATGTAACCAACTCAATTTGTGAAATTTTGGCGCCGGAACCAGCTCGATACGATGAAAATCGACCAAGTTATGATTTTCTAAAATGACGCAAATAAACTTCTGTCACAAATTTTCTGTATGAAAATACTTGATAAATCCACATTTTTGAAGACCTTCTGATCGAAATTGGCTTCCAGCGGTGAGAGATGAAAACGTAGATAATGTCAAGACGGAATTTTGGCCACCGGAACGGGTTCAAAACGAGTCACGATCTTCAAGTTATGAATTTTTTAGCGCGTAAAAACTGCACTTTCAGCACACTTTTTCACCATATTTCTTCAAGAAAACTCGCACATTCGGATACCTTCTTTAAAGAATTGACTCTTGAGCCGAACCTGAATTTGAGAATACGTTATTAGAGATATCTTGGCGAAAGAATACCTGAATATGACGCGCCGGGTTGGACTTGTGAATTTTTCTTGAAATATTTTGAGAAATATGGGAGGGCAAATTTTGGGGTACAACAGTTGCCCCTGTTCTATCTTCTTAAACCTGAGGATGTAGATTGGCTTGCGTGCCTTTCGTGATCCGAAGGTGGAAGATGATTGAACACTAGAGTGCCCAGAAATTTGCGCTCACATAGTAGTGTGATGTGGGGAATGGGCTTATAGATGCCATTTGGAGATTGATGGATAGGATGATGGGCTTATAGATGCCATGCTGAGAGATGATGGAAGGTGGATGGGCTTATAGATGCCATCTGGGCGTTGATCGCATAAGAGATTCCTTAGCGAGAACTTGCGTACCTGCAAAAGAAAAATGATTACCTGACCTGTTACAAGAGCTGGTCTCCCAATTCTTTGTATAGGGGTGTCCTGACTGGTTACAGGAGCTGGATCTGGAGCTTCAAAAGATGATGAATGAACCAGGGGTGGTTACTATCTCAACAGGAACGGTGAGAAAACCTTGGGTGACTTCAACCTCAACAGTATCGCTGGGAGAATCTGGGGACGATTACTACCTCCGCAGTAATGGGGAGAGAACCATAGGCGACTTCAACCTCAACAGTAATCATTGAGAGAATCTTTGGCGACTTCAACCTCAACAGTAATCATTGAGAGAATCTTGGATGACTTCGACTTCAACAGTAATGCTGAGCGAATCTGGGGATGATTACTACCTCCGCAGTATCGGGGAGAGAATCTTGGGCGACTTCAACCTCAACAGTAATCATTGAGAGAATCTTGGGCGACTTCAACCTCAACAGTAATCATTGAGAGAATCTTGGACGACTTCAACCTCAACAGTAATCATTGAGAGAATCTTGGGCGACTTCAACCTCAACAGTAATCATTGAGAGAATCTTGGGATGAGTATCAGAAGGTAGCCATATCCGGGTCACATCTGAACCATCTCTAGAAAGGTGATCTCTGAATAAACAATAGAACAACTTCCGAGTCCGGAGCATCTCTAAGTTATCTGAGGGGAATCTGGAATAAGTGTCAGAACGTCGCCATGCCTGGGTCACATCCGAACCATATCTGGAAGGAAATCTGGAAGAAGCATCAGAACGTCGCCATATCTGGTTCACATCTGAACTATATCTAGAAGGAAATCTGGAAGAAGTATCAGAACGTCGCCATATCTTGGTTCACATCTGAACTATATCTAGAAGGAAATCTGGAAGGAGTATCAGAACGTCGCCATGCCTGGGTCACATCCGAGCTACATCTAGAAGGAAATCTGGAAGAAGTATCAGAACGTCGCCATCTCTGGTTCACATCCGAACTATATCTAGAAGGAAATCTGGAAAAAGTATCAGAACGTCGCCATCTCTGGTTCACATCTGAACTATATCTAGAAGGAGTTCTGGAAGAAGTATCAGAACGTCGCCATATCTGGTTCACATCTGAGCTATATCTAGAAGGAAATCTGGAAAAAGTATCAGAACGTCGCCATCTCTGGTTCACATCTGAACTATATCTAGAAGGAGTTGCGATAGTTGATAGTAATCATCTTTGTATTGACCTTTCCTGAAAAGGTAAAGCATCAGTTGTATGCAAGATCATGATGCATGAACTGCATGATTTCAGGATGTCCTCAAAATTTATGAGATTCGTGTAGTATGATGCATATGCATGCTATAATGTATGAAGATGTAATGTTCATGAATGTATTTTTCGTCTTTAGGAAAATAAACCCTTGACGGGTGCCGGGAAGTCACTCTTAGGCTGATGTTGGAGAATAGATTTTGCCTCCGCTGGGGATGATAGTTGCAAGAATACCGGTAGGAGATAACTCCGTTGGGGGATGAACTTGGCGAATGGATTATTCTGAGGGGAGAAAAGTACTCTAGCGATCTTGCTGGGAAGCAATACTCTGTGGGGGGAGAGATACTTTGTTGAGTTGTTGATAATAACCTGCCGGGGATACCCTTGTTATGTTGGAAGTGTTAATAGACTTCGCTGGGGATAAGAAGACTTCGTCGAGGACGATCTTTCCGTGGCTTTTCGCTGAGGATAACCCAGTTATATCCTAGTAGGGAAATAACTTCTTTGAATAAAGCCGGGAGACACGTTCGTGCTCTGCGAGGATAAGCTTCCAGAATCTACTGGGGATAAGCTTACTGCTGGGGAGATGATTCAACTTTCCTGGGGAAACTAGATTGGACTCTCTTGGGGAAGTTTTGAATTGTATTGGAAGGGACTCCACTGAATATTTGATATGCCGCCGGGGAACAATCTTTAGATCAAGACTGCCGGGGATGCTCGTTAAGAATATCCATATACTGTGCCGGGGAATGTTGAGATCTGCGGGGGATACCCAATTTCCTTAAGGTTTGATAATATAGCTTGGGGAGAGTGCACTGACTTGCTGGCTCACTCTCTGGGGAATTAATATATCTGGTTATGTTCTTCAGTCGAACCTACCTTGGTACCTTGGAGGACAGAGCAATTAGATCGCTTGGACGGCTCATCACTGCCCCTGTTTCTATGGGAGAAGGCACCTGTGGGGTGCTGATAGTTGTTGATGGGCAAACCTTCTTCTGGTAGGCAAGTGACAAGATGTCAGGACATAGTCGTACGCTTTGATCCCTAACTTTTGCCTGGACCGCCCTTTCGGGTTTTCAGTCCACCGGGATACCCATTTTTGCCCAAGCCGCCTTTTCAGGTTTTCGACTTGCCGGGTGTACAGATTTTTTCATTTCATCCCTTATTTTTGCCCGAACCCTTTTGGTTCGCCGGGAAGCCCTTATTTTTGCCTAGGTGTGTCAACCTAGCGGGTCTTTGATTATGCGCAGTATTTTTTTCGACTATGTCCACGCTCTCAGAATGTAGGGAGTTGCCCCTGTTAGAAGTGTTTTGTCATACCATCAGAAGGTGTTTGATCAGGCAAGATTCGTTGTTGGAATGCCCCAAGTAACTCAGGCGGAGATTTGCCCCAGGCTATTTGGCCTTTGAGAGATTCTCCGAATCTTGATTGGATTGCCCCAGATGATGGACCATGCTCATGCCATGCCCCTTGATTGGAAGTGCTTTTGTTCACTAGGTATTCATCGTGCGAATTTCCCTGCTGTTCAAACAAATAGTCATATGTAAACAATGTTATATCAAAAATGCAAAGCTTATGTCTGTCTTGAAGATTTTGAAAATGCATTCTTTTTCATAAAACAAGTGAATGTTTGTAAAACGTGATGTCAACTCCGTATTTACCGTAGGCCTTAAGGAGTCAGGATACCTTTTGTAACAGTATGCTTTCGAACTAACCCATGCTTCAGCTAGGACTTTTAAGGGTTATAACGTGGCCTGGTTCATGGTTCAAGAAACAAAGGATAAAGGCTCAAATTATTTGTACCCACCCGCTCTTCGTGATGTTCTCCAAACCTAAACTCAGATCATACGTTAGACCTTATTTGAGTCTTTGCTCTGATTTTTTGGTGATGATTCGGATATTGATAACTTATTTTGAATAGGCAGTCCTTCCTTTTTTGTTGAGGGTTTGTAAGACCTCTTTCTTTTTGATTTTGCTATCCCTGAATTTTGCCTGAACTGTTTCTTTTGTGATTACAGTCAGCGGGATGCCCCCGTTTTGTAAGTCTCCTTCATAGGTTTTGACTTAATGGGCTTTTTTATTTTGAGAGATATAATGACTGCCTGTCCTTCTTGATTATTCGGAACCATCACCGTCTTTTGTTTTGTAAAGACCTCTTTGGTGCCATTCGTTATGCACTTGGATCAACTGAGAGAACTACCCTGCCCCAGGTTTTGATTACGGGTTTTAAATTTCGAAAAGAAAAACTCCTACTTCTTTGGCTCAGAGGGGTTGACGAGGGATTATCTTCCTTATAACTCCAGTGTTTAGGATTTGAAACAATGCTTGTACCTCATCAGCTAGGTCTGTTCAAAAGCATACTGTACATTGTGGTATCGTTTTCGTCATCCTCCCTCAAGAGGCTTAGAATTATTAATTGAGAGTTGATCATCAGAAAAAATATGAAAATAATTTGCATATAGTGAATACGAATATATTGCTTCAAAACAGACATATGCGATGCATTAATGAAATAACAACGTTTAACATGAGTAATGTTTGAACATAAAGAAAATTGCAACTTGAAAATCCTAATGAACAAAAGTCTTTTCATCTCAGGGTTTGTCACTTCGAATGGTGAGCCTTGGAAGGATGGTAGAAAAATTCAGCCTGACCATCTTGCGTGAACTCCAATGCCCCTTCATCGATCAAGTCCTGGATTTTGTTCTTCAGAGCCCAATATTCATTGGTATCATGTCCTGGACTGGAAGAGTGGTAGGCACACCTTTTATTGGGATCATAGACAGGAGATGCTGTGTTGGGGTTCCGGGGATGAGCCCTTAATGTGATCAGATTCAACCTCAACAGGCGTTGTAAAGCTTGAAACAGCGACATGTTGAGTTGGGTGAATTGCCTCCTGGGCTTGCCTCCTGGGAAAAACATGAATACAATGGATTCTTGGACAAAAGATTTAACCTAATTCACTCCACTATATGTACTGAAGCTTAATCTAAAATCAGACACGAAAAACTGCTGCAAGAACACCCTATGCAATATTGAAAAAAGTGGAAAAAAACTCAAAACTGAAATCAATCTCCCAGGCGAATTCAAAGCTTTTTCTTGATCCAAACATATTGCTAGCATAATCAGGAACACATTGCGATCGAAATCGAGCACTAAAGCCACAAGAATCGTCAGAAACGGTCCAACCCTGTGTACATGTTTTTTTGAATTGCATATCATGATTCATGCGCATTTGATACATGTTGTTGAGTGTTTTGTATTCACAGGACTCACATGAAGCTTTTGACATGGTTTAATTGCATTGTAACACGCTGAATCTCGATTTGACATTAGCATATTTTAGGGTTCCTGAAGCTTTGAATTGGGGCTTTCCCATACAAGAAAAATTAAGCTTCGTGGCGCCTATGGTTAAACTCAGAAGACCAATACGAATTGAATGAGACCCTCGCGCTCAATTTATATGACGCATGCTGCTAATCGCTATTTTTGCATTTGTAATTTGTGGGGGTTTAAAACCCCCGCTATCTGCTTTATATTTTTACAGGCCAAGGATGAAGATGAAGGGCGTGGCAACATGTGACTGGGTGATTCGAATGATTGGCGCGCGTTTTTGTTTTATGGCAAACTATTTGGTTCCTAATATAATATTTATTGGTCAATATGTTTACAAACACACGCGATGGTGGAGTGGCTGGAGACGTGGCTTGCAATCACTGGGAACTGGGTTCGATTCCCAAGTCCCCCATATCATTGTTAATATTTTTCCTAACACGTTCCAATGCAGCATATGTTCAAAAGTTCCACCATGCACTCCCAGCAACAGCACGCCAAGTGGCCACAAAGATGCATCTAATGGCCAGGAGATGAGGAGCATGGTACTTTCCAGTCAACGCATGCATAGGCAACTCCAGAAGTCAAACGTGGCTTAGAGTTCTTGGGCCAGAATTTCACAAATTAACCTCCCCTTGGGCCAACATACCCCATTGGTTTGCAATTTTATTTTCTTTTCTTTTAATTCCTTTAATTATTATAATTGCTATTATTAATTCACAACAAATTAATTTTCATAATAAATCCAGAAATCAAAAATTGTAAATATATTTTGTTATTTATTAAATTCACTAATAATTATTTTTGTAAATAAATACTAACAATTAACTTAGTTTAATTTAGGCTTAATTTTCACCCTTTTTTTCAATAAATAAAAATTATGTAGAATTAGGTTTTGACAATTTTCATTCATATTTTCTTAATTATCATTATTACTATTTATTAATCATTATTTTGTAAATAAAATGTAAATTAATTAAATTAGTTTAAATTAGGTTAAATTTAACATTTTTTATAATAATTAAAATAAACTTAGAACTAGGGTTTTCTTGACCTTTAATTTATTTTATTTTCATTAAATACAAAAAAACATAAAAAAAACATATTTCTTGTAAATAATTAATTAAATAATTAAGTTTAATTTTAATTTAATTAAATGCAAAAGGACCAAAAGCTCATATTTTCTCAAAAGGGTCAAAACCCTAAGGACGTCCAATTTAATTCTTTCGCGCGTTATTTTTTATTTGATTATTATGTAACTGCTTCCAAGAGTGTAATAGTAATTAGGTTTACCGCTTTCTTTACTTTCCGCACTTTATCAAAACGGGTTATGTTTTTGGCGATGTATAGACCCGTGCCTTGTAATAGCGTAGCTTTTACCTTTCTGTATTTGATTTTCCGCACTCCTAACTGCTAAATTGCATGAAAGAATGTATGATAATTAAAAACAACTCGTAGCTCACAATCGCATGATCAAAGATAAACATAACATGAAAAACAACACACAATGCACATGCCACTTCTAGGGTACGCCTCACTCGTTGCCTCGAAAGTGGTCGTCAAGTATAGGGTGTCTTAGAGGTCGCCCTCCTGTCTAAAGATCCAGTCGCCTCGAAACGGTTGCCTCGGATAAAAGGATCTAGGACATTAGGGTTACTTCTAAGGTGTCCTACTATTGCTTCGGTGACCATAATGTCCTTAATAATCGAATTGACCCGAACACATCCAACGGTGGTGCTACCTACCTCTCAATGGTGGGATGACACTATCTAAAGGACTCTTACACAGCCTAATTCCTTAGGGTAGGTAGATGACTCATGGGTACTTGCTCTCTTCAAAAAACCAACAAAACATCTTTTCACACTGACACTTTCAAAAGTTTTCAAAACAAATTTTTCATACACTCTTGAGGACAGATACAAGAGTCACTTAGAAATCTTTCAAAATGAAAATTTTTCAAACCCACACACATTTGAAAAGCAAACATCTTTTGAAAACATAAGAGCAAGTACCTAAGAGCCCATGGATAACCATGGATAGAAAGGGTGCTAACACCTTCCCTTTCTATAAATCTACCTCCCGAACCGAGAGACATTCTCAATAAGGAATTTTGCTGTGCTTTTGTCCTTTCCATGTTGGAGAACATAAAAGACGGTGGCGACTCTTGCTTACCGCGACATACGCGATCCAGCTTTAAATAGTCAGTTCTATTTCCACCGATCACAGAACTGGCGACTCTGTTGGGAACTTTATAAAGTGAGGTGTACCTTAGGATAGATCATACTTATGTTTTCAATTGCCTGTTTTGATTGCTTTAATATTGTGGGCCTATTTTGGGAGTTCTATAGATCCTAACCCGGATCTGGGGGATACCTCTTAGAAAGTAGCAACAAAACTGTGAGGGAACTGTGCGGGGTATACCGACACGGTTGAAGCAGTTTGCTACGTTGATGTGGCACTTTGGTGAGTACCGGTAACCCTTGAGTCAAGTCAAGGAGAGTACGGGGCCGCTGCATGGTGTCGTGAAGCATCAACTGACCTTAGGAACCTTACTTGACCATCCTGGCCTCTTTAGGGTAGTGAGATGACCGACTTTGGTGCAGTCCAAAGTTGGTTGATACTCGATACTACACTCATTGAGGGTTGTTTTCTTGGAATATTTTGATCGCCAGTTCAGTGGCTAAATCAAAACAATGAACATAGAAAACAACCCCATGATATTGAGATCCTTAGAACCCGGTTACTTGTGATAGGACAGGTTTTTGAGCCCACCAACCTCAAGAGGGTAGTACCCTAAACTTCATGCTGGCCTAAACTCTAAGGGCTGTCTTGTGTGACTTGTGTGCCTTCAAACTTGACTACTTGCATGCTTGTTATCTGACACTTGAGTTTCTTGCAGGTTTTGGTTTATAGTCCTTAATCTGGACTCATAACAGGGTTTACTTACATCACTCCATGCATAGCATAACATCATACCATCATACCATTGCATACATCTTGCATAAGGACTAACCCATTTCAAGGATCTCAAGGGTCTGTGATGCAGGTCACAATGAACCAAAAGTCTAGCAAGGGGCAAAGGGGATTTATTTTCCTCTAGCCAGGTTGATGACTTGAGTCAGGGGCTATGACCCACTTGATATGGTGAGCTTTGACTCTTGAAGAAGGTTCCCCTAGCCAAGGTTGTTTGGAAATCTAGCCAAGGTTGATAACTTGAGTCAGGGGATATGACCCACTAGATATGGTGAGCCTTGACTCTTGAAGAAGGACTCTCAACAACATGAAGTTCCCTCAATCAAGCTACCAGATTCTAACAATTTTCTTGTTTACCCCGCGAGGCCCTTGAAAACATTGCATGCATACATATACATCATTGCATTACAGGTACTCCCTTTTACAGGTCACTTACCTTCTTCGCTGTTTATTTCAGCAATCATCATGAATCCTAAAACATCCAATGAACAAGCTATCAAGGCCCTCCAGGCCCATAATGCCCAGTTCCAGGAGTTGGTTAAGAGTCTAGCCCAGGGTCAACGGGATTTGAAGACTCTGCTCTTGAAGAAGAAGAAGAAGAGGACGGTGTTGTTCAACCCTAGACGCAAATCTGGGAATGGATCACGAAATGAGGCTGAGCTGACTACCCCGTCTGTGGAAAAAGACAGTCCCCATGAGAGAGAGGTTCCTAGTCCAGTGGTCTCCGACAACGAGACAGATTTCAATGATGAACAGTACCCTCCTGCTGAGGACAGGTACAAACAGCTCGAAGACCGGTTAAGTGCTATAGAGATACAAAAAGTGCCCGGCCTGGACTTCGAAGATCTAGGTCTGTCTTCTGGGGTAGTGATCCCACACAAGTTCAAGGCACCTGCTTTTGCAAAATATGACGGGGCTTCCTGTCCTAAGCTGCATCTCAGGTCATACATAAGGAGGATCCAGCCCTACACGGCTGACAAGAATTTGTGGATTCACTTCTTTCAGGATAGTCTGTCAGGGACTCAACTCGAGTGGTTCTATCAACTGGATGGAGCCAGTATCCGCAACTGGGAGGACTTGGCCACTGCGTTCTACAAGCAGTACCAGTATAATTCCGACCTTGCTCCCACGCGCACTCAGCTTCAGGGGATGTCTATGGGTACAGGCGAAGGCTTTAAAGAATATGCTCAAAAATGGAGGGACCTTGCTGGAAGGGTGCAGCCACCTCTAACTGACCGTGAGCTCGTCGATATGTTCCTGGGGACCCTGTCTGGTCCGTTCTTCAACCACCTGATTGGTAATTCTTCTGCTGGGTTTACAGATCTGATCTTAACTGGTGAGAGGATAGAAGTTGGCATTAAGTCGGGGAAAATACAGAATAGTGACTCCTCGAGCACTGAGAAGAAACCATCCAAGAGAGAATCGAGTGCTGTCTATGGTTCAAGAGGGCAGAATAGGTCCGAACACCGCCAAGATGTCAACGCGGTAGTTATTGCAAACCCGGCCGGCGCTCCTCAGTGTCAAAATAAACAAAAGGAAGAGAGATCTAAAAGGAAATTCACTCCCCTCGGCATGACCTTGTCCCAGATATTGCCACAGTTGCTGGAGACCAAATTGGTCACTCTAAGAGACCCTCCAAAGAATCCCAACAGGACACCTTCAAGGTATAACCCCAACGTTCGCTGCGCTTATCATTCTGACAGCCCGGGGCATGCTACAGATGATTGTTGGACTTTGAGAAACAAGGTTCAGGATCTGATCGACGCAAGGGAAGTCCAGTTCAACTCTCCAGAGACTCCCAATGTGATCGCTGCTCCCTTGCCAAAACACGGCTAGGATTGGAATTCTTTTTGTTCATTCGAATGTTCAAGTTGTATTTTTCTTTGATTGTTCAAACATTCTATTCATGTCAAACGTTGTTATTTCATTAATTCATTACACATGTCTGTTTTGAAGTAATTATTTCGTATTCACTATATGCAAACTGCTTTCATATTTTTGTGATGATCAACTCTTGATTGAAAATTCTAAGCCTCTTGAGGGAGGATGACGAAAACGATACCACGATCTTTACAATATGCTTTTGAACAGACCCCGCTGATGAGGTACAGGCATTGTTTCAATTCCTAAACACTGGAGTTATAAGGAAGATAATCCCTCGTCAACCCCTTCGAGCCAAAGAAGTAGGAGTTTTTCTTTTCGAAAATTAAAACCCTTAATCATAACCTGGGGCAGGGTAGTTCTCTCAGTTGATCCAAGTGCACAACGAATGACACCAAAGAAGTCCTTACAAAACAAAAGACAATGATGGTTCTGAACAATCATAAGGACAGGCAGTCATTATCTCTCAGAAATAAAAGCCCATTAAGTCAAAACCTATGAAGGAGACTTACAACACTGGGGCATCCCGCTGACTGTAATAAAAAAAGACAGTTCAGGCAAAAAACAGGGATAACAAAATATAAAAAAAAAAGAGAAAGAAGTCCTACAAACCCTCAACAAAAAAGAACTGACTGCCTGTTCAAAATAAACTGTCAATATCCGAACCATCACTGGAATATCAAAGCAAAGACTCAAACAAGGTCTAACGCACGATCAACTGAGTTTAGGTTTGAAGAACATCACGAAGCGCGGGTGGGTACAAATAAAATTTGAGCCTTTATCCTTTGTTTCTTAAACCGTGAACCAGGCCACGTTATAACCCTTAAAAGTCCTAGCTGAAGCATGGGTTAGTTCGAAAGCATACTGTTACGAA
This sequence comes from Vicia faba, assembly GCA_948472305.1. Taxonomy (NCBI): domain Eukaryota; kingdom Viridiplantae; phylum Streptophyta; class Magnoliopsida; order Fabales; family Fabaceae; genus Vicia; species Vicia faba. Next base: position 623,762,752 of record OX451739.1, read on the forward strand.
AGGTATCCTGACTCCTTAAGGCTTGCGGTAAAATAACGAGTTGACATCACAGTTTACAAAAAATTCACTTGTTTTTATGAAATAATGCATTTTCAAAAACTTCAAGACAGACATAAGCTTTGCATTTTTAATATAACATTGCTTGTACATGACTATTTGTTTGAACAACATAGAAGTTCGCATGACAAATGTCTAATGAATAAAAGCACCTCCAATCAAGGGGCATGGCATGATCATTGTCCATCATCTGGGGCAGTTAAGTGAAGATTCAGAGAATCTCTCAAAAGGCCAACCAGCTTGGGGCAAATCTCCATCTGGATTACTTGGGGCATTGGACGATCAAACGAAGATCTTCTGGTGGTATGGTAACACAACGCTACTAAACAGTGACAACTCCCTACATTCTGAGAGCATGGACATAGTCGAAAAAATACTGCGCATAAGCAAAGACCCGCTAGGTTGACACACCTAGGCAAAAATAAGGGCTTCCCGGCGAACCAAAAGGGTTCGGGCAAAAATAAGGGATGAAATGAAAAAATCTGTACACCCGGCAAGTCGAAAACCTGAAAAGGCGGCTTGGGAAAAAATGGGTATCCCGGTGGACTGAAAACCCGAAAGGGCGGTCCAGGAAAAAGTTAGGGATCAAAAGCGTACGACTATGTTCCGTCATCTCGTCACTTGCCTACCAGAAGAAGATTTGTCAATCGGCAGTTATCAGCACCTCCACAGGTACCTTCTCCCACAGAAACTGGGGCAATAAGAATTGTCTAAGCGATCTGGTTGCTCTGTCCACTGAGGTACCAAGGTAGGTTCAGCTGAAGAACACGACCAAGATACCTTCACTCCCTGCAGAGTACAAACGCATCTCCCTGGCTTTATTCAAAGTTATTCCCTTCAGAGCTTATAATTGGGTTATCCTCAGCTAATTACCACGGAAAGATCGTCCTCGGCGAAGTTCTTCCTATCCCCCAGCGGAGTTCATCAAATCTTCCAACAAAGCTTATCAACGGTATCCCCAGCGGAGTTATCATCAATCTCAGCAAAGTATCTCTTCCCACAGAGTAATTCCCCGCAGAGTAATCTCTCCAGCAAGTTTATTCCCCAACGGAGTCATCTTCTCCTACCGGTTTATTCTTGCAATCATCATCCTCAGCGGAAACGAAGAATTCTACTCTTCAACGTCAGCCCAGGATTCAACTTCCTGGCATGCGTCAAGGATTCACTTTCCCAGACAAAGATACATTCATAAACATCACATTACATCATGATACATGCATATACGCATCATATCATATAATCTCACTTATGTTGAGAACATCATCGCTTGATCCCTACCATGCATTGCATAGGACTGACCTTTACCTTTCAGGAAGGATACAATTAAATGATCAGCTAGGTCAAAGTAGACAAATTCAGTCAAAAGAAGACAAGTCCAGTTAAAATTAATTCCACCCGTCGTTATAGACACTCGTCGTCATAGACACTCGTCGTTATAGACACTCGTCGTTATAGACACTCGTCGTTATAGACACTCGTCGTCATAGACACTCGTCGTCATAGACACTCGTCGTTATATACACTCGTCGTTATAGACACTCGTCGTTATAGACACCCGTCGTTATAGACACCCGTCGTCATAGACACTCGTCGTCATAGACACTCGTCGTTATAGACACTTGTCGTTATAGACACTCGTCGTTATAGACACTCGTCGTCATAGACACTCGTCGTCATAGACACTCGTCGTTATAGACACTTGTCGTTATAGACACCCGTTGTTATAGACACCCGTCGTCATAGACACTCGTCGTTATAGACACCCGTCGTTATAGACACCCGTCGTCATAGACACTCGTCGTTATAGACACTCGTCGTTATAGACACCCGTCGTTATAGACACCCGTCATTATAGACACCCGTTGTTATAGACACCCGTCGTCATAGACACTCGTCGTTATAGACACTTGTCGTTATAGACACCCGTCGTTATAGACACCCGTCGTCATAGACACTCGTCGTTATAGACACTCGTTGTTATAGACATTCGTCGTTATAGACGCTCGTCGTTATAGACGCTCGTCGTTATAGACACTCATCGTTATAGACACTCGTCGTTATAGACACTCTTCGTTATAGACACTCGTCGTTATAGACACTCGTCGTTATAGACAACTCGTCCAAGAGAGACAACTCATCAACCTCCTGAAGTTCCAGATTCGATTCCTGTATCCAGCCAGGGCATATCTGTTGACGACTAATTCCAGATTCGATTCCTGTATGCAGCCAGGGCACGTCTGAAGAGTTTGAAGATTCTATTCCTGTATCCAGCCAGGGCATATCTACGTAAAGAGTTTGAGGATCAACCCCTGTAACAGGCCAGGTAATTATCTTTCTTTCTCAGGTACGCAAGTTCTCGCTAAGGAATCTCTTACGCGATCGACACCTAGATGGCATATATAAGCCCATCCACATACCAACAGTCCCTAGATGGCATCTATAAGCCCATCCTCCTACCTGTCATCTCTCTAAATGGCATCTGTAAGCCCATTCCCGCCATCACGCTGCTGATACTCTACTATGTGAGTGCAAATTTCTGGGCACTTTAGTGTTCAATCATCTTCCACCTTCGGATCACGAAAGGCACGCAAGCCAATCTACATCCTCAGGTCTAAGAAGATTGAACAGGGGCAACTGTTGCACCCCAAAATTTGCCCTCCCATATTCTTCAAGATTTGGCAAGATCAAGCTTCAAATGGATTAAGGATTGCACAGTGCAAACACCCTCCTAACACAGTCAAAATTAGGGTTTTGGTTCTTGCAAGGAAGTTGAGGTTTTCAAGGGTCCAATCAAGTCCCCTATTCCTATATACATTGTCAAGCATCTACATGTCAAACTTCAAGGCTCACAACATCAAATTGCATAGTCAAAAGCCCTAATTGCTTCACAGTCAACTACAGGGGCAAAATGGTCATTTGACAGTCAAAAGTCAAATTTTTTGGTCAACATCTCATTTTGAAGCCACAATCATCATTTTATCAAATCTTGATCATGATTCCACAAGCATGGCTCAAAAATCATCAAGATGCAAAAGTTTCTATTTTTGGACAATTGAAAAAGTCAACTGTAACTTGACCAAGGCATAACTTTTTCATGGTTTATCAGAAAAATCCCATCCAATGCTCATTTTGAAGGGGATGACATTTCCTACAACTCATCTTCACACTCCAAGTCCAAGAAATGCTCTCACAAAAAGTTATCAATTTCTACATTATAGGTCATTTTCAAAAGTCAACAAAAAGACACTTTAAGTCAAAGACCATAACTTGAGATTGGTAATTCAAAATGACATGGGACCAAAGGCATTGGTTAGAGGACTTCAAGACCTTTCCAAAATGTCAGAGAACATGTTCATAGCTTCAAAATTGAGCAAGATATGCATTGGAGAAGTTGGGAAATTTTTGGGAACTTTCAAAAGTCAACTTTGCCTAAAACACTTCATTTTTGCTAATGGGCCTCAAATTCCTTCTTGAATCTTTGCCCAAGGCTTATGCACGACCCATTGAGATTAATTTGATTTATTTCCTTATTTTTAATTAATTAATTGAATTTTTATTAATATTAATTCATTTAATTGATTTTAATTGTAGGAAAATTAAAAAGATATGATTTTCCAATCTTTTGTGTAGCAAATATATTCAGGGCAAGCCGGCAATCTCGTTTCCCAATTAAAGAGGCAAAATCATCCAATTTTGGCAAACTTTATCAATCAAAAATATGGAAAAGATTTGATTGAAAATCAAGGATGCAAAACATGAATACAATGGATTCTTGGACAAAAGATTTAACCTAATTCACTCCACTATATGTATTGAAGCTTAATCTAAAATCAGACACGAAAAACTGCTGCAAGAACACCCTATGCAATATTGAAAAAAGTGGAAAAAAACTCAAAACTGAAATCAATCTCCCAGGCGAATTCAAAGCTTTTTCTTGATCCAAACACATTGCTAGCATACTCAGGAACACATTGCGATCGAAATCGAGCACTAAAGCCACAAGAATCGTCAGAAACGGTTCAACCCTGTGTACATGTTTTTTTGAATTGCATATCATGATTCATGCGCATTTGATACATGTTGTTGAGTGTTTTGTATTCACAGGACTCACATGAAGCTTTTGACATGGTTTAATTTCATTGTAACACGCTGAATCTCGATTTGCCATTAGCATATTTTAGGGTTCCTGAAGCTTTAAATTGGGGCTTTCCCATACAAGAAAAATTAAGCTTCGTGGCGCGTATGATTGAACTCAGAAGACCAATACGAATTGAATGAGACCCTCGCGCTCAATTTATATGACGCATGCTGCTAATCGCTATTTTTGCATTTGTAATTTGTGGGGGTTTAAAACCCCCGCTATCTGCTTTATATTTTTACAGGCCAAAGATGAAGACGAAGGGCATGGCAACATGTGACTGGGTGATTCGAATGATTGGCGCGCGTTTTTGTTTTATGGCATAACTATTTGGTTCCTAATATAATATTTATTGGTCAATATGTTTACAAACACACGCGATGGTGGAGTGGCTGGAGACGTGGCTTGCAATAACTGGGACCTGGGTTCGATTCCCAGGTCCCCTATATCATTGTTAATATTTTTCCTAACACGTTCCAATGCAGCATATGTTCAAAAGTTCCACCATGCACTCCCAGCAACAGCACGCCAAGTGGCCACAAAGATGCATCTAATGGCCAGGAGATGAGGAGCATGGTACTTTCCAATCAACGCATGCATAGGCAACTCCAGAAGTCAAACGTGGCTTAGAGTTCTTGGGCCAGAATTTCACAAATTAACCTCCCCTTGGGCCAACATACCCCCTTGGTTTACAACTTTATTTTCTTTTCTTTTAATTCCTTTAATTATTATAATTGCTATTATTAATTCACAACAAATTAATTTTCATAATAAATCCAGAAATCAAAAATTGTAAATATATTTTGTTATTTATTAAATTCACTAATAATTATTTTTGTAAATAAATACTAACAATTAACTTAGTTTAATTTAGGCTTAATTTTCACCCTTTTTTTCAATAAATAAAAATTATGTAGAATTAGGTTTTGACAATTTTCATTCATATTTTCTTAATTATCATTATTACTATTTATTAATCATTATTTTGTAAATAAAATGTAAATTAATTAAATTAGTTTAAATTAGGTTAAATTTAACATTTTTTATAATAATTAAAATAAACTTAGAACTAGGGTTTTCTTGACCTTTAATTTATTTTATTTTCATTAAATACAAAAAAACATAAAAAACATCTTTCTTGTAAATAATTAATTAAATAATTAAGTTTAATTTTAATTTAATTAAATGCAAAAGGACCAAAAGCTCATATTTTCTCAAAAGGGTCAAAACCCTAAGGACGTCCAATTTAATTCTTTCGCGCGTTATTTTTTATTTGATTATTATGTAACTGCTTCCAAGAGTGTAATAGTAATTAGGTTTACCGCTTTCTTTACTTTCCGCACTTTATCAAAACGGGTTATGTTTTTGGCGATGTATAGACCCGTGCCTTGTAATAGCGTAGCTTTTACCTTTCTGTATTTGATTTTCCGCACTCCTAACTGCTAAATTGCATGAAAGAATGTATGATAATTAAAAACAACTCGTAGCTCACAATCACATGATCAAAGATAAATATAACATGAAAAACAACACACAATGCACATGCCACTTCTAGGGTACGCCTCACTCGTTGCCTCGAAAGTGGTCGTCAAGTATAGGGTGTCTTAGAGGTCGCCCTCCTGTCTAAAGATCCAGTCGCCTCGAAACGGTTGCCTCGGATAAAAGGATCTAGGACATTAGGGTTACTTCTAAGGTGTCCTATTATTGCTTCGGTGACCATAATGTCCCTAATAATCGAATTGACCCGAACACATCCAACGGTGGTGCTACCTACCTCTCAATGGTGGGATGGCACTATCTAAAGGACTCTTACACAGCCTAATTCCTTAGGGTAGGTAGATGACTCATGGGTACTTGCTCTCTTCAAAAAACCAACAAAACATCTTTTCACACTGACACTTTCAAAAGTTTTCAAAACAAATTTTTCATACACTCTTGAGGACAGATACAAGAGTCACTTAGAAATCTTTCAAAATGAAACTTTTTCAAACCCACACACATTTGAAAAGCAAACATCTTTTGAAAACATAAGAGCAAGTACCTAAGAGCCCATGGATAAACATGGATAGAAAGGGTGCTAACACCTTCCCTTTCTATAAATCTACCTCCCGAACCGAGAGACATTCTCAATAAGGAATTTTGCTGTGATTTTGTCCTTTCCATGTTGGAGAACATAAAAGACGGTGGTGACTCTTGCTTACCACGGCATACGCGATCCAGCTTTAAACAGTCAGTTCTATTTCCACCGATCACAGATACCCAAGAGATACTCTTCCAAAAGACTCATGTTGATACCTTCACTCCTGTTACTCCTGCTACTTTTGCTACTTCAATCAACGATATCGCAATAATAACCATCTCCGACAATCTTCCCAAGGCTTGCAAAAGGCTTGTCAAGATTACGCCCGGCCCTAAATTTGTACCATTGAAAATCACCATGCCAGGGCCTATCCCGTATCAATCTAACAAGACGATACCATGGAACTACGAAGGAGAAATCTTCTATCATGGCATCAAACAGATTGAATCAATCCAAGAGAATTCTGAAGAAGAAACCCCTGATACAGGGAACATTGCGGGAACAAGTAAGATAACTCGCAACGGCCGGATTTTTTCTCCAGAGATTGCTCCCCCTCGAGCAATCTTCGGACCCTCGAAAGCTTCTGTGCCTGTTAAGCCATCTGTGCAAGGCCCGATAATTGAAGAATTGGATACTCCTGGAGTTAGACCATCTGTTGATACTACCGATAAGGGTAAGGGGATACTAGAGGTGCCTATAAGGACGAAGGCTCATACTGTGGTTATCCCCGAAACCACCCAGAAAGAAATGGAAGAAATCTTGAAGATAATCAGAAGGAGCGACTACGACGTCGTGGAACAACTAGGGCAGACCCCTTCCAAAATCTCCATGTTAGCTCTTCTACTCTGCTCTGAGGCCCATGCTAAGGCCTTAATCAAATTTTTAAAGGCAGCACACGTGCCCCAAGAAACTTCGGCTGACGAGTTTCAGGAGTGCGTGGCCAGTCTTACTACTGATAATGGGCTTGGTTTTTCCGATGCTGATTTGACTCCCAAGGGAAGGAAACACAATGAAGCGCTACATGTCTCAATTGAATGCAGGGGAACCACCCTCGCCCATGTTTTAGTTGATACCGGTTCTTCTTTGAATGTACTGCCGAAGAAAGCGTTAGACCGTTTGGACTGCGAAGGATTGACCCTCAAACCCAGTAACATTGTTGTTAGGGACTTTGATGGGTCCAAAATAATGGTTCACGAAGAGGTTGACATTCCTATCAAAGTGGGCACAGAAGTTTTCAACTCCATCTTTTATGTGATAGACATCCGTCCTTCATATTCGTGTTTGTTAGGAAGACCGTGGATCCATTATGCTGGGGTAGTTACCTCCTCTTTACACCAAATGTTGAAATATCCTATTAAGGGTAAGATTATAACGGTGCACGGCGAGGAAGAGTACATAATAAGTCACCTCAATTCCTTCCGCTATGTGGAGTTGGATGGCGAGTTCATAGAAACGCCTTTCCAACATTTTGAGGAAGTTTCTCCTGAGATCGTAGTTGCGAAGACAATGGTTGAGGTGCCTATCATTCCCAAGCATGTATTTAGGATGGCATCTCTCAAGGACGCAGAGGCGGTAATTAAAGAAGGAAAGAGTACAGTGTGGGGACAATTGCCTGATTTTCCCCATAAGACGAACAAATTTGGACTAGGGTTTACTGCTGTAGGACAGAAGGCTATGCGTCACTCCAAGGCTGGAGGACCACCCGTCAAAATCACCCACCATGGAATTAATGTTGTAGAAGATGAGGATGAAGAGAACAACTTTGAAGATTGGATCTTCCCAACCGTCGAAGGGGGTTTAAGCAACTGGGAAGCAAAGGATTTTATTCCCATCACCTTCATCAACCAGTAAATTTATCTTTGAACAATTTCCTATTTTTGTCTATAATAACTAAACAATTTGTACACTATTTTCACCTTATGCCTTGCCCGGGGCATATAGGTCCATTTGTAAGGGCTTGATTTTCTTCATTATCATATGCCATGTTTTAATGAATCATTGGACGTCTTCATCTATAAACTGTTGTGTTCATTTTCTTTCTTTTTGCATTTTGTTTTGTTTAAGGATGGCTATCCCTTACACACACCCACACTCACAAATGCAGGTGCCCATCCACTCCGGATTCCATGGGTGACTATTCTGCTTTAGCCTTCGGTAACTCAGAAGATTTGGTCAATCATGCTGAGTACGAAGTTGACGAAGACTGTGAAGTGCCGGGAGAGTTAGCCAGACTTTTACAACAAGAAGAGAGGGCTATTCTGCCTCATGAAGTGTTGCTAGAAACCATCAACTTGGGAACAGAGGAAGACAAGAAAGAGGTAAAAGTAGGTGCCAACCTGGAACCAAGTGTCAAAGAGCGCTTAGTGCAGTTGTTGAACGAATATGTTGAGATCTTTGCCTGGTCCTATGAAGACATGCCAGGATTAGACACAGATATCGTGGTTCATCGTCTCCCTACAAGAGAAGATTGTCCTCCGATCAAGAAAAAGGTCTGTCGAATGAGGCCTAACATGTCTGAGAAGATCAAGGCTGAGGTAATGAAGCAATTCAACGCTGGCTTTCTGGCTGTTACTTCCTATCCATAATGGGTTGCTAACATTGTTCCCGTACCTAAGAAGGACAACAAAGTCAGAATGTGTGTGGACTATCGGGATTTAAACAGGGCTAGCCCTAAAGACGATTTTCCACTGCCGCACATCGACATCTTGGTTGACAACACAACTCAACACAAGGTATTTTCCTTCATGGATGGATTCTCGGGATACAACCAGATCAAAATGGCCCCCGAGGACATGGAGAAAACTACTTTTGTCACGCAATGGGGTACCTTCTGCTACAAAGTGATGCCATTCGGACTGAAGAATGTCAGGGCAACCTATCAACGCGCCATGGTAGCTTTATTTCATAATATGATACATCATGAGATTGAAGTTTACATAGACGACATGATAGCCCGATCACAGACAGAGGAAGAACACCTTGGTCATCTGCAAAAGCTGTTTGTCAGGTTGAAGGAGTTTAAGCTCTGACTTAACCCAAGCAAGTGCACTTTTGGAGTTAGGTCTGGTAAACTTTTGGGATTTATTGTCAGCAACAAAGGCATTAAGGTTGATCCAGCTAAAGTAAAAGCTAGACAAGAAATGCCCCCCTCCCCCCCCCCCCCCGCACTGAAAAGGAGGTTAGAGGATTCTTGGGACGCTTAAACTATATCGCAAGGTTCATCTTTCACCTAACATCTACCTGTGAGCCAATCTTCAAACTGTTGAAGAAAGACCAGGTAGTTGAATGGAACAATGATTGTCAAGTTGCTTTTGATAAGATCAAGGAGTATTTACTGGAACCTCCTATTTTTATGCCACCCGTCGAAGGAAGGTCGTTAATCATGTATCTGACTGTGTTGGATAACTCAATGGGGTGCGTACTGGGCCAACATGACGAGTCTGGCCGAAAAGAGCATGCCATTTATTACCTTAGCAAAAAGTTTACCGAATGTGAGACTCACTACTCACTGCTCGAGAAAACTTGCTGCGCTTTGGTATGGGCTGCTCGCCGGCTAAGGCAATATATGTTGACCCATACCACTTTGCTGATTTCCAAGATGGATCCGATCAAGTATATCTTCGAGAAGCCTGCTTTATCTGGAAGGATCGCTAGATGGCAGATGATCCTAACTGAGTATGATATCCAGTATACTACCCAAAAAGCTATAAAGGGGAGTGTACTAGCTGACCATCTAGCTCATCAAGCCGTCGAAGATTACCAATCTATGAGATTCGACTTCCCTGACGAGGACATCATGACATTGGACAACATTGAAGGCAATGGACCGTATGACAAACCTGAACAAGGATCCCGATGGACCCTGTACTTTGATGGTGCTTCAAATGCACTTGGCAACTGTGATCGGTGGAAATAGAACTGACTGTTTTTTAAGCTGGTTCGCGAAATGTCGCGGTAAGCAAGAGTCGCCACCGTCTTTTATGTTCTCCAACATGGAAAGGACAAAAGCACAGCAAAATTCCTTTTCGAGATGTCTCTTGGTTCAGGAGGTAGATTTATAGAAAGGGAAGGTGTTAGCACCCTTTCTATCTGTGGTTATCCACGGGCTCTTAGGTACTTGCTCACTATGTTTTCAAAAATTGTTTGCTTTTCTTGTGTTTGTGGGTTTTGAAAAAGTTTAGTTTGAAAACTTCTAGGTAACTCTTGTATCAGTCCTCAAGAGTGTATGAAGTGTTTTGTTTGAAAACTTTTTGAAAGTGTAGGTGCGAAAATATGTTTTTGTTTTTTGAAAGAGCAAGTACCTAGGAGAAATCTACCTACTCTAAGGAATTAAGCTGTGTAAAAGTCCTTTAGACAGTACTATCCCACTATTGAGAAGTAGGTAGCACCGTCGTTGGAGGTATTCGGGTCAATTCGATTATTAGGGACATGTGTGGTCACCAAAGCAATGGTAGGACGCCTTAGCGGTAACCCTAATGTCCTAGATCCTTTTTTATCCGAGGCAACCGTTTTGAGGCAACTGGATCTTTAGACAGGAGGGCGACCTCTAAAACACCCTATACTTGACGACCACCTCGAGGTAACCAAGTGAGGCGTACCCTAAGAGTGGCATGTGCATGTGTGTTGTTTTTCAGTTAAATTGTCTTTGCATGCATCATTGTGAGCTACGGGTTGATTTTATTTTTCATACAAGTCTTGTCATGCATAATTAACAGTTAATGATTGCGGAAAATAAATTGCGGAAAGTGAATCTACGCTATTACAAGGCGTCGGGTATTTACATCGCCAAAAACATAACCCTTAAAAATAAATTGCGAGAAAGTAAAGAAAGCGATAAAAATCCTAATTAACTATTACATTCTCGAAGCAGATACATCAATATGATCAAAAATAATAAATGTGCGAAAAGAAATTGAATCAGGACGTCCTTAGGGTTTTGACCCTTTTGAGAAAATAAAGAAATTTGGTCCTTTTTTGCATTAAATTAAATATTAAACCTAATTTACTAATTAATTAAGTAATTAAAAGAAACAAGTATTTTTTATGTTTTTTATGTTTTAATGAAAATAAAAATAAAAGGAATCAAGTCAAAAGTTAGTAAAACCCTAATTCTAAATTTATTTTATTTATTATGAAAAGAATCAAAATTAAACTTAATTTAAACTAAATTGGTTTGTTAGTATTTTATTTACAAAAATAATTAATAGTGAAATTAATACATAATAATAATATAAATATTTACATTTTAATTTTCTGAATTTATTATAAAAAATAATTCGTTAGTTAATAATAATAATAGTAATTAATAATAATAATTAGTAAAAGAAAATAAAAGGAAAAGAAAACAAAGAGAAAAAATATGAAAGAACCAGGGGGTGTTGAGCCCTTAAGAGGTTTTGTTAGCAATTCCAAGGCCCATTAACATCAAGCTTTCGTTGACTTTCTGGATCAAGTGCCTGTTGGTTGACTGAGTGCATGGTGAGGATCATCTTATGACCATTGGATCTGTGATTGTGGACACATGGCGTGCATCAGGATGAGGCGTATGGTGGGACGCTTGGGATAGCCTGCACATAACCATGTTAAGAAAAAATAGAAACAATATTTGGGGGACCTGGGAATCGAACCCAGATCCCAATGGTTACACGCCAACACACCACCCACTAGGCCATCACGCTGCATTTGATATAATAATAATGAGTAAATATAATATATGAAACAAGTGAATATGCTGTACACAAACATAAAAACGCGTGCTCCTTTTGAATCGTCCAATGGCATAGCACCATGTCCTCGTCTTCTTCACGAAACCTGCAAAATAATAAACAGATAGCGGGGGTTTTTAACCCCCACAAATTGTAATGAGGAATAATAGCGATTAGCAGCATAAGCCATATAAATATTTCGCGATAGTCTTGTTAGATTCGTCTGGTTCTCAGGATTACAGTCATGGGTTTTAGAGGTTCTGATTTTACTGGGTGTGGGAAGCCCCAATTTGGAAGCTTGGAAAACCTAGAATTCGTCAATGGTGGTTTTCGATTCAGTGCATAATAACTCAATTAACCTATGCCAAAAGCTTCCTGTAGATTCAAGCAATGCAAAACAACCAACAAATCATGTTAAATGCGCATGGAATATGAGTTTCGATTATCAAAATAGTAAGCAAACTGTGAATCTGTTGGAGGCGATTTCTTAAGCTTTAGCGTGTGATTTTGATCCCTACACGTTCATGGGGACCTCAGCAATGTATTAGAATCAAGAAAACGCTTTGAATCACATTGGAATGTGGAATTCAGTTTTGAGTTTTCTTTGATTTTTTTGGAATTGGTTATGGCTTTTTGCAGCAGCTTTTCATGTTCCATGCATTAGGTTTAGCTTGTGCATATATAGTAGAATGGATTTAGGTTAAATCTTTGACCAAAAATCCATGGAATTATGGTTTGCATATTTGATTTTCAATCACATCTTTTTGAATCTTTTGATTGACAAAACTTGCTAATTTTGGAGATTTTGGTCCCCTTGATTGATACACAAAATCTCCAGCATATGTTGACCACTTTTGCTTCACAAAAAGATTGAGAAATCATATCTTGATATTTTCCTACAATTAAATGAATTAATAATCAATTAAAAATCCAATTAATTAATAAAAATAAGAAAATAATTCAATTTAATCTCAATGGGTCGTGCATAAGCCTTGGACAATGTTTCAAGAAGGAATTTGAGGCCCATTAGAAAAAACAAGGTGTTTTGAGCAAAGTTGACTTTTGCAAATTCACAAAAATTTCCCAACTTCTCCAATGCATATCTTGCTCAATTTTGATCATATGAACATGTTCTTAGACTTTTTGGAAAGGTCTTGAAGTCCTCTAACCAATGCCTTTGGTCCCATGTCATTTTGATTTACCAATCTCAAGTTATGGTCTTTGACTTAAAGTGCCTTTTTGTTGACTTTTGAAAATGACCTATAATGTAGAAATTGATAACTTTTTGTGAGAGCATTTCTTGGACTTGGAGTGTGAATATGAGTTGTAGGAAATGTCATCCCCTTCATAATGAGCATTGGATGGGATTTTTATGATAAACCATGAAAAAGTTATGCCTTGGTCAAGTTACAGTTGACTTTTTCAACTGTCCAAAAAATAGAAACTTTTGCATCTTGATGATTTTTGAGCCATGCTTGTGGAATCATGATCAAGATTTGATCAAATGATGATTATGTGCTCCAAATAAGATGTTGACCAAAAATTCTGACTTTTGATTGCAAAATGACCATTTTGCCCCTGCAGTTGATTGTGAAGCAAATGGGACTTTTGACTGTGCAATTTGACATTGTGAGTCTTGAGACTTGACATGTAGATGCTTGACAATGATAATAGGCCTATGGGACTTGATTGAGCCATTGAAAACCTCAAATTCCCTGCAAGAACCAAAACCCTAATTTTGACTGGTGTGATTTGTGGATCTGGAACTGACTGTTTAACGCTGGTTCGCGAAATGTCACGGAAGCAAGAGTCGCCACCGTCTTTTATTTTCTCCAAATGGAAAGGACAAAAGCACAGAAAAATTCCTTAAAGAGATTGCTCTCGGTTCGGGAGGTAGATTATAGAAAGGGAAGGTGTTAGCACCCTTTCTATCCATGGTTATCCATGGGCTCTTAGATACTTGCTCATTTGTGTTTTCAAAATGTTTGTTTGCTTTTCAATCGTGGGTTTTAAAAAGTTTCTTTGAAAATTTCAGTTCGACTCTTGTATCGGTCCTCAAGAGTGTTTGAAAAATTGCTTTCGAAAGCTTTTTTTAAAAGGTGTCTGTGTGAAAAGTATTTTTGATTTGTTTTTGAAATTAGAGCAAGTATCTAGAGTCGTCTACCTACCCTAAGGAATTTGTCTGTGTAGATGTCCTTTAAAGTAGTGCCATCCCACCATTGAGAGGTAGGTAGCACCACCGTTGGAGGTGTTCGGGTTAATTCGAGGTTCGGGACATGGTGATCACCAGAGCAATAGGAAGATACCTTAGAAGCTCCCCTCATTCCAGGTTCCCGGATCATGAGGACTTACTAAAACATCCTCTACTCGACGATCACCTTTCGAGGGGCAAGGCAACAGTGAGGCGTACCCTAGGGGTGGTGTGTGATTTGTGTGTCGTTTTCGGATATTTTGTCTTGTTCATGTCATGGGTGATCTACGCTTTTGTTTTTATGTTAACATTCATTCTTGCATGCAATTTATTAGCAGTTAAAAGGTTGCGAGAAATATAAAGTTCCTAAACTATTACAAAGGCGCGGGTCCATATCGCCACATTAAATCCAGGACCCGATTTGACATAAAATAAAGTAAAGTGCGAGAAATATAAATATCGAATTTACATGGCTTTGGGAGAATTACATAAAAGGAGGAAATAAAATAAACGCGCGAATTGGAATTACGGTCGAATGCGAGGGCGTTGGACCCTTTTTAGGAAATTAAATTATAATTAACAAATTAATTAAATTAAACTAAAAAGAAAAGATTTTTTTGAGTTTTCTTGTATTTATGGATTTTAATAAGAAAAATTGAATTGGAATTAAAACCTAGTTCTAGCTATTTTTTAATTTATTAAAAAAACATGTTAAAGTTAAACCTAAAATTAACCTAATTAATTAATGGCAAGTTTCATTTACAAAAATAATATTTAATAATTAATTATGGTGATAGAAAAAAAGAAAAAGAATAAATAAAAAAAAAACTTAAAGCCCTAATTCTGCACTTTTTAATTTATTAAGAAAAATATTTGAATTAAACCTAAATTTAGAAAGCTAAATTAATTAATGAGATTTATTTACAAAAATAACATTTAAATAAAATATATTTTATTTTTTGTCCTTTCTGATTTTTTTGTTATTTTGGTGAAATTAATTTTTAATGAATTGAAAGAAAACAATTGAATTAAAACAAATAATAAAGAAAATAGAAAAAAGAAAAGAGAAAGAGAGACAATACCCTAGGGGGGTTCTGCCCCAATCAGGAGGTGTTGTCCAGCATTTTTGGCCCAATGTTTCAAGACTTTATTTGACTTTTCTGGGCGCGTGTACATACATTTACCAGTGTCCATGGTGTTCATCAGATCTCAACCTTTGGATTGGAGTCATTGGCCATGTGGCATGCTGGGATTGTGGGCGCATGGTGAACCCTGAAGCTTGAAACTGCATAGGATTAAATTGAAACAAAATACATGAATAAAGTGAGGGGGACCTGGGAATCGAACCCAGGTCCCAGTAGTTATAGGACAGCACATCCACCACTTGTGCCAGGCGCTTGCTTTGTAATGTTAGTGGGATGCAATTAATATATAACAAAACAAAATATTAATACTGTTAACTAAAAAACGCGCTAAAACTTGAATTACCCTTTCACATCTTGACACCTAAGCGTCTTCCTCCTCCATTCTGCATTCGCCTGAAAAAAGAAAACAAGATTGCAGGGGTTTTAAACCCCCACTATATGCTGTGTGAAAAAATAGCGAATAGAAATCCCTGAATCATAAATTAGGCGCGATAGGGTAGTTGGATTCGTGTAAAGCTTCTCGTTCCAATGGTTCAAGTCTTAGGGTCTAATTTTTATGGATGAGGGAATCCCTAATTTTGCAACTCTGAAACCCTAGAGTGCTTCAATGGTGATTCTTCATACGATGCATGAAAACTCAATTAAAACATATGGTTAGCTTCAGAATGATAAGAATAATACAAAACAAGCATTAGAACTTAAAATCATGGCATGAATGATGAAATACGATTATGCAAAAAAGATGATACAATCTGACTTCTAGTTACCAATTCTGGATGCTATGGACGTGGAAAAGTGTTTAGTTAGGTTCAGTAATGTCTTGGCAAGCTAATGGGATCAATCTTTTCCTCTGAATCGTCCTCCAAGGCAATTTTCAGTTTTGGATTTTTTTGATAAAATTGCAAAGTTCTTTCTTCAGATGGGGCGCAGCTTCCAGGTCTTTTGGCATTAGGTTTTGATCACACTTATATGAGGATGGATTAGGGTTGAGTTTTTGATCCAAAAATCCTTGCATTGATGGAATGAATATTTGATTTTCATGCATATATTTTCAAATCTTTTCCATGCATATTTGATACCAATCATGTCCAAATCACCTTGATTCTTTCCATACCAGATAATGCACGAAATCTTGAAGTTATTCCATGCATAAAAAGATTTGAAAAGCTTGCTTTGGTATTTTTCATATATTTTATTTTATTAAATGAATTAATAGCAATTAAAAATTCAAATAAATAAATAAAAATGATGAATAAATTCCCTTTGGGCCAAATGGTCGTGCACATGCTTTGGATGATGATTCTTGGAAGAAAATGTGGCCCATTAGCAATTTTAAGGCATTTGAAGCAAAGTTGACTTTTCAAAATACCCAAAAATTTCCCAACTTCCACAAGGCATATCTTGCTCAATTTTTAAGCTTTGATCATGTTCTTGGACATTTTGGAAAGGTTTTGAAGTCCTCGAACCAATGCTTTTTGTCCCATGTCATTTTGATTTACCAATCTCAAGTTATGTCCTTTGACTTAAAGTCCCTTTTTGTTGACTTTTCAAAATGACCTATAATGTTGAAATTGATAACTTTTTGTGAGAGCATTTCTTGGACTTGAAGTGTGAAGAGGAGTTGTAGGAAATGTCTTTCTCTTCAAAATGAGCTTTGGATGGAATTTTTCTGATAAACCATGTGGAAGTTATGCCCTGGTCAAGTTACAGTTGACTTTTTCAACTGTCCAAATATGGAAACTTTTGCATCTTGAGACTTTTTGAGCCATGCCTTGAGAATCATGATCAATAATTGATCAAATGATGTTTTTGGCTTCAAAATGAGATGTTGACCAAAAATTTGAACTTTTGACTGTCAAATGACCATTTTCCCCCTGCAGTTGACTGCTGAGCAATTAGGGTTTTTGACTGTGCAATTTTGTGCTGTAAGTCTTGAAACTTGGCATGAGGATACTTGACCATGTATGTAGGCATGTGGGACTTGATTGGACCCTTGGAAACTTCATTTTCTTTGTCAGAACCAAAACCCTAGTTTTTGACTGTTAGGAGGCCTTTGAACTGTGCAACCCTTGGGGAATTTTGAAGCATGCTCTTTGCAATTCCTGAAGAATATGGGAGGGCAAATTTTGGGGTGCAACAGTTGCCCCTGTTCAATCTTCTTAGACCTGAGGATGCAGATTGGCTGACGTGCCTTTCGTAATCCGAAGGTGGAAGATGATTGAACACTAGAGTGCCCAGAAATTTGCGCTCACATAGTAGTGTGATGGTGGGGAATGGGCTTACAGATTCCATTTAGAGATTGATGAATAGGATGATGGGCTTATAGATGCCATGCTAAGAGATGATGGAAGGTGGATGGGCTTATAGACGCCATCTGGGTGTCAATCGCGTAAGAGATTCCTTAGCGAGTACTTGCGTACCTGCAAAAGAAAAGGATTACCTGACCCGTTACAGGAGCTGGTCTTCAGATTCTTTGTATAGATGTGTCCTGACTGGTTACAGGAGCTGGATCTTCATCTTCAAAAGGTGATGAATGAACCAGGGATGGTTACTACCTCAACAGGAACGGTGAGAGAACCTTGGACGATTACTACCTCAGCAGGAGCGCTGAGAGAATCTTGGGCGACTTCAACCTCAACAGGAACGCTGAGAGAATCTGGGGACGATTACTACCTCCACAGTAAT
This sequence comes from Vicia faba, assembly GCA_948472305.1. Classification (NCBI taxonomy): domain Eukaryota; kingdom Viridiplantae; phylum Streptophyta; class Magnoliopsida; order Fabales; family Fabaceae; genus Vicia; species Vicia faba. The sequence continues at coordinate 623,780,753 of OX451739.1, forward strand.
GGGGAGAGAATCATAGGCGAATTCAACCTCAGCAGTAACGCTGCGGGAATCTTTGGCGACTTCAATCTCAACAGTAACGCTGAGAGAATCTGGGATGTCTTCTACTGAGTCTTCATCAGGAAAATCTGTTAGGGATCGATTTAACTGGACTAGAGAAGGCCTTTGACTGGATAAGGAACAGGAAAATCTTAGGGTCGATTTAGCTGAACCGGTCTCGGTCTTGGAATGTCTTCAACTGGATAAGAAACAGGGAGATCTTAGGGTCGATCTGACTGAACCAGAGAAGGCCTTTGACTGGATAAGAAACAGAAAAATCTTAGGGTCGATTTAACTGAACTGGTCTAGGTCTTGAAATCTTCAACTGGATAAGAAACAGGGAGATCTTAGGGTCGATCTGACTGAACCAGAGAAGGCCTTTGACTGGATAAGAAACAGTAAAATCTTAGGGTCGATTTAACTGAACCGGTCTAGGTCTTGAATGTCTTCAACTGGATAAGAAACAGGGAGATCTTAGGGTCGATCTGACTGAACCAGAGAAGACCTTTGACTGGATAAGAAACAGAAAAATCTTAGGGTCGATTTAACTGAACCGGTCTAGGTCTTGAAATCTTCAACTGGATAAGAAACAGGGAGATCTTAGGGTCGATCTGACTGAACCAGAGAAGGCCTTTGACTGGATAAGAAACAGAAAAATCTTAGGGTCGATTTAACTGAACCGGTCTAGGTCTTGAATGTCTTCAACTGGATAAGAAACAGGGAGATCTTAGGGTCGATCTGACTGAACCAGAGAAGGCCTTTGACTGGATAAGAAACAGAAAAATCTTAGGGTCGATTTAACTGAACCGGTCTAGGTCTTGAATGTCTTCAACTGGATAAGAAACAGGGAGATCTTAGGGTCGATCTGACTGAACCAGAGAAGGCCTTTGACTGGATAAGAAACAGAAAAATCTTAGGGTCGATTTAACTGAACCGGTCTAGGTCTTGAATGTCTAGCTGAGAACTTAACTGGATCTTTCCTGAAAGGTAAAGGTCAGTCATATGCAATGCATGATATGGATCAAGCAATGATGTTCTCAACATAAGTGAGATTATACGATATGATGCGTATATGCGTGTATCATGATGTATAACAATGTGATGTTTATGAATGTATGTTTTCGTCTTAGGAAAATAAATCCTTGACGGGTGCCGGGAAATCATATCCTGGGCTGATGTTGAGGAATAGATCTTTGCCTCAGCTGGGGATGATAGTTGCTGATCGCACTAAATCGCACTATGTTTCTGACTCAAATATCACATGTTTTCCTTAGTTTTTATTGTCATTTTCTCGTATTATGTTCCTTTTTCCTTTGTTTTCAGGATTCTTGTCATTTCAGAGCTTCCTGTAAAGAAACGAGCCAAAACGCCAAGAAATTAGGGTTTTTCAAGATATTCTGCACTTATGGCGTTCAGCACCGCGCTGGCTACAGGGAACGTGATGACGTGGCCCACTTTCACCCAAAGATCAACTGCCACGTTCCCATGATGTGGCGGTTCCAGGCACCGCGCCCGCGGCCACCCTCACCATGCCCGCGGCCTTCACAAAAAGGTTCCCGCTCAAAAGAAGTTAAGGGGCATGCTGGTCCTTACGCACCTCAAAGATCCTCTATAAATAGTTTTCGATTCTCATTCTTTAGTTTCATCCAAGCTTAGTACAATCTTAAGCCATATACTATCAGTTTCTGTAAAGTAATAATCTCTTCACATCGGGGAGTTATTGCGGTGTAGATTGAGTTGTAATCGAGTCTTGGAGCACTTTGGTTGAAGTTCATCATACCGGCCTTACTTTTCCGTAGATTTGTATCAGATTCAAGTCTCTGACCGAGCAAGGTTCTAATTTATTGCATTTCTTTATTTAATTGCTCTTATCATAGTCTACACGTTTTATAGACTTTAAATGCTCTTACCATAGTCTACACGTTTTATAGACTTTAAATGCTCTTACCATAGTCTACACGTTTTATAGACTTTAAATGCTCTTACCATAGTCTACACGTTTTATAGACTTTAAATGCTCTTACCATAGTCTACACGTTTTATAGACTCGCACTTATTATGTCTGGCTAAACTATAAAGGTTAGGATGTAATGATTGTCATCGTGGTTGTGTTCCAATTATCATGCTAGTGAAAATACTCTGGGGATGTTTTGCTTCTAACTTAAGTCAATTGTGTTTTAATGTCTATTGGGTAAGATCGAAAGCCGTCCAAACTAATGATACGACTTGATTATTATTTAACCAAACAAAAAGAGCGAGAGCCGTTGATTGGTTAAATAGGAATCATTGACCTTTTTAGAAAACGATTTTGAAACTATTTTCGGACGCGTTTGTAGGTTTGAAATCTGACTCTTGGTCAAAAGCCAAAAGTCTCTTTAAGTTAATCTTTCCGAGTAAGATCACTTTTCTGTTAAGTCAAAACTATCAATTTCTTAAAAATAGGTTTACCTCTTTAACGCGGAAGGCACCCTTTATATGTGACAATAAAGGAATTTAATTTAAAGAGTAAACTCGGTTCTTAGTAGTCAAAAGCTACAAGTTCCCGTTAAACTGATTCTTTGCTATCAATAGAAAATACTGCCCCATAAGTAGGTTCATCTACGCATGACCGGATCAATATCTGATTACATGATTTACATTCCAACCTGTCTCTTAAACTGTTATTTACCTCGCTCATTTACTTTGTGCACTGCACTCACATCAATATTCTTGTTCGCCTTAGATAAGCACCTTAGCAATAGAGTTGATAGATTGACAATTGGTCTCTGTGGTTCGATAATCTTATATATTACTTCGATAGGCTGTACACTTGCAGTACTACATTTAGGCTATACGTTACAGATTAAACCCATCAAGTTTTTGGCGCCGTTGCCGGGGACCAACTTCGTCAAATTTCGTACCCTATTGTTATCCCGTTTAGACTAAGGCTATTCTAGCCGGTAGATGCGTAGAAATCGTAGCACCGGCAACCTAATAGATCCTTTAGTAGAACCTGAACGTTACGCTCGTGCCCGTCTTTTTATTCGCAAGATAAGAAGAGCTATGGCAGAAGATCGTAACCAAAGACCGCTCAAGGAATTCGCCCAACCATCTAACGAGGAACCTAGTTCTAGTATAGTAAACCCTGCTATAACTACCAACAACTTCGAACTAAAGCCCTCGTTACTACAATTAGTACAACAAAACCAATTCGCTGGTCTCGCTACCGAGAACCCGAATCAACATTTAAAGGTATTTATCCAGTTAGCTGACACCCTTAAGGCAAATGGAGCCACACCCGAAGCTATCCGATTAAGACTATTTCCTTTTTCCCTTAGAGGTAAAGCTCACGACTGGTTAGACGCCCTTCCAACTAACTCAATAACAACTTGGGAAGACCTTAGGAGAGCTTTTCTTGCGAGGTATTTTCCACCAAGCAAGACCGCTGTTCTTAGGAACCTGATCACTTGTTTCACCCAAAACCAAGGCGAATCACTTTTTGATGCCTGGGAGAGATATAAAGAACTTTTAAGAGCTTGTCCGCACCATGGCCTGGAGCAATGGTTAATCATACATACCTTCTATAATGGACTCCATTACAACACAAAGATGTCCATAGACGCTGCCGCTGGCGGAGCGTTGATGAACAAACCTTACCCTGACGCTTGTGCCCTAATAGAGGACATGGCCCAAAACCACGCCCAATGGGGATTAGAACGAGCGACAGTAGAGAAAAAGGAGAGCCATGGAGGAAAGCATGAGGTAAGTTGCATGGACATGATTAATGCCAAGATGGACGCCCTAGCCTTGAGAGTCGAGAACATGTCTCAAAACCCAACCACAGTAGCAGCAATCCAATCGGAGTGCGAACTCTGTGGAACTCAAGGACATCAAACCGTTGACTGTAACCTTTTGAACGAATCAAGCTCAGACCAAGTTAACTATACTCAAGGGAACCCTTTCTCGAATACCTACAATCCTGGATGGAGGAACCACCCGAATTTCTCTTACAAAAACAACAACCCTATCCAAAATCCCGGACCTTCGAGACCTCAAGGATTCCAAACGCAAAAACAAAACCAACCTATGCAAATAGTACCCCCAAGACCAAACCTTAAAGAAACCATAGACACCTTTATTCAGGCTCAAACCCAGCAAAATAAGGAGTTTATGAACCAACACATTCACACGAACGAACTAGTTACCCAATTAGCAACCAAGTTTGACCAGATAATAACCCACACCAAAATGCTTGAGACTCAGATTTCCCAAGTAGCCCAAAACACCTCTGTACAAGTTGCACCTGGAGGACAATTCCCTGGACAAACTCAACCAAATCCAAAAGGCCAAGCAAATTCTATCACATTAAGAAGTGGAACTGCTTATGAAGGGCCTAGAAATCCTAACTTAAGCACATCAGAAAAACATATGGAAGATGCTACGCCCAAAGACCAGGTGGAGGAACCAGAGAAGCCAGAAAAGCAATCAAAACCAGAAGTAGAGAAAAACACTCAACAACCTTATAAACCACCTATTCCATTCCCACAGAGGCTGAAAAACACCAAAGTAGAAAACCAGTACCAAAAGTTTATTAAGGTAATAGAGAAACTCCATGTTGAGATTCCTTTTACTGAAGCTATAACCCAGATACCATCATATGCTAAGTTTTTGAAAGATATTTTGACCAATAAATGGCGACTCGATGATCCCAAGCCTTTAGAATGTCATTTTATATCCGAAAATAAACTCGCCAAGAAAGATAAAGACCCTGGAAGTTTTTCTATCCCTTGCATCCTAGGTAACCATATGATAGACAAAGCATTTTTAGACCTAGGAGCAAGCGTAAGTCTGACGCCTCTGGCCGTCTGTAAGAGGTTAAAATTAGGAGAACTTCAACCTACTAAGATGTCCTTACAACTAGCTGATAGATCTGTCAAATATCCCATGGGTATTTTAGAAGACATACCTGTCAAGATTGGTCAGTTGTACATTCCGACCGACTTCGTCGTAATGGATATCAAAGAAGATGAAGACATCCCAATCCTCTTAGGAAGACCCTTCCTATCGACCGCCGGAGCTATAATAGATGTTAAGAAAGGGAAACTGACTTTCGAGGTAGGAGATGAAAAGATTGAGTTCATTTTATCAAAATTTCTAATGGCGCCAGTGATAGGAGATGCGTGCTATGCCATCGACATCATTGATGAATGTGTAAATGAGCTCGAACAAAATGAATTCTTAACCAAAATACCATCAACCCCTATTTTAGAGGATGACGGATTTGAGAGTATCGAATCGTACATTGACGACAATCTTTTCGAATGCTTAGCTCTTACCCATGACCTTATGCCGCGTGTTGAGAAAACCACTATAGATCTTAAGGAACTACCCAAGAATCTAAGATATGAGTTTTTGGATGAGGAGATGAATAGACCTGTTATAATTAGCGCCACTCTAAACCAAATAGAAACAAATCAACTGTTAGATACCTTGCGAAAATATCCCTCAGCTTTAGGGTATAAAGTTTCAGATTTAAGAGGTATAAGCCCATCCGTATGCATGCATCGGATTATGCTGGAAAAGGATTCAAAACCCTCAAGAGAACATCAAAGAAGAATAAACCCTATCATGAGTGATGTAGTCAAGAAAGAAGTTCTTAAGTTATTAGAAGCTGGTATCATATACCAAATTTCGGATAGTGAATGGGTAAGCCCAGTCCATGTGGTACCCAAGAAAGGAGGTATCATTGTTCTGAAAAATGAGAAAGGTGAACATGTGGCAAAACGAACAGAAGGAGGATGGCGTATGTGTATAGATTACAGAAAGTTGAATAAGGCAACGAGAAAATACCATTTCCCTCTCCCATTTATAGATCAGATGCTTGAACGTCTAGCAAGACACTCATGTTTCTGCTATCTTGATGGGTATTCGGGGTTTTTCCAAATCCCTATTCACCCAGAGGACCAAGAAAAAACCACATTTACCTGCCCTTATGGAACATTCGCTTATAGACGAATGCCCTTTGGACTCTGTAATGCACCTGCCACTTTCCAACGTTGTATGATGTCAATTTTCGCAGACTATTTAGATGGAATTATGGAAGTATTTATGGACGATTTTTCAGTGTGTGGGTTTGATTTCAAAAACTGCCTCTCGAACTTGGAGAAAATCTTAAAAAGATGTGTGGAAGTAAACCTTGTGTTGAATTGGGAAAAGTGCCACTTTATGGTAAGTGAAGGGATAGTCTTGGGACACATTATTTCTGAAAGAGGTATAGAAGTCGATAAGGCCAAGATAGAAGTTATAGAAAACTTAAACCCACCTAAGACCGTTAGGGAAATAAGAAGTTTCCTAGGACATGCCGGGTTCTACCGACGTTTCATCAAGAATTTTTCCGCAATAACTAAACCTTTAACTAACTTATTGATGAAGGATGTCGAGTTTGAATTCGACCAAAAATGTCTTGAGGCCTTTGAAGTTTTAAAGCAAGCTCTTATTTCAGCACCTATCATAAGACCACCTGATTGGACACAACCCTTTGAAATCATGTGCGATGCTAGTGATTTCGCTGTAGGAGCTGTACTAGGGCAAAGAAAAGACAAAAAACTGCATGCAATTTACTACGCTAGTAGAACACTAGACGCTGCCCAGCTAAATTATACAACCACAGAAAAAGAATTGCTAGCCGTAGTTTTTGCTATTGATAAATTTCGATCTTATTTGGTGGGAGCAAAAATAATAGTATACACAGATCACGCAGCAATCCGGTACTTGTTAAGTAAGAAAGATGCTAAGCTTAGATTGCTCAGATGGGTACTTTTACTCCAAGAATTTGACTTGGATATTAAGGATAAAAAAAGAGCTGAAAACTTAGTAGCTGATCATCTCTCTAGGTTAGAACACCTTAAGCCTGAACTTATACCTATAGACGATCACTCTACTTATGAAAGATTAATAGCTGGGATAAACTCAACTGAAGAAGAGACCTATGAGGAAATCTCAACCATGAACAACATACCATGGTACGCAGATATTGTGAATTATCTAGCCGCTGATATCATACCCCCTGACTTAAGCTACCAACAGAAGAAGAAGTTTTTTAGAGATGTTAAACACTTCTTTTGGGATGAACCCCTCCTATTCAAAAGAGGAATAGATAATATATTCCGACGATGTGTGCCGGAGGAAGAAGTAGGCAATGTCATTAAACATTGACATGCTTCACCTTATGGTGGACATGCAAGCACGTCTAAAACATGCGCCAAAATATTTCAAGCAGGTTTTTATTGGCCTACTGTATGGCGCGATGTCCACACTTACATTACAAAATGTGACCGATGCCAACGCACTGGGAACATCTCAAGACGTGATGAAATGCCTTTAAGTAACATCCAAGAAGTGGAAATATTTGATGTCTGGGGTATAGATTTCATGGGACCTTTTCCTTCCTCAATGGGTAACAAGTATATCCTAGTAGCTGTCGATTATGTCTCAAAGTGGATCGAAGCTGCTGCATCACCCACAAACGATACCAAGGTAGTTATCAAACTGTTTAAGAATATTATTTTTCCTAGGTTTGGAACCCCGAGGTTAGTCATAAGTGATGGAGGATCGCATTTTATATCTAAGATAATTCACAAGCTTCTAAGCAAATACGGAGTAAAACATAGAGTAGCATCACCATATCACCCGCAAACCAGTGGCCAAGTAGAGATATCGAATAGGGAGATTAAGCAGATCCTAGAAAAAACCGTATCACTATCCAGAAAAGACTGGTCTGGAAAACTTAAAGACGCCTTATGGGCTTATAGAACGGCTTATAAAACCCCTATTGGAACAACTCCTTATCAATTGGTTTATGGAAAGTCCTGTCATTTACCCTTCAAACTAGAACATAAAGCCTATTGGGCCATTAAATCCTTGAATCTAGATTACCTGAAAGCCGGAGAAAAACGTATCCTAGACATTCACAAGCTAGAAGAGCTTCGCTTGAATGCCTATGAGAATGCCATCATATATAAGGAAAGAACCAAGATGTGGCATGATAAAAAAATCATCAAGAAAGATTTCAACATTGGTGATCCTGTTCTCCTATTTAACTCAAGGTTACGACTTTTTCCTGGTAAGCTTCGTTCAAGATGGACAGGTCCATTTGAAGTGTCAAAAGTTCTAAAGTCTGGAGCAGTGGAAATCAAAAATAATTCATGCATTCCATTTGTGGTAAATGGACAAAGACTGAAGCTCTACAAAGGAGGCGATTTGCCTGTTGACTACTTTAGTCATATTCTTATAGACCCACCAATACCCACATAAAGTAAGATCTAATCGTCAAGCTAAACGACGTTAAATAAGCGCTGCATGGGAGGCAACCCATGGTTTATTCTTTATTTTATTTTATTTTATTTTAGTAATTTATACATTTTATCTGGACTAATTTCTTGTGTTTATATTTTCAGGATGCATTACCCCGATGGTATGGTTGTGATTTTCAGAGATGAAGCACAAAAGGCCCGATTTGCTACCTTATCTGCTAGACCTATGGTACCCACTAGGTACCCAGATCAGAGCTGCATGGAGGCACTCGGGATTGAGCCAAGTATTCGGTATCTATGCAACCAACTTAGCTGGGATTCTTATGCTGATGATGTCCATAAAACCTACAGGAACCTTACTCTGGAGTTTCTTAGCTCTATGGACTATAACCCACGAGTGGGTGAAGGAGATGAGCGAGGATGCCTAAGTTTCAGATTGTTTGGCACCGAGTATACCCTGACTACTAAAGAATTTGGGGATTTGCTTGGTTTCCAAACTGGACCGACCGCTATCACTGAGTTTCCATTGAGTTGCTACATGGACAGAGATATTGATAAATTTTGGCAGGACATTACTGATAGGGCCAGTCTTGACCCCTCTACCCAGCTGTCCCGGAAGATCCATAACCCGGCCTTCCGATACTTCGAGATGATCCTGTGCCACACTTTCTTTGGGAGGAGTTACTGTGACCACTTGGTCACCGCTGAGGAGATCCTTTTCCTATACTGTGCTAGTCAGTCCAGACCTATAGCTAGTGGAGGTTTTCTGATAGAGAGCCTCGAGCAGACTGCTCGATCCGCTGTAGGGCTCATTCATTCCGGAGGGAATGTGACACAGATAGCTTCTGCTTTGGGTTTGGACAGTATGATAGCACAGCTGACCCCATACTGTGGATATACTTTTCTGGATTTAGACTTTTGCATGGATCGTGGATTCATGAGGAGGGCCTCTTTCCACCCATATCGGTACAGATTGCTTATCAATGACCAGACAATTTACACCTTCACCATGCCAGACCCTCAGATGACTTGTGTTTCCAACTCTGCTAATTGGAACTATTCTGTAGAAGGTTGGGGTGAGATATCAGAGTACACTCCAGAATACACTCCTGCTTCCGAAGATCTCACTCCAGAATACACCCCTGTTTCCGAAGATCCCACTCAAGACTACACTCCTGCTCCCGAGGACTCCACTCCGGATCACACATCCCGACCCGAGGTTACACACACTACTGTTCTTACTAATAACCTCAGCTTGCAGGAACCTGATATTCGCACTCTATTGACTGCTATGCGCACTGAGATAACCACTCTCCGCAATGAGGTGGCTGACCTTCATTTATAGTTGGAAGTGAATGATGTTACCTTTGCTGGTGAGTTAGATGAATTAGCTCACGAGGTGGCAGAGATTCGACGCCAGCTGACTGAGCTGCATGGCCCAGGCACTCCTGCAGAGCATCCTACCGGTTGGCAATAGATCTGTATTGTTCACAAGATATCTAGTTTCAGTATTATTAGTATTATGTTGATTTCCTTTTCAGACTCATTTTTATTTTGCATTATCTGTTTCCTGCGTTGTTAATATTTATTTTGGTGACCCAATGTCCGTACCTATATATATATATATATATATATATATATATATATATATATATATATATATATATATATATATATATGCATATGTTTTATTTATTTACTAATGTTTTTGTTTTTCTGGTCACCATAGTTTTAATATAAAAATAAAATAAATATATATGTGTATATGTATTCACGTACATATATGCACATTTATAAGAAAAATAGGTACACCTCCAGAAATTGAAGCTAATGGCGAGGAAGAAAAAGCCCAATGGAAAGAAAGCCAGGCCAGCCCAACTGACCTCGACCTCACCGCGCCCGCGGTAGGCCCTGCCGCGCCCGCGGTGACGCAACGGTCACCTAACGGCTAGTAGCTCGTTTTTCCCCCCATTTTACCACTTTTTCCATTTCCAATCCCATTTTCTTCCATTTTTAACCCACCATAACTTCCTTTATTACCCATACCAACCCACTACATTTATTTCCATTATTCTCATCATAAATATTTACAACCACCATTTTCTTTCTTCCCTTCTTATAAATACCCCCCACTATTTCATTTTCTTCCTCACACCTTCATTACTTCTACATCCCATTCTTTCTCTCTATTCATCCACAAGAAAATCCTATGGAATATCACGGTTACATTTTGCGTGGTGGCCAAGCCGGAGAAAGGCAACTAAATCGGCTTGAAAAATTGCTGACAACACCTATACACTCTACCAGGTATATCGATGAAAACTGTCTATATTCATTAGGTATATACCATAGTGTATTCTTCCTTCTAGATAAAATAGGTATGCATGATATTTTTGCTACTCAAGCACCAACCTACCCTAGGCTGACGTTCGAGTTTTTAAGTTCTTTAATTTATAACGTCTCCCCTAACACTGCTAGCACCGTAGGTGGAGTCAAATTTAGAATGTTTAATGTTGAATATGATTACTCCACTGACGGTCTAGCCGCCATGTTAGGATTGCCTTATGGGGATGGTGCCATTTGTGAAGCACCTTTAGACACGGATTGGGCATTTGAAGCATTTTGGGCCAGAATTACTAAACAAAATGCAACATCTTTTGATGGCCTTCTTGCTTCTCACATCCACAATCCTGCCCTTCGTGTCTTTAGATTTCTTTTAGCATCCACCATCTTTGCTCGGGAAAACCCAAACAAGGTGAATGCTAAAGAATTAATTATCATGCAGAGCTGCCTCACAGACACCAAATTTAATCCCGTCCCATTCATGATTGCCCACATGCACCATGTTTTAAGAAAAGGTGGGCCGATTTCCTTTGGTGGACTGATTACCACTATTGCCCGTGCCATAGGATTGGATACGGAACTTGCCACCCTAGAACCACTTCCTCCTCGGATTGCAAATCTTAAATTTTTCAGGGATATGCGTTTATGCAAGACGAGGAAGGAAGGTGGTTACTTCCTCATGGTTGGAGGTGCTGCTATACCCAGTGTTGTTATGCCTTGCACCCGTCGTACTGATATTAGATTTGAGCGTAACTGGACCTACGATCTCAACGTTCCTGCTTTTATTGGTCCGTTGCCCCCAAATCTACCTTTAAATGAGGGTAACAACACTGATGATGAGTACGATTTCCAAACAGAGGAACCACCCCATTTTTCACCACCACACACGACACCTTCTACCTCTAACCCACATGCAGGTACAGCTCCTAGTTTCCATGTCACTGAGGACATGTGGCGTGAGCATATGGCCCGAGAGGCCCAGAGGGACACCCTCCTTGCTACCTTGCAGCAACAGGCGGCCGACAACATCGCCTTCATGCAAGCGTCCCAAGAACAAAATGCTAGCTCTCTACGCACTATTATGGAAAGTCAGCTGGCTTTCCAGAGAGAACAGCACCTACACCAGACCACATACGCTCGTCACTTCCAATTGATGGAGGCAACCCAAGGCACCCTCATTGGTGGGACCCAAGAGCTACAAGCGGCAAATGCCGCCTTGTCAGAGAGACTGGAGCAGCTTGTTTTGGACCGAGATAGCCGCCGTCGCAGCCGTAGCCGCCGTTCCGGTCGTACCAACCAGGATGGTGAAGGTCCTAGTGGCCCCCACTAGTGTTTTCAGGTACCTCCTCCTACCTTATTTTGGAACATTGAGGACAATGTCTGATTTAAGTGTGGGAGGAGCATTTATCGCTTTTATTTCCCATTTTCGCTTTTATTTTTCGCTTTTTCCGTTTTTCCTGCTTTTATTTCCCTTCCGCATTTTTCCTTTTTTTATATTCGTAGTTAATAAAATGCATGTGATAGGCGAGTCTTTCTGCGTAGTGTACCCTTTCATTTCCCCCACCTTTTAGCCTTACAAAATTTTTATTTTTCAAAGATTTATGGTTGTTTTTAAGGATTTGGGCTATGAGACAGGTCCTAGATAGGGTCTGTTTCTCGGACACTCACTTTTTGAAAAATTCGTTATCATTTTTACACCGTAAGCCTTTTTGAATATTTAGATTAGATCCTTTCTCCCCAATATGCTATGATTTTGAATAAAACTGTACAAATAGGTCTTCAAGTAGTTTATCTTAGCAGTCAGCTCCGGCCTAAGCATGCTCTAAGTGTGGGATCGATGAATATAAGTGGATGATCTCTATTTTGCCTTAAAAGTTATAAAATAAAGTATGAATACAACTACGAGTTGGGTGATCCTCACAAAGATTACTCAACTCAAGAAAGTTGTAAGCACTAACAAAAGCAAAGAAAAAAAATATATAAGGCATATCTGTTGTAGTTGGTTCAGAGGTATCTGGTGCTGAACTTGGTAGGGCGGACTACGGTCCGATCCCCCGCAACTGCAAATGGGTAAAATAAAAAGGGATTAAACCAACTCTTGTACCAGAATCCCATCACTTGAGATCAGAGTCACTAACCGGTCACTACACCATGAGCATGTACGGATAACGGGCTTAATGTGATTGCGCCTGAATGAAAAAGGACCTCGTAAAAAAGGGAAGTCTTAGCATGGTAAGGATATTAGGATCGATCTGTATACTTATGAAGTTTATGTCCGCATTTCTGCGAGTAGTGTAATTACGATACCTTTGATTCAGATTGTCAGTGCCTGACAACACACCCTTACTCGGACTTAGAAGCCCTCTTTGCCCAAAACCTGTATACACCATAATTTTCTTTCATCTACTTTTAAGAGTTGTTGCTTGAGGACAAGCAAAGGTCTAAGCGTGGGAGGATTTGATCGCACTAAATCGCACTATGTTTCTGACTCAAATATCACATGTTTTCCTTAGTTTTTATTGTCATTTTCTCGTATTATGTTCCTTTTTCCTTTGTTTTCAGGATTCTTGTCATTTCAGAGCTTCCTGTAAAGAAACGAGCCAAAACGCCAAGAAATTAGGGTTTTTCAAGATATTCTGCACTTATGGCGTTCAGCACCGCGCTGGCTACAGGGAACGCGATGACGTGGCCCACTTTCACCCAAAGATCAACTGCCACGTTCCCATGATGTGGCGGTTCCAGGCACCGCGCCCGCGGCCACCCTCACCGCGCCCGCGGCCTTCACAAAAAGGTTCCCGCTCAAAAGAAGTTAAGGGGCATGCTGGTCCTTACGCACCTCAAAGATCCTCTATAAATAGTTTTCGATTCTCATTCTTTAGTTTCATCCAAGCTTAGTACAATCTTAAGCCATATACTATCAGTTTCTGTAAAGTAATAATCTCTTCACATCGGGGAGTTATTGCGGTGTAGATTGAGTTGTAATCGAGTCTTGGAGCACTTTGGTTGAAGTTCATCATACCGGCCTTACTTTTCCGTAGATTTGTATCAGATTCAAGTCTCCGACCGGAGCAAGGTTCTAATTTATTGCATTTCTTTATTTAATTGCTCTTATCATAGTCTACACGTTTTATAGACTTTAAATGCTCTTACCATAGTCTACACGTTTTATAGACTTTAAATGCTCTTACCATAGTCTACACGTTTTATAGACTTTAAATGCTCTTACCATAGTCTACACGTTTTATAGACTTTAAATGCTCTTACCATAGTCTACACGTTTTATAGACTCGCACTTATTATGTCTGGCTAAACTATAAAGGTTAGGATGTAATGATTGTCATCGTGGTTGTGTTCCAATTATCATGCTAGTGAAAATACTCTGGGGATGTTTTGCTTCTAACTTAAGTCAATTGTGTTTTAATGTCTATTGGGTAAGATCGAAAGCCGTCCAAACTAATGATACGACTTGATTATTATTTAACCAAACAAAAAGAGCGAGAGCCGTTGATTGGTTAAATAGGAATCATTGACCTTTTTAGAAAACGATTTTGAAACTATTTTCGGACGCGTTTGTAGGTTTGAAATCTGACTCTTGGTCAAAAGCCAAAAGTCTCTTTAAGTTAATCTTTCTGAGTAAGATCACTTTTCTGTTAAGTCAAAACTATCAATTTCTTAAAAATAGGTTTACCTCTTTAACGCGGAAGGCACCCTTTATATGTGACAATAAAGGAATTTAATTTAAAGAGTAAACTCGGTTCTTAGTAGTCAAAAGCTACAAGTTCCCGTTAAACTGATTCTTTGCTATCAATAGAAAATATTGCCCCATAAGTAGGTTCATCTACGCATGACCGGATCAATATCTGATTACATGATTTACATTCCAACCTGTCTCTTAAACTGTTATTTACCTCGCTCATTTACTTTGTGCACTGCACTCACATCAATATTCTTGTTCGCCTTAGATAAGCACCTTAGCAATAGAGTTGATAGATTGACAATTGGTCTCTGTGGTTTGATAATCTTATATATTACTTCGATAGGCTGTACACTTGCAGTACTACATTTAGGCTATACGTTACAGATTAAACCCATCAAGTTGCAAGAATACCGGTAGGAGAAGATAACTCCGTTGGGGAATAAACTTGGCGAATGGATTACCCTGCGGGGAGAAAAGTACTCTAGTGATCTTGCTGGGGAGCAATACTCTGTGGGGAGAGAGATACTTCGCTGAAATGTTGATGGTAATTTTGCTGGGGATACCACTGTTGTGTTGGAAGTGTTAATAGACTTCGCTGGGGGTAAGAAGACTTCGCCGGGAACGATCTTTCCGTGACTTTTGGCTGAGGATAACCCAGTTATATCCTGGTAGGGAAATAACTCTTTGAATAAAGCCGGGAGACGCGTTTGTGCTCTGCGGGGGTAAGCTTCCAGAATCTACTGGGGATAGGCTTACTGCTTGGGGAGATGGATTCCAACTTTTCCTGGAGAAACTGGATTGGACTTTCCTGGGGAGATTTTGAATTGTAATTTTTGTAAGTTGAAAGAGGGAACCTATGTGGGGTTGCCTGATGATGAGCTCGTGTAAAACCGTATCTTGGAAAGAAGGACACCTGTGTAGGGTTACCTTGAGGTTGAGCTCGTATGAAGCTGCATCCTTGAAGAAAGGAAACCTGTGTAGGATTTCTGGGTGACGAGTCCATGTAAAACTTCATCTTTGGAAGAAGAGAACCTGTGTAGGGTTTCTTCGGGGTAAGTTCGTGTAAAACTTCTGGAGGGACCGGGGTAAGGTTATCTTGAGATAAGTCCATGTAAGACTTCTGGAGGAACCGGGGTTAGGTTACTGCAGGATAAGTTCGTGTAAAACTTCTTGATGAACCGGGGTAAGGTTATCTTGAGATAAGTCCGTGTGAGACTTCTGGAGGAACCGGGGTTAGGTTACTGCAGGATAAGTTCGTGTACAACTTCTTGACGAACTGGGGTAAGGTTATCTTGAGATAAGTCCGTGTGAGACTTCTGGAGGAACCGGGGTTAGGTTACTGCAGGATAAGTTCGTGTAAGACTTCTGGAGGAACCGGGGTTAGGTTACTGCAGGATAAGTTCGTGTAAAACTTCTTGATGAACCGGGGTAAGGTTATCTTGAGATAAGTCCGTGTGAGACTTATTTGAGAATTATGAAGGAACCGGTGTAGGGTCGCCTGTGGATGAGTCCGTGTAAGACTTTGTCTGAAAGTTGAGAAGGAACCGGTGTATGGTTGCTTGATTAAGTGGGTGATTGTCCTGTTTGGTTTCGGATGTTAACCCACGATCTGGAATTTGTAAAGGTAGATGGTAATCATCTTTATATTGACATTTCCTTTGTACTTTGGTGGACAGAGCAATTGGATCGCCTGGACAACTCATTATTGCCCCTGTTTCGGAGGTGAGGGAAGAAGGTACCTGTGGGGGTAATTGATAAATCTTCTGGAGACAAGTGACGAGATGCCAGGACATAGTCGTACGCTTTGATCCCTAACTTTTGCCTGGACCGCCCTTTCGGGTTTTCAGCCCACCGGGATACCCATTTTTGCCCAAGCCGCCTTTTTAGGTTTTCGACTTGCCGGGTGTACATATTTTTTCCATTTTCATCCCTTATTTTTGCCCGAACCCTCTTGGTTCGCCGGGAAGCCCTTAT
Organism: Vicia faba; assembly: GCA_948472305.1. Taxonomy (NCBI): domain Eukaryota; kingdom Viridiplantae; phylum Streptophyta; class Magnoliopsida; order Fabales; family Fabaceae; genus Vicia; species Vicia faba. The sequence continues at coordinate 623,797,094 of OX451739.1, forward strand.
TTTTGCCTAGGTATGTCAACCTAGCGGGTCTTTTTTTTTTTCATGCGTAGTATCTTTCCGACTATGTCCGCGCTCTTAGAATGTAGGGAGTTGCCCCTGTTGTTATGTTGCCATGCCACCAGAAGATCTTCGTTTGATCGTCCAATGCCCCAAGTGATCCAGATGGAGATTTGCCCCAAGCTGGTTGGCCTTTTGAGAGATTCTCCGAATCTTGACTTAATTGCCCCAGATGATGGACAATAATCACGTCTGCCCCTTGATTGGAAATGCTTTTGTTCACTAGGTATTCATCGTGCGAATTTTCCTGCTGTTCAAACAAAAAGTCATATGCAAACAAAGTTATGTTAAAAATGCAAAGCTTATGTCTGTCTTGAAGTTTTTTGAAAATGCATTTTTTCATAAAACAAATGAATGTTTGTAAAATGTGATGTCAACTCTGTATTTTACCGTAGGCCTTAAGGAGTCAGGATACCTTTCGTAACAGTATGCTTTCGAACTAACCCATGCTTCAGCTAGGACTTTTAAGGGTTGTAGCGTGGCCTGGTTCACGGTTTAAGAAATAAAGGATAAAGGCTCAAATTATTTGTACCCACCCTCTCTTCGTGATGTTCTTCAAACCTAAACTTAGTTGATCATACGTTAGACCTTGTTTGAGTCTTTGCTCTGGTTTTCCAGTGATGGTTCGGATGTTGACAATTTATTTTGAATAGGCAGTCATTTCCTTTTTTGTTGAGGGTTTGTATGACCTCTTTCTTTTTGATTTTGCTATCCCTAAATTTTGCCTGAACTGTTTCTTTTGTGATTACAGTCAGCGGGATGCCCCAGTTTTGTAAGTCTCCTTCATAGGTTTTGACTTATTGGGTTTTTATTTTTTTTAGATATAATGACTGCCTATTCTTATGATTATTCAGAGTCATCACTATCTTCCCTTTTTTTTGTAAGGACCTCTTTGGTACCATTGGTTATGCACTTGGATCAACTGAGAGAAACTACCATGCCCCGGGTTATGATTAAGGGTTTGAATTTTGTTTGTGAAAAGAAAAAACTCCTACTTCTTTGGCTCGAAGGGGTTGACGAGGGATTATCATCCTTATAACTCCAGTGTTTAGGGATTTGAAACAATGCATGTACTTCATCAGCGGGGTATGTTCAAAAGCATACTGTAAAGATCGCGGTATCGTTTTCGTCATCCTCCCTCAAGAGGCTTAGATTTATTAATCGGGCGTTGATCATCAGAAAAAATATGAAAATAATTTGCATATAGTGAATACGAATATATTGCTTCAAAACAGACATATGCGATGCATTAATGAAATAACAACGTTTAACATGAGTAAATGTTTGAACAAAAGAAAATTATAACTTGAAAATCCTAATGAACAAAAGTCTTTTCATCTCAGGGCTTGTCACTTCAAATGGTGAGCCTTAGAGGGATGGTAGAAAAATTCAGCCTGACCATCTTGTGTGAACTCCAATGCCCCTTCATCGATCAGGTCCTGGATTTTGTTCTTCAGAGCCCAACACTCATTTGTATCATGTCCTGGACTGGCAGAGTGGTAGGCACACCTTTTATTGGGATCATAGATATGAGATGATGTGTTGGGGTTCCGGGGATGAGCCCTTAATGTGATCAGATTCAATCTCAACAGGCGTTGTAGAGCTTGAAACAGCGACATGTTAAGCTGGGTGAATTGCCTCCTGGGCTTGTCTGGCTGAAGCTGGTGAGGTTGCTGCTGAATTTGTGACACTGGAGCCATTTGAGGAGCTCTCCCCTTACCTCCTTGTCTCAAAGATGGTTGAATGATGGTTGGCCCTTCAACCTTAGATGTTTGCCCCATTTGGTTACCCCGAAGCAGTTGGTTGACGAGAACCCCGAGATCATCTTGTCTTTGAGCTAAGTCTTGGATGATAGTCATCTGCCCCAGCATCTGGGCTCTCACTGTATCCATCTCAGCTTGCAGGTGTTTCAGCCGTTCGTCCCCAGCGCTGTTCCTGACCAAAGTCTCCATGAGAAGTGTCCTTAGCTCCTCATGCCCCTTGGATAGATTCAGGAGGATTTCTCCGAACCGAGTCTCTTGAGCAAGAAGGTCCTGGTTATCTTGTTGGGAAGTCATTGTTGAAATAGACAGCGAGAAAGGTAAGTGACCTGCAACAAGGATACCTGTTATGCAATGATGTGTATGTATGCATGCAATGTTTTCAAGGATCTCGCGGGGTAAACAGAGAAGCTTGTTAGAATTTGAATCCGGTAGCTTGATTGAAAGAACTTCATATTTGTTGAGAGTCCTTCTTCAAGGGTCAAAGGCTCACCATATCCAGTGGGTCATAGCCCCTGACAACCTTGGCTAGGGGAACCTTCTTCAAGTGTTAAAGCTCACCATATCAAGTGGGTCATAGCCTCTGACAACCTTGGCTGGAGGAGAATAAATCCTCTTTGCCCCTTGCTAGATGTTTGATTTATCATGACCTGTATCACAAGCCCTTGAGATCCTTGAAATGGGTTAGGATGTATGCAATGGTATGATGTTATGCTGTGCATGGGGTAATGTAAGTAACCCTGTTATGAGTCCCAATTAAGGACTGCAAACCAAAACCTGCAAGAAACTTGGTAAACTTTATTATGAGTCCTAATTAAGGACTGCAAACCAAAACCTGCAAGAAACTTAGTAAACCCTGTTATGAGTCCCAATTAAGGACTATAAACACAACCTGCAAGTAGTTCATGTGTCAGATAACAAGCATGCAAATAGTCAAGTACGAAGGCACACAAGTCACACAAGAGAAACCCTTAGAGTTTAGGCCAGCATGGGGTCGGGGTATTACCCTCTTGAAGTTGGTGGGCTCAACCTGTCCTATTAGAAGTAACCGGGTTCTAAGGGTCCCAATATCACTGGATTGCTTTCATTGTTCATCGTTTCGATTTAGCCACTGAATTGGCGACCGAAATATTCCAGGAAAGCAACCCTCAATTGAGTGTAGTATCGAGTATCAACCAACCTCGGACTGCACCAAAGTCAGTTATCTCACTACCCTAAAGAGGCCAAGATGGTTCAATTAAGGTTCCTAAGGTCTGTTGATGCTTCACGACACCACGCGGAGGCCCCGTACTCTCCTTTACTGAACTCAAGGGTTACCGGTACACACCAAAGTGCCACATCAATGTAGCAGACTGCTTCAACCATGTCGGTATACCCCGCACAGTTCCCTCACAGCCTTGTTGCTACTTTCTAAGAAGGTATCCCCAGATCCGGGTTAGGATCTATAGAACTCCCAAGACAGTCCCACAATTTAAAGCACACAAGTCAAAGCAATTGAAAACACAGTGATCTTAGTCCTAAGGTACACCTCACTTTAAGTTTAAGTCCCCAGCAGAGTCGCCAGTTCTGTGATCGGTGGATCTGGAACTGACTGTTTAACGCTGGTTCGCGAAATGTCGCAGAAGCAAGAGTCGCCACCGTCTTTTATTTTCTCCAAATGGAAAGGACAAAAGCACAGAAAAATTCCTTAAAGAGATTGCTCTCGGTTCGGGAGGTAGATTATAGAAAGGGAAGGTGTTAGCACCCTTTCTATCCATGGTTATCCATGGGCTCTTAGATACTTTCTCATTTGTGTTCTCAAAATGTTTGTTTGCTTTTCAATCGTGGGTTTTAAAAAGTTTCTTTGAAAATTTCAGTTCGACTCTTGTATCGGTCCTCAAGAGTGTTTGAAAAATTGCTTTCGAAAGCTTTTTGAAAAGGTGTCGGTGTGAAAAGTATTTTTGATTTTTTTTTGAAATTAGAGCAAGTATCTAGAGTCGTCTACCTACCCTAAGGAATTCGTCTGTGTAGATGTCCTTTAAAGTAGTGCCATCCCACCATTGAGAGGTAGGTAGCACCACCGTTGGAGGTGTTCGGGTCAATTCGAGGTTCGGGACATGGTGATCACCAGAGCAATAGGAAGATACCTTAGAAGCTCCCCTCATGCCAGGTTCCCGGATCATGAGGTCTTACTAAAATATCCTCTACTCGACGATCACCTTTCGAGGGGCAAGGCAACAGTGAGGCGTACCCTAGGGGTGGTGTGTGATTTGTGTGTCGTTTTCGGATATTTTGTATTGTTCATGTCATGGGTGATCTACGCTTTTGTTTTTATGTTAACATTCATTCTTGCATGCAATTTATTAGTAGTTAAAAGGTTACGAGAAATATAAAGTTCCTAAACTATTACAAAGGCGCGGGTCCACATCGCCAAATTAAATCCAGGACCCGATTTGACATAAAATAAAGTAAAGTGCGAGAAATATAAATATCAAATTTACATGGCTTTGGGAGAATTACATAAAAGGAGGAAATAAAATAAACGCGCGAATTGGAATTACGACCGAATGCGAGGGCGTTGGACCCTTTTTAGGAAATTAAATTATAATTAACAAATTAATTAAATTAAACTAAAAAGAAAAGATTTTTTTGAGTTTTCTTGTATTTATGGATTTTAATAAGAAAAATTGAATTGGAATTAAAACCTAGTTCTAGCTATTTTTTAATTTATTAAAAAAACATGTTAAAGTTAAACCTAAAATTAACCTAATTAATTAATGGCAAGTTTCATTTACAAAAATAATATTTAATAATTAATTATGGTGATAGAAAAAAAGAAAAAGAATAAATAAAAAAAAATACTTAAAGCCCTAATTCTACACTTTTTAATTTATTAAGAAAAATATTTGAATTAAACCTAAATTTAGAAAGCTAAATTAATTAATGAGATTTATTTACAAAAATAACATTTAAATAAAATATATTTTATTTTTTGTCCTTTCTGATTTTTTTGTTATTTTGGTGAAATTAATTTTTAATGAATTGAAAGAAAACAATTGAATTAAAACAAATAATAAAGAAAATAGAAAAAAGAAAAAAGAAAGAGAGACAATACCCTAGGGGGGTTCTGCCCCAATCAGGAGGTGTTGTCCAGCATTTTTGGCCCAATGTTTCAAGACTTTATTTGACTTTTCTGGGCGCGTGTACATACATTTACCAGTGTCCATGGTGTTCATCAGATCTCAACCTTTGGATTGGAGTCATTGGCCATGTGGCATGCTGGGATTGTGGGCGCATGGTGAACCCTGAAGCTTGAAACTGCATAGGATTAAATTGAAACAAAATACATGAATAAAGTGAGGGGGACCTGGGAATCGAACCCAGGTCCCAGTAGTTATAGGACAGCACATCCACCACTTGTGCCAGGCGCTTGCTTTGTAATGTTAGTGGGATGCAATTAATATATAACAAAACAAAATATTAATACTGTTAACTAAAAAACGCGCTAAAACTTGAATTACCCTTTCACATCTTGACACCTAAGCGTCTTCCTCCTCCATTCTGCATTCGCCTGAAAAAAGAAAACAAGATTGCGGGGGTTTTAAACCCCCACTATATGCTGTGTGAAAAAATAGCGAATAGAAATCCCTGAATCATAAATTAGGCGCGATAGGGTAGTTGGATTCGTGTAAAGCTTCTCGTTCCAATGGTTCAAGTCTTATGGTCTAATTTTTCTGGATGAGGGAATCCCTAATTTTGCAACTCTGAAACCCTAGAGTGCTTCAATGGTGATTCTTCATATGATGCATGAAAACTCAATTAAAACATATGGTTAGCTTCAGAATGATAAGAATAATACAAAACAAGCATTAGAACTTAAATCATGGCATGAATGATGAAATACGATTATGCAAAAAAGATGATACAATTTGACTTCTAGTTACCAATTCTGGATGCTATGGACGTGGAAAAGTGTTCAGTTAGGTTCAGTAATGTCTTGGCAAGCTAATGGGATCAATCTTTTCCTCTGAATCGTCCTCCAAGGCAATTTTCAGTTTTGGATTTTTTTGATAAAATTGCAAAGTTCTTTCTTCATATGGGGCGCAGCTTCCAGGTCTTTTGGCATTAGGTTTTGATCACACTTATATGAGGATGGATTAGGGTTGAGTTTTTGATCCAAAAATCCTTGCATTGATGGAATGAATATTTGATTTTCATGCATATATTTTCAAATCTTTTCCATGCATATTTGATACCAATCATGTCCAAATCACCTTGATTCTTTCCATACCAGATAATGCACGAAATCTTGAAGTTATTCCATGCATAAAAAGATTTGAAAAGCTTGCTTTGGTATTTTTCATATATTTTATTTTATTAAATGAATTAATAGCAATTAAAAATTCAAATAAATAAATAAAAATGATGAATAAATTCCCTTTGGGCCAAATGGTCGTGCACATGCTTTGGATGATGATTCTTGGAAGAAAATGTGGCCCATTAGCAATTTTAAGGCATTTGAAGCAAAGTTGACTTTTCAAAATACCCAAAAATTTCCCAACTTCCACAAGGCATATCTTGCTCAATTTTTAAGCTTTGATCATGTTCTTGGACATTTTGGAAAGGTTTTGAAGTCCTCTAACCAATGCTTTTTGTCCCATGTCATTTTGATTTACCAATCTCAAGTTATGTCCTTTGACTTAAAGTCCCTTTTTGTTGACTTTTCAAAATGACCTATAATGTTGAAATTGATAACTTTTTGTGAGAGCATTTCTTGGACTTGAAGTGTGAAGAGGAGTTGTAGGAAATGTCTTTCTATTAAAAATGAGATTTGGATGGAATTTTTCTGATAAACCATGTGGAAGTTATGCCCTGGTCAAGTTACAGTTGACTTTTTCAACTGTCCAAATATGGAAACTTTTGCATCTTGAGACTTTTTGAGCCATGCCTTGAGAATCATGATCAATAATTGATCAAATGATGTTTGTGGCTTCAAAATGAGATGTTGACCAAAAATTTGAACTTTTGACTGTCAAATGACCATTTTTCCCCTGCAGTTGACTGCTGAGCAATTAGGGTTTTTGACTGTGCAATTTTGTGCTGTAAGTCTTGAAACTTGGCATGAGGATACTTGACCATGTCTGTAGGCATGTGGGACTTGATTGGACCCTTGGAAACTTCATTTTCTTTGTCAGAACCAAAACCCTAGTTTTTGACTGTTAAGAGGCCTTTGAACTGTGCAACCCTTGGGGAATTTTGAAGCATGCTCTTTGCAATTCCTGAAGAATATGGGAGGGCAAATTTTGGGGTGCAACAACTGGCTTAGGAGGAATTTGGACTGTGCAACCTTTGAGAGATCTTGAACCATTTGAATATGATTCTTGATAAATCTTGAAGAATATGGGAGGGCAAATTTTGGGGTACAACAGTTGCCCCTGTTCAATCTTCTTAGACCTGAGGATGTAGATTGGCTTGTGTGCCTTTCGTGATCCGAAGGTGGAAGATGATTGAACACTAGAGTGCCCATAAATTTGCACTCGCATAGTGGAGTATCAGCAATGTGATGTCGGGAATGGGCTTACAGATGCCATTTGGAGATATGATGGATAGGAGGATGGGCTTATAGATGCCATCTGGAGTTGTGACAGAACCTTGTCGGGAATGGGCTTATAGATGCCATTTGGAAGTGTAATGGATAGTTGCAGAGATGGGCTTAAACATGCCATCCGGGGTGTCGATCGCGTAAGAGATTCCTTAGCGAGAACTTGCGTACCTGAGAAAGAAAGATAATTTCCTGGCCCGTTACAGTGGTTGATCTTCAAACTACTCATGCAGATATGCCCTGGCTAGATACAGGTATTGAATCCACAATCAATCGCTCACAGATATGCCCTGGCTAGATACAGGTATCGAATCTGGAACTTCAAACTCTTCATGCAGATATGCCCTGGCTAGATACAGGTGTCGAATCCACAATCAATCGCTCACAGATATGCCCTGGCTAGATACAGGTATCGAATCTGGAACTTCAAAATCTTCATGCAGATATGCCCTGGCTAGATACAGGTATCGAATCTACAATCAATCGCTCACAGATATGCCCTGGCTAGATACAGGTATCGAATCTGGAACTTCAAACTCTTCATGCAGATATGCCCTGGCTAGATACAGGTATCGAATCCATAATCAATCGCTCACAGATATGCCCTGGCTAGATACAGGTATCGAATCTGGAACTTCAAACTCTTCATGCAGATATGCCCTGGCTAGATACATGTATCGAATCTACAATCAATCCCTCACAGATATGCCCTGGCTAGATACAGGTATCGAATCTGGAACTTCAAACTCTTCATGCAGATATGCCCTGGCTAGATACAGGTATCGAATCCATAATCAATCGCTCACAGATATGCCCTGGCTAGATACAGGTATCGAATTTGGAACTTCAAACTCTTCATGCAGATATGCCCTGGCTAGATACAGGTATCGAATCCATAATCAATCGCTCACAGATATGCCCTGGCTAGATACAGGTATCGAATCCATAATCAATCGCTCACAGATATGCCCTGGCTAGATACAGGTATCGAATCTGGAACTTCAAAAAGGTTTTGTGATGAAGGAATCAGGGACGATTACTACCTCAGCAGGGTGATGAAGGAATCAGGGACGATTACTACCTCAGATAGATGATGAAGGAATCTGGAACGATTACTACCTCAACGAGATTACTTTTATTTGTTGGTCGTTCTTTCCTGAAAAGGTAAAGAGTTAGTTGCATGCAATGTCATGATGTATGAAATGCATGATGTCATGATGTTCTCAAAATAAATGAGATTGTGTCGTATGCACTTTATCATGTATATGAATAAGAAGTATGAGATGTGATATGTTTATGAATGTATTTTCGTTTGGGAAAATAAATCCTTGGCGCATGCTGGGAGGTTCGTTGAATCCTGGGCTGATGTTGAAGAGTAGAGTTCTTCGTTTCCGCTAGGTATGATGCTTGCAAGAATAAACCGGTAGGAGAAGATGACTCCGTTGGGGAATAAGCTTGTTGGAGAGATTACTCGGCGGGGAAATACTCCGTGGGGAAGAGATGCTTCGCTGAGATTTTAAAGAGAACTCCACTGGGAATTCCATTGATGAGCTTTGTTGGGGAATTTGATGAACTCCGCTGGGGATAGGAGGAACTTCGCCGAGGACGATCTTTCCGTGGTAATTAGCTGAGGATAACCCAGTTAGACCCTGGCGGGGGATAACCTTTGAATAAAGCCGGGGAGATGCATTCGTACTCTGTAGGGGATAAGCTTCCAGAATCTACTGGGGATAAGCTTCCAGAATCTACTGGGGATAAGCTTCCAGAATCTACTGGGGAGATGGTTCAACTCTCCTAGGGAAACTTTTGGACTGTACCGGGGAGTGGCTCCACTGGATGTCTGTATTCCGCCGGGGAACAATCTTATATTAAGACTGCCGGGGATGCTTGCTGAGGAATATTCGTATACTCCGCTGGGGAATATTGAGATCTTCTGGAGATACCCGACTTCCTTAAGGCTGACAGTAGACTAACTCTGCTTGGGGAGAGTATCACTGACTTGCTGGAGATACTGTGCCTTTTTAGGGCTGATGGGAGACCAACTCTGCTTGGGGAGAGTATTACTGATTCTGGTCTTACTCTGAGGGGAGTGAAGGTATCTTGGTCATGTTCTTCAGCTGAACTTACCTTGGTACCTGGAGGACAAAGCAGCTTGTACAGTTCGGACAATTCTTATTGCCCTAGCTTCTGTGGGAGAAGGTACCTGTGGAGGTCTTGATAACTGCCGATTGACAAATCTTCTTCTGGTAGGCAAGTGACGAGATGACGGAACATAGTCGTACGCTTTGATCCCTAATTTTTGCCTGGACCGCCCTTTCGGGTTTTCAGTCCATCGGTATACCCTTTTTTGCCCAAGCCGCCTTTTCAGGTTTTCAACTTGCCGGGTGTAAATTTTTTTTATTTTCATCCCTTATTTTTGCCCGAAACCTTTTGGTTCGCCGGGAAGCCCTTATTTTTGCCTAGGTCAGTCAACCTAGCGGGTCTTTGATTATGCGTAGTGTTTTTCCGACTATGTCCATGTTCTCAGAGTGTAGGGAATTGTCACTGTTAGTAGTGTTGTGTCGCCATGCTACTAGAAGATCTTCGTTTGATCATGCAAGATTCGTTGCTGGAATTCATGTCCAATGCCCCAAGTGACTCAGGCGGAGATTTTCCCCTGTCTCTTTGGAATTTTGAGAGATTCTCTGAATCTTGACTTAACTGCCCCAGATGATGAACAATGCTCATGTTGTGCCCCTTGATTGGGAGTGTTTTTCCACTTGAGGTGGTCCTTTTGTTGAGAAGGCTTTTGTTCATTGGATATTCTTCGTGCGAATTTCTCTGTTGTTCGAACAAATAGTCATATGCAAACAACGTTATTTTAAGAATGCAAAGCTTATGTCTGTCTTGAAATTTTTGAAAATGCAGTTTTCAACAAAACAAGTGAATTTTTTTTTGTAAAATGTGATGTCAACTCAGTATTTTACAGCAAGCCTTAAGGAGTCAGGATACCTTTCGTAACAGTATGCTTTCGAACTAACCCATGCTTCAGCTAAGACTTTTAAGGGTTATAACGTGGCCTGGTTCACGGTTTAAGAAACAAAGGATAAAGGCTCAAATTTTATTTATACCCACCCGTTCTTCGTGATGTTCTTCGATCCTAAACTCAGCTAATCGTGCATTAGATCTTGTTTGAGTCTTTGCTCTGATATTCCAGTGATGGTTCAGATACTGACAATTTATTTTGAACAGGCAGTCATTTTTATAAGAGTTTGCAGGACCTCTTTCTTTTTTTATTTTATTATCCCTGTCTTTTTGCCTGAACTGTTTCTTTTGTGATTACATTCAGCGGGATGCCCCAGTTTTTATAAGTCTCCTTCATAGGTTTTGACTTATCGGGTTTTCATTTCGAGAGATAATGACTGCCTGTCCTTACGATTATAAGGAACTATCACTGTCTTTTGTTTCGAAAGGACTTCTTTGATTCCATTTATTGTGCACCTGGATCAATTGAGAAAACTACCCTGCCCCGGGTTATGATTAAGGGTTTTCATTTTTGTGAAAAGAAAAACTCCAACTTCTTTGGCTCAAAGGGGTTGACTAGGGATTATCTTCCTTATAACTCCACTGTTTAGGATTTGAAACAATGCATGTACCTCATCAGCGGAGTCTATTCAAAAGCATGCTGTAAAGATCGTGGTATCGTTTTCGTCATCCTCCCTCAAGAGGCTTAGAATTTTAGATCAAGAGTTTGAACATCACAGAAAAATGAAAGCAATTGAATATAGTGAATACGAATGGATTAATTCAAAACAGACATATGCGATGCATTAATGAAAGTAATAAAGTTTGCTATGACAATAATTGTTTGTATAAGCAAAGAAAAATACAACTTGAAAACTCCAATGAACAAAAAATCTTCTAGTCTCAGGACTTGTCACTTCAAATGGTGAGCCTTGGAGGGATGGTAGAAGAACTCAGCCTGACCATCTTGTGTGAATTCCACTGCTCCTTCATCAATCAGGTCCTGGATCTTGTTCTTCAGAGCCCAACAGTTGTTTGTGTCATGTCCAGGACTATCAGAGTGGTATGCACACCTTTCATTGGGATGATAGTTAGGAGAAGAAGTGTTTGGATTCCGGAGAGGAGCCCTTAAGGTAATCAGCCCTGCCTTCAACATTCGCTGTAGTGCTTGAGCCAGTGACATGTTGATCTTAGTGAATTGCTTTCTGGGCTTGTTTGGCTTGCTCTGATCAACCTATAGTTCTTGGCGAGGTCGTTGTTGGACCTGTGAAATAGTAGCAGCTTGGAGAGGTCTATTCATTGAACCAAACCTTTGACTTCTTGGAGGCTGATTACCGGTTTGGTCCCCATCCTTGACTACTTGCTTCATACTGTCTTGCTGAAGCTGGTTGATCACAGTTCTCAACTCTTCTTGCTCCAGAGCTAAGCCTTGGATAAGGGCCATTTGCCCCAGCATCTGGGTTCTCATAGTATCTACCTCAGCTTGCAAGCGTTTCAGCCGTTCGTCCTTATCGTCTTCAGGACTGTTCCTGACCAAATTCCCCATGAGGAGTGTTCTCAACTCTTCCTGCCCCTTGGATAGGCTTAGGAAGATTTCCCTGAATTGAGTCTCTTGAGCGTGAAGATCCTGGTTGTCTGGTTGGAAAGCCATTGCTGAAATAGACAGCGAAGAAGATAAGTGACCTGTAAAAAGGGTACATGTAATGCAATGATATGTATGAGATATGTATGCAATGTTTTCAAGGATCTCGCGGGGTAAACAAGAAAATTGTTAGAATTTGAATCCGGTAGCTTGATTGAAGGAACTTCATGTTGTTGAGAGTCCTTCTTCAAGAGTCAAGGCTCACCATATCGAGTGGGTCATAGCCCCTGACTCAGGTTACCCTGTTTTGATCTCCAAACAACCTTGGCTAGAGGAAAATAAATCCCCTTTGCCCCTTGCTAGACAGTTGGTTCATCATGACCTGCATCACAAGCCCTTGAGATCCTTGAAATGGTTAAGGAAATGCTATGGTATGATGTTATGATGCGTATGATGTTATGTACGTGGATGCAAAGGTGTGAGGTGTAAGTAAGCCCTGTAATAAGTCCAATTTAAGGACTATAAACAAAACCTACAAATAGCTCAATGTTGTCAGATAACAAGTATGGGCAAGTATTTCAAGTTTGAAGGCACACAAGACAGCCCTTAGAGTTTAGGCCAGCATGAAGTTTAGGTACTACCCTCTTGAAGTTGGTGGGCTCAAACCTGTCCTATCAAAAGTAACCGGGTTCTAAGGAGCTCAATATCATTGGATTGTTTTCTATGTTCATTACTTTGATTTAGCCACTGAACTGGCGATCAAAATATTCCAAGAAAACAACCCTCAATGAGTGTAGTATCGAGTATCTACCAACTTCGGACTGCACCAAAGTCGGTCATCTCACTACCCCTAAAGAGGCCAGGATGGTCAAGTAAGGTTCGAGGTCAGTTGATGCTTCACGATACCACGCGGCAGCCCCGTACTCTCCTTGACTTGACTCAAGGGTTACCGGTACTCACCAAAGTGCCACATCAACGTAGCAACTGCTTCAACCATGTCGGTATACCCCGCACAATTCCCTCACAGTTTGTTGCTACTTCTAAAAGGGTATCCCCCAGATCCAGGTTAGGATCTATGAAACTCCAAAACAAGCCCACAATATTTAAAGCAATCAAAGCAAGCAATTGAAAACAAGAGTCGTCTAATCCTAAGGTACACCTCACTTATTAAATTTTCCCAGCAGAGTCGCCAGTTCTGTGATCGGAGGAAATAGAACTGACTGTTTTTTAAGCCGGTTCGCGAAATGTCGCGGTAAGCAAGAGTCGCCACCGTCTTTTATGTTCTCCAACATGGAAAGGACAAAAGCACAGCAAAATTCCTTTTCGAGATGTCTCTCGGTTCGGGAGGTAGATTTATAGAAAGGGAAGGTGTTAGCACCCTTTCTATCCGTGGTTATCCACGGGCTCTTAGGTACTTGCTCACTATGTTTTCAAAAATTGTTTGCTTTTCTTGTGTTTGTGGGTTTTGAAAAAGTTTAGTTTGAAAACTTCTAGGTAACTCTTGTATCAGTCCTCAAGAGTGTATGAAGTGTTTTGTTTGAAAACTTTTTGAAAGTGTAGGTGCGAAAAGATGTTTTTGTTTTTTGAAAGAGCAAGTACCTAGGAGAAATCTACCTACTCTAAGGAATTAAGCTGTGTAAAAGTCCTTTAGACAGTACTATCCCACTATTGAAAAGTAGGTAGCACCGTTGTTGGAGGTATTCGGGTCAATTTGATTATTAGGGACATGTGTGGTCACCAAAGCAATGGTAGGACGCCTTAGCGGTAACCCTAATGTCCTAGATCCTTTTTTATCCGAGGCAACCGTTTCGAGGCAACTGGATCTTTAGACAGGAGGGCGACCTCTAAAACACCCTATACTTGACGACCACCTCGAGGTAACCAAGTGAGGCGTACCCTAAGAGTGGCATGTGCATGTGTGTTGTTTTTCAGTTAAATTGTCTTTGCATGCATCATTGTGAGCTACGGGTTGATTTTATTTTTCATACAAGTCTTGTCATGCATAATTAACAGTTAATGATTGCGGAAAATAAATTGCGGAAAGTGAATCTACGCTATTACAAGGCGTCGGGTATTTACATCGCCAAAAACATAACCCTTAAAAATAAATTACGAGAAAGTAAAGAAAGCGATAAAAATCCTAATTAACTATTACATTCTCGAAGCAGATACATCAATATGATCAAAAATAATAAATGTGCGAAAAGAAATTGAATCAGGACGTCCTTAGGGTTTTGACCCTTTTTGAGAAAATAAAGAAATTTGGTCCTTTTTTGCATTAAATTAAATATTAAACCTAATTTACTAATTAATTAAGTAATTAAAAGAAACAAGTATTTTTTATGTTTTTTATGTTTTAATGAAAATAAAAATAAAAGGAATCAAGTCAAAAGTTAGTAAAACCCTAATTCTAAATTTATTTTATTTATTATGAAAAGATTCAAAATTAAACCTAATTTAAACTAAATTGGTTTGTTAGTATTTTATTTACAAAAATAATTAATAGTGAAATTAATACATAATAATAATATAAATATTTACATTTTAATTTTCTGAATTTATTATAAAAAATAATTCGTTAGTTAATAATAATAATAGTAATTAATAATAATAATTAGTAAAAGAAAATAAAAGGAAAAGAAAACAAAGAGAAAAAATATGAAAGAACGAGGGGGGTGTTGGGCCCTTAAGAGGTTTTGTTAGCAATTCCAAGGCCCATTAACATCAAGCCTTCGTTGACTTTCTGGATCAAGTGCCTGTTGGTTGACTGAGTGCATGGTGAGGATCATCTTATGACCACTGGATCTGTGATTGTGGACACATGGCGTGCATCAGGATGAGGCGTATGGTGGGACGCTTGGGATATCCTGCACATAACCATGTTAAGAAAAAATAGAAATAATATTTGGGGGACCTGGGAATCGAACCCAGGTCCCAATGGTTACACGCCAACACACCACCCACTAGGCCATCACGCTGCATTTGATATAATAATAATGAGTAAATATAATATATGAAACAAGTGAATATGCTGTACACAAACATAAAAACGCGCGCTCCTTTTGAATCGTCCAATGGCATAGCACCACGTCCTGGTCTTCTTCACGAAACCTGCAAAATAATAAACAGATAGCGGGGGTTTTTAACCGCCACAAATTGTAATGAGGAATAATAGCGATTAGCAGCATAGGCCATATAAATATTTCGCGATAGTCTTGTTAGATTCGTCTGGTTCTCAGGATTACAGTCATGGGTTTTAGAGGTTCTGATTTTACTGGGTGTGGGAAGCCCCAATTTGGAAGCTTGGAAAACCTAGAATTCGTCAATGGTGGTTTTCGATTCACTGCATAATAACTCAATTAACCTATGCCAAAAGCTTCCTGTAGATTCAAGCAATTCAAAACAACCAACAAATCATGTTAAATGCGCATGGAATATGAGTTTTGATTATCAAAATAGTAAGCAAATTGTGAATCTGTTGGAGGCGATTTCTTAAGCTTAGCGTGTGATTTTGATCCCTACACGTTCCTGGGGACCTCAACAATGTATTAGAATCAAGAAAACGCTTTGAATCACGTTGGAATGTGGAATTCAGTTTTGAGTTTTCTTTGATTTTTTTGGAATTGGTTATGGCTTTTGCAGCAGCTTTTCACGTTCCATGCATTAGGTTTAGCTTGTGCATATATAGTAGAATGGATTTAGGTTAAATCTTTGACCAAAAATCCATGGAATTATGGTTTGCATATTTGATTTTCAATCACGTCTTTTTGCATCTTTTGATTGACAAAACTTGCTAATTTTGGAGATTTTGGTCCCCTTGATTGATACACAAAATCTCCAGCATATGTTGACCACTTTTGCTTCACAAAAAGATTGAGAAATCATATCTTGATATTTTCCTACAATTAAATGAATTAAATGAATTAATAATCAATTAAAAATCCAATTAATTAATAAAAATAAGAAAATAATTCAATTTAATCTCAATGGGTAGTGCATAAGCCTTGGACAATGTTTCAAGAAGGAATTTGAGGCCCATTAGCAAAAACAAGGTGTTTTGAGCAAAGTTGACTTTTGCAAATTCACAAAAATTTCCCAACTTCTCCAATGCATATCTTGCTCAATTATGATCATATGAACATGTTCTTGGACATTTTGGAAAGGTATTGAAGTCCTCTAACCAATGCCTTTGGTCCCATGTCATTTTGATTTACCAATCTCAAGTTATGGTCTTTGACTTAAAGTGCATTTTTGTTGACTTTTGAAATTGACCTATAATGTAGAAACTGATAACTTTTTGTGAGAGCATTTCTTGGACTTGGAATGTGAAGATGAGTTGTAGGAAATATCATCCCCTTAAAAATGAGCATTGGATGGGATTTTTATGATGAACCATGAAAAATTTATGCTTTGGTCAAGTTACAATTGACTTTTCTGCTGTCCAAAAATAGTAACTTTTGGCATCTTGATGATTTTTGAGCCATGCTTGTGGAATCATGATCAAGATTTGATCAAATGATGATTATGTGCTCCAAATAAGATGTTGACCAAAAATTCTGACTTTTGATTGCAAAATGACCATTTTGCCCCTGCAGTTGATTGTGAAGCAAATGGGACTTTTGACTGTGCAATTTGACATTGTGAGTCTTGAGACTTGACATGTAGATGCTTGACAATGCATATAGGCCTATGGGACTTGATTAAGCCATTGAAAACCTCAAATTCCCTGCAAGAACGAAAACCCTAATTTTGACTGGCTTAGGAGGCATTTGGACTGTGCAACCTTTGAGAGATCTTGAACCATTTGAAGATGATTCTTGATAAATCTTGAAGAATATGGGAGGGCAAATTTTGGGGTACAACAGCAACGGTATCGGTGCGGTACTCATTTCTCCGGAAGGTTTCCATACACCCTTCACTGCCCGACTTTGCTTCAGCTGTACCAACAACATGGCTGAATATGAAGCTTGCATCTTTGGTCTCAAGGCTGCTATAGACTTGGGAATCAAATCTTTGGTCGTGTTTGGGGACTCGGATTTGGTTATCAGTCAAGTCAAAGGAGAGTGGGACACTAAACATCCTAATCTTATCCCATACAAAGAACATGTCTTGACATTGTTGCCTCATTTCGAGCAGATTACCTTCGAGCATTTCCCGCGAGAAGAAAATCAGTTAGCCGATGCTCTGGATACAATGTCTTCCATGTTTAAACTCAACTGGGATAACGAGGCTCCCCAAATTACCATCGAGCGAATGGACGAACCCGTGCACTGTCATGAGATTAATACCGAAGAAGTAGTGGAACAACCTTGGTTTCATGAAATCAAAAGGTATCTCCAGACTAGAGAATATCCTGAAAGATCTTCAGTCAATGATAAAAAGTTCTTAAGGAGATTTGCTGCCAAGTTCTTCCTAAGCAATGGTATCCTTTATAAGCGCAGACATGATTGTGTTCTACTTCGTTGTGTGGACAAGGTTGAAGCAGAGTTGATCATGACCGAAATACATAGTGGCACATTTGGCACCCACTTGAGCGGACATACGATGGCTAAAAAGATTCTAAGGGTAGGCTACTACTGGTCTACCATGGAAGCTGATTGTCATCAACATTCCCGTACCTGCCACAAATGCCATGTCTATGCCGACAAGGTACATATTCCTCATGTGCCTCTCAACATTCTGACAGCTCCTTGGCCATTCGCAATGTGGGGCATTGACATGATTGGAGAGGTCAAGCCTATGGCATCCAATGGACATCACTTCATCTTGGTCGCTATTGATTATTTTACCAAGTGGGTCGAAGCAGCTTCCTATGCCTCAGTTACAAAGAATGTGGTTGCCCGCTTCATCAAGCAGAACCTCATATGCCGGTATGGTATCCCCGACAGGATTATCACGAATAACGGTACAAATTTGAACAACACTATGATCACCGCTCTATGCGAACAGTTCAAGATTTATCATCACAATTCATCTCCCTACCGGGCGAAGATGAACGGTGTTGTTGAAGTCGCGAACAAAAATATCAAAAAGATCATTCAAAAGATGACAGTCACCTACAAGGAATGGCATGAGATGTTACCGCTTGCTCTGCATGGATATCGTACCACGGCACGTACTTCAACAGGGAAACTCCATTTTCTTGGGTATATGGCATGGAAGCTGTTCTACATATGGAAGTTCAGATTCCTTCCTTGAGGATTATGAAGGATGTCGATTTGAGTGAAGACGATTGGATTCACACTCGGCTTGATCAACTTAATTTGATCGATGAGAAGCGACTTACTGCTGTTTGTCATGGTCAGACGTATCAAAAAAGAATGATCAAGGCTTTCAACAAGAAAGTCAGGCGTCAAGTATATCGAGTCGGAGATCTTGTAATCAAGCGGATCATCTTTCCGCAAAGTGATCCCAGGGGCAAGTGGACTCCTACTTATGAAGGACCATTTGTGATCAAGCGCATATTTTCTGGTGGAGCAATGATTCTGACCACCATGGACGGTGACGACTTGCCGCACCCTACGAACGCAGACATAGTCAAAAGATACTACGCATAAAATAACCCGACAAGTTGAAAACCCGAAAGGGCGACTTGGGCAAAAATGGGCATCCCGGTGAATCAAAAACCCGAAAGGGCGGTTCAGGAAAAAATTAGGGATAATCAAAAAAAATTTGTACACCCGGCAAGTTGAAAACCCGAAAGGGTGACTTGGGCAAAAAAGGGTTTCCCGATGGATCGAAAACCCGAAATGGCGGTCCAGGCAAAAGTTAGGGAATTAAAGCGTATGACTATATCTCGTCGGATCACTTTAAGAACAATCTCTTCACCAACAAGCTCCAAGCTTCTGATCAATCCAGTCATCAATGGACGAAGCAGCGAATGGATAAGATATTCAGAGTTGTGAAGGCTATAGCAGAATGGGAACCCCATGGAACTATTACACATAGCCATCTTTCTGTTGTATAAAATTTCTCTCAATTTTTACGACAACATTCTCTTACTAGGATGTCTGTCTCCTTTGTACAAAGATACTTACGAAAGTTAATACAAAAATACTTCAAAGTGCAGAAATTTGCTTGCCTTTCTTTTCTTTTTACACTTATGTTTTATTTGAAAAACATCCAAATGTTTTGTTAAAAAGGCATATGCATTTGAACATAATCACTGCTTACAAATAAAAGGAATTTGAGAAAGGATAATTATTGATAGGTTGAAGGTGTAGGAAGATATCCTTGTGCTATTTTAGAATAAATCCCCTATAGTACACCATTCAGATCCTCAACAAAGCTAAAAATTTGGAGTATATTTCCCCAGCGGAGTTAAATTTAAAGATCCCTAGTGGAGCCTGAAAACCCTGAAATACATATCCCCAACAAAGCATAATATTCTAAACCTATTTCCCCAACAAGTTATCTTAAAAAAAATCTGAAAACCAAGCAGATAACAGTTAACTTCTTGGCTTATCCCAACTAGGATGATTCCCCAGTAGATTGGCGTACAACCCAAGCTCCTGATTTCACCGGCCGAGTAAACATTCTCCCCACAAAGTTATCTCCCAGCAGATCGAAGATTCTCGGTCTCATTTCTCCATGCAGAAGCCTCTCAAGTTTTAACTCCCCAGTAGAGACTTTTGGAGTTTTCCTTATTTCCCAGGAAAGTCATGAAGGATTCTCATTCCCCGCAGAAGTTGTCAAAGACTTTTAATCCCCAAGCAGTCAGCAAGGATTTTTCATCTTCAACAATCAAGGATTTTCAATCCCCAGTAGCAGTCAAGAATTTATTTCCCCCGACAGCGGTCAAAGATTTTATTATCTCCAACTATTTGGGACTTATTTTCCTCAGCAAGACAGCTCTCCAGCTTACATGTGCATACATTACATTCATATATCATAGACAGTTGATGAAACACATCTTACAACATCATACAACACAATATCATTTATTATGAGAGCATCATTTGCTTGATACATATCATGCATTGCATACAACAAACCTTTTCCTTTTAGGAAGGATCCTCACAAAAAAATTTCAAGCGACAAAACTTTTACTTCAGTTGAATTACGGACGAGTTCCTAAATCTCAGCAAAGTATTTCCTCACTTGAATTATGGGCAGGTTCCTAAATCTCAGCATGGATGTTTTCTCAGTCGAATTACGGACAAGTTCCTAAATCTCGACAAAACTTTTACTTCAGTTGAATTACAGACGAGTTCCTAAATCTCAGCAAAGTATTTCCTCAGTTGAATTACGGGCAGGTTCCTAAATCTCAGCATGGATGTTTTCTCAGTCGAATTACAGACAAGTTCCTAAATCTCGACAAAACTTTTACTTAATTTGAATTATGGACGAGTTCTTAAATCTCAGCAAAGTATTTCTTCAGTTGAATTACGGGCAGGTTCCTAAATCTCAGCATGGATGTTTTCTCAGTCGAATTACGGGCAGGTTCCTAAATCTCGACAAAACTTTTACTTCAGTTGAATTACGGACGAGTTCCTAAATCTCAGCAAAGTATTTCCTCAGTTGAATTACGGGCAGGTTCCTAAATCTCAGCATGGATGTTTTCTCAGTCGAATTACGAGCAGGTTCCTAAATCTCGACAAAACTTTTACTTCAGTTGAATTACGGACGAGTTCCTAAATCTCAGCAAAGTATTTCCTCAGTTGAATTACGGACGAGTTCCTAAATTTCAATAGAGACGACCCACCAGCGGAATGACGGACGACGAAGCTCCTAAAATTCTACTACTCTCAACAAAGATCAGCTTTTTCCATCAGGATCCCCCTTAACAACAGATATACAAGCTCTCGCTAAGGAATCTCTTACGCGATAGAAACTCCTTAAGATGACATCCTTAAGCCCATCCCCTCGCCAACCATCTCTAAATGGCATCTTTAAGCCCATTCCCTCTGTTACAATTTGATGAGTGCAAATTTACGGGCACTCTAGTGTCCAATCCTCTTTTACCTTCGAGTCACGAAAGGCAAGCCTGCCAATCTAACTCTTCAGGTTCAAGAAGATTGAATAGGGGCATTTGCTGTACCCAAAAATTTTCCCTCTCATTTTATCAACATTTCTCATCACAAGGCCCTTGGAACTCAAGATCAAGCTAGGGTTTGCTCTGCTCAAGACACCTCCTTGCATTGTTGACCTAAATTAGGGTTTGGATTTGCGCAGGGATGTTTTGACCTAAAATGCCCAAAGTGACTTTCATACTTCATGTTGGACTCATAAGTTTTCCCATACCAAGTTTCAAGCCTTGAATCAAATTTTTGCCCAGTCAATTGGACACTTGACCTAGAAATTAGCTGTATTGGGGAAAAAGTCAATTGTCGCCAATTGACAGTCAAACCTCATGAATTTTGACCCACGTTAACATAATGAACTCATATGAACCATTTGATCAAGTTTGGATCATAATTCCACAAGAAATTTGATCAGATCACCAAAAGGGCAAAATGGTCATTTTTAGGGTGTTGACTATACAAAGACAATTTTTGACTGTTTGATCTAGCCAATGGAAAATCAAGCTCAACCATGGACTCAAGGACTCAATGACATTATCTTTACCCATTCAAAAAGTTCAAAAGATCTCAAATGCATAGGATTGACAGATGAATTTTTCAGGCAACTGATCAAAATTTGACTGTACATTGAAAAGTCAAACTTTGACTTTTTGGCCAAAATCAAGTGGCAAGGGTCATTTTTCATCAAGACATGTCAAATTATGAAAATTGTTCATCAAGAAACCCAAAATTGCAAATTAGGGTTTGAAATTGAAAATTTTCATAACTTAGAAATTTTCTAAGTTATGAAATTTTCTTAATTTTTCCTAAATTTACCCCACATTTTCACCAAGATGAAAATGGATTCAAACAAAACTTACAACATGAAAGTTGTAGTCCTCCACAAATTCTACAACTTTGATTCACAAAGTTTTCTCAAAATAAGCTTATATCTCAAGTTATGATTTTTGGAACAAGGGTCCCTAAAAGTTTAAACTTAGAGAAATTTTGCCCTAGTTTAGGCAGGATTTTGACCCATCTTCTTGGCCATTTTTCACATAGTTCCACTTGGATTATTGAGTTTCATTTCAAAGATGGATTATAGTACGTGTTGCAAGCTTTCCAAATTGTCCAAGAACTCCTCAAACACCTTTGTGGTTAGGGAGAATCGAATGCTTGAAGTTGGCAAAAACTCACTTTGTAACCATGGCCAATACATGTTCATACCACTTGCAAATCTGACCAAACTAGCTTAGTACATAATTACAGGCCTCTAAACCAATTTACACTCAAAAATTGAATGCAAATATATTGGACATTGGCATTTTTCTGATCAAGAGATCATTGTACAATGAACATTTCCATTTTGAGCAAAAAGGTCACACTTCCATTTTCATAAAGGGAACTTTATGTCAAATTGCATTTTCTTGAGCCTTGGACTTTTTTCCTTGCAGAAAACAAGTTCCCTAATCTCAGGCATAGTACACCAACTTGAGCATGCTTGTAACTAGCCTGTACAGGCCATAGCTTGGTCACTTCACATCTTTGCTTTCAAAACAAGTCAAATGGACAAAAGCTCATAACTCACACACCTGATAAAATTAACTCAAGCAAAGTTTTCAAACAAGTTTTGCATACCCTTGTAAGCTAGAAGTACGAACTTTTCACCCCCTAAAGCACCCTTATACTCAAAAACCACATTTTCGTGCAAAATAGGGCCAGTTCTGCAAATCACAAGCCACAATCAAATCCCCTCGTGCGTTTTGTCCCAAATCACTTCAAACACATTCTAAAAAATACACCTACGTTGTCCAGACCATTCACAAGCTACTGTAACTCCATTAACACACATCACAATTTTTGTTTGGAAGCTTTGCAGGTTGAGTTCTGTAGCACGATTTAGGCCACTTCAAAACAAACTAAGCATTGGGAAAGGTTCAGGGGATATCAAGCAAGCTCAAAAGAAACTCAAGCCCCATTGAAAGTTGCTGCATTGTCCAGCTCGAACTCAACTGAAACAGGTATTTCATGAACTTCTATCTCTCTATTTAGGTATATTTAGACTTAGGTTTGTGAATGAAAGATGTTGTATTCATTGCCCTGAAACCATACATGTGCTTAGTTTTCATTTATATTAATCGTGCTAGGAGAATTTCATCCATGAACTTTCTGGAAAAAATAGGTTAGAATTTAGGGCTAGAGAAATTCTCTCTGGCCTTTGAGAGTTAGATTTAATGTTTTATATGGTTGAAATCGTTGTTTGATGCTCTACAAGTTTCATGTTTTGAGTTTTGTCAAAAAAGCGCTGAAACAGGAGATACAAGCTTGAACTGGACATGCGCGCATTTCTGTTGGACAGAGGAAGAAGATGAAGTAGCTGGGCTGGGCCTGGTTAGGGTCTCATCACAAGGCCCTTGGAACTCAAGATCAAGCTAGGGTTTGTCATGCTCAAGACACCTCCTTGCATTGTTGACCTAAATTAGGGTTTGAATTTGCGCAGGGATGTTTTGACCTATAATGCCCAAAGTGACTTTCATACTTCATGTTGGACTCATAAGTTTTCCCATACCAAGTTTCAAGCCTTGAGTCAAATTTTTGCCTAGTCAATTGGACAGTTGACCTAGAAATTAGTTGTATTGGGGAAAAAGTCAATTGTGGCCAATTGACAGTCAAACCTCATGAATTTTGACCCACGTCAACATTATGAACTCATATGAACCATTTGATCAAGTTTGGATCATAATTCCACAAGAAATTTGATCAGATCACCAAATGGGCAAAATGGTCATTTTTAGGGTTTTAACTATACAAAGAAAATTTTTGACTGTTTGACCTAGCCAATGGAAAATCAAGCTCAACCATGGACTCAAGGGCTCAATGACATTATCTTTACCCATTCAAAAAGTTCAAAAGATCTCAAATGCATAGGATTGACAGATGAATTTTTCAGTCAACTGATCAAAATTTGACTGTACACTGAAAAGTCAAACTTTGACTTTTTGGCCAAAATCAAGTGCCAAGGGTCATTTTTCATCAAGACATGTCAAATTATGAAACTTGTTCATCAAGAAACCCAAAATTGCAAATTAGGGTTTGAAATTGAAAATTTTCATAACTTAGAAATTTTCAAAGTTATGAAATTTTCTTAATTTTTCCTAACTTTACCCCACATTTTCACCAAGATGCAAATGGATTCAAACAAAACATACAACATGAAAGTTGTAGTCCTCCACAAATTATACAACTTTTATGCACAAAGTTTTCTCAAAAGAAGCATATATCTCAAGTTATGATTTTTGGAACAAGGGTCCCTAAAACTTTTAACTTAGAGAAATTTTGCCCTAGTTTAGGCAGGATTTTGACCCATCTTCTTGGCCATTTTTCACATAGTTCCACTTGGATTATTGAGTTGCATTTCAAAGATGGATTATAGTACATGTTGCAAGCTTTCCAAATTGTCCAAGAAATCCTCAAACACCTTTGTGGTTAGGGAGAATCGAATGCTTGAAGTTGGCAAAAACTCAATTTGTAACCATGGCCAATACATGTTCATACCACTTGCCAAATCTGACCAAACTAGCTTAGTACATAATTACAGGCCTCTAAACCAATTTACACTCAAAAATTGAATGCAAATATGTTGGAAATTCGCATTGTTCTGATCAAGAGATCATTATACAATGAACATTTCCATTTTGAGCATAAAGGTCACACTTCCATTTTCATAAAGGGAAATTTATGGCAAATTGCATTTACTTGAGCCTTGGACTTTTTTCCTTGCAGCAAACAAGTTCCCTAATCTCAGGCATAATACACCAACTTGAGCATGCTTGTAACTAGCCTGTACATGCCATAGCTTGGTTACTTCACATCTTTGCTTTCAAAACAAGTCAAATGGACAAAAGCTCATAACTCACACACCTGATAAAATCAACTCGAGCAAAGTTTTCAAACAAGTTTTGCATACCCTTGTAAGCTAGAAGTACGAGCTTTTCACCCCTAAAGCACCCTTATACTCAAAAAACACATTTTCTTGCAAAATAGGGCCAGTTCTGCAAATCACAAGCCACAATCAAATCCCCTCGTGCGTTTTGTCCCAAATCACTTCAAACACATTCTAAAAAATACACCTACGTTGTCCAGACCATTCACAAGCTACTGTAACTCCATTAACACACATCACCATTTTTGTTTGGAAGCTTTGCAGGTTGAATTTTGTAGCACGATTTAGGCCACTTCAAAACAAACTAAGCATTGGGAAAGGTTCAGGGGACATCAAGCAAGCTCAAAAGAACCTCAAGCCCCATTGAAAGTTGCTGCATTATCCAGCTCGAACTCAACTGAAACAGGTATTTCATGAACTTCTATCTCTCTATTTAGGTATATTTAGACTTAGGTTTGTGAATGAAAGATGTTGTATTCATTGCCCTGAAACCATACATGTGCTTAGTTTTCATTTATATTAATCGTGCTAGGAGAATTTCATCCATGAACTTTCTGAAAAAAATAGGTTAGAAATTAGGGCCAGAGAAATTCTCTCTGGCCTTTGAGAGTTAGATTTAATGTTTTATATGGTTGAAATCGTTGTTTGATGCTCTACAAGTTTCATGTTTTGAGTTTTGTCAAAAAAGCGCTGAAACAGGAGATACAAGTTTGAACTGGACATGCGCGCATTTCTGTTGGACAGAGGAAGAAGATGAAGTAGCTGGGCTGGGCCTGGTTAGGGTCTCATCACAAGGCCCTTGGAACTCAAGATCAAGCTAGGGTTTGCCATGCTCAAGACACCTCCTTGCACTGTTGACCTAAATTAGGGTTTGAATTTGCGCAGGGATGTTTTGACCTATAATGCCCAAAGTGACTTTCATACTTCATGTTGGACTCATAAGTTTTCCCATACCAAGTTTCAAGCCTTGAATCAAATTTTTGCCCAGTCAATTGGACAGTTGACCTAGAAATTAGCTGTATTGGGGAAAAAGTCAATTGTGGCCAATTGATAGTCAAACCTCATGAATCTTGACCCACGTCAACATTATGAACTCATATGAACCATTTGATCAAGTTTGGATCATAATTCCACAAGAAATTTGATCAGATCACCAAAAGGGCAAAATGGTCATTTTTAGGGTTTTGACTATACAAAGACAATTTTTGACTGTTTGACCTAGCCAATGGAAAATCAAGCTCAACCATGGACTCAAGGACTCAATGACATTATCTTTACCCATTCAAAAAGTTCAAAAGATCTCAAATGCATAGGATTGACCGATGAATTTTTCAGTCAACTGATCAAAATTTGACTGTACACTGAAAAGTCAAACTTTGACTTTTTGGCCAAAATCAAGTGGCAAGGGTCATTTTTCATCAGGACATGTCAAATTATGAAACTTGTTCATCAAGAAACCCAAAATTGCAAATTAGGGTTTGAAATTGAAAATTTTCATAACTTAGAAATTTTATAAGTTATGAAATTTTCTTAATTTTTCCTAACTTTACCCCACATTTTCACCAAGATGAAAATGGATTCAAACAAAACTTACAACATGAAAGTTGTAGTCCTCCACAAATTCTACAACTTTGATACACAAAGTTTTCTCAAAATAAGCTTATATCTCAAGTTATGATTTTTGGAACAAGGGTCCCTAAAACTTTTAACTTAGAGAAATTTTGCCCTAGTTTAGGCAGGATTTTGACCCATCTTCTTGGCCATTTTTATCATAGTTCCACTTGGATTATTGAGTTACATTTCAAAGATGGATTATATTACATGTTGCAAGCTTTCCAAATTGTCCAAGAACTCCTCAAACACCTTTGTGGTTAGGGAGAATCGAATGCTTGAAGTTGGCAAAAACTCACTTTGTAACCATGGCCAATACATGTTCATACCACTTGCCAAATCTGACCAAACTAGCTTAGTACATAATTACAGGCCTCTAAACCAATTTACAATCAAAAATTGAATGCAAATATATTGGACATTGGCATTGTTCGGATCAAGAGATCATTGTACAATGAACATTTCCATTTTGAGCATAAAGGTCACACTTCCATTTTCATAAAGGGAACTTTATGTCAAATTGCATTTTCTTGAGCCTCGGAATTTTTTCCTTGCAGCAAACAAGTTCCCTAATCTCAGGCATAGTACACCAACTTGAGCATGCTTGTAACTAGCCTGTACAGGCCATAGCTTGGTCACTTCACATCTTTGCTTTCAAAACAAGTCAAATGGACAAAAGCTCATAACTCACACACCTGATAAAATCAACTCAAGCAAAGTTTTCAAACAAGTTTTGCATACCCTTGTAAGCTAGAAGTACGAGCTTTTCACCCCTAAAGCACCCTTATACTCAAAAACCACATTTTCTTGCAAAATAGGGCCAGTTCTGCAAATCACAAGCCACAATCAAATCCCCTCGTGCATTTTGGCCCAAATCACTTCAAACACATTCTAAAAAATACACCTACGTTGTCCAGACCATTCACAAGCTACTGTAACTCCATTAACACACATCACAATTTTTGTTTGGAAGCTTTGCAGGTTGAGTTCTGTAGCACGATTTAGGCCACTTCAAAACAAACTAAGCATTGGGAAAGGTTCAGGGGAGATCAAGCAAGCTCAAAAGAACCTCAAGCCCCATTGAAAGTTGCTGCATTGTCCAGCTCGAACTCAACTGAAACAGGTATTTCATGAACTTCTATCTCTCTATTTAGGTATATTTAGACTTAGGTTTGTGAATGAAAGATGTTGTATTCATTGCCCTGAAACCATACATGTGCTTAGTTTTCATTTATATTAATCGTGCTAGGAGAATTTCATCCATGAACTTTCTGGAAAAAATAGGTTAGAAATTAGGGCCAGAGAAATTCTCTCTGGCCTTTGAGAGTTAGATTTAATGTTTTATATGGTTGAAATCGTTGTTTGATGCTCTACAAGTTTCATGTTTTGAGTTTTGTCAAAAAAGCGCTGAAACAGGAGATACAAGTTTGAACTAGACATGCGCGCATTTCTGTTGGACAAAGGAAGAAGATGAAGTAGCTGGGCTGGGCCTGGTTAGGGTCTCATCACAAGGCCCTTGGAACTCAAGATCAAGCTAGGGTTTGCCATGCTCAAGACACCTCCTTGCACTGTTGACCTAAATTAGGGTTTGAATTTGCGCAGGGATGTTTTGACCTATAATGCCCAAAGTGACTTTCATACTTCATGTTGGACTCATAAGTTTTCCCATACCAAGTTTCAAGCCTTGAATCAAATTTTTGCCCAGTCAATTGGACAGTTGACCTAGAAATTAGTTGTATTGGGGAAAAAGTCAATTGTGGCCAATTGACAGTCAAACCTCATGAATTTTGACCCACGTCAACATTATGAACTCATATGAACCATTTGATCAAGTTTGGATCATAATTCCACAAGAAATTTGATCAGATCACCAAAAGGGCAAAATGGTCATTTTTAGGGTTTTGACTATACAAAGACAATTTTTGACTGTTTGACCTAGCCAATGGAAAATCAAGCTCAACCATGGACTCAAGGACTCAATGACATTATCTTTAACAATTCAAAAAGTTCAAAAGATCTCAAATGCATAGGATTGACAGATGAATTTTTCAGTCAACTGATCAAAATTTGACTGTACACTGAAAAGTCAAACTTTGACTTTTTGGCCAAAATCAAGTGCCAAGGGTCATTTTTCATCAAGACATGTCAAATTATGAAACTTGTTCATCAAGAAACCCAAAATTGCAAATTAGGGTTTGAAATTTAAAATTTTCATAACTTAGAAATTTTCTAAGTTATGAAATTTTCTTAATTTTTCCTAACTTTACCCCACATTTTCACCAAGATGAAAATGGATTCAAACAAAACTTACAACATGAAAGTTGTAGTCCTCGACAAATTATACAACTTTTATGCACAAAGTTTTCTCAAAAGAAGCATATATCTCAAGTTATGATTTTTGGAACAAGGGTCCCTAAAACTTTTAACTTAGAGAAATTTTGCCCTAGTTTAGGCAGGATTTTGACCCATCTTCTTGGCCATTTTTCACATAGTTCCACTTGGATTATTGAGTTGCATTTCAAAGATGGATTATAGTACATGTTGCAAGCTTTCCAAATTGTCCAAGAAATCCTCAAACACCTTTGTGGTTAGGGAGAATCGAATGCTTGAAGTTGGCAAAAACTCAATTTGTAACCATGGCCAATACATGTTCATACCACTTGCCAAATCTGACCAAACTAGCTTAGTACATAATTACAGGCCTCTAAACCAATTTACACTCAAAAATTGAATGCAAATATGTTGGAAATTCGCATTGTTCTGATCAAGAGATCATTATACAATGAACATTTCCATTTTGAGCATAAAGGTCACACTTCCATTTTCATAAAGGGAAATTTATGGAAAATTGCATTTACTTGAGCCTTGGACTTTTTTCCTTGCAGCAAACAAGTTCCCTAATCTCAGGCATAATACACCAACTTGAGCATGCTTGTAACTAGCCTGTACATGCCATAGCTTGGTTACTTCACATCTTTGCTTTCAAAACAAGTCAAATGGACAAAAGCTCATAACTCACACACCTGATAAAATCAACTCGAGCAAAGTTTTCAAACAAGTTTTGCATACCCTTGTAAGCTAGAAGTACGAGCTTTTCACCCCTAAAGCACCCTTATACTCAAAAAACACATTTTCTTGCAAAATAGGGCCAGTTCTGCAAATCACAAGCCACAATCAAATCCCCTCGTGCGTTTTGTCCCAAATCACTTCAAACACATTCTAAAAAATACACCTACGTTGTCCAGACCATTCACAAGCTACTGTAACTCCATTAACACACATCACCATTTTTGTTTGGAAGCTTTGCAGGTTGAATTCTGTAGCACGATTTAGGCCACTTCAAAACAAACTAAGCATTGGGAAAGGTTCAGGGGACATCAAGCAAGCTCAAAAGAACCTCAAGCCCCATTGAAAGTTGCTGCATTATCCAGCTCGAACTCAACTGAAACAGGTATTTCATGAACTTCTATCTCTCTATTTAGGTATATTTAGACTTAGGTTTGTGAATGAAAGATGTTGTATTCATTGCCCTGAAACCATACATGTGCTTAGTTTTCATTTATATTAATCGTGCTAGGAGAATTTCATCCATGAACTTTCTGAAAAAAATAGGTTAGAAATTAGGGCCAGAGAAATTCTCTCTGGCCTTTGAGAGTTAGATTTAATGTTTTATATGGTTGAAATCGTTGTTTGATGCTCTACAAGTTTCATGTTTTGAGTTTTGTCAAAAAAGCGCTGAAACAGGAGATACAAGTTTGAACTGGACATGCGCGCATTTCTGTTGGACAGAGGAAGAAGATGAAGTAGCTGGGCTGGGCCTGGTTAGGGTCTCATCACAAGGCCCTTGGAACTCAAGATCAAGCTAGGGTTTGCCATGCTCAAGACACCTCCTTGCACTGTTGACCTAAATTAGGGTTTGAATTTGCGCAGGGATGTTTTGACCTATAATGCCCAAAGTGACTTTCATACTTCATGTTGGACTCATAAGTTTTCCCATACCAAGTTTCAAGCCTTGAATCAAATTTTTGCCCAGTCAATTGGACAATTGACCTAGAAATTAGCTGTATTGGGGAAAAAGTCAATTGTGGCCAATTGATAGTCAAACCTCATGAATTTTGACCCACGTCAACATTATGAACTCATATGAACCATTTGATCAAGTTTGGATCATAATTCCACAAGAAATTTGATCAGATCACCAAAAGGGCAAAATGGTCATTTTTAGGGTTTTGACTATACAAAGACAATTTTTGACTGTTTGACCTAGCCAATGGAAAATCAAGCTCAACCATGGACTCAAGGACTCAATGACATTATCTTTACCCATTCAAAAAGTTCAAAAGATCTCAAATGCATAGGATTGACCGATGAATTTTTCAGTCAACTGATCAAAATTTGACTGTACACTGAAAAGTCAAACTTTGACTTTTTGGCCAAAATCAAGTGGCAAGGGTCATTTTTCATCAGGACATGTCAAATTATGAAACTTGTTCATCAAGAAACCCAAAATTGCAAATTAGGGTTTGAAATTGAAAATTTTCATAACTTAGAAATTTTATAAGTTATGAAATTTTCTTAATTTTTCCTAACTTTACCCCACATTTTCACCAAGATGAAAATGGATTCAAACAAAACTTACAACATGAAAGTTGTAGTCCTCCACAAATTCTACAACTTTGATTCACAAAGTTTTCTCAAAATAAGCTTATATCTCAAGTTATGATTTTTGGAACAAGGGTCCCTAAAACTTTTAACTTAGAGAAATTTTGCCCTAGTTTAGGCAGGATTTTGACCCATCTTCTTGGCCATTTTTATCATAGTTCCACTTGGATTATTGAGTTACATTTCAAAGATGGATTATATTACATGTTGCAAGCTTTCCAAATTGTCCAAGAACTCCTCAAACACCTTTGTGGTTAGGGAGAATCGAATGCTTGAAGTTGGCAAAAACTCACTTTGTAACCATGGCCAATACATGTTCATACCACTTGCCAAATCTGACCAAACTAGCTTAGTACATAATTACAGGCCTCTAAACCAATTTACAATCAAAAATTGAATGCAAATATATTGGACATTGGCATTGTTCGGATCAAGAGATCATTGTACAATGAACATTTCCATTTTGAGCATAAAGGTCACACTTCCATTTTCATAAAGGGAACTTTATGTCAAATTGCATTTTCTTGAGCCTCGGAATTTTTTCCTTGCAGCAAACAAGTTCCCTAATCTCAGGCATAGTACACCAACTTGAGCATGCTTGTAACTAGCCTGTGCAGGCCATAGCTTGGTCACTTCACATCTTTGCTTTCAAAACAAGTCAAATGGACAAAAGCTCATAACTCACACACCTGATAAAATCAACTCAAGCAAAGTTTTCAAACAAGTTTTGCATACCCTTGTAAGCTAGAAGTACGAGCTTTTCACCCCTAAAGCACCCTTATACTCAAAAACCACATTTTCTTGCAAAATAGGGCCAGTTCTGCAAATCACAAGCCACAATCAAATCCCCTCGTGCGTTTTGGCCCAAATCACTTCAAACACATTCTAAAAAATACACCTACGTTGTCCAGACCATTCACAAGCTACTGTAACTCCATTAACACACATCACAATTTTTGTTTGGAAGCTTTGCAGGTTGAGTTCTGTAGCACGATTTAGGCCACTTCAAAACAAACTAAGCATTGGGAAAGGTTCAGGGGAGATCAAGCAAGCTCAAAAGAACCTCAAGCCCCATTGAAAGTTGCTGCATTGTCCAGCTCGAACTCAACTGAAACAGGTATTTCATGAACTTCTATCTCTCTATTTAGGTATATTTAGACTTAGGTTTGTGAATGAAAGATGTTGTATTCATTGCCCTGAAACCATACATGTGCTTAGTTTTCATTTATATTAATCGTGCTAGGAGAATTTCATCCATGAACTTTCTGGAAAAAATAGGTTAGAAATTAGGGCCAGAGAAATTCTCTCTGGCCTTTGAGAGTTAGATTTAATGTTTTATATGGTTGAAATCGTTGTTTGATGCTCTACAAGTTTCATGTTTTGAGTTTTGTCAAAAAAGCGCTGAAACAGGAGATACAAGTTTGAACTAGACATGCGCGCATTTCTGTTGGACAAAGAAAGAAGATGAAGTAGCTGGGCTGGGCCTGGTTAGGGTCTCATCACAAGGCCCTTGGAACTCAAGATCAAGCTAGGGTTTGCCATGCTCAAGACACCTCCTTGCACTGTTGACCTAAATTAGGGTTTGAATTTGCGCAGGGATGTTTTGACCTATAATGCCCAAAGTGACTTTCATACTTCATGTTGGACTCATAAGTTTTCCCATACCAAGTTTCAAGCCTTGAATCAAATTTTTGCCCAGTCAATTGGACAGTTGACCTAGAAATTAGTTGTATTGGGGAAAAAGTCAATTGTGGCCAATTGACAGTCAAACCTCATGAATTTTGACCCACGTCAACATTATGAACTCATATGAACCATTTGATCAAGTTTGGATCATAATTCCACAAGAAATTTGATCAGATCACCAAAAGGGCAAAATGGTCATTTTTAGGGTTTTGACTATACAAAGACAATTTTTGACTGTTTGACCTAGCCAATGGAAAATCAAGCTCAACCATGGACTCAAGGACTCAATGACATTATCTTTAACAATTCAAAAAGTTCAAAAGATCTCAAATGCATAGGATTGACAGATGAATTTTTCAGTCAACTGATCAAAATTTGACTGTACACTGAAAAGTCAAACTTTGACTTTTTGGCCAAAATCAAGTGCCAAGGGTCATTTTTCATCAAGACATGTCAAATTATGAAACTTGTTCATCAAGAAACCCAAAATTGCAAATTAGGGTTTGAAATTGAAAATTTTCATAACTTAGAAATTTTCTAAGTTATGAAATTTTCTTAATTTTTCCTAACTTTACCCCACATTTTCACCAAGATGAAAATGGATTCAAACAAAACTTACAACATGAAAGTTGTAGTCCTCCACAAATTATACAACTTTTATGCACAAAGTTTTCTCAAAAGAAGCATATATCTCAAGTTATGATTTTTGGAACAAGGGTCCCTAAAACTTTTAACTTAGAGAAATTTTGCCCTAGTTTAGGCAGGATTTTGACCCATCTTCTTGGCCATTTTTCACATAGTTCCACTTGGATTATTGAGTTGCATTTCAAAGATGGATTATAGTACATGTTGCAAGCTATCCAAATTGTCCAAGAACTCCTCAAACACCTTTGTGGTTAGGGAGAATCGAATGCTTGAAGTTGGCAAAAACTCAATTTGTAACCATGGCCAATACATGTTCATACCACTTGCCAAATCTGACCAAACTAGCTTAGTACATAATTACATGCCTCTAAACCAATTTACACTCAAAAATTGAATGCAAATATATTGGACATTGGCATTGTTCTGATCAAGAGATCATTATACAATGAACATTTCCATTTTGAGCATAAAGGTCACACTTCCATTTTCATAAAGGGAAATTTATGTCAAATTGCATTTACTTGAGCCTCGGAATTTTTTCCTTGCAGCAAACAAGTTCCCTAATCTCAGGCATAGTACACCAACTTGAGCATGCTTGTCACAAGCCTGTACAGGCCATAGCTTGGTCACTTCACATCTTTGCTTTCAAAATAACTCAAATGGACAAAAGCTCATAACTCACACACCTGATAAAATCAACTCAAGCAAAGTTTTCAAACAAGTTTTGCATACCCTTGTAAGCTAGAAGTACGAGCTTTTCACCCCTAAAGCACCCTTATACTCAAAAACCACATTTTCTTGCAAAATAGGGCCAGTTCTGTAAATCACAAGCCACAATCAAATCCCCTCGTGCGTTTTGTCCCAAATCAATTCAAACACATTCTAAAAAATACACCTACGTTGTCCAGACCATTCACAAGCTATTGTAACTCCATTAACACACATCACCATTTTTGTTTGGAAGCTTTGCAGGTTGAGTTCTGTAGCATGATTTTGGCCACTTCAAAACAAACTAAGCATTGGGAAAGGTTCAGGGGACATCAAGCAAGCTCAAAAGAACCTCAGGCCCCATTGAAAGTTGCTGCATTGTCCAGCTCAAACTCAACTGAAACAGGTATTTCATGAACTTCTATCTCTCTATTTAGGTATATTTAGACTTAGGTTTGTGAATGAAAGGTGTTGTATTCATTGGCCTGAAACCATACATGTGCTTAGTTTTCATTTATATTAATCGTGCTAGGAGAATTTCATCCATGAACTTTCTGAAAAAACTAGGTTAGAAATTAGGGCCAGAGAAATTCTCTCTGGCCTTTGAGAGTTAGATTTAATGTTTTATATGGTTGAAATCGTTGTTTGATGCTCTACAAGTTTCATGTTTTGAGTTTTGTCAAAAAAGCGCTGAAACAGGAGATACAAGTTTGAACTGTCCATACGCGCGTTTCTGTTGGACAGAGGAAGAAGATGAAGTAGCTGGGATGGGCCTGGTTAGGGTCTCATCACAAGGCCCTTGGAACTCAAGATCAAGCTAGGGTTTGCTCTGCTCAAGACACCTCCTTGCACTGTTGACCTAAATTAGGGTTTGAATTTGCGCATGGATGTTTTGACCTATAATGCCCAAAGTGACTTTCATACTTCATGTTGGACTCATAAGTTTTCCCATACCAAGTTTCAAGCCTTGAATCAAATTTTTGCCCAGTCAATTGGACAGTTGACCTAGAAATTAGCTGTATTGGGGGAAAAGTCAATTGTGGCCAATTGACAGTCAAACCTCGTGAATTTTGACCCACGTCAACATTATAAACTCATATGAACCATTTGATCAAGTTTGGATCATAATTCCACAAGAAATTTGATCAGATCACCAAAAGGGCAAAATGGTCATTTTTAGGGTTTTGACTATACAAAGACAATTTTTGACTGTTTGACCTAGCCAATGGAAAATAAAGCTCAACCATGGACTCAAGGACTCAATGACATTATCTTTAACCATTCAAAAAGTTCAAAAGATCTGAAATGCATAGGATTGCCAGATGAATTTTTCAGTCAATTGATCAAAATTTGACTGTACACTAAAAAGTCAAACTTTGACTTTTTGGCCAAAATCAAGTGGCAAGGGTCATTTTTCATCAAGACATGTAAAATTATGAAACTTGTTCATCAAGAAACCCAAAATTGCAAATTAGGGTTTGAAATTGAAAATTTTCATAACTTAGAAATTTTCTAAGTTATGAAATTTTCTTAATTTTTCCTAACTTTACCCCACATTTTCACCAAGATGCAAATGGATTCATACAAAACTTACATCATGAAAGTTGTAGTCCTCCACAAATTCTACAACTTTTATTCACAAAGTTTTCTCAAAAGAAGCATATATCTCAAGTTATGATTTTTGGAACAAGGGTCCCTAAAACTTTTAACTTAGAGAAGTTTTGCCCTAGTTTAGGCAGGATTTTGACCCATCTTCTTGGCCATTTTTCACTTAGTTCCACTTGGAGTATTGAGTTGCATTTTAAAGATGGATTATAGTACATGTTGCAAGCTTCAAAAATTGTCCAAGAACTCCTCAAACACCTTTGTGGTTAGGGAGAATCGAATGCTTGAAGTTGGCAAAAACTCACTTTGTAACCATGGCCAATACATGTTCATACCACTTGCCAAATCTGACCAAACTAGCTTAGTACATAATTACAGGCCTCTAAACCAATTTACACTCAAAAATTGAATGCAAATATATTGGACATTGGCATTGTTCTGATCAAGAGATCATTGTACAATGAACATTTCCATTTTGAGCATAAAGGTCACACTTCCATTTTCATAAAGGGAACTTTATGTCAAATTGCATTTTCTTGAGCCTCGGAATTTTTTCCTTGCAGCAAACAAGTTCCCTAATCTCAGGCATAGTACACCAACTTGAGCATGCTTGTCACTAGCCTGTACAGGCCATAGCTTGGTCACTTCACATCTTTGCTTTCAAAATAAGTCAAATGGACAAAAGCTCATAACTCACACACCTGATAAAATCAACTCAAGCAAAGTTTTCAAACAAGTTTTGCATACCCTTGTAAGCTAGAAGTCTGAGCTTTTCACCCCTAAATCACCCTTATACTCAAAAACCACATTTTCTTGCAAAATAGAGCCAGTTCTGTAAATCACAAGCCACAATCAAATCCCCTCGTGCGTTTTGTCCCAAATCAATTCAAACACATTCTAAAAAATACACCTACGTTGTCCAGACCATTCACAAGCTATTGTAACTCCATTAAAACACCTCACCATTTTTGTTTGGAAGCTTTGCAGGTTGAGTTCTGTAGCACGATTTAGGCCACTTCAAAACAAACTAAGCATTGGGAAAGGTTCAGGGGACATCAAGCAAGCTCAAAAGAACCTCAGGCCCCATTGAAAGTTGCTGCATTGTCCAGCTCGAACTCAACTGAAACAGGTATTTCATGAACTTCTATCTCTCTATTTAGGTGTATTTAGACTTAGGTTTGTGAATGAAAGGTGTTGTATTCATTGCCCTGAAACCATACATGTGCTTAGTTTTCATTTATATTAATCGTGCTAGGAGAATTTCATCCATGAACTTTCTGAAAAAACTAGGTTAGAAATTAGGGCCAGAGAAATTCTCTCTGGCCTTTGAGAGTTAGATTTAATGTTTTATATGGTTGAAATCGTTGTTTGATGCTCTACAAGTTTCATGTTTTGAGTTTTGTCAAAAAAGCGCTGAAACAGGAGATACAAGTTTGAACTGGCCATACGCGCGTTTCTGTTGGACAGAGGAAGAAGATGAAGTAGCTGGTCTTGGCCTGGTTAGGGTCTCATCACAAGGCCCTTGGAACTCAAGATCAAGCTAGGGTTTGCTCTGCTCAAGACACCTCCTTGCACTGTTGACCTAAATTAGGGTTTGAATTTGCGCAGGGATGTTTTGACCTATAATGCCCAAAGTGACTCTCATACTTCATGTTGGACTCATAAGTTTTCCCATACCAAGTTTCAAGCCTTGAATCAAATTTTTTCCCAGTCAATTGGACAGTTGACCTAGAAATTAGCTGTATTGGGGAAAAAGTCAATTGTGGCCAATTGACAGTCAAACCTCATGAATTTTGACCCACGTCAACATTATGAACTCATATGAACCATTTGATCAAGTTTGGATCATAATTCCACAAGAAATTTGATCAGATCACCAAAAGGGCGAAATGGTCATTTTTAGGGTTTTGACTATACAAAGACAATTTTTGACTGTTTGACCTAGCCAATGGAAAATAAAGCTCAACCATGGACTCAAGGACTCAATGAAATTATCTTTACCCATTCAAAAAGTTCAAAAGATCTCAAATGCATAGGATTGACAAATGAATTTTTCAGTCAACTGATCAAAATTTGACTGTACACTAAAAAGTCAAACTTTGACTTTTTGGCCAAAATCAAGTGGCAAGGGTCATTTTTCATCAAGACATGTCAAATTATGAAACTTGTTCATCAAGAAACCAAAAATTGCAAATTAGGGTTTGAAATTGAAAATTTTCATAACTTAGAAATTTTCTAAGTTATGAAATTTTCTTAATTTTTCCTAACTTTACCCCACATTTTCACCAAGATGAAAATGGATTCAAACAAAACTTACAACATGAAAGTTGTAGTCCTCCACAAATTCTACAATTTGATTCACAAAGTTTTCTAAAAAGAAGCTTATATCTCAAGTTATGATTTTTGGAACAAGGGTCCCTAAAACTTTTAACTTAGAGAAATTTTGCCCTAGTTTAGGCAGGATTTTGACCCATCTTCTTGGCCATTTTTCACATAGTTCCACTTGGATTATTGAGTTGCATTTCAAAGATGGATTATAGTACATGTTGCAAGGTTTCGAAATTGTCCAAGAACTCCTCAAACACCTTTGTGGTTAGGGAGAATCGAATGCTTGAAGTTGGCAAAAACTCACTTTGTAACCATGGCCAATACATGTTCATACCACTTGCCAAATCTGACCAAACTAGCTTAGTACATAATTACAAGCCTCTAAACCAATTTACACTCAAAAATTGAATGCAAATATATTGGACATTGGCATTGTTCTGATCAAGAGATCATTGTACAATGAACATTTCCATTTTGAGCATAAAGGTCACACTTCCATTTTCATAAAGGAAACTTTATGTCAAATTGCATTTTCTTGAGCCTCGGAATTTTTTCCTTGCAGCAAACAAGTTCCCTAATCTCAGGCAAAGTACACCAACTTGAGCATGCTTGTAACTAGCCTGTACAGGCCATAGCTTGGTCACTTCACATCTTTGCTTTCAAAACAAGTCAAATGGACAAAAGCTCATAACTCACACACCTGATAAAATCAACTCAAGCAAAGTTTTCAAACAAGTTTTGCATACCCTTGTAAGCTAGAAGTACGAGCTTTTCACCCCTAAAGCATCCTTATACTCAAAAACCACATTTTATTGCAAAATAGGGCCAGTTCTGTAAATCACAAGCCACAATCAAATCCCCTCGTGCGTTTTGTCCCAAATCAATTCAAACACATTCTAAAAAATACACCTACGTTGTCCAGACCATTCACAAGCTATTGTAACTCCATTAACACACATCACCATTTTTGTTTGGAAGCTTTGCAGGTTGAGTTCTGTAGCATGATTTTGGCCACTTCAAAACAAACTAAGCATTGGGAAAGGTTCAGGGGACATCAAGCAAGCTCAAAAGAACCTCAGGCCCCATTGAAAGTTGCTGCATTGTCCAGCTCGAACTCAACTGAAACAGGTATTTCATGAACTTCTATCTCTCTATTTAGGTATATTTAGACTTAGGTTTGTGAATGAAAGGTGTTGTATTCATTGGCCTGAAACCATACATGTGCTTAGTTTTCATTTATATTAATCGTGCTAGGAGAATTTCATCCATGAACTTTATGAAAAAACTAGGTTAGAAATTAGGGCCAGAGAAATTCTCTCTGGCCTTTGAGAGTTAGATTTAATGTTTTATATGGTTGAAATCGTTGTTTGATGCTCTACAAGTTTCATGTTTTGAGTTTTGTCAAAAAAGCACTGAAACAGGAGATACAAGTTTGAACTGTCCATACGCGCGTTTCTGTTGGACAGAGGAAGAAGATGAAGTAGCTGGGGTGGGCCTGGTTAGGGTCTCATCACAAGGCCCTTGGAACTCAAGATCAAGCTAGGGTTTGCTTTGCTCAAGACACCTTCTTGCATTGTTGACCTAAATTAGGGTTTGAATTTGCGCAGGGATGTTTTGACCTATAATGCCCAAAGTGACTTTCATACTTCATGTTGGACTCATAAGTTTTCCCATACCAAGTTTCAAGCCTTGAATCAAATTTTTGCCCAGTCAATTGGACAGTTGACCTAGAAATTAGCTGTATTGGGGGAAAAGTCAATTGTGGCCAATTGACAGTCAAACCTCGTGAATTTTGACCCACGTCAACATTATGAACTCATATGAACCATTTGATCAAGTTTGGATCATAATTCCACAAGAAATTTGATCAGATCACCAAAAGGGCAAAATGGTCATTTTTAGGGTTTTGACTATACAAAGACAATTTTTGACTGTTTGACCTAGCCAGTGGAAAATCAAGCTCAACCATGGACTTAAGGACTCAATGACATTATCTTTACCCATTCAAAAAGTTCAAAAGATCTCAAATGCATAGGATTGACAGATGAATTTTTCAGTCAACTGATCAAAATTTGACTGTACACTGAAAAGTCAAACTTTGACTTTTTGGCCAAAATCAAGTGGCAAGGGTCATTTTTCATCAAGACATGTCAAATTATGAAACTTGTTCATCAAGAAACCCAAAATTGCAAATTAGGGTTTGAAATTGAAAATTTTCATAACTTAGAAATTTTCTAAGTTATGAAGTTTTCTTAATTTTTCCTAACTTTACCCCACATTTTCACCAAGATGAAAATGGATTCAAACAAAACTTACAACATGAAAGTTGTAGTCCTCCACAAATTCTACAACTTTGATTCACAAAGTGTTCTAAAAAGAAGCTTATATCTCAAGTTATGATTTTTGGAACAAGGGTCCCTAAAACTTTTAACTTAGAGAAATTTTGCCCTAGTTTAGGCAGGATTTTGACCCATCTTCTTGGCCATTTTTCACATAGTTCCACTTGGATTATTGAGTTTCATTTCAAAGATGGATTATAGTACATGTTGCAAGGTTTCGAAATTGTCCAAGAACTCCTCAAACACCTTTGTGGTTAGGGAGAATCGAATGCTTGAAGTTGGCAAAAACTCACTTTGTAACCATGGCCAATACATGTTCATACCGCTTGCCAAATCTGACCAAACTAGCTTAGTACATAATTACAAGCCTCTAAACCATTTTACACTCAAAAATTGAATGCAAATATATTGGACATTGGCATTGTTCTGATCAAGAGATCATTGTACAATGAACATTTCCATTTTGAGCATAAAGGTCACACTTCCATTTTCATAAAGGGAACTTTATGTCAAATTGCATTTTCTTGAGCCTCTGAATTTTTTCCTTGCAGCAAACAAGTTCCCTAATCTCAGGCATAGTACACCAACTTGAGCATGCTTGTAACTAGCCTGTACAGGCCATAGCTTGGTCACTTCACATCTTTGCTTTCAAAACAAGTCAAATGGACAAAAGCTCATAACTCACACACCTGATAAAATCAACTCAAGCAAAGTTTTCAAACAAGTTTTGCATACCCTTGTAAGCTAGAAGTACGAGCTTTTCACCCCTAAAGCACCCTTATACTCAAAAACCACATTTTCTTGCAAAATAGGGCCAGTTCTGCAAATCACATGCCACAATCAAATCCCCTCGTGCGTTTTGTCCCAAATCAATTCAAACACATTCTAAACAATACACCTAAGTTGTCCAGACCATTCACAAGCTACTGTAACTCCATTAACACACATCACCATTTTTGTTTGGAAGCTTTGCAGGTTGAGTTCTGTAGCACGATTTAGGCCACTTCAAAACAAACTAAGCATTGGGAAAGGTTCAGGGGACATCAAGCAAGCTCAAAAGAACCTCAGGTCCCATTGAAAGTTGCTGCATTTTCCAGCTCGAACTCAACTGAAACAGGTATTTCATGAACTTCTATCTCTCTATTTAGGTATATTTAGACTTAGGTTTGTGAATGAAATATGTTGTATTCATTGCCCTGAAACCATACATGTGATTAGTTTTCATTTATATTAATCGTGCTAGGAGAATTTCATCCATGAACTTTCTGAAAAAAATAGGTTAGAAATTAGGGCCAGAGAAATTCTCTCTGGCCTTTGAGAGTTAGATTTAATGTTTTATATGGTTGAAATCGTTGTTTGATGCTCTACAAGTTTCATGTTTTGAGTTTTGTCAAAAAAGCGCTGAAACAGGAGATACAAGTTTGAACTGGCGATGCGCGCATTTCTGTTGGACAGAGGAAGAAGATGAAGTAGCTGGGCTGGGCCTGGTTAGGGTCTCATCACAAGGCCCTTGGAACTCAAGATCAAGCTAGGGTTTGCTTTGCTCAAGACACCTTCTTGCATTGTTGACCTAAATTAGGGTTTGAATTTGCGCAGGGATGTTTTGACCTATAATGCCCAAAGTGACTTTCATACTTCATGTTGGACTCATAAGTTTTCCCATACCAAGTTTCAAGCCTTGAATCAAATTTTTGCCCAGTCAATTGGACAGTTGACCTAGAAATTAGCTGTATTGGGGAAAAAGTCAATTGTGGCGAATTGACAGTCAAACCTCATGAATTTTGACCCACGTCAACATTATGAACTCATATGAACCATTTTATCAAGTTTGGATCATAATTCCACAAGAAATTTGATCAGATCACCAAAAGGGCAAAATGGTCATTTTTAGGGTTTTGACTGTTTGACCTAGCCAATGGAAAATCAAGCTCAACCATGGACTCAAGGACTCAATGACATTATCTTTAACCATTCAAAAATTTCAAAAGATCTGAAATGCATAGGATTGACAGATGAATTTTTCAGTCAACTGATCAAAATTTGATTGTACACTGAAAAGTACAACTTTGACTTTTTGGCCAAAATCAAGTGGCAAGGGTCATTTTTCATCAAGACATGTAAAATTATGAAACTTGTTCATCAAGAAACCCAAAATTGCAAATTAGGGTTTGAAATTGAAAATTTTCATAACTTAGAAATTTTCTAAGTTATGAAATTTTCTTAATTTTTCCTAACTTTACCCCACATTTTCACCAAGATGAAAATGGATTCAAACAAAACTTACAACATGAAAGTTGTATTCCTCCACAAATTCTACAACTTTGATTCACAAAGTTTGCTCAAAAGAAGCTTATATCTCAAGTTATGATTTTTGGAACAAGGGTCCCTAAAACTTTTAACTTAGAGAAATTTTGCCCTATTTAGGCAGGATTTTGACCCATCTTCTTGGCAATTTTTCACATAGTTCCACTTGGATTATTGAGTTGCATTTCAAAGATGGATTATAGTACATGTTGCAAGCTTTCCAAATTGTCCAAGAACTCCTCAAACACCTTTGTGGTTAGGGAGAATCGAATGCTTGAAGTTGGCAAAAACTCACATTGTAACCATGGCCAATACATGTTCATACCACTTGCCAAATCTGATCAAACTAGCTTAGTACATAATTACAGGCCTCTAAACCAATTTACACTCAAAAATTGAATGCAAATATATTGGACATTGGCATTGTTCTGATCAAGAGATCATTGTACAATGAACATTTCCATTTTGAGCATAAAGGTCACACTTCCATTTTCATAAAGGGAACTTTATGTCAAATTGCATTTTCTTGAGCCTCGGAATTTTTTCCTTGCAGCAAAAGAGTTCCCTAATCTCAGGCATAGTACACCAACTTGAACATGCTTGTCACTAGCCTGTACAGGCCATAGCTTGGTCACTTCAATCTTTGCTTTCAAAATAAGTCAAATGGACAAAAGCTCATAACTCACACACCTGATAAAATCAACTCAAACAAAGTTTTCAAACAAGTTTTGCATACCCTTGTAAGCTAAAAGTACGAGCTTTTCACCCCTAAAGCACCCTTATACTCAAAAACCACATTTTCTTGCAAAATAGGGCCAGTTCTGCAAATCACAAGCCACAATCAAATCCCCTCGTGCGTTTTCTCCCAAATCAATTCAAACACATTCTAAACAATACACTTAAGTTGTCCAGACCATTCACAAGCTATTGTAACTCCATTAACACACATCACCATTTTTGTTTGGAAGCTTTGCAGGTTGAGTTCTGTAGCACGATTTAGGCCACTTCAAAACAAACTAAGCATTGGGAAAGGTTCAGGGGACATCAAGCAAGCTCAAAAGAACCTCAGGCCCCATTGAAAGTTGCTGCATTGTCCAGCTCGAACTCAACTGAAATAGGTATTTCATGAACTTCTATCTCTCTATTTAGGTATATTTAGACTTAGGTTTGTGAATGAAAGGTGTTGTATTCATTGCCCTAAAACCATACATGTGCTTAGTTTTCATTGATATTAATCGTGCTAGGAGAATTTCATCCATGAACTTTCTGAAAAAACTAGGTTAGAAATTAGGGCCAGAGAAATTCTCTCTGGCCTTTGAGAGTTAGATTTAA
The DNA here is from genome assembly GCA_948472305.1 of Vicia faba. Classification (NCBI taxonomy): domain Eukaryota; kingdom Viridiplantae; phylum Streptophyta; class Magnoliopsida; order Fabales; family Fabaceae; genus Vicia; species Vicia faba. The sequence continues at coordinate 623,841,242 of OX451739.1, forward strand.
TGTTTTATATGGTTGAAATCGTTGTTTGATGCTCTACAAGTTTCACGTTTTAAGTTTTGTCAAAAAAGCACTGAAACAGGAGATACAAGTTTGAACTGGCCATACGCGCGTTTCTGTTGGACAGAGGAAGAAGATGAAGTAGCAAGGCTGGGCCTGGTTAGGGTCTCATCACAAGGCCCTTGGAACTCAAGATCAAGCTAGGGTTTGCTCTGCTCAAGACACCTCCTTGCACTGTTGACCTAAATTAGGGTTTGAATTTGCGCAGGGATGTTTTGACCTATAATGCCCAAAGTGACTTTCATACTTCATGTTGGACTCATAAGTTTTCCCATACCAAGTTTCAAGCCTTGAATCAAATTTTTGCCCAGTCAATTGGACAGTTGACCTAGAAATTAGATGTATTGGGGAAAAAGTCAATTGTGGCCAATTGACAGTCAAACCTCATGAGTTTTGACCCACGTCAACATTATGAACTCATATGAACCATTTTATCAAGTTTGGATCATAATTCCACAAGAAATTTGATCAGATCATCAAAAGGGCAAAATGGTCATTTTTAGGGTTTTGACTGTTTGACCTAGCCAATGGAAAATCAAGCTCAACCATGGACTCAAGGACTCAATGACATTATCTTTAACCATTCAAAAATTTCAAAAGATCTGAAATGCATAGGATTGACAGATGAATTTTTCAGTCAACTGATCAAAATTTGACTGTACACTGAAAAGTACAACTTTGACTTTTTGGCCAAAATCAAGTGGCAAGGGTCATTTTTATTCAAGACATGTAAAATTATGAAACTTGTTCATAAAGAAAACCAAAATTGCAAATTAGGGTTTGAAATTGAAAATTTTCATAACTTAGAATTTTTCTAAGTTATGAAATTTTCTTAATTTTTCCTAACTTTACCCCACATTTTCACCAAGATGAAAATGGATTCAAACAAAACTTACAACATGAAAGTTGTAGTCCTCCACAAATTCTACAACTTTGATACACAAAGTTTTCTAAAAAGAAGCTTATATCTCAAGTTATGATTTTTGGAACAAGGGTCCCTAAAACTTTTAACTTAGAGAAATTTTGCCCTAGTTTAGGCAGGATTTTGACCCATCTTCTTGGCCATTTTTCACATAGTTCCACTTGGATTATTGAGTTTCATTTCAAAGATGGATTATAGTACATGTTGCAAGGTTTCGAAATTGTCCAAGAACTCCTCAAACACCTTTGTGGTTAGGGAGAATCGAATGCTTGAAGTTGGCAAAAACTCACTTTGTAACCATGGCCAATACATGTTCATACCGCTTGCCAAATCTGACCAAACTAGCTTAGTACATAATTACAAGCCTCTAAACCAATTTACACTCAAAAATTGAATGCAAATATATTGGACATTGGCATTGTTCTGATCAAGAGATCATTGTACAATGAACATTTCCATTTTGAGCATAAAGGTCACACTTCCATTTTCATAAAGGGAACTTTATGTCAAATTGCATTTTCGTGAGCCTCGGAATTTTTTCCTTGCAGCAAACAAGTTCCCTAATCTCAGGCATAGTACACCAACTTGAGCATGCTTGTCACTAGCCTGTACAGGCCATAGCTTGGTCACTTCACATCTTTGCTTTCAAAATAAGTCAAATGGACAAAAGCTCATAACTCACACACCTGATAAAATCAACTCAAGCAAAGTTTTCAAACAAGTTTTGCATACCCTTGTAAGCTAGAAGTACGAGCTTTTCACCCCTAAAGCACCCTTATACTCAAAAACCACATTTTCTTGCAAAATAGGGCCAGTTCTGCAAATCACATGCCACAATCAAATCCCCTCGTGCGTTTTGTCCCAAATCAATTCAAACACATTCTAAAAAATACACCTAAGTTGTCCAGACCATTCACAAGCTACTGTAACTCCATTAACACACATCACCATTTTTGTTTGGAAGCTTTGCAGGTTGAGTTCTGTAGCACGATTTAGGCCACTTCAAAACAAACTAAGCATTGGGAAAGGTTCAGGGGACATCAAGCAAGCTCAAAAGAACCTCAGGCCCCATTGAAAGTTGCTGCATTGTCCAGCTCGAACTCAACTTAAACAGGTATTTCATGAACTTCTATCTCTCTATTTAGGTATATTTAGACTTAGGTTTGTGAATGAAAGATGTTGTATCCATTGCCCTGAAACCATACATGTGATTAGTTTTCATTTATATTAATCTTGCTAGGAGAATTTCATCCATGAACTTTCTGAAAAAAATAGGTTAGAAATTAGGGCCAGAGAAATTCTGTCTGGCCTTTGAGAGTTAGATTTAATGTTTTATATGGTTGAAATCGTTGTTTGATGCTCTACAAGTTTCATGTTTTGAGTTTTGTCAAAAAAGCGCTGAAACAGGAGATACAAGTTTGAACTGGCGATGCGCGCATTTCTGTTGGACAGAGGAAGAAGATGAAGTAGCTGGGATGGGCCTGGTTAGGGTCTCATCACAAGGCCCTTGGAACTCAAGATCAAGCTAGGGTTTGCTTTGCTCAAGACACCTTCTTACATTGTTGACCTAAATTAGGGTTTGAATTTGCGCAGGGATGTTTTGACCTATTATGCCCAAAGTGACTTTCATACTTCATGTTGGACTCATAAGTTTTCCCATACCAAGTTTCAAGCCTTGAATCAAATTTTTGCCCAGTCAATTGGACAGTTGACCTAGAAATTAGCTGTATTGGGGAAAAAGTCAATTGTGGCCAATTGACAGTCAAACCTCATGAATTTTGACCCACGTCAACATTATGAACTCATATGAACCATTTTATCAAGTTTGGATCATAATTCCACAAGAAATTTGATCAGATCATCAAAAGGGCAAAATGGTCATTTTTAGGGTTTTGACTGTTTGACCTAGCCAGTGGAAAATCAAGCTCAACCATGGACTCAAGGACTCAATGACATTATCTTTACCCATTCAAAAAGTTCAAAAGATCTCAAATGCATAGGATTGACAGATGAATTTTCCAGTCAACTGATCAAAATTTGACTGTACACTGAAAAGTCAAACTTTGACTTTTTGGCCAAAATCAAGTGGCAAGGGTCATTTTTCATCAAGACATGTCAAATTATGAAACTTGTTCATCAAGAAACCCAAAATTGAAAATTAGGGTTTGAAATTGAAAATTTTCATAACTTAGAAATTTTCTAAGTTATGAAATTTTCTTAATTTTTCCTAACTTTACCCCACATTTTCACCAAGATGAAAATGGATTCAAACAAAACTTACAACATGAAAGTTGTAGTCCTCCACAAATTCTACAACTTTGTTTCACAAAGTTTTCTAAAAATAAGCTTATATCTCAAGTTATGATTTTTGGAACAAGGGTCCCTAAAACTTTTAACTTAGAGAAATTTTGCCCTAGTTTAGGCAGGATTTTGACTCATCTTCTTGGCCATTTTTCACATAGTTCCACTTGGATTATTGAGTTGCATTTCAAAGATGGATTATAGTACATGTTGCAAGGTTTCGAAATTGTCAAAGAAATCCTCAAACACCTTTGTGGTTAGGGAGAATCGAATGCTTGAAGTTGGCAAAAACTCACTTTGTAACTATGGCCAATACATGTTCATACCACTTGCCAAATCTGACCAAACTAGCTTAGTACATAATTAGAAGCCTCTAAACCAATTTACACTTAAAAATTGAATGCAAATATATTGGACATTGGCATTGTTCTGATCAAGAGATCATTGTACAATGAACATTTCCATTTTGAGCATAAAGGTCACACTTCCATTTTCATAAAGGGAACTTTATGTCAAATTGCATTTTCTTGAGCCTCTGAATTTTTTCCTTGCAGCAAACAAGTTCCCTAATCTCAGGCATAGTACACCAACTTGAGCATGCTTGTAACTAGCCTGTACAGGCCATAGCTTGGTCACTTCACATCTTTGCTTTCAAAACAAGTCAAATGGACAAAAGCTCATAACTCACACACCTGATAAAATCAACTCAAGCAAAGTTTTCAAACAAGTTTTGCATACCCTTGTAAGCTAGAAGTACGAGCTTTTCACCCCTAAAGCACCCTTATACTCAAAAACCACATTTTCTTGCAAAATAGGGCCAGTTCTGCAAATCACATGCCACAATCAAATCCCCTCGTGCGTTTTGTCCCAAATCAATTCAAACACATTCTAAACAATACACCTAAGTTGTCCAGACCATTCACAAGCTACTGTAACTCCGTTAACACACATCACCATTTTTGTTTGGAAGCTTTGCAGGTTGAGTTCTGTAGCACGATTTAGGCCACTTCAAAACAAACTAAGCATTGGGAAAGGTTCAGGGGACATCAAACAAGCTCAAAAGAACCTCAGGTCCCATTGAAAGTTGCTGCATTTTCCAGCTCGAACTCAACTGAAACAGGTATTTCATGAACTTCTATCTCTCTATTTAGGTATATTTAGACTTAGGTTTGTGAATGAAAGATGTTGTATTCATTGCCCTGAAACCATACATGTGATTAGTTTTCATTTATATTAATCGTGCTAGGAGAATTTCATCCATGAACTTTCTGAAAAAAATAGGTTAGAAATTAGGGCCAGAGAAATTCTCTCTGGCCTTTGAGAGTTAGATTTAATGTTTTATATGGTTGAAATCGTTGTTTGATGCTCTACAAGTTTCATGTTTTGAGTTTTGTCAAAAAAGCGCTGAAACAGGAGATACAAGTTTGAACTGGCGATGCGCGCATTTCTGTTGGACAGAGGAAGAAGATGAAGTAGCTGGGCTGGGCCTGGTTAGGGTCTCATCACAAGGCCCTTGGAACTCAAGATCAAGCTAGGGTTTGCTTTGCTCAAGACACCTTCTTGCATTGTTGACCTAAATTAGGGTTTGAATTTGTGCAGGGATGTTTTGACCTATAATGCCCAAAGTGACTTTCATACTTCATGTTGGACTCATAAGTTTTCCCATACCAAGTTTCAAGCCTTGAATCAAATTTTTGCCCAGTCAATTGGACAGTTGACCTAGAAATTAGCTGTATTGGGGAAAAAGTCAATTGTGGCCAATTGACAGTCAAACCTCATGAATTTTGACCCACGTCAACATTATGAACTCATATGAACCATTTTATCAAGTTTGGATCATAATTCCACAAGAAATTTGATCAGATCACCAAAAGGGCAAAATGGTCATTTTTAGGGTTTTGACTGTTTGACCTAGCCAATGGAAAATCAAGCTCAACCATGGACTCAAGGACTCAATGACATTATCTTTAACCATTCAAAAATTTCAAAATATCTGAAATGCATAGGATTGACAGATGAATTTTTCAGTCAACTGATCAAAATTTGATTGTACACTGAAAAGTACAACTTTGACTTTTTGGCCAAAATCAAGTGGCAAGGGTCATTTTTCATCAAGACATGTAAAATTATGAAACTTGTTCATCAAGAAACCCAAAATTGCAAATTAGGGTTTGAAATTGAAAATTTTCATAACTTAGAAATTTTCTAAGTTATGAAATTTTCTTAATTTTTCCTAACTTTACCCCACATTTTCACCAAGATGAAAATGGATTCAAACAAAACTTACAACATGAAAGTTGTATTCCTCCACAAATTCTACAACTTTGATTCACAAAGTTTGCTCAAAAGAAGCTTATATCTCAAGTTATGATTTTTGGAACAAGGGTCCCTAAAACTTTTAACTTAGAGAAATTTTGCCCTATTTAGGCAGGATTTTGACCCATCTTGTTGGCAATTTTTCACATAGTTCCACTTGGATTATTGAGTTGCATTTCAAAGATGGATTATAGTACATGTTGCAAGCTTTCCAAATTGTCCAAGAACTCCTCAAACACCTTTGTGGTTAGGGAGAATCGAATGCTTGAAGTTGGCAAAAACTCACTTTGTAACCATGGCCAATACATGTTCATACCACTTGCCAAATCTGATCAAACTAGCTTAGTACACAATTACAGGCCTCTAAACCAATTTACACTCAAAAATTGAATGCAAATATATTGGACATTGGCATTGTTCTGATCAAGAGATCATTGTACAATGAATATTTCCATTTTGAGCATAAAGGTCACACTTCCATTTTCATAAAGGGAACTTTATGTCAAATTGCATTTTCTTGAGCCTCGGAATTTTTTCCTTGCAGCAAACAAGTTCCCTAATCTCAGGCATAGTACACCAACTTGAGCATGCTTGTCACTAGCCTGTACAGGCCATAGCTTGGTCACTTCAATCTTTGCTTTCAAAATAAGTCAAATGGACAAAAGCTCATAACTCACACACCTGATAAAATCAACTCAAACAAAGTTTTCAAACAAGTTTTGCATACCCTTGTAAGCTAGAAGTACGAGCTTTTCACCCCTAAAGCACCCTTATACTCAAAAACCACATTTTCTTGCAAAATAGGGCCAGTTCTGCAAATCACAAGCCACAATCAAATCCCCTCGTGCGTTTTGTCCCAAATCAATTCAAACACATTCTAAACAATACACTTAAGCTGTCCAGACCATTCACAAGCTATTGTAACTCCATTAACACACATCACCATTTTTGTTTGGAAGCTTTGTAGGTTGAGTTCTGTAGCACGATTTAGGCCACTTCAAAACAAACTAAGCATTGGGAAAGGTTCAGGGGACATCAAGCAAGCTCAAAAGAACCTCAGGCCCCATTGAAAGTTGCTGCATTGTCCAGCTCGAACTCAACTGAAACAGGTATTTCATGAACTTCTATCTCTCTATTTATGTATATTTAGACTTAGGTTTGTGAATGAAAGGTGTTGTATTCATTGCCCTGAAACCATACATGTGCTTAGTTTTCATTGATATTAATCGTGCTAGGAGAATTTCATCCATGAACTTTCTGAAAAAACTAGGTTAGAAATTAGGGCCAGAGAAATTCTCTCTGGCCTTTGAGAGTTAGATTTAATGTTTTATATGGTTGAAATCGTTGTTTGATGCTCTACAAGTTTCACGTTTTGAGTTTTGTCAAAAAAGCACTGAAACAGGAGATACAAGTTTGAACTGGCCATACGCGCGTTTCTGTTGGACAGAGGAAGAAGATGAAGTAGCAAGGCTGGGCCTGGTTAGGGTCTCATCACAAGGCCCTTGGAACTCAAGATCAAGCTAGGGTTTGCTCTGCTCAAGACACCTCCTTGCACTGTTGACCTAAATTAGGGTTTGAATTTGCGCAGGGATGTTTTGACCTATAATGCCCAAAGTTACTTTCATACTTCATGTTGGACTCATAAGTTTTCCCATACCAAGTTTCAAGCCTTGAATCAAATGTTTGCCCAGTCAATTGGATAGTTGACCTAGAAATTAGATGTATTGGGGAAAAAGTCAATTGTGGCCAATTGACAGTCAAACCTCATGAATTTTGACCCACGTCAATATTATGAACTCATATGAACCATTTGATCAAGTTTGGATCTTAATTCCACAAGAAATTTGATCAGATCACCAAAAGGGCAAAATGGTCATTTTTAGGGTTTTGACTATACAAAGACAATTTTTGACTGTTTGACCTAGCCAGTGGAAAATCAAGCTCAACCATGGACTCAAGGACTCAATGACATTATCTTTACCCATTCAAAAAGTTCAAAAGATCTCAAATGCATAGGATTGACAGATGAATTTTTCAGTCAACTGATCAAAATTTGACTGTACACTGAAAAGTCAAACTTTGACTTTTTGGCCAAAATCAAGTGGCAAGGGTCATTTTTCATCAAGACATGTCAAATTATGAAACTTGTTCATCAAGAAACCCAAAATTGAAAATTAGGGTTTGAAATTGAAAATTTTCATAACTTAGAAATTTTCTAAGTTATGAAATTTTCTTAATTTTTCCTAACTTTACCCCACATTTTCACCAAGATGAAAATGGATTCAAACAAAACTTACAACATGAAAGTTGTAGTCCTCCACAAATTCTACAACTTTGATTCACAAAGTTTTCTAAAAAGAAGCTTATATCTCAAGTTATGATTTTTGGAACAAGGGTCCCTAAAACTTTTAACTTAGAGAAATTTTGCCCTAGTTTAGGCAGGATTTTGACCCATCTTCTTGGCCATTTTTCACATAGTTCCACTTGGATTATTGAGTTTCATTTCAAAGATGGATTATAGTACATGTTGCAAGGTTTCGAAATTGTCCAAGAACTCCTCAAACACCTTTGTGGTTAGGGAGAATCGAATGCTTGAAGTTGGCAAAAACTCACTTTGTAACCATGGCCAATACATGTTCATACCGCTTGCCAAATCTGACCAAACTAGCTTATTACATAATTACAAGCCTCTAAACCAATTTACACTCAAAAATTGAATGCAAATATATTGGACATTGGCATTGTTCTGATCAAGAGATCATTGTACAATGAACATTTCCATTTTGAGCATAAAGGTCACACTTCCATTTTCATAAAGGGAACTTTATGTCAAATTGCATTTTCGTGAGCCTCGGAATTTTTTCCTTGCAGCAAACAAGTTCCCTAATCTCAGGCATAGTACACCAACTTGAGCATGCTTGTCACTAGCCTGTACAGGCCATAGCTTGGTCACTTCACATCTTTGCTTTCAAAATAAGTCAAATGGACAAAAGCTCATAACTCACACACCTGATAAAATCAACTCAAGCAAAGTTTTCAAACAAGTTTTGCATACCCTTGTAAGCTAGAAGTACGAGCTTTTCACCCCTAAAGCACCCTTATACTCAAAAACCACATTTTCTTGCAAAATAGGGCCAGTTCTGCAAATCACATGCCACAATCAAATCCCCTCGTGCGTTTTGTCCCAAATCAATTCAAACACATTCTAAACAATACACCTAAGTTGTCCAGACCATTCACAAGCTACTGTAACTCCGTTAACACACATCACCATTTTTGTTTGGAAGCTTTGCAGGTTGAGTTCTGTAGCACGATTTAGGCCACTTCAAAACAAACTAAGCATTGGGAAAGGTTCAGGGGACATCAAGCAAGCTCAAAAGAACCTCAGGCCCCATTGAAAGTTGCTGCATTGTCCAGCTCGAACTCAAATTAAACAGGTATTTCATGAACTTCTATCTCTCTATTTAGGTATATTTAGACTTAGGTTTGTGAATGAAAGATGTTGTATTCATTGCCCTGAAACCATACATGTGATTAGTTTTCATTTATATTAATCTTGCTAGGAGAATTTCATCCATGAACTTTCTGAAAAAAATAGGTTAGAAATTAGGGCCAGAGAAATTCTCTCTGGCCTTTGAGAGTTAGATTTAATGTTTTATATGGTTGAAATCGTTGTTTGATGCTCTACAAGTTTCATGTTTTGAGTTTTGTCAAAAAAGCACTGAAACAGGAGATACAAGTTTGAACTGGCCATACGCGCGTTTCTGTTGGACAGAGGAAGAAGATGAAGTAGCAAGGCTGGGCCTGGTTAGGGTCTCATCACAAGGCCCTTGGAACTCAAGATCAAGCTAGGGTTTGCTCTGCTCAAGACACCTCCTTGCACTGTTGACCTAAATTAGGGTTTGAATTTGCGCAGGGATGTTTTGACCTATAATGCCCAAAGTTACTTTCATACTTCATGTTGGACTCATAAGTTTTCCCATACCAAGTTTCAAGCCTTGAATCAAATTTTTGCCCAGTCAATTGGACAGTTGACCTAGAAATTAGTTGTATTGGGGAAAAAGTCAATTGTGGCCAATTGACAGTCAAACCTCATGAATTTTGACCCACGTCAATATTATGAACTCATATGAACCATTTTATCAAGTTTGGATCATAATTCCACAAGAAATTTGATCAGATCATCAAAAGGGCAAAATGGTCATTTTTAGGGTTTTGACTGTTTGACCTAGCCAATGGAAAATCAAGCTCAACCATGGACTCAAGGACTCAATGACATTATCTTTAACCATTAAAAAATTTCAAAAGATCTGAAATGCATAGGATTGACAGATGAATTTTTCAGTCAACTGATCAAAATTTGACTGTACACTGAAAAGTACAACTTTGACTTTTTGGCCAAAATCAAGTGGCAAGGGTCATTTTTAATCAAGACATGTAAAATTATGAAACTTGTTCATCAAGAAAACCAAAATTGCAAATTAGGGTTTGAAATTGAAAATTTTCATAACTTAGAAATTTTCTAAGTTATGAAATTTTCTTAATTTTTCCTAACTTTACCCCACATTTTCACCAAGATGAAAATGGATTCAAACAAAACTTACAACATGAAAGTTGTAGTCCTCCACAAATTCTACAACTTTGATTCACAAAGTTTTCTAAAAAGAAGCTTATATCTCAAGTTATGATTTTTGGAACAAGGGTCCCTAAAACTTTTAACTTAGAGAAATTTTGCCCTAGTTTAGGCAGGATTTTGACTCATCTTCTTGGCCATTTTTCACATAGTTCCACTTGGATTATTGAGTTGAATTTCAAAGATGGATTATAGTACATGTTGCAAGGTTTCGAAATTGTCAAAGAACTCCTCAAACACCTTTGTGGTTAGGGAGAATCGAATGCTTGAAGTTGGCAAAAACTCACTTTGTAACTATGGCCAATACATGTTCATACCACTTGCCAAATCTGACCAAACTAGCTTAGTACATAATTAGAAGCCTCTAAACCAATTTACACTCAAAAATTGAATGCAAATATATTGGACATTGGCATTGTTCTGATCAAGAGATCATTGTACAATGAACATTTCCATTTTGAGCATAAAGGTCACACTTCCATTTTCATAAAGGGAACTTTATGTCAAATTGCATTTTCTTGAGCCTCTGAATTTTTTCCTTGCAGCAAACAAGTTCCCTAATCTCAGGCATAGTACACCAACTTGAGCATGCTTGTAACTAGCCTGTACAGGCCATAGCTTGGTCACTTCACATCTTTGCTTTCAAAACAAGTCAAATGGACAAAAGCTCATAACTCACACACCTGATAAAATCAACTCAAGCAAAGTTTTCAAACAAGTTTTTCATACCCTTGTAAGCTAGAAGTACGAGCTTTTCACCCCTAAAGCACCCTTATACTCAAAAACCACATTTTCTTGCAAAATAGGGCCAGTTCTGCAAATCACATGCCACAATCAAATCCCCTCGTGCGTTTTGTCCCAAATCAATTCAAACACATTCTAAACAATACACCTAAGTTGTCCAGACCACTCACAAGCTACTGTAACTCCGTTAACACACATCACCATTTTTGTTTGGAAGCTTTGCAGGTTGAGTTCTGTAGCACGATTTAGGCCACTTCAAAACAAACTAAGCATTGGGAAAGGTTCAGGGGACATCAAGCAAGCTCAAAAGAACCTCAGGTCCCATTGAAAGTTGCTGCATTTTCCAGCTCGAACTCAACTGAAACAGGTATTTCATGAACTTCTATCTCTCTATTTAGGTATATTTAGACTTAGGTTTGTGAATGAAAGATGTTGTATTCATTGCCCTGAAACCATACATGTGATTAGTTTTCATTTATGTTAATCGTGCTAGGAGAATTTCATCCATGAACTTTCTAAAAAAAATAGGTTAGAAATTAGGGCCAGAGAAATTCTCTCTGGCCTTTGAGAGTTAGATTTAATGTTTTATATGGTTGAAATCGTTGTTTGATGCTCTACAAGTTTCATGTTTTGAGTTTTGTCAAAAAAGCGCTGAAACAGGAGATACAAGTTTGAACTGGCGATGCGCGAATTTCTGTTGGACAGAGGAAGAAGATGAAGTAGCTGGGCTGGGCCTGGTTAGGGTCTCATCACAAGGCCCTTGGAACTCAAGATCAAGCTAGGGTTTGCTTTGCTCAAGACACCTTCTTGCATTGTTGACCTAAATTAGGGTTTGAATTTGCGCAGGGATGTTTTGACCTATAATGCCCAAAGTGACTTTCATACTTCATGTTGGACTCATAAGTTTTCCCATACCAAGTTTCAAGCCTTGAATCAAATTTTTGCCCAGTCAATTAGACAGTTGACCTAGAAATTAGCTGTATTGGGGAAAAAGTCAATTGTGGCCAATTGACAGTCAAACCTCATGAATTTTGACCCACGTCAACATTATGAACCCATATGAACCATTTTATCAAGTTTGGATCATAATTCCACAAGAAATTTGATCAGATCACCAAAAGGGCAAAATGGTCATTTTTAGGGTTTTGACTGTTTGACCTAGCCAATGGAAAATCAAGCTCAACCATGGACTCAAGGACTCAATGACATTATCTTTAACCATTCAAAAATTTCAAAAGATCTGAAATGCATAGGATTGACAGATGAATTTTTCAGTCAACTGATCAAAATTTGATTGTACACTGAAAAGTACAACTTTGACTTTTTGGCCAAAATCAAGTGGCAAGGGTCATTTTTCATCAAGACATGTAAAATTATGAAACTTGTTCATCAAGAAACCCAAAATTGCAAATTAGGGTTTGAAATTGAAAATTTTCATAACTTAGAAATTTTCTAAGTTATGAAATTTTCTTAATTTTTCCTAACTTTACCCCACATTTTCACCAAGATGAAAATGGATTCAAACAAAACTTACAACATGAAAGTTGTATTCCTCCACAAATTCTACAACTTTGATTCACAAAGTTTGCTCAAAAGAAGCTTATATCTCAAGTTATGATTTTTGGAACAAGGGTCCCTAAAACTTTTAACTTAGAGAAATTTTGCCCTATTTAGGCAGGATTTTGACCCATCTTCTTGGCAATTTTTCACATAGTTCCACTTGGATTATTGAGTTGCATTTCAAAGATGGATTATAGTACATGTTGCAAGCTTTCCAAATTGTCCAAGAACTCCTCAAACACCTTTGTGGTTAGGGAGAATCGAATGCTTGAAGTTGGCAAAAACTCACATTGTAACCATGGCCAATACATGTTCATACCACTTGCCAAATCTAATCAAACTAGCTTAGTACATAATTACAGGCCTCTAAACCAATTTACACTCAAAAATTGAATGCAAATATATTGGACATTGGCATTGTTCTGATCAAGAGATCATTGTACAATGAACATTTCCATTTTGAGCATAAAGGTCACACTTCCATTTTCATAAAGGGAACTTTATGTCAAATTGCATTTTCTTGAGCCTCGGAATTTTTTCCTTGCAGCAAACAAGTTCCCTAATCTCAGGCATAGTACACCAACTTGAGCATGCTTGTCACTAGCCTGTACAGGCCATAGCTTGGTCACTTCAATCTTTGCTTTCAAAATAAGTCAAATGGACAAAAGCTCATAACTCACACACCTGATAAAATCAACTCAAACAAAGTTTTCAAACAAGTTTTGCATACCCTTGTAAGCTAGAAGTACGAGCTTTTCACCCCTAAAGCACCCTTATACTCAAAAACCACATTTTCTTGCAAAATAGGGCCAGTTCTGCAAATCACAAGCCACAATCAAATCCCCTCGTGCGTTTTGTCCCAAATCAATTCAAACACATTCTAAACAATACACTTAAGCTGTCCAGACCATTCACAAGCTATTGTAACTCCATTAACACACATCACCATTTTTGTTTGGAAGCTTTGCAGGTTGAGTTCTGTAGCACGATTTAGGCCACTTCAAAACAAACTAAGCATTGGGAAAGGTTCAGGGGACATCAAGCAAGCTCAAAAGAACCTCAGGCCCCATTGAAAGTTGCTGCATTGTCCAGCTCGAACTCAACTGAAACAGGTATTTCATGAACTTCTATCTCTCTATTTAGGTATATTTAGACTTAGGTTTGTGAATGAAAGGTGTTGTATTCATTGCCCTGAAACCATACATGTGCTTAGTTTTCATTGATATTAATCGTGCTAGGAGAATTTCATCCATGAACTTTCTGAAAAAACTAGGTTAGAAATTAGGGCCAGAGAAATTCTCTCTGGCCTTTGAGAGTTAGATTTAATGTTTTATATGGTTGAAATCGTTGTTTGATGCTCTACAAGTTTCACGTTTTGAGTTTTGTCAAAAAAGCACTGAAACAGGAGATACAAGTTTGAACTGGCCATACGCGCGTTTCTGTTGGACAGAGGAAGAAGATGAAGTAGCAAGGCTGGGCCTGGTTAGGGTCTCATCACAAGGCCCTTGGAACTCAAGATCAAGCTAGGCTTTGCTCTGCTCAAGACACCTCCTTGCACTGTTGACCTAAATTAGGGTTTGAATTTGCGCAGGGATGTTTTGACCTATAATGCCCAAAGTTACTTTCACACTTCATGTTGGACTCATAAGTTTTCCCATACCAAGTTTCAAGCCTTGAATCAAATGTTTGCCCAGTCAATTGGATAGTTGACCTAGAAATTAGATGTATTGGGGAAAAAGTCAATTGTGGCCAATTGACAGTCAAACCTCATGAATTTTGACCCACGTCAATATTATGAACTCATATGAACCATTTGATCAAGTTTGGATCTTAATTCCACAAGAAATTTGATCAGATCTCCAAAAGGGCAAAATGGTCATTTTTAGGGTTTTGACTATACAAAGACAATTTTTGACTGTTTGACCTAGCCAATGGAAAATCAAGCTCAACCATGGACTCAAGGAATCAATGACATTATCTTGACCCATTCAACAAGTTCAAAAGATCTCAAATGCATATGATTGACAGATGAATTTTTCAGTCAACTGATCAAAATTTGACTGTACACTGAAAAGTCAAACTTTGACTTTTTGGCCAAAACCAAGTGCCAAGGGTCATTTTTCATCAAGACATGTCAAATTATGAAACTTGTTCATCAAGAAACCCAAAATTGCAAATTAGGGTTTGAAATTGAAAATTTTCATAACTTAGAAATTTTCTAAGTTATGAAATTTTCTTAATTTTTCCTAACTTTACTCCATATTTTCACCAAGATGCAAATGGATTCAAACAAAACTTACAACATGAAAGTTGTAGTCCTCCACAAATACTACAACTTTGATTCACAAAGTTTTCTCAAAAGAAGCTTATATCTCAAGTTATGATTTTTGGAACAAGGGTCCCTAAAACTTTTAACTTAGAGAAATTTTGCCCTAGTTTAGGCAGGATTTTGACCCATCTTCTTGGCCATTTTTCACATAGTTACACTTGGATTATTGAGTTTCATTTCAAATATGGATTATAGTACATGTTTCAATCTTTCCAAATTATCCAAGAACTCCTCAAACACCTTTGTGGTTAGGGAGTATCGAATGCTTGAAGTTGGCAAAAACTCACTTTGTTACCATGGCCAATACATGTTCATACCACTTGCCAAATCTGACCAAACTAGCTTAGTACATAATTACAGGCCTATAAACCAATTTACACTCAAAAATTGAATGCAAATATATTGGACATTGGCATTGTTCTGATCAAGAGATCATTGTACAATGAACATTTCCATTTTGAGCATAAAGGTCATACTTCCATTTTCATAATGGGAACTTTATGTCAAATTGCATTTTCTTGAGCCTTGGACTTTTTTCCTTGCAGCAAACAAGTTCCCTAATCTCAGGCACAGTACACCAACTTGAGCATGCTTGTAACTAGCCTGTACAGGCCATAGCTTGGTCACTTCACATCTTTGCTTTCAAAACAAGTCAAATGGACAAAAGCTCATAACTCACACACCTAATAAAATCAACTCAAGCAAAGTTTTAAAACAAGTTTTGCATACCCTTGTAAGCTAGAAGTACGAGCTTTTCACCCCTAAAGAACCCTTATACTCAAAAAACACATTTTCTTGCAAAATAGGGCCAGTTCTGCAAATCACAAGCCACTATCAAATCCCCTCGTGCGTTTTGTCCCAAATCACTTCAAACACATTCTAAAAAACACACCTACGTTGTCCAGACCATTCACAAGCTACTGTAACTCCATTAACACACATCACCATTTTTGTTTGGAAGCTTTGCAAGTTGAGTTCTGTAGCACGATTTAGGCCACTTCAAAACAAACTAAGCATTGGGAAAGGTTCAGGGGACATCAAGTAAGCTCAAAAGAACCTCAGGCCCCATTGAAAGTTGCTGCATTGTCCAGCTTGAACTCAACTGAAACAGGTATTTCATGAACTTCTATCTCTCTATTTAGGTTTATTTAGACTTAGGTTTCTGAATGAAAGATGTTGTATTCATTACCCTGAAACCATACATGTGCTTAGTTTTCATTTATATTAATCGTGCTAGGAGAATATCATCCATGAACTTTCGAAAAAAAATAGGTTAGAAATTAGGGCCAGAGAAATTCTCTCTGGCCTTTGAGAGTTAGATTTATTGTTTTATATGGTTGAAATCGTTGTTTGATGCTTTACAAGTTTCATGTTTTGAGTTTTGTCAAAAAAGCGCTGAAACAGGAGATACAAGTTTGAATTGGCCATGCGCGTGTTTCTGTTGGACAGGGGAAGAAGATGAAGTAGCTGGGCTAGGCCTGGTTAGGGTCTCATCACAAGGCCCTTGGAACTCAAGATCAAGCTAGGGTTTGCTCTGCTCAAGACACCTCCTTGCACTGTTGACCTAAATTAGGGTTTGAATTTGCGCATGGATGTTTTGACCTATAATGCCCAAAGTGACTTTCATACTTCATGTTGGACTCATAAGTTTTCCCATACCAAGTTTCAAGCCTTG
Source organism: Vicia faba (assembly GCA_948472305.1). Classification (NCBI taxonomy): domain Eukaryota; kingdom Viridiplantae; phylum Streptophyta; class Magnoliopsida; order Fabales; family Fabaceae; genus Vicia; species Vicia faba. The sequence goes on from OX451739.1 coordinate 623,857,779, forward strand.
AATCAAATTTTTGCCCAGTCAATTGGACAGTTGACCTAGAAATTAGCTGTATTGGGGAAAAAGTCAATTGTGGCCAATTGACAGTCAAACCTCATGAATTTTGACCCACGTCAACATTATGAACTCATATGAACAATTTGATCAAGTTTGGATCATAATTCCACAAGAAATTTGATCAGATCACCAAAAGGGCAAAATGGTCATTTTTAGGGTTTTGACTATACAAAGAAATTTTTTGACTGTTTGACCTAGCCAATGGAAAATCAAGCTCAACCATGGACTCAAGGACTCAATTACATTATCTTGACCCATTCAACAAGTTCAAAAGATCTCAAATGCATAGGATTGACAGATGAATTTTTCAGTCAACTGATCAAAATTTGACTGTACACTGAAAAGTCAAACTTTGACTTTTTGGCCAAAATCAAGTTCCAAGGGTCATTTTTCATTAAGACATGTCAAATTATGAAACTTGTTCATCAAGAAACCCAAAATTACAAATTAGGGTTTGAAATTGAAAATTTTCATAACTTAGAAATTTTCTAAGTTATGAAATTTTCTTAATTTTTCCTAAATTTACCCCATATTTTCACCAAGATGAAAATGGATTCAAACAAAACTTACAACATGAAAGTTGTAGTCCTCCACAAATTCTACAACTTTGACACACAAAGTTTTCTCAAAAGAAGCTTATATCTCAAGTTATGATTTTTGGAACAAGGGTCCCTAAAACTTTTAACTTAGAGAAATTTTAGCCTAGTTTAGGCAGGATTTTGACCCATCTTCTTGGCCATTTTTCACATAGTTCCACTTGGATTATTGAGTTTCATTTCAAATATGGATTATAGTACATGTTTCAAGATTTCCAAATTATCCAAGAACTCCTCAAACACCTTTGTGGTTAGGGAGAATCGAATGCTTGAAGTTGGCAAAAACTCACTTTGTAACCATGGCCAATACATGTTCATACCACTTGCCAAATCTAACCAAACTAGCTTAGTACATAATTACAGGCCTATAAACCAATTTACACTCAAAAATTGAATGCAAATATATTGGACATTGGCATTGTTCTGATCAAGAGATCACTGTACAATGAACATTTCCATTTTGAGCATAAAGGTCACACTTCCATTTTCATAAAGGGAACTTTATGTCAAATTGCATTTTCTTGAGCCTTGGACTTTTTTCCTTGCAGCAAACAAGTTCCCTAATCTCAGGCATAGTACACCAACTTGAGCATGCTTGTAACTAGCTTGTACAGGCCATAGCTTGGTCACTTCACATCTTTGCTTTCAAAACAAGTCAAATGGACAAAACTCATAACTCACACACCTGATAAAATCGACTCAAGCAAAGTTTTCAAACAAGTTTTGCATACCCTTGTAAGCTAGAAGTACGAGCTATTCACCCCTAAAGCACCCTTATACTCAAAAACCACATTTTCTTGCAAAATAGGGCCAGTTCTGCAAATCATAAGCCACAATCAAATCCCCTCGTGCGTTTTGTCCCAAATCACTTTAAACACATTCTAAACAAAACACCTAAGCTGTCCAGACCATTCACAAGCTACTGTAACTCCATTAACACACATCACCATTTTTGTTTGGAAGCTTTGCAGGTTGAGTTCTGTAGCATGATTTAGGCCACTTCAAAACAAACTAAGCATTGGGAAAGGTTCAGGGGACATCAAGCAAGCTAAAAAGAACCTGAGGCCCCATTGAAAGTTGCTGCATTGTCCAGCTCTAACTCAACTGAAACAGGTATTTCATGAACTTCTATCTCTCTATTTAGGTATATTTAGACTTAGGTTTGTGAATGAAAGATGTTGTATTCATTGCCCTGAAACCATACATGTGCTTAGTTTTCATTTATATTAATCGTGCAAGGAGAATTTCATCCATGAACTTTCTGAAAAAAACTAGGTTAGAAATTAGGGCCAGAGAAATTCTCTCTGGCCTTTGAGAGTTAGATTTAATGTTTTATATGGTTGAAATCATTGTTTGAGGCTCTACAAGTTTCATGTTTTGAGTTTTGCCAAAAAAGCGCTGAAACAGGAGATACAAGTTTGAACTGGCCATGCGCGCGTTTCTGTTGGATAGAGGAAGAAGATGAAGTAGTTGGGTTGGGCCTGGTTAGGGTCTCATCACAAGGCCCTTGGAACTCAAGATCAAGCTAGGGTTTGCTCTGCTCAAGACACCTCCTTGCACTGTTGACCTAAATTAGGGTTTGAATTTGCGCAGGGATGTTTTGACCTATAATGCCCAAAGTGACTTTCATACTTCATGTTGTACTCATAAGTTTTCCCATACCAAGTTTCAAGCCTTGAATCAAATTTTTGCCCAGTCAATTGGACAGTTGACCTAGAAATTAGCTGTATTGGGGAAAAAAGTCAATTGTGCCCAATTGACAGTCAAACCTCTTGAATTTTAACCCACGTCAACATTATGAACTCATATGAACCATTTGATCAAGTTTGGATCATAATTCCACAAGAAATTTGATCAGATCACCAAAAGGGCAAAATGGTCATTTTTAGGGTTTTGACTATACAAAGACAATTTTTGACTAATTGACCTAGCCAATGGAAAATTAAGCTCAACCATGGACTCAAGGACTCAATGACATTATCTTTACCCATTCAATAAGTTCAAAAGATCTCAAATGCATAGGATTGACAGATAAATTTTTCAGTCAACTGATCAAAATTTGACTGTACACTGAAAAGTCAAACTTTGACTTTTTGGCCAAAATCAAGTGGCAAGGGTCATTTTTCATCAAGACATGTCAAATTATGAAACTTGTTCATCAAGAAACCCAAAATTGCAAATTAGGGTTTGAAATTGAAAATTTTCATAACTTAGAATTTTTCTAAGTTATGAAATTTTCTTAATTTTTCCTAACTTTACCCCACATTTTCACCAAGATGAAAATGGATTCAAACAAAACTTACAACATGAAAGTTGTAGTCCTCCACAAATTCTACAACTTTTATTCACAAAGTTTTCTCAAAAGAAGCTTATATCTCAAGTTATGATTTTTGGAACAAGGGTCCCTAAAACTTTTAACTTAGAGAAATTTTGCCCTAGTTTAGGCAGGATTTTGACCCATCTTCTTGGCCATTTTTCACATAGTTCCACTTGGATTATTGAGTTTAATTTCAAATATGGATTATAGTACATGTTGCAAGCTTTCCAAATTGTCCAAGAACTCCTCAAACACCTTTGTGGTTAGGGAGAATCGAATGCTTGAAGTTGGCAAAAACTCACTTTGTAACCATGGCCAATACATGTTCATACCACTTGCCAAATCTGACCAAACTAGCTTAGTACATAATTACAGGCCTCTAAACCAATTTACACTCAAAAATTGAATGCAAATATATTGGACATTGGCATTGTTCTGATCAAGAGATCATTGTACAATGAACATTTCCATTTTGAGCATAAAGGTCACACTTCCATTTTCATAAAGGGAACTTTATGTCAAATTGCATTTTCTTGAGCCTTGGACTTTTTTCCTTGCAGCAAACAAGTTCCCTAATCTCAGGCATAGTACACCAACTTGAGCATGCTTGTAACTAGCCTGTACAGGCCATAGCTTGGTTACTTCACATCTTTGCTTTCAAAACAAGTCAAATGGACAAAAGCTTATAACTCACACACCTGATAAAATCAACTCAAGCAAAGTTTTCAAACAAGTTTTGCATACCCTTGTAAGCTAGAAGTACGAGCTTTTCACCCCTAAAGCACCCTTATACTCAAAAACCACATTTTCTTGCAAAACAGGGCCAGTTCTGTAAATCACAAGCCACAATCAAATCCCCTCGTGCGTTTTGTCCCAAATCACTTCAAACACATTCTAAACAATACACCTAAGTTGTCCAAACCATTCACAGGCTACTGTAACTCCATTAACACACATCACCATTTTTGTTTGGAAGCTTTGCAGGTTGAGTTCTGTAGCACGATTCAGGCAACTTCAAAACAAACTAAGCATTGGGAAAGGTTCAGGGGACATCAAGCAAGCTCAAAAGAACCTCAGGCCCCATTGAAAGTTACTGCATTGTCCAGCTCGAACTCAACTGAAACTGGTATTTCATGAACTTCTATCTCTCTATTTAGGTATATTTAGATTTAGGTTTGTGAATGAAAGATGTTGTATTCATTGCCCTGAAACCATACATGTGCTTAGTTTTCATTTATATTAATCGTGCTAGGAGAATTTCATCCATGAACTTTCTGAAAAAACTAGGTTAGAAATTAGGGCCAGAGAAATTCTCTCTGGCCTTTGAGAGTTAGATTTAATGTTTTATATGGTTGAAATCGTTGTTTGATGCTCTACAAGTTTCATGTTTTGAGTTTTGTCAAAAAAGCGCTGAAACAGGAGATACAAGTTTGAACTGGCCATGCGCGCGTTTCAGTTGGACAGAGGAAGAAGATGAAGTAGCTGGGTTGGGCCTGGTTATTTCCTACTTTTGACACCCCCATTTTCAGTTTCACACCCCCTGGCCCATTTCTTTGTATATTTATTATTTTTGCATTTTAATTTTATTTCTGACTTTATTATTTTATTTTCAAACATAAAAAATGCCCCAAAAATATTTTCATAAATTTTTACATTTTATTTGGTAATTATTTTAATTATTTCCAACATTAAAATGTTTAAATACTTTATATTATTTTGTTAAAACTTAAAAATAATGTAAAAAATACTTTTATTTTCATTTATTATTTTTATTCACATTTGAAAATATTTTCTTGAAATATATACATTTTTCCAATATACTTTTATTTTTGTACATATTGATACATTTTTGCATAGAAATATTAAATAATACCATTTCTTTAAGGAATTAGGGTTTACCCTAAAAATAATTAAAATTAACTTTTACTTATTTCTTTACATTTCTTTCCATTGAAAATACTTTACATACCTAAAAAACCTTTTTTGCATAATACATTTTATTTAAATATTTGTTCACTTTGTTTAAATATTGTATATTTAAATTTTGATTGCATTTGATATTCAATTTGGATGTAATAGTAATTAGGGTTTTATATTTCTTGTCAAAATAATCCCCTATCCAAAATTGTACCCCCATCCCCATAATCATGTTGTAATAGCTTAGAGTTTAAATTCTCGCACTTTTACGCTTTCAATTATGCCATGATTAGAGAATTAGGGTTTGTATGCAAAATCAAAACCAACAAATAGTTTGACCTAATCAAAGATAAAAATGCATGAAAAACAAGCACAATGCATACTTGCACCCCTAGGGTTTCAATCCACTTGTTGCCTTCAAAAATGGGCCATGGTATGCATATTAAGTACTTTGGCAAAACAAAAACAAAACAAAAGATCATAGTCCCTCGATGACGCTATCTGAGTTGCCTAAACAAAATGATCAAGTCCCTCAAGAAAATGGCCAAAAATACTTGACACAATTGCTATCATGGTCTATACGATGACCCGCGCCTGTCCCGTTTAACATCCTAACACAAGGTTGTTCACCAAATACAATGGTGAAACAACACTGTTAAAAGGGTTAATAACATAAGAAAGATCTTTGAGTAAAATAGGGTAGACAACTCTTAGTTACTTGATCAAAAATCTTGCAAAACATCCTTGCCATTTTTAAACACACTTCACAACACAACTTCAAAAACAATTTCAAAACAACATTCAAAACATTGAAATATCTTTTCAAAAAGACAAACACCTTTGTATATATTCAAACAAGAATCATTACAAAGGTTGCCTAGACAAGGCCTCTTTTTCAAAGCATTTTCAAAACCACACGCGCAAAGCACCATTTCAAACAATTGAAAAGCAAAGGCAAGTGATCTAAACAAGTAACTAAGAGCCCATGGATAACCATGGATAGAAAGGGTGCTAATACCTTCCCTTTCTATAATCTACTCCCTGAACCCAAGAAAACATCTCAAAGGTCTTTCCTATGCTTTTTGACCTTTCCTTAGGATAAAGTAAAAAGTCGGTGGCGACTCTTGCTAAACCGAAACATTTGCGAACATAAACGCAAAATCCCAAGTCAGTTCTCCCACCGTATCACAATGACATTCAAAGTACCGAAAATGTATTCAGTGAGGCAAATGGTGCGTCCAAAAAAACATCTTTGAAACATGAGGAGCAATTCTATATTTTCATATTGTGTTTTTCCATCTCTTAGATGGAATTAGTAATCCTCAAAATTTAAGTGAGGCTTATTTTTGTTTTTAAAAAAAAAACAAAATTATATTAGATGGGCTTCTAGGATAGAAAGACGAGTTCGGCATGCCAAACATGCTTGTTTAATCCACAAAGATTAAGGTCTTAAGCCCATCCTTTAAAATATGTCCATCTCGCTATGTATTTTTGCGAACATGAACATTAATAAGTACTTTTTACAATTTTTAGTCTTTAGAATACAATATTCACATGTTCGTGTTAGTGCGTAAGACACTTTTAGTGAGGAGAGAATAATAAAGGAAATAAGGATTTTTATTATTGAATTGTACAAATAATGATACAGACTATGACTATTTATATACAACCTGTGATACGGTGGGAGAACTGACTTGAGTTTTGCGTTTGTTTTCGCAAATGTTTCGGTTGAGCAAGAGTCGCCACCGACTTTTTATTTTATCCTAAGGAAAGGTTTAAAAAGCACAGCAAAAACCTTTGAGATGTTTTCTTGAGTTCGGGGAGTAGATTATAGAAAGGGAAGGTATTAGCACCCTTTCTATCCATGGTTATCCATGGGCTCTTAGTTACTTGCTTAGATCAACTTGCCTTAATTTTCAATTGTTTGAAATGGTGCTTTGTGTGTGTGGGTTTGAAAATGTTTTGAAAAGAAGCCAATGTGGTGGCAACCTTTGTAATGATCCATGTTGGGATGTATACAAAGGTGTATGTCTTTTGAAAAGGTTTTCAATGTTTTTGAAAGTTGTTTTGAAAGTGTATTGATGTGTGGTTTGAAAAATAGGCAAGTGTTTTGTTTTGCAAGTTGGCAAGTAATCAAGAGCTACCTACTCTAAATTTCTCAAAGATCTTTGCCATGTTTTAACCCTTTTAACAATTTTGTTCCACCATTGCATTTGGTGGACAATCTTGTGTTAGGATGTGAACGGAACGGGCGCGGATCATCGTTTAGACCATGATTGCAATGGTGCCAAGTATCTTTAGGCAATTTTTCTTTAAGGGACTTGATCATTTTTAGGCAACTTTCGAAAGCGTCATCGAGGGACTATGATCATTTGAATTTGTTTTAGCCCAATGATACCTAACATGCAATATGGCCCATTATTGAAGGCAACAAGTGGAATACCCTAGGGGTGCAAGTGTAATTAGTGTTGTCCATTTTCATGCTTGTTTATCTTGAAGTTAGGTCAAACTATTTTGGTTAATTGATTTGCATACAAACCCTAATTCTAGCATGGCATATTTAGAAAGCTTTTAAATGCGAAAAATAAAAGGTCCTAAGTTATTACAACACAATATATGGGATGGGGGGTACAAATGTTCAAATGGGGATGTTTTAGCAAGAAATTAAACCCTAAACTATTACAATCCACATGGAATTTACAAGGTATTTAGTTACACAATATTCAAATAAAATAAAATAAATATGCAAGATGCAAAAATGATTTTTATATGTATGTGAAAAAGTATTTTTTATGTGTCAAATAAACAAAAATAAAATTAATTAATTTTTGGGATTTTTATGCATTTAGGGCAAAACCCTAACTCTACTAAATAAAATATATTTATTATATAACATATGCAATATTTATTAATTATGTACAAAAAATAAATGAAAAGAAAGTATATGAAAAAAACGTAATTTTTAAGCTAAATATTAGTAAAAATAAAATGTATTATTTTATTATGTTTTTAACCTAAATGTATTAATAAATACACAAATATTTATAATATTCACTAAATACTAAATATATGTATAGAAATAATAATATTTAATATTTACAAAAAAAAATGTATTTTTTATAAAAGTTTTTCAAAGGTAAAATAAAACAAAAGTCAGAAAATAAAAAGTATTTGTATTATTTTAGTATTTTAAATAAAAGAGTATTTGTGTATTATTTATATGTACAAATATCAATTTAAACAAATAAATGCCTAATAAATACAAAAATGGTTTGAAAAATATTTTTTATATTTTTAATATTATGAGAAAAAATAAATAAGTCAGAAATAACAAGAAAAGTCAAAAAAATGTTTCAAATAAGCACAATGGGCCAAGGGGGTTCAAAAGTGAAAATGTGGTGCAAACAAGAAGTCAACTCAGGCCCAGCCCAAGAAGACTTTGCCTTCAACCTCTGAACTTGTTTGAACAACCACCAACGCGCGTTTTCCTATCTCCAGATTCCTTGATCATTTGCCAAATCTTGCAACATGAAACCTGTAGAGCTTGAAGCAACGATTCTAAACATATAAAGAAGTCAATCTAACTCTCAGAAATGAGAGAGAATTTCTTCTCCCCCAATTCCTGACCTAGTTTTTGTTCAATGTTCAGACTCAAAATTCTCTAAGTACACATAACATAAACGAAAAGTAATGATATGGGCAGATTCAGGGCCATGAATATAACATAATTTCTTCACAAACCTAAACCTGAATGTGCCTGGATAGAGAGATAGGAATTCATGAACTTACTTGTTCAACTTGAATCGTATCTGGCAATGGAGGTGCTTTCAGTGCAAGGTAAGGATTGGTACAGCTTGCTTGAGGTCCAGGGATGCTATTCCAACCTTTAGTTTGCTTTGAAACCAAGTGAATCGTGTTATGGCACTCCAACTGCAAAACAGAAAATATGAAAATGGTTATGTTGGTTAGGGGTGTTACAGGTCGTGTTTAGGGCTTGGAACAGTTTCAAGGGATAGATTGGGATGTGTTTGAAGTGGTTTTGGCCAAGGCGCACGATAGAAATGAGCTAGCCAAGTCCAAGTGCAGAATGCCTTGTTTTTTGTGCAGTTTAATGGTGATTCTGTGTTTGAGAAGGTATTGGAAGAGGTTGTCTCGTGTTTCTGGTCAAGGTTGGTGTTTGGAATATGTACAACAACTTTGCTTAAGCTTGTTCTTGCTGGAATGAGAGTTGTTGTTTAGTTTGCAAGTTTTCTTCTCTCTTAAGCAACAAAATGTCAAGTTGTGTTTTAGACTGATGGAGGCCCCTCTAATGTGCTGCTAAGCTTGCCCTTGATCAGTGGGATTAGCTCAATAACTTGTGCCAAAGAGATTTTCTTTGTACCTCTTGATTTGCAAATTGACATAAAGTTCTACTTTTTCAAAAATGGATATAATGCTTTTTCTATTTTAAGACTAAACCTTCATGTAATGCTTAAACACATAATGCAAGGCTTGAACACAAGGGGTTTGCATTAAATTATTGAGTGCAAATGGTATAAAGGACCTGTAATCAAGGAATGCAAGCTGAGTTAAAAATTGCTTAAGTGTATGAACATGTAAATTGGCCATAAACAAAGTGAGTTTTTCCCATATTGCCAAATTCTATTCTCCCTAACCATAAGGTTGTTTGATGAGTTCTTGGACATTTTGGAAAGCTTGGAATGTTTACTACAATCCATCTTTGTAATGCAAATTGAAATTCCAAGTGGAAGCATGTGAAAAGTGGTCTTGAAGTTAGGCAAAAATCCTGCCTAAAATAGGTCAAAATTTCTCTAAGTTAAGAATGGTTTTGTACCCTTAATCCAAAAATTATAACTTGAGCTACAAGCTTCTTTTGAGGAAACTTTGTGAATCAAAATTGTAGATTTTGCAATGGACTACAACTTTCATGTTTTGACTTTTGTTTGAATCCAAATGAATCTTGGTGAGAAAGTGGGACAAAGTTAGGAAAAAATTAGGGTTTTTCATAACTTAGAAAAATTCTAAGTTATGAAAAATCTTCATTTCAAACCCTAATTTGTGATTCTTGATTTCTTGATGAACAAGTTTCATGATTTGGCATGTTTTTGATGAAAAATGAATCTTGACACTTGATTTTGACCAAAAAGTCAAAGTTTGACTTTTCAGTATACAGTCAAAAATTGATCAATTGACTGGAAAATTCAACTGTCAATCTTGTGCATTTGGGATCTTTTGAACTTGTTGAGTATGTCAAGACAAATCCATGGGGTCCTTGAGTCCATATGTGAGCTTGGTTTTCCATTGGCTAGGTCAAACAGTCAAAAATTGCCTTTGTGCAGTCAAAACTCTAAAAATGACCATTTTGCCCTTTTGGTGATCTGATCAAATTTCTTGTGGAATTGTGATCCAAACTTGATCAAATGGTTCATATGAGTTCATTATGTTGATGTGGGTCAAAAATCATGAGGTTTGACTGTCAATTGGCCACAGTTGACTTTTTCCTCAATACAACTGATTTCTAGGTCAACTGTCCAATTGACTGGGCAAAGTTTGGAATCAAGGCTTTAAACTTGGTATGGATAAACTTGGGAGTCCAACATGAAGCATGAAAGTCATCTTAGGCATTTTCGGTCAAAATATCTTTGTGCAAACATAAACCCTAATTTGGGTCAACAATGCAAGGAGAAGTCTTGAGTAGAGGAAACCCTAACTAGATCTTGTGCTCCAAGGGCCTTGTGATGAAAAAATGTTGAGAAAATGGGAGGGAAAATTTTGGGGTACAACAGTTGCCCCAGTTCAATCTTCTTGAACCTGAAGAGTTAGATTGGCAAGTTTGTCTTTCGTGACTCGAGGGTAAAAGGAGATTGGACACTAGAGTGCCCTGAAATTTGCACTCGCATGCTGGAGTATCAACAATGTGATGTCGGGAATGGGCTTATAGATGCCATTTGGAGAGATGGTGGATAGGGAGATGGGCTTATAGATTCCATATGAAGGCGTGACAGAACCTTGTCGGGAATGGGCTTATAGATGCCATTTGGAAGTGTTGATCGCATAAGAGATTCCTTAGCGAGAACTTGTGCACTTTGAGAAAGACAGATGTTTTCCTGGCTTATTACAGGTGTTGATCTTCAATCTCTTCATGCAGATATGCCCTGGCTAGATACAGGTGTCGAGTCTACAATCGGTTGCTCACAGATATGCCCTGGCTGGATACAGGTATCGAATCTGGAATTGTCGTCTATAGATATGCCCTGGCTGGATACAGGAATTGAATCTTCAAACTCTTCAGATGTGCCCTGGCTGGATACATGAATCGAATCTGGAATTAGTCGTCAACAGATATGCCCTGGCTGGATACAGGAATCGAATCTTCAAACTCTTCAGATGTGCCCTGGATGGATACAGGAATCGAATCTGGAATTAGTCGTCAACAGATATGCCCTGGATGGATACAGGAATCGAATCTTCAAACTCTTCAGATGTGCCCTGGATGGATACAGGAATCGAATCTGGAATTAGTCGTCAACAGATATGCCCTGGCTGGATACAGGAATCGAATCTTCAAACTCTTCAGATGTGCCCTGGCTGGATACAGGAATCGAATCTGGAATTGTGACAGTTGAAGGTAGTCGTCTTTTGGATTGTCTTTTTCCCTGAAAAGGCAAAACATCAGTTGTATGCAATGTCATTATGTATGAAATGCATGATGTCATGATGTTCAAAATGAGATAGTGTTGTATGCACTTTATCATGTATGTAAGCAAGATGTATGAAATGTGAAATGTTTATGAATGCATTTTCGTCTAGGAAAATAAATCCTTGACGACCGGCCGGGGAATTAAATCCTGGGCTGACGTTGAAGAGTAGAGTTCTTCGTTTCCGCTAGGGATGATGGTTGCAAGAATACACCGGTAGGACAAGATGACTCCGTTGGGGAATAAACTTGTTGGAGAGATTACTCTGAGGGGAATTACTCTGTGGGAAGAGATACTTCGCTAAAGTTTTGACGAGAGCTCCGCTGAGGATTTCAATGATGGACTCCGTTGGGGATAACAATGATAAACTCCGTTGGGGATTCTGTTGATAAGTTAAGTTGGGGAACTTTGATGAACTCCGCTGGGGATAGGAAGAACTTCGCCGAGGGAGATCTTCTGTGGTAATTAGCTGAGGATAACCCAGTTATAAGCCCTTGTGAGGAATAACTTTTGAATGAAAACGGGGAGGGACGTTCGTATTCTGCAGGGGATAAGCTTCCAGAGTCTAACGGGGATAAGCTCCAAGACCTGCTGGGGATATGGATTCCAATTCTCCTGGGGAGACTTCCAGACTGTACTGGAAAATGGTTCCACCGGGGGGTCTGTGTTCCGCCGGGGAACAATCTTAGATCAAGACTGCCGGGGATGCTTGCTGAGGAATGCCTATACTCTGCTGGGGAATTACTCTGTGGGAGTTGAGGTAACTTGGTCACATTCTTCAGTTGAATCTACCTTGGTACCCTGGCGGACAAAGCAACTAGACTGCCTGGACAACTTTACATTGCCCCTATTTCTGATGTCACCTGTAATCAGTCCTTTGTTTCGTATGCAAGTATTTATGAATTAGCAATTTAATGTCAAATGCATATATCAAAAATGAACATTGGACGTTCTTCGCAAGACAAAACAGAAAAAAGGAAAAACAATTGGCAATTTGTTTGGAAAAATGAATTTGTATTGATTTTGAAAATTGCCTGTAAATAGGCGTTTTTGTACAAGAGGCTGACGTCCTAGTATGAGAACGCCGCCGAATAACATAAAGTTTATACAATTTTGAAAAGGAAACAAAACAGCTATGTGAACAAAATTCCCACTGGGTTCCAACTATGCTATCGCCTTTATGTCTTCAAGCGTCTCATCACTTTGCTGCTTAGTTGAAGATGAAGCTGATTGATCGATGCCGAAGTCTGAGCCCGATAGTTGATGCCGAATTCTGGATGCAAGGTGATCCAATGAGACGTAGTGTTACGCTTTATCCCTAACTTTTTCCTGGACCGCCCTTTCGGGTTTTTAGTCCACCGGGATACCTATTTTTGCCCAAGCCGCCTTTTCAGGTTTTCGACTTGCCGGGTGTACAGATTCTTTTCATTTCATCCCTTATTTTTGCCCGAGCCCTTTTGGTTCGCCGGGAAGCCCTTATTTTTTCCTAGGTATGTCAACCTAGCGGGTCTTTTATTCATGCATAGTATCTTTTTACTATGTCTGCATTGGCGGGGTGAGGAAGGTCGTCCCCATCCATGGTGGTTAGAATCATAGCTCCTCCTGAGAAGATATGTTTAATCACAAATGGCCCTTCGTACGTAGGGGTCCACTTGCCCCGGGGATCACTTTGAGGGAGAATGATGCGCTTGATTACCAGGTCTCCGACTTGATACTCTTGTCGTCTGACTTTCTTGTTAAATGCCCTAATCATTCGTTTTTGGTACGTCTGACCATGACAGATAGCGGTGAGTCTCTTTTCGTCAATTAGGTTTAATTGATCAAATCGAGTCTGGATCCAGTCATCTTCACTCAAGTCTGCATCCTTCATTATCCGGAGAGAGGGTATCTGGATTTCAATCGGCAAGACTGCCTCCATGCCATAGACCAAGGAAAAGGGTGTTGCCCCGGTTGACGTACGTGCTGAGGTACGGTACCCATGAAGAGCAAATGGTAACATTTCGTGCCAATCTTTGTAGGTCACTGTCATCTTCTGCACAATTTTCTTGATGTTTTTATTCGCCGCTTCGACAGCTCCATTCATCTTCGGCCGGTAAGGAGAAGAGTTGTGGTGCTGTATCTCGAATTACTCGCAGAGCTCAATGATCATCTTGTTGTTAAGATTGGTACCATTGTCCGTAATGATTCTTTCCGGGACGCCGTACCGACAGATCAGGTTATGCCGAATGAAACGTGCCACGACGCTCTTGGTTACGGTGGCGTAGGAGGTTGCTTCCACCCACTTTGTGAAGTAATCAATCGCTACCAAGATGAAGCGATGCCCGTTGGATGCCTTCGGTCGGATCTCGCCGATCATATCAATGCCCCACATTGCAAAAGGCCAAGGTGCCGTCAGGACGTTCAGAGGAACCGGAGGGATGTGCACCTTATCAGCATAGATCTGGCATTTATGACAAGTTCGAGAATGTTGGTAACAGTCGGCTTCTATTGTGGACCAGAAATATCCTGCCCGAAGGATTTTCTTTGCCATGGTATGTCCATTGGAATATGTTCCGAATGTACCTTCATGTAGTTCTACCATGATCTTCTCTGCTTCAGTCTTATCCACACAACGCAGTAAAGTTGAATCATGATTTCGTTTGTAGAGAATGCCATTGCTGAGGAAGAATTTTTCCGCAAACCTTCTCAGGAACTTCTTGGCATTGACCGATGCGCCTTCGGGGTATTCTTGAGCTTCCAAATATCTCTTCACCTCATGATACCAGGGTTTCTAGGTTACCTCTTCGGCTTCAAGATCGCAGCAGTATGCAGGTTCGTCCAACTTCCAGATAATGATCCGGGGAGCCTCGTTGTCCCATTTGACTTTGAACATTGAAGACATTGTAGCTAGTGCGTCTGCTAACTGATTCTCCTCTCTTGGGAAGTGTTCAAAAGTTATCTCTTCAAAGTGGGGAAGCAAAGTCAACATATACTCCTTGTAAGGAATAAGATTTGGGTGTTTCGTATCCCACTCGCCTTTGACCTGATTGATCACGAGAGAGGAATCTCTGAAGACGCTCAGAAACTTGATCCTTAAGTCGATTGCAGCTTGAAGACCCATGATACATGCCTCATATTCTGCCATGTTGTTGGTGCAGTTGAAACACAGTCGGGCGGTGAGTGGAGTATGAGTACCTTTAGGGGATATGATCACAGCATCGATGCCGTTGCCCAAAGCGTTCGAGGCTCCTTCAAAATGCATAGACCATCGGGATCCTTACTCAGGTCCTTCATCCGGTCCAGGCACCTCACAACCAGTTATTACCATGATATCTTCGTCTGGAAATTCAAAGTTCAATGATTGGTAATCGTCCACAGGTTGGTGTGCCAAATGGTCTGCCAATACACTTCCCTTGATTGCTTTTTGAGTTGTGTATTGGATGTCATATTCCGTCAAGATCATTTGCCATCTTGCTATTCTTCCGGACAGAGCGGGCTTTTCGAATATGTACTTGATTGGATCCATTTTTGAAATCAACAGAGTAGTGTGAGTCAACATATACTGTCTCAGCCGGCGAGCAGCCCATACCAGAGCGCAACAAGTTTTCTCGAGCAGTGAGTACCGAGTCTCACAGTCGGTAAACTTTTTGCTCAGGTAATAAATAGTGTGCTCTTTTCGGCCAGACTCGTCATGCTGCCCCAGCACACACCCCATTGAGTTGTCAAGTACTGTCAAGTATAATATTATAGGTCTCCCTTCCACTGGTGGCATAAGAATGGGTGGTTCTTGGAGATACTCTTTTATCTTTTCGAAAGCGGCCTGACATTCATCGTTCCAACGTACTACTTGGTCTTTCTTCAGCAGCTTGAAGATTGGCTCACAGGTAGCAGTTAGATGCGAGATGAATCGGGCAATGTAATTCAATCGCCCTAGAAAGCCTCTGACTTCTTTCTCTGTCTTGGGAGTCGGCATCTCTTGTATGGCTTTCACCTTGGCAGGGTCCACTTGAATACCTTTGTCGCTTACAATGAAACCTAGCAATTTTCCAGACCTCACCCCAAAGGTGCATTTGTTTGGGTTCAACCTCAGCTTGTACAACTTCAGTCGGTCAAACAGCTTCCGCAGATGGTCAAGATGTTCCTCCTCATTTTGGGACCTTGCAATCATATCATCGACGTATACTTCAATCTCATGGTGGATCATGTCATGAAATAAAGCAACCATGGCACGTTGGTAGGTTGCCCCAGCATTTTTCAACCCGAATGGCATGACCTTGTAGCAGAAGGTGCCCCACTGAGTAACAAAGGTAGTCTTTTCCATATCTTCAGGAGCCATCTTGATCTGATTATACCCTGAAAAACCATCCATGAAGGAGAACACCTTGTGTTGAGCAGTATTGTCAACAAGAACGTCGATGTGAGGCAGAGGGAAATCGTCCTTAGGGATGGCCCTGTTCAAATCCCTGTAGTCAACACACATTCTGACTTTACCATCTTTCTTCGGTACCGGAACCACATTGGCCACCCACTGAGGGTAAGAAGTCACTGCTAGAAACCCGGCATCAAATTGTTTCATAACCTCAACTTTGATTCTCTCGGACATCTCTGGGCGCATGCGGCGGACCTTCTGTTTTACCGGAGGGCAGTCTTCCTTGGTAGGCAGGTGATGAACCACAATGTCGGCATCCAAACCAGGCATGTCTTCGTAAGACCAAGCAAATATTTCCATGTAATCATGCAGCATCTGAATCAATCGTTGTTTCACGCTGAGCTCTAGATTGGCACCAATCTTGACTTCTTTTCTATCCGTCTCAGTACCCAGATTTACCGTTTCCACTGGCTCCTCATGCGGTTGAATGGCCCTCTCTTCCTGGAGTAGCAGTCTTGTGAGTTCACCAGGCACTTCGCAATCATCTTCACCCTCGTCTTCGGCTAAGTTGATCGGATTTACGAAGTCATAACTGGCAGTAGCAGAGTCGTTACCAGTGAGATCCAGAGTGGATTGGAACCTGTATAAGTGAGTGTGTGTAAATATAGCTGTTTTGCAATATATAACAAAGAAAGAAAAAGAGCACAAGATTTGAAATGCAACAAACATCCAATGTTTTGATTAATGATATATGAAAATGTCATACAAAAACCCTCACAAATGGAGCCACGGTGCCCCGGGTAGGACACCGAGCCAATAAAAGTTTCAACATATTGTTTGTTACAAATTGAAAACAAAAGAGTTCATTACTGAGTGACAAAAGTAATGGGTGTAAAATCTTTTGTCGTCCAGTTGCTTGGTCCATTGTTGGTTGTCGGGTAGATCCAGCTGTCGAATTCTGCTTCCTCTACGTCATCCTCAATAGCATTCACTCCTGGATTGGTGATGAACACCGAAGGTTTTCCGATCCTTGCTTTGCGAACAGCCCTTTGAGCCTCTGCAGTGAAGCCCAGCCCAAACTTGTCAGTCTTTGGAGTGAAGTCAGGTAGCCGACCCCAGTTTGTGCACTCGCCTTTCTCAATCACAGCCCGGGCATCCTTCAAGGAAGCCATCTTCAGAGGAGGGTCTTCAATCACAGTTTCAGCTGACGCCAACGTTTGGGGCACCTCTTCAAAGTGTTGGAAGGGGGTTTCAATAAACTCCCCGTTCATCTCAATATACCGGAATGAATTCAGATGACTAACCATGTATTCTTCTTCCCCCTGCACAGTAACAATCTTCCCTCTGACAGGGTATTTGAGCTTCTGGTGTAGAGTGGATGTTACAGCCCTAGCCTTGTGAATCCAAGGTCGTCCCAGCAAACAGGAATAAGATGGACGAATATCCATCACATAGAATGTTGAGTCAAAAACTTGGGAACCCACACGAATAGGAATGTCTACCTCACCATGCACCATCCTCTTAGAACCGTCGAAGGCTCTAACAATGATGTTACTAGGCTTCAATTCCAGGCCCTCACAATCCAACCGGTCTAAGGCCTTCTTGGGCAATACATTCAGGGAAGAACCGGTGTCCACCAACACGTGTGCAAGAGTAGTGCCCCTGCATTCTATGGAGACATGCAGGGCATCATTGTGGTTTTTTCCCTTGGTGGTCAGATCGGCATCCGAGAAACCCAAACCATTGTCAGCGGTCAAATTAGCCACACAGTCAGTGAATTGATCTGCAGATGTCTCTTGTGGCACATGGGCCGTTTTCAGAAATGAAATCAAGGCCTTGGCATGGGCCTCTGAGCATAGCAGCAATGATAGCATGGAGATCTTGGAGGGAGTATGCCCCAACTGTTCTACGACGTTAAAGTCACTTTTCTTGATTATCTTAAGAATTTCCTCCATCTCTTGCTGGGAGGCTTCAGCAGCGGTCGTCTTTGGTGCCTCCGTCCGGGCAGGCAAATCGGTAGCAACTCCTTTTCCCCGAGCATCAGAGGACTCGGCGGCAGGGGTAGACATAGGAACTTGATTTGGAAGGGAAACATGCACACTTGCGGGTGTGATGATAAGAGGCTTTCGGATAACTGGTGGTGCAATGTCAGGCGAGAAGAGCCTGCCACTGCGAGTAATTTTGGCAGGACCAGTGATGTTACTGATACTGGTACCGGTGTTGAACTCCTGCTTCACTCCAAGCACATACACATTTGCCCCATAGTGCCAAGGGACAGCCTTGTCAGATTCGTAGGGGAGGGGCCCCGGAACAGTAATAATAATGGGTGCAACAGACATAATTTTAACTGGCTTCCTCGGGGGAGCCTTGGTAGGATTGTTGAAAATTGTGACGACAGATACTTCTTCAGCGGGAACAAAAGGAACAGCGGTCTTCTTGAACAGAATCTCCTTGCTATCCATCAGGCTTTGGATGCCTGACTTCAGCAGTGGACAACCGGTAGGGGTAACAGCACACAGGAGGCAACCCTTGCTACAACCCGAGAATAAACCGGCTAGCAACAAGTTCCTCTTAACAGTCAGTAGAGGGGTAGCAACATCATTCACAGAAACTGCATACAAGTCTTCATCAACAGCATTTACTCCATGCTGGGGCATAGGAGCAGTCACAATGTTAGGCCTCTCAGGCGCCTCAAACTGTATTTCCTTGGCATCGATAAGGTCTTGAACCTTATTTCTTAGGGCCCAGCAATCATCTGTAGTATGCCCGGGGCTATCAGAGTGATAAGCGTAATGGGCGTTGGGGTTGTATTTTGGAGAAGCTGTATTCACCACCTTTGGAGCTTCTTTGACAGTTACTAGGTTGGTTGACAATAGTTGCGGCAAAATCTGAGACAGGGTCATGTTAAGCCGAGTGTACTGCCTTTTGGGCCTCTCACCCCTTTGTTGATTGTATTGCTGAGGAGCAGCAACAGGCTTTGAAATTATCAATGCATTGACGGCTTGGAAGCGTTCTGGCTTAACTTGTCTTCTAGGACCATAAACAGCACTAGCTTCCTTCTTGAAAGGCTTCTTCTCAGTACTCGCGGAGGCACCTTTCTGTATCTTTCCTGACTTGATACCGGCCTCTATCCTTTCACCAGTCAAGATCAAATCCGTAAACCCAGCGGAGGAATTACCAATCAGATGATTGAAGAATGGACCAGACAAGGTCCCTAGAAACATGTCAACAAGTTCACGGTCAGTCAAAGGAGGCTGCACCCTGCCAGCCAGATCTCTCCACTTTTGCGCATATTCTTTGAATCCTTCGCCCGTTCCCAGTGACATACCCTGAAGTTGGGTATGCGTGGGAGCGAGGTCAGAATTATACTGATACTGTCTATAAAATGCGGTAGCCAAATCCTCCCAATGTCGGATACTGGTTCAATCCAGCTGATAGAACCACTCAAGTTGTGACCCCGAAAGGCTATCTTGGAAGAAATGGATCCAAAGGTTCTTGTCTGCAGTGTAAGGTTGGATCTTCCTTACGTATGATCTGAGATGCAGCTTAGGACAGGAAGCCCCATCGTACTTTGCAAAGGCAGGCGCCTTGAACTTGTGTGGGATCACCACCCCAGAAGATAAACCTAAATCTCTGAAATCATGCCCCGACACATTTTGAATCTCCATGGCACTTAAACGGTCCTCTAGTTGTTTGTATTTGTCTGCAGCAGGAGGGTACTGTTCGTCATTGTAATCTGTCTCGTTGTCAGAGACTGCAGGACTAGGAGCCCTTCCCCCTTGGGGACTGTCTTTCTCTGCAGAGGAAGTAGCTTGATCAGCCTCATTATGGAGTGTATTCCCAAACCTGCGTCCAGTGTTGAACAACGCAGTCCTCTTCTTCTTCTTCTTCTTTAGGAGCAGAGCTTTCAACTCTTGTTGACCTTGGGCTAAGCTCATGACCATCTCTTGGAACTGGGCGTTCTGGGCCTGGAGGGCCTTGATATCTTGTTCACTGGATGATTCAGGATTCATGATGACTGTTCCAAATAAACAGCGAAGAAGATTAAGCAACCTGTAGAAAAAGGGCACCTGTTATGCATATGATGCAATGAGATGCGTATGTTTTATGTTTTCAAAGACAAACGAGATTCAACTTTGTAGACAAAAGGGAAACACACTTCATTAGATTCAAACTTTAAATTGTTCAACAACTTGCCCTTAGGCATTACAGGAATGAAAATACTGAAAAGGAAATAAAAGCTGTAAAAGGAAATATTCAAAGCCCATCAGTGCTCCCATGGCCTCCTCTTCTCAGTATGGATATAGTCATTCAGGATCCGCTCTTCCTCCAATTGCTTAGTCAGCTTCTGGATCTTCCGTTCCTGTTCGTTGAACTTTTCTCGATAAAAATCCCGTTCTTCCTTTAGCTGCGCCCAAGATCTCTTCAATGTATCAAAATCAGTGGGTATCTGAGGAGGGAGGACAGTTGGAGGAACCCCATCTTCATCAGGAGATTCAAGAATGATAGGTCTGACAGCTTCGTATGGCATACTTAACTTTTGAGCACGGATGCGGACCCATCTACAATAGGGTTCCAATGGTAGAGAAGTCTTTGGTCCCAACTCATGTGGGTCAGCTTTGTGAATTCTGTCCCAAGCCTTAATGAATCCATGGCGTAGTTTGTCACTGTCTACCTGAAATTCAAAATGGAAGTGAGGAACCAACATCTCGTGAGGCCCTACTCTTCTGGCTCTTCCAAACTGACGGAGAGCTAAACATGGATTATAAGAGATTCCTCCCTGGGTACCGATCAAGGGAACATTAGGGTATTCTCCACAACGATCAAAAACAGCTACCTCATCCAAACCTCTAAGAGTCCAAGTGATGTTATTATCAGTGAGAGACATTAACCTATGAGCCCAACCCTTTCCTTCTTCATTCTTCAGCACGAACTTAGGAAGGTGCGAAATAAACCACCTCACTAGCAAAGGAGCACAACACCATGGAGTTCCCCATCCTCGGGCAGTACGAGCATAGAGTTGTTGCAGGATATCACCCAAAAGAGTGGGTACAGGATTCCGAGACATGAAGATCCTTATGGCATAGATACTGATGAAGGTGTCAGGATTTGGAAACAATACCAGACCATAGATTAAAAGAGCCAGAATGTCTTTGTACGCCTTAAAGTCTAAGTCATTCCAGAAACCATTAGCTTTGCCAACCAAAAACTTAACCAAAAAGCCCTCAACTCCACTTCTAGTTTCCCAGTTAGCCAATACCTCTTCTTTGGTAAAGGGAAGGACCGCAGCAACCTCTTCAGGCCTAAGAGTCTTCTCCCAACCAGTGAATGGAGTTTGCTCCAAAACAGGGATACCAAGCAAATAGGAGAAATCTTCCAGGGTAGGGACCAGCTGGAAGTCTTGAAAGGTGAAGCAATGATACAGGGGATCATAAAACTGGATTAGGACACTTATCAGTTGTTGGTCCCACTTTGAAGTGATCAAGCCAAGGAGAGAACCATGCCTCTTAATGAAGGAAGTAGTGTTTGGAATCCTATCAACCAAATCCTTGAGCAAAGTTGGTGGTTGAACAAAGTTGAGCCGGATAGTATTCCTACGCACGAGCATCATGATGTCCTACAAAACAGAGCAAAGATGAAACCCTTTTGTCTTTGAAATGGGTCAGCCCTTATACAGGATGCATGCAATGGTATGATGGTATGATGGTATGATGAAGCACACCACAAGCATTCACAAAGGAAAGCATGATAAGGCACACAAGTCACACAAGACAACCCTTAGGGTTTAGGCCAGCATGAAGTTTAGGTATTACCCTCTTTTAGTTTCGTTGGTTAAAACCTGTCCTATCAAAAGTAACCGGGTTCTAGAGGATCTCAAATCATTGACTACCCTCAATCGGTCATAACTCCAGCATCGCAACCTTTTCTTGCAGCCAGAACCATCGCGAGAGTTTAGCCTTAATGAGTGTAGCATACTGCTACTGTTCTATGGCCAAGTTTGGTCAATTTAGGGTTCTAAGGTCGATTGGTGTTTAATGACTCCTTAGAAGACCCATATTCTCCTCGTTGCAACACAAGGGATATCGGTACAGACTAAGGTGCCACACCAACGTAGCCACTGCTTCACCCATGTCGGTCTACGCCGGACAGGTCCCTCACAGATTATGCTACCTAAAAGGGTATTCCCCAGATCCGGGTTAGGATCTATGAAACTTCGATGCAAAGCCCACAAATATAAAAGAAAACAAAGCAAACAATTGAAAACAAAGGTGATCTAAGCCCTAAGGTTACTCCACTTATAAGAATTCCCCAGCAGAGTCGCCAGTTCTGTGATACGGTGGGAGAACTGACTTGAGTTTTGTGTTTGTTTTCGCAAATGTTTCAGTTGAGCAAGAGTCGCCACCGACTTTTTATTTTATCCTAAGGAAAGGTTTAAAAAGCACAGCAAAAACCTTTGAGATGTTTTCTTGAGTTCGGGGAGTAGATTATAGAAAGGGAAGGTATTAGCACCCTTTCTATCCATGGTTATCCATGGGCTCTTAGTTACTTGCTTAGATCAACTTGCCTTAATTTTCAATTGTTTGAAATGGTGCTTTGTGTGTGTGGGTTTGAAAATGTTTTGAAAAGAGGCCAATGTGGTGGCAATCTTTGTAATGATCCATGTTGGGATGTATACAAAGGTGTATGTCTTTTGAAAAGGTTTTCAATGTTTTTGAAAGTTGTTTTGAAAGTGTATTGATGTGTGGTTTGAAAAATAGGCAAGTGTTTTGTTTTGCAAGTTGGCAAGTAATCAAGAGCTACCTACCCTAAATTTCTCAAAGATCTTTGCCATGTTTTAACCCTTTTAACAATTTTGTTCCACCATTGCATTTGGTGGACAATCTTGTGTTAGGATGTGAACGGAACGGGCGCGGGTCATCGTTTAGACCATGATTACAATGGTTCCAAGTATCTTTGGGAAATTTTTCTTTAAGGGACTTGATCATTTTTAGGCAACTTTCGAAAGCGTCATCGAGGGACTATGATCATTTGAATTTGTTTTAGCCCAATGATACCTAACATGCAATATGGCCCATTATTGAAGGCAACAAGTGGAATACCCTAGAGGTGCAAGTGTGATTAGTGTTGTCCATTTTCATGCTTGTTTATCTTGAAGTTAGGTCAAACTATTTTGGTTAATTGATTTGCATACAAACCCTAATTCTAGCATGGCATATTTAGAAAGCTTTTAAATGCGAAAAATAAAAGGTCCTAAGTTATTACAACACAATATATGGGATGGGGGGTACAAATGTTCAAATGGGGATGTTTTAGCAAGAAATTAAACCCTAAACTATTACAATCCACATGGAATTTACAAGGTATTTAGTTACACAATATTAAAATAAAATAAAATAAATAAGCAAGATGCAAAAATGATTTTTATATGTATGTGAAAAAGTATTTTTTATGTGTCAAATAAAAAAAAATAAAATTAATTAATTTTTGGGATTTTTATGCATTTAGGGCAAAACCCTAACTCTACTAAATAAAATATATTTATTATATAACATATGCAATATTTATTAATTATGCACAAAAAATAAATGAAAAGAAAGTATATGAAAAAAATGTAATTTTTAAGCTAAATATTAGTAAAAATAAAATGTATTATTTTATTATGTTTTTAACCTAAATGTATTAATAAATACACAAATATTTATAATATTCACTAAATACTAAATATATGTATAGAAATAATAATATTTAATATTTACAAAAAAAAATGTATTTTTTATAAAAGTTTTTCAAAGGTAAAATAAAAAAAAAGTCAGAAAATAAAAAGTATTTGTATTATTTTAGTATTTTAAATAAAAGAGTATTTGTGTATTATTTATATGTACAAATATCAATTTAAACAAATAAATGCCTAATAAATACAAAAATGGTTTGAAAAATATTTTTTATATTTTTAATATTATGAGAAAAAATAAATAAGTCAGAAATAACAAGAAAAGTCAAAAAAAATGTTTCAAATAAGCACAATGGGCCAAGGGGGTTCAAAAGTGAAAATGTGGTGCAAACAAGAAGTCAACTCAGGCCCAGCCCAAGAAGACTTTGTCTTCAACCTCTGAACTTGTTTGAACAACCACCAACGCGCGTTTTCCTATCTCCAGATTCCTTGATCATTTGCCAAATCTTACAACATGAAACCTGTAGAGCTTGAAGCCACGATTCTAAACATATAAAGAAGTCAATCTAACTCTCAGAAATGAGAGAGAATTTCTTCTCTCCCAATTCCTGACCTAGTTTTTGTTCAATGTTCAGACTCAAAATTCTCTAAGTACACATAACATAAACGAAAAGTAATGATATGGGCAGATTCAGGGCCATGAATATAACATAATTTCTTCACAAACCTAAACCTAAATGTGCCTGGATAGAGAGATAGGAATTCATGAACTTACCTGTTCATCTTGAATCGTATCTGGCAATGGAGGTGCTTTCAGTGCAAGGTAAGGATTGGTACAACTTGCTTGAGGTCCAGGGATGCTATTCCAACCTTTTGTTTGCTTTGAAACCAAGTGAATCGTGTTATGGCACTCCAACTGCAAAACAGAAAATATGAAAATGGTGATGTTGGTTAGGGGTGTTACAGGTCGTGTTTAGGGCTTCGAACAGTTTCAAAGGATAGTGTGGGATGTGTTTGAAGTGGTTTTGGCCAAGGCGCACGATGGAAATGAGCTAGCCAAGTCCAAGTGTAGAATGCCCTGTTTTTTGTGCAGTTTAATGGTGATTCTGTGTTTGAGAAGGTATTGGAAGAGGTTGGCTCGTGTTTCTGGTCAGGGTTGGTGTTTGGAATGTGTACAACAACTTTGCTTAAGCTTGTTCTTGGTGGAATGAGAGTTATTGTTTAGTTTGCAAGTTTTCTTCTCTCTTAAGCAACAAAATGTCAAGTTGTGTTTTAGACTGATGGAGGCCCCTCTAATGTGCTGCTAAGCTTGCCCTTGATCAGTGGGATTAGCTCAATAACTTGTGCCAAAGAGATTTGCTTTGTACCTCTTGATTTGCAAATTGACATAAAGTTCTACTTTTTCAAAAATGGATATAATGCTTTTTCTATTTTAAGACTAAACCTTCATGTAATGCTTAAACACATAATGCAAGGCTTGAACACAAGGAGTTTGCATTAAATTATTGAGTGCAAATGGGATAAAGGACCTGTAATCAAGGAATGCAAGCTGAGTTCAAAATTGCTTAAGTGTATGAACATGTAAATTGGCCATAAACAAAGTGAGTTTTTCCCATATTGCCAAATTCGATTCTCCCTAACCATAAGGTTGTTTGATGAGTTCTTGGACATTTTGGAAATCTTGGAATGTGTACTACAATCCATCTTTGTATTGAAAATTGAAATTCCAAGTGGAAGCATGTGAAAAGTGGTCTTGAAGTTAGGCAAAAATCCTGCCTAAAATAGGTCAAAATTTCTCTAAGTTAAGAATGGTTTTGTACCCTTAATCCAAAAATTATAACTTGAGCTACAAGCTTCTTTTGAGTAAACTTTGTGAATCAAAGTTGTAGATTTTGCAATGGACTACAACTTTCATGTTTTGACTTTTGTTTGAATCCAAATGAATCTTGGTGAGAAAGTGGGACAAAGTTAGGAAAAAATTAGGGTTTTTCATAACTTAGAAAAATTCTAAGTTATGAAAAATCTTCATTTCAAACCCTAATTTGTGATTCTTGATTTCTTGATGAACAAGTTTCATGATTTAGCATGTTTTTGATGAAAAATGAATCTTGACACTTGATTTTGACCAAAAAGTCAAAATTTGACTTTTCAGTATACAGTCAAAAATTGATCAATTGACTGGAAAATTCAACTGTCAATCTTGTGCATTTGGGATCTTTTGAACTTGTTGAGTATGTCAAGACAAATCCATGGGGTCCTTGAGTCCATATGTGAGCTTGGTTTGCCATTGGCTAGGTCAAACAGTCAAAAATTGCCTTTGTGCAGTCAAAACCCTAAAAATGACCATTTTGCCCTTTTGGTGATCTGATCAAATTTCTTGTGGAATTGTGCTCCAAACTTGATCAAATGGTTCATATGAGTTCATTATGTTGATGTGGGTCAAAAATCATGAGGTTTGACTGTCAATTGGCCACAGTTGACTTTTTCCCCAATACAGTTGATTTCTAGGTCAACTGTCCAATTGACTGGGCAAAGTTTGGAATCAAGGCTTGAAACTTGGTATGGATAAACTTGGGAGTCCAACATGAAGCATGAAAGTCATCTTAGGCATTTTAGGTCAAAATATCTTTGTGCAAACACAAACCCTAATTTGGGTCAACAATGCAAGGAGAAGTCTTGAGTAGAGGAAACCCTAACTGGATCTTGTGCTCCAAGGGCCTTGTGATGAGAAAATATTGAAAAAATGGGAGGGCAAATTTTGGGGTACAACACAACCCTAATTGGGCTTGGGTCTACACAACTTGGATTATATTTAATTATTAAATCTAATCAAATCAAATCAAATATAATATTTTAATAAATCTAATTTAATATTTCAACACACCTCCATAATCCAAGTTGTCGAACATCCTAAAAAATAGTCAATCTGAACTACTCCTAATTTCTTTCTCAAATTCAGGAATTTATCAATCTTCAATCTTTTGGTGAAAATGTCGGCCAACTATGCTTCACTCGAGCAATGCCTTACTTCAAGTTCACCTTGATTTACCCTTTCCCTCAAGAAGTGAAACCTTACTTCAATGTGTTTACTTCTTCCATGCAGAACTAGATTCTTCGCCAGATTTATGGTTGACTTGTTGTCGACTTGCAATACAAGAGGTTTCTTCACTTCAACCTTTATTTCTTCAAGTACATACCTGATCTAAAGTGCTTGACATGCAGCATAGGATCCTGCTATATATTCAGCTTCACAAGATAATAATACCATCACAGGTTATTTCTTCGAACACCATGAGATTGGGGCACCAAATACTTAAAAGAAATATCCAGTTGATCTTCTTCGATCATTCTTATCTCCACACCAATCAGCATCTGAAAAATAATTAACTATTGCTTCTTTGTCTTCTAAATCTTGTCGAAATAGTATTCCACAGTTTATCGAACCCTTCAAATATCTCAGGATTCTTCTTGCAACCTTCAAATGTGACACTCTTGGTTCACTTATATATCTTCTTATTAATCCTATAGCGAAACCTATATCAGGTCAAGTGTTGCACACATACCTTAGAGATCCCACAATTTGCTTGAACAAAGTTACATCGAATTTATCTTCCTCTCCATTCTTCTCCAATTTTACATTTGGTCCGACAAGTGGGGTTGTAGGATTTGAATCATCCATTCTGAATCTCTTGAGTATTTCCTTGACATACTTCCTTTGATGCAGCACCATACCTTGCTTCGACATTTGAAATTGCATACCTAAGAAATAAGATAATTTTCCCAGATCAAACATTTCAAATTCCTTCATCATCATCTCTTTAAACTTTGACAAGTTCTAGTCGAATTGGGATTTGTCAAATGCAAATATGAGTATGGTGTCTATGTTCAAGTTCTCCAAGCTATTTCTAGTCACTAGCAAGTCACCGACATATAAGCAGATGATTTTTATATCTTGTGCTACAACCTAAACATAGACACCATACTCAGATTTGCATTTGACAAATCCCAATTCGACTAAGTATGAGTCGATCTTCTTATTCCATGCCCTAGGTGCCTGCTTGAGTCCATAGAGCTCTTTGTGCAACTTATATACTTTACTCGCTTCCTTATGAATCATAAACCCTGGAGGTTGTATGACATAGACCTCTTTGTCTAAAGGACAATTTATAAATACTGATTTCACATCTAAATGAAATATCGACCAACCTTGGTTGCATGCCAATGCTACCACTAGTCGAACAGTCTCCAATCTTGCTACTGGAGTAAATACTTCAGAGTAGTCGAGTACTTCTCTTTGAAGAAATCCTCGAGCTACTAATCTTGCTTTATGTTTTTCTATCGAGCATCAACATTATATTTCAACTTGAATACCTACTTTACTTTGATAGCTTTTGTATGTGCTGGAAATTCGACTAACTCCCACGTGTTGTTTCTTTCGATTTCCTGTAACTCTTCGACCATAGCTAACTTCCACTGTTTAGTTTTCAAAGTTGCGCTATGAACCAATTCTCCACCTGGTGTGACTTCATAATCACTCACCACTTCATAATTATGAAGTCTTGTTGGAAGAAATCTATTTCTTTGAGGCCTTTGGCTTGTTTTAGCCACAACCTCTTTGACTTCGACTGTGTCGGGAATGTCAGTAATTGCTTCCTCTTTAACTTTGACTGGATTCTCAACAATTCCTTCGACCTCTATTTCACCAATTTATTCATTGACATTGTGGTCAACAACAATTTTTAAACATTGAACTTCAGTCGAACTGATCATAGTTTTAAATGTCACGATCTTCGATAACGGAGATTTTAAGACCAAATTGTTCTTGGTGTCGAATAATTTCAAAACTCCATCTTTCATGACAACTGAGAAACCTTTTTCAACTAGTTGTCTAACTCTTAGCAAGTTGCACTTTATTCCAGGTACATAAAGCACATCTTTGATCATAGCTTTCCCTCCATTACTCATTTGAAAGACTATATTGCTAGTACCTTCTGCTTGCAACGAACTATTATCAGCAAGTTTTACCTTACTCTTCTTCGACTTGTCAAAATCTACCAACCACTCCTTTCGAACAGTCATGTGGTTCGAGCAACCTGAGTCAAGAAACCAGATCTTAGATTCGACATGGTTATCTGCAACTGCAGCCATAACCACCATACCACCTTCAGAATCATCTGAATCTTGGCGTGCAAGGTTCGCTCCTTCGTCCTTGTCTGTCGATACCTTGTCTTTTTTGTACCAACAATTCTTGACTACGTGACCGTAGTTTTCACAATTATAGCACTGCACACCTTTTTTATCTTCTTTTCCCTTTCGATAGTTTCCTCCTCCTCTTTTCGAGGATTCAGAAGCTCCATATTCGACCTAATGCTTGTGAGATTTCGACCAAGACTTCTTGTCCCGAGTCTTATCGAACTTGCCTTTGAATCTGTTGAAACCACCATCCTTTTTTTATGTCTGAGCTTACAGAGCCTGTATCGAGTCTTGCACTCCTTTCCTTTCGACGATCCTCATCTCATGCGCCTCCAACGAACCAACCAAATCTTCCACTTTAGTTGTTTCAAGATTGTTGGATTCTTGAATAGCTACGATAACGTGATCAAACTGAGAGGTCAACATTCTCATTACCTTCTCAACTATCATCTTATTAGTTATGGTTTCACCATAATCCTTCATGAGATGGACGAGTTTCTGAACCTTCAACACATATTCTGCAACTTTTTCATCTTCTTCCATCGACAACAACTCATATTATCGATGCAAGGTTTGTAATTTGACAACCTTGTCTTGCTCACCTCCTTCATAATACTTCACCAGAATATCTCATGCCTCCTTCGTCGTTTCAGTATGAGAGATTCTGTCAAAATTAGCAGCATCGACTGCCGTCTGAATGTAATAAGCAACCTTGTAATCTTTCTTCTTGACTTCGTTGTGGGCTTTTTTCTGTTCGTCGGTTGCATTTGCAGCCAACGCATGAACGCCGTCGGTAACCGTTTCTAGGGTTTCATGGAAGTCTAACAAGGATTGCATCTGTTTTTTCCATCAGATCCAATTCTTGCCGTCAAGCATTGGAAGAGAATTCAGATTGCCCTTATCACTAGCCATCTTCGCAGCGGTTGATTCACTTGCCCCTAAAAATACGATCTCTGATGTGAAATTCTTGAAAACTCGATCAAGAACAATAACCGAAAACTCTAGATATCAATTTATTAGTGTGTGAGACACTTTTAGTGAGACACTTTGAATCTACACAACTTAAATTATATTTAAATATTAAATCTAATATAATTTTTTAGTCGTCCAATCATATTTTTTTTTAGAGATGGAGTAGGGTTTTAGATTCATATATTCAATTAAACGTGTTGAGCCTTGCTGAAATGGACATGCTTTTGTAAGAGTGTTTTAGTAGCATATTTGTACTATCAAATTATTAGTTGTCTTTAAACAAGTTACAATGCTATAATATTTACAATACCTTCAAATCTAATAAACTCCTTCCAGCCCTACGACGTGTATGTTATCATCCAATTTATTAAATAAAAATAAAATGATTTAATGAATACTTTTAGTTTTGATAATAGTACAAAAGTAAAAACATCATAAAATTCTGGTTTCTTAAAAGAATTGAAGTTTTGCATCTTTTAGTGTCTCTCCCTACCTATGACATTTTAGCATTTCTCTTAAAACTTACACTATTTTATTTTTGTTAATTTATAAAAAAAAAGACTTCCTGCAATATTTCTACATTATTAGATTGTTTAATTAGTTTTGAAAAAGGAATAAAGTCCTTAATGGAATATGCCACTCAATTAAACAAACTATTAGTGCTTCTTGACTAATGATGACGATTACAAGTTCATGCCAATTTACAAGCCTAAATATATATCTTATCAAGCTTGAAGAAAGACACAAGCTTATGTTGTGACATAATTATGTCAACTTTATCCACAACACACAGAACTATACAACAATTTTATCATACCATAAAGTTTTCACCATACACAAACATGAAACCTCATAAGGCCACAGACAGAGCACAATTCTAATGTCACATATGAATCATCACCATCATGATCACTCCATGATTAATTGCTTGTGCCGATTGATATCATTCAAATAATTTGAACAAGTATAGTCTTCTAAATCACAAGCATCTAACAAGAGTGACCTCTGTGCTATTGATTTTTGAGTAAGGTCCATAGCCACCTCTTCTCCCTTCAATAGTAGCACAACCTATTGTTTCCGCGAAATAAAATGAGGTCATGATAGTAAATAAATATCAAAGAATAAGAGAAAAAAAATTTATTTTAACAAAAATGTTTCATGGACACCACTTTTCATATATAACGTGGACACGTAAAAATAGGGATGTTCAAAACCAAACCGGCTCAATAGAAAATCGCAAAACTGAACCAAACCAAATCGAAACTGCAAAAAATCGCATTTGATTCGGATGTATTTAGGTCATTTTCTTGCGAAACCGCACGATTCGGTTCGGTTTGCGGTTTGTATTTTACAAACCGAATCAAACCAAATAAAACCGCATTATGTTATAAAATGTTACTAATCAATATATATTTCTTTAATTCTTTAGAGAAATCAACATGTATTATGTGTATATTTTATCATATTTTGTATTATATTCATTTTAATTTACAAATCATAAAAAATAAAATATTATTCATTTATAAATATTATTTTCACAAAATATATTTTAACATATTCTTTGTATAATATTTATTTAAGAATGCAATCTTGTTGATATCATTATTTAGATTTAGATAAAATTATAATACGCAATTTTATGTATCAAATTATAAATTTATTTTGACAATTATAATTTTTTTTATGGTAATGTATGAACAATTAAATATAAAATTATATTTTTCTTTATATTTGTATGTATGACATAATAATTATTTTTGTAAAAAACCGAATTAATCCAAACCGCATTAGTTTAGTTTGGTTTTGTTCGGATATATTTTTAAAAGTCAACGAATCAAACCGAACTGTATATTTTTTTTCTTACGGTTCGAATAATTTTTTGCTTCAAAACCGCTCAAACCACACCGCGAACACCCTTATGTAAAAATATATCTAACTCAAGTAAAATGTTACTTCATTCTACGGTCAAAATTATGGTTAATTTAGTAAAAAAGTTTTAAAAAAACTGTCTAAATCAAACTGAATTGATAAATCGAACTAAATTAAAATTAAAATAATGGAATCGTTATATTTAGTAAATATAAAATTATATTGTACAAATAGTTTTAAAAACAAATTAAATAGTAAAAAACCAAACCATAATTAAAATTAAACCGAACCAAATCAAAATTAAAAATGAAAATATTAAAATATGCTTGAAAATTTTTATTTAAAAAATTCAGAAAAAATATAATGACAGGTTTGAAAAAAGGGTTCATGTTTATCAGCACAGTTATGTTTGTTACCTGATTCATGAATGGCCTTTTAGAGGACATGTGGTGGATACACATGGAAGCTGTTGCCATGGCAATCTTCATTTCAATTGGATCATATTGTTCTTCTAGTCTTGGATCTGCTATTTCTTTCACTTGCTTTGCATCCAATAACGGTTTAGCCTGGCCACAACACATTATAAGGACATGTTTTTTAATATAAGAACACATAATTTGTATGAAGTTGTACTATTATAAGTTAGAGTCTATAAAAATCTTGATGTAGCAACATATATAGCCTTCATTTGCATTATGTTTTTGAAGAAATGATGAGGGAAGAGGTAATGAAGACATACCCAGATGACAAGGCTTTGCCTGCTGTTGGAATCAACCGCACGTCGACCAGTCAGGAGCTCAAGTAACAATACCCCAAATGCAAACACATCAGTCTTTTCATCCACAAGTCCATGCATGAAATACTCTGGAGCTAAATACCTGCAATGAATCACCGACACTTTGATCTAATGCGTGATTGGTGTCTGATGATACTGATATGATATTGAATCTATTTTTTTTAAAGTGTTATAAGTGTTAATGTGTGAGTGTCGCGTCTGTGTCACAGCTTCATAGTTGAGAAGAAAATTTATAAAAACTACTTAAGTTGATGCAACCAAAGCCAACCCGAATGTGCCTTCTATTGGAAAAACAACATGGTGTGCCCACTTATCAGGAAGCCATTTTGCCAATCCAAAATCAGAAATCTGCAATTTATTTATCACAGAATAAATTTATTACAATGTCCATAAATAAATAAATATTATGAAATTTGAAGTTCTCAATTTTACATGTTGTGTACCTCAGCTTCATCATTATGGTTGAGTAATATGTTTGAGGCTTTGATGTCTCTATGAATGATTCTCCTTGGACAATCTTGATGAAGATACTGCAAACCTTTGGCCACTCCAACTGCTACCTTGAACCTTCTCTTCCATTCCAAACATTCAGAACCTGAAATATCATTTAACACCATTTTCTTTAACAATGTAAAAGCTTACTACATAAATTTAACTGCAATCGTAATTTAAAACCATGTTTAAGAGAAAGATGAAGGAAATGCACCAAAGAGCATAGAAGAAAGGCTTCCGTGTGAAGCAAATTGTAGAACAAAGTAGAGTCCGCGATCGATTCCGAAACCAATGAGTCTTGTTGCATTTGGATGGTTGATGTGAGCAATAATCCCAAGCTCTGATAAGAAATCACCAGCTTTATCTCCAGCTTCTTTTTCATTCCTCATTAGTCTCTTTACTGCCACAACTTGTCCATCAGGTAACCTTGCTTTGTACACTTCTGCATGGCCACCTTTTCCAATCATGTTCTCTACAAAACCAAAACAAAAATTATTACAATAATTTGATTCCAATACGAATAATCAATGTATCAGTCTATATATAATCTCTGATACATCGATTGAATCAATATATCTGATCTATATATAATCTCTGATACATCGGTTGAATCAATGTATCCGGTCTATATATTAACTCTCTTACCCGGGTTGAAATTATCGGTTGCAGCTGCAAGATCTTCGTAACTAAAATTTCTCCAAGAAGGCTTAGTAATTCCTTCAAGATCAATAGAACCATCAAAATCATTCTCGTCATCGTTACCAGTTCTTGCACGAGCCAATTTATTCCTCAAGCTTCTCCTAGAAATTTCATAGCTAGCAGCAAGCAAAGGAATGGTAGAAAATCTTCTCACAGACTTAAACCTCAATGCATCAATCATATTCCTCCATTGATGTCCATCTCCTCCTCCTCCACTTGGTGATAACTTTCCTCCACGTGGCGTCCGTTGCAAACCGCTGTAGTTTTCGCTTCCGGTGCTGTCTGAATCCGATATCAGTACCTCAAATACGCCTCTAGGTGATGGTATTGGGGACCCTATTAACATCTCATTATTGTTGTTGTTGTCATATGCATTCAAAATCTCTTTCTTAACACCGTTGTTGTTGTTATTGTTACCGGTTATTAATTCGACAAAGTTTCTTGCTCTCTTCTCTTTCTTTTCTTGATCCTTCTTGCTCCTTCTCTCTAATCTCTCCATCTTTAATAAAAAAGTAATAAAAATAAACCAAAAACTCTTGAAAATGTTTTAAGACAACTACCTCGTACTCATATATATATGTAGTTTTTTGTTTCAAACTACGTAAAAATAAATGTGTTTTTTTATGTTATTGTTTCTTTGTGTCTATGATTACATAATGAGGAGGATATCTTGGTTAAGGGTTTATTCTAAAGACATCAAACATGTTCTAATGTTCATTCCGACGCGGAAAATGTGAAAGGAATTAAGATTTTCAATCTTAATATCATTATTATCAAGATGAAAATTCCTTTCACATGATTTTCCTGGTGGAATGAAACAAGAGAGTTAGTTAGAGAAGGAGGAGGATTGAGATAGGAGGCATAGGGGATGAGACAGAGAGGTTTGATACAAAATTGGTATATCTTTGAATGGTGGTTATTCTTAGAAAGAGGAGGAGAAGTGCATGGGAAAACCAGCTCAGGGTGATTGGAATCTTGACTATATTTATATTTTTGTTTTGTTTTATGCACACAAGTTTCTATTCTATTTCTTTTTGTTTTATTTTATTTTTTTATGTTTGGTGGCATTTCAAAATGTTTAAGAATTATCTTATTTTGACATTATCTTGAAAATCTATTCACGCCGTCATTCAATTTTAGATAACACTATATCATTTAATATGACAGTCCAAGTCACATATTTCAACTATAAGTAGATTGAGATTTACACAATCCGAGTGTATAGATTAGTTTTTATTGTATTTGTTAAATATTGTAAATTTTAGGGGTTGTTTATTGCACCTTTAATTTAATAGTGATTTTAAATGTATTTTGTTCTATGTAATTGTAGCGAATTTTTATTTATTTTTTAAATAAAATTTTTTTTTGCTTCTCAATAAAATAAAATTCTTTTTAATTTGATTGGATAAATATTTTAGCAGAGTCTGCATACGTAATGATTGACGTGGTTTTTTTTTTAAATTTCATTCAAAATTCTGTTTTTTTTTATTTTTTTATTTTTTTTTTAATTTTTTTAAAATGTTTTTTTAATTTTTTTTAATTTTTTATTTTCTCCTACTTGGACAAACTTATTGTTTTGTTTTATTTATCCTATATTAATTTGATACATTAATTTTATGTGATATTTAATTTTTTCGATAGATATTTAATTTTGTTTTTTTAGACGGTCGAGATTTTGTCGACAAACATTGAATGGTTTGCCCCTTGATTCTAATAACAGGAAGGTGACAAAGATTGAGTATCAAGAACATTTCATAGGTACTGATGGTTGGATAAAATACAACTTAATCGAATTGAATCATCAATAATACAATTTTAAACAAACACTTGACATAATGAACACTAGAAAAATAAAATAAAATTAAGGTCAATATAAAAAATAGTCCGGTGAAAATCATGAATTATTTTGTCAACAAATTTTTTTTGTATGCACACATTATATAATAAAATATTTATATTAATTAAAATACGCTATCAATTTAAAACTATTTTATACTGCTATCCAATTAAAATTAATTATTTTAACATATAAAAAGAGAAAAATATGAAAGAAATAGTTATTAAAAGAATTTAATTTTAATTGGGTGATAGTGTAAAATTAATTAATCTCCAAAATATTTAGTCTAAGTTGTTATTACTTAATCATTATTATTCGGTTCTCATTGGAATTATGAATTATTAGTTATTGGACATAGATAATATAAGGACTCAATTGCGTGTTTTAAATAGAGCGTATTTAATTTTGAAATTTTGTTGTTGCGAGTGGGGTTGAGTAACTCTAATACTTGTTTTCAGAAGAAAAAAAACCTCAACAAAATACAATGTATTTTAACTACTAATTTATTAGATTCGTGTTTTCTACTCACGTGTATACTATATTTTCAATCGTGTATACCATTAGATTCGTATTTTTGACCGTCCAAAAAAATAAAATTAAGTATTTATCGGAAAAATTAAATATTACACAAAATTAATGTATCAAATTAATATCATATAAATAAAACAAAACAATAAACTTGTCTTAGTGAAAGAAAATAAAAATTTAAAAAAAAATCAAAAAGAAAAATCAAAAGAAATTTTAAAATAATTTAATTTAATTTATTTTAAAAATTAAATAAAAATTAAAAAATAGTAGAATTTCTATGTGAAATTTAAAAAAAATTAAAACTAAATAAAAAAAAAATCACGTTAAACGTCTCACGTATATAAATTCTTATATAAATTCTGCTGGAATCTTAACCCAATATCAAATTTGAGATAATCTTATTTTGTTGAGGAATTAAAAGAATTTTTTAAATAAATAAATAAATCAAAATTAACTATTATTATATGAAGTAAAATACATTTACTCCAATTTTATGTAACTTTCAAAATGTTCTTCTAACTTCATCTGAATTTTAAAATTTAAATGCATTACATTTTATAAAAGAGTTCAAACTTATCTAAAACGTTCAAATTCATTTTGCAAGAGAGTTCAAATTCATTTGAAACGTATATAATGCACAAATAATTTTGTCTGCATTTTAAATACGTATCTGTTAGACAAACATTTTTCTTCTTTTTAAATTTTAATATTTTAAATATAATTTTGTTCGGATTTTGAAATTCAAATGCATCATATACAACAAAAATGAGCATTACCATAAAGTTCTTATGACAAAAAATTTCATAGGATTTGATGGGAGAACTAGTAAGGGTGTAATGAGTATTACCATAGTGTATATCACAAGATTTAAGTGGTCTCCTTAGTAAACATCAATTTATATCTTGTGGTTGCAATGTAAGAGAGAAATCGCAATAAATGACACATTTATTATATAAAACACCAAAAAATATTGAATCACACTACAAAACTTAAGGTTCAAACCTGTCTGGTATGGAGTGACAGCTAAGTTTTCGTTTGATGTGAGGTGTGTTGTCTAAATGATAAATAGGAAGACACGTGTGTCAATAATAAATTTAAGATAATGTTGGAAATCCAATAAAGTTTACGATGAATTTCTACCACGATGACAATTTAATTATGAGACAAACAAAGAAAAAAAGACAAGACAAATAATTTATGCAGAGTTTCTCTCTGCTCACAAACTGTGCAAACTTTCTTATTCACTTTGCAACGGTAAAATACTGGGAATGACTTACTTGACTTTCTTACAAAAAATAGGGATTACTCCCTCTATTTATAACTGAGCTTACACCCTAAGCGCAAAACCCAAAAATATCTATTTTGTTACTAAATCAAATATAATTTATTCTAGACTTAAATCAAATCTATTTAAATCTAAAACAAAACAAATCTTTTCAATACTATAAATTACAATTTAACACACCACCTAATTCGTTGTGTCTAAACTATCTATATTCATCGTGACTCTTAGCCTTTTGAATACTTCGACTTGCACTCCATTTGTCATGATGTCTGCAATCTGATTCTCAATTATGCAGTGTTCTAAAATCATCTTCTCATCTGCTACCTGCTCTCGAAGATAATGAAACCTCATTTCGATGTGCTTACTTCGACCATGTGCTATTGGGTTCTTCGCCAGATTGATAGCTGACATGCTGTCGATCTTCATGGTAATTGCTCCATGATCTTTCTCTGTTATCTCTTTGACCAAGTTCACCATCCAAGTTGCTTGACATGCACAAAGAGAAGCAACTATGTATTCTACTTCGCATGATGATAATGCCACTACTGGTTCCTTGAATTCCAAGCAACTGGTGCACCATCTAGCATAAACACATATCCCGCTGTTGACTTTCGATCTTCAGCATCACTACACCAACTCGAATCGGTGTATCCCACTAACTTGCATTCTTTTCCTTTATCAGCTGCAGGAAACAAAATGCCATAATCGAAAGTTCCTTTGAGATACCTTAGTATCCTCTTCACTGTTGCTAGATGTGATACCTTTAGCTATTGCATGAATCTGCTTACCATACCTACGTTGTATGCTAAGTCAGGCCTTGTATGACAAAGGTATCTCAATGATCTAATAAGTCTTCTGTATTAGGTTGGATCAACATCATCTTCATCTACATCTTTCGACAGTTGCAATCTTGGTTCTACAAGTGTCGAAGTTGGGTTGCATTCTTCCATCTCAAATCTCTTGAGAATTTCTCCTGCATATCTTCTTTGATGCATCATCAAACCTCTACTGCTCTTGTAGAATTCGATACCAAGGAAATCTGAAATCTCACCCAAGTCAGACATTTTGAATTCCTTGCTGAGATCACCTTTGAAATCTTCGATCTCACTCTTGTAGCTACCTGTTATCAACAAATCATCTACATAGAGACATAGTATAAGCAATTTACTCTTGCTTCTTCTTACATATACTCCATGTTCAGTTGTGCACTTCGTAAATTCCTTCTCCCTTAGAAAACTATCAATTTTCTTATTCCAAGCCCTTGGAGCTTGTTTCAATCCATACAGTGTTTTATGCAGCCTGTACACCTTTCTTTCTTCTTCATGTTTCACAAACCCAACTTGTTGTTTAACATAGACTTCTTCATCTAAGGGTCCATTTAGGAATGCACACTTCACGTCCATCTGACATATGTGTCAACTGTTTATTTCTGCTAGACCAATAACCAACTTGATTGTTTCGATCCTAGCAACAGGTGCAAAAACTTCATCAAAGTCTATTCCTTCTTTCTGTAGAAATCCTTTCGCCACAAGCCTTACTTTGTGTCGAGTTACTTCCCCTTTCGAAATCGTTTTCACTTTGTATACCCACTTGACATCAATTGCCTTCTTGCCTTGAGGCAATTCGACAAGTGACCAAGTGTTGTTGTCTTTGATAGACTTCACTTCTTCGTTCATTGCTTTCACCTACTTCGAATCCTTCAATGCTTCAGCTGCATTAACGGGTTCGACATCTGCATAGAAAGCATAATGTACCAGCTCACCTTCATCATCTATCACATCATCTGATGTAATAACACAATCTTGCAATCTTGCAGGCATGCGTCTTGTTCTTTGAGGTCTTCTTGTACTTGGTATATTTGTTGGTTCCTCTTGTCGAACTTCTCTTTCGACTTGAGTTTCTGGTTCTTCGAATAGGATTCCCACTGAATCTTTCTTGACATTATTAGTCCAATCCCATTAAACTCATCTATGATCACGTCCCTGCTGATCACAATCTGCTTTTTCACTGGATCGAACAACTTGTAGCCTCCTGTCGAATGATATTCAACTAGAATCATTTGACTTGACTTGTCATCAAGTATTCTTCTCAACTGATCTGGCACATGTCTATGTGCAATAGATCCAAATACCTTCAGATGACTGAAGCTAGGCTTCACACCAGACAAACATTCTTCTGGAGTAATTCCTTCTATCTTCTTTGTAGGACATCTGTTCAAAATATATGTTGCAGTCGAAACAGTTTCACCCCAAAACTCTTTAGGTAAATTCTTGCCTTTCAACATACTTCTCACCATATTCATGATGGTTCGATTCTTCCTTTCTGCAATTCCATTTTGTTGTGGAGTATAGGGTGGCACCACCTCATGCATAATCCCTTCCTTTTCACACAGCCTGTCGAATTCTTTCGACACATATTCTCCACCATCATTAGTTCTCAAAACTTTGAGCTTTCGACCACTTTGTCTTTCAACCATAGACTTAAACTTGGAAAATACTTCGATCACTTCACTTTTCTTCTTGATCAGATAAGTCCATAGCTTTCGACTGAAATCATCTATGAATGTAACAAAGTATTTGTTACCTCCCATCGAATCTATCTGGATTGGTCCACATACATCAGAGTATATCACTTCAAGAATAGCCTTCGATATGCTTCCTGCATTCTTGCTGAAGCTATTCTTGTGTTGCTTCTCCTGCACACATTCCTCACATACTTCATTTGGAATGTCAATTTCAGGCAATCCTGAAACCATATTTCTTCTCTTCAAATCTCCGATGTCTCTGAAGTTGAGATGGACTAGTCTATAATGCCATATCCATTCATCTCTGCTCTCCATCACATTTAGTTCAAACTTGAAGGTTCAATTCTGAGACATAGGAGCCTTCAAGATTAATCTCCCATTTGCATCAACGACTCTCATCATCTTATCTTCGATTGACACTTTATAATTCTTTTCGATCAACTGCCCTATACTGAGCAAATTGCTCTTCATGCCTGTTATGTACAACACATTGGAGATTACTGACCTTTTGCCATCTTTCCTAATAATCATAACATCACCAATACCTTCAGATGCTAGGGTATTGTCATTTGCAAATTTTACCATATTTTTCATTGAGGGCTTTATATTGACAAACCAGTCTTTCCTTCCAGACATATGTGATGGACATCCTGAATCTAAGTACCATTGGTCCTTGAATCTATCTTCATCTCTTATTGTGACCATCAGCATCATCTCTTCTTCTTCATGTTTTGCAAGCTTTGCATCACTTTCTTGATTCTTTCGTTTTTCTGGACAATCACTCGAATAGTGTTCATACTTCTGACAATTGTAACATTGAATGTGACTCTTATCAGGTTTTCGACCACCACCTCTTCCTCTATTTGCAACACCACCTCCTTGGTTTCCTTGGTATGGTCTTATTTGATTCGACATGTTTCCTTCGATTTGGTTTCCTCTACCATTCGATTTGTTGTAGCCACCTCTACCTCTGTCGAAACACTTTCCTTTGCCTTTGGTTTCTTTTGCTGAATGTGCCTGCAAGGCCACATCACTCTTCGATTTGCCTGCAGCTCTTTCATTCATTCTTTGTTCATGAGATTCAAGCGTCCCTTGAAGCTCTTCCTTTGTCAACTTCGACAAGTCTTTCCCCTCTTCTATCGCCACCACTATGTGGTCAAACTTAGGAGCTAAAGATCTCAAGATCTTCGAAACAACAACTCTTGTTGTTAACGTTTCTCCACATATCTTGATTTGATTTACTAATTTTGTAACTCTAGTGAAGAAAGTAGATATGCTTTCATTGTCTTCCATCTGAAGTAGTTCGTACGTCCTTTGGTGAGTTTGCAACCTTACTTCTTTCAGCTTCTCAGCGCCTCCAAAATACTTCTCAAGGATTTCCCAAGCTTCTTTTGCAGATTCTGAATCACTAAATTTTTCGAAATTGTCTGGGCTGACACATTGATGAATTATAAATAGTGCTTTATAACTCAGCTTCTCAGATTCTGTGTATTTCTTCTTTTCTTCTTCTGAAGCGTTTTATCCAAGAACTTCGACTCCATCTTTTACAAGATCCCAAAGACCTTGACACCTGAATAAGACTTTCATCTGTTTGCACCAATTCTCATAGTTGTCAACTGTCAGAATTGGTAGCGTTGCTGG
Source organism: Vicia faba (assembly GCA_948472305.1). NCBI lineage: Eukaryota > Viridiplantae > Streptophyta > Magnoliopsida > Fabales > Fabaceae > Vicia > Vicia faba. The sequence continues at coordinate 623,899,217 of OX451739.1, forward strand.
ATAGTTTGCATTCCCATAACTTGTCATCGTGAATTCTTCAATCGTTCTTGATTGATACTTCCCTTGAATCGAAACAAAGCTCTTGATACCAGATGTTAGAAATCTACCAAAGTCTATGATGAATTTCTACCACAATGACAATTTAATTATGAGACAAACAAAGAAAAGAAGACAAGACAAATAATTTCTGCAGAGTTTCTCTCTGCTCACAAACTGTAAAAACTTTCTTATTCACTTTGCAACTGCAAAATACTGTGAATGACTTGCTTGACTTTCTTACAAAAAATAGGGGTTACTCCCTCTATTTATAACTGAGCTTACACCCTAAGCCCAAAGCTCAAAAATATCTATTTTGTTACTAAATCTAATCTAATATATTCTAGACTTAAATCAAATCTATTTAAATCTAAAACAAATCAAATATTTTCAACACTATGAATTGCAATTTAACAAATGTTATGTTGCAGAATTAGAAATGGAGAAGATTGTAGAAATTACGGTAAAACGAAGTTTTTGGAGCACTATGACGATGTGACGTAGTGCTTTTGGAACACTATGACAATGTGATATAGTGGATTAGAGGTCAATATCATGTGCTTTTTAAACTAGAAGTATCAATCTTGATACGATATTGTTAATCAGGACTTCCTATCATTGATATAGTGGACCTAGGGGGTATCTACAAGGTTAACAATCCAACGTTCAAGTCAGTTTATGATTCAAGATAGTAGTAGTAAAAATGGAGATTAGATATTATGTACCTGAAAATCCTTTACGAAGATATTTATACCTTGGGCTTAACGAGACTGGTTGTATAATATGCCTCATGTTGTTGGGGCTTTAGCCGGCATAGAACAGTGGGTCCCCGACCTTTGGCCGATACGATGGGTTAATATATACCATTGGGTGGTCGTCGAAATAGTTGGGAGTCTATTTTGAACATTGTCGATGTTGTAACCCAAATTGTCATCACCGTTGGTAATCCCCCGGATTGGGTGATTTTACTAGTAAACTCATAAGAAAGGGTATGCAACTCTTTCAAGGGTTGTTCGGTTTTTATGTCCACTCCACTCCAAACCTGTTGCTATGCTGCCCCAACAACCATGTCTACTCCACTTCAAACCTGTGCAAAACATCACAAAAATAGTTAAACAAGAGATGCATTGGAAAGCTACCAAGACAGTATACCAAGAATATTCAAATTCACCAACTTTTCCCCCAAAACTCCCCTCAAATCCTCTATATAAGCCACCCTTTGTTCTTCTAATCAAATGGGGTATAAGCCCCCCTGAATCCTCGAATACCCTCTCTGCACAAACTGCATACTTCACACAACCTTCATGAAATCCTTTACTCACAAACCTGCATAATATGTTATAAACCACCATCCAATACAACCTTCATCAACCTGAACTCAAGGCTTCAACCAACAATAAGCAGAATATAACATAAGCACTCAAACTCAGCAATACGCATTACAGATGCAGAAACTCGGGAAAGGAATAAATTTGATGCATACCTAAGTTTAGGCCAAGCGTTCGTGCAATTTCACTACCCATCTTTACCATGCTTCAGCATTCTCACATCATCATTGTTGTACCCCAAAATTTGCTCTCTCATTTCTCAAGAAATCACCCTGGATCCTCAAGTTTGCTTTCATCCAATTCCAAGCCTTGAATTATCAATTTTTCCAAGCAAATCGTTTACAAGGTCAAAATGGTCATTTGCACTCTAAAAAGTCAAACTTTGACTTTTGGATCAAAATCAAGCTTCAAGAATCATATTTCACCAAGACACATTAAAATATGAAGTTTTGTTTCATCAAAATCCAAAAAGTCAAAATTCTAAATACTTAGAATTTTTTCTAAGTATTTAAGAAAATATGACAAGCTCAGAACTTCGGACCAAATTATCACCATAACGCTAAGCAAATTCTAGATATTCTCAAGACAGAGTTTGGTCAGAACTTCTAGGCAAGTTTTCACAAAAGCTCAGTCAGAGTTTGCCAGGGTAATCCAAAGAAGGTTAAGGAGTGTGCTCCAAGCTTTCTAGAAAGTCTGAAAGCTCCTTCAGAACATGCTGGAGCTAGAAGACAAGAGGACCAGAAGATGGGATGCTACGCTGAAGCAGAACTTCTAATCCAGAACTAAGCCTTGGTGTAGAGTTTCACGTTGCTGGATTTCTGGTTGTGATAAGTCTCGTCATCATTTAATGCTCATTTAATGCTCACAACCACCTTTTGAGTCTTTATCCAAAGGATTTTCACCACGTGTACCTCTACTGTCTTGGGGTAGCAACTTTGCTACTAAGCCCATGCTTTGCTTTTTGCTTTTCCTTAATTTCTGCTGACAACCACCATGCTTGCTTGGAAAACAAGGCAGCGCTTCAGCACATGAAGGCTATATTCAACGCTTTAGTCAGAACTTGACCAAATCCCAAAATCTTGTTTATACAACCTGTTGCAGACCTATGACCAACAGCTGGTTCAGCCTACGCCTGTATCCCATGATTGCACCAAACTAGCATACGAAAATTGTGATGAAAAAGCAAAGGAACAGGATGCCGAAACAGGTTCAAATTCCATTTGTTTTCCCCCCAAAAAATCACAGCAAATTCATCTATAAATACTTGGCTCCATCACACGTTCAAGGGGCTGGCTTTTGGAAAAAGAGAACTATCAAAAGAGGAAAAGAAACCTGTGAAACCTTTCATAAAAATCCAGATTTCCCAAACAGAAAACCAAACCTTTGTTCTTCCCTTTGAATCAAAGAACTTGGCATTTTCTCTTCCGTTACTCTTGTTGATTCCAGAACATCCAAAGGCAGCCACTCAAAGCTCCAAGCACGCTCCAGGTTCAAGGTAAGTCTTTCTGAATTTGCTTGTTTTTTTCTTCATTCTAAACATCATTAACATGTAAATATCATAGTATTAATGTTTGTCTATATCATTGCATGAATAGAAAAACTGTGGATCATAGTTTCTTGATTAGGGCTAAACTCAGATTTAGGATTAGAACTTCTATAAGCTAATTGTGCTATTATCCTTCTGATTTGCTGTTTATTAAGAACTGAATAAATTGCTGATGTGTTGATTAAGAGTTGAAATATGGCATATAACTTCTAGGATTTTCTCACTATTTAAGCACGCAGAACTTCTGAGTTCTCTTCACTGTTTTAACACACACATAACTTCTATGATTTTTCTCACTGTTAAACACACACAAAACTTCTGAGTTCTCTTCACTGTTTTAACACACGGAACTTCTATGGTTTTTCTCACTGTTAACACACATTAAACCTCTGATTCTTACGCTGTTAACACACACATAACCTCTATGATTCACTCACGATTCTAATACAGCATAGAACTTCTGAGTTCTCCTTGCATGTCAAAATACACTGAACTTCTGATGTTTCCACTCGCTGTTTTTACACACTCAGAGTTTCTGATTTTTACATGCTGATAACGCACTGAACTGCTGACATTTACTCACTGTTTTAGTGTAATACAGAACTTCTGACTTGTGTCCCACGGTCTGAATGCAATCCAGAACTTCTGTGTCTGTCCTCTAACATTTCTTGCAGGACCTCAGAGTGTACCAATCCAAAACTTCCGATTCTGACGCTTCCTTCTGAGTCACCATGCGGCTGACTTCAGAACTTATGATCCTTGTTATTTTTTGCTTGCAGCAACACTGTTTCTATCTTTCAGTTATTTTCTTTTTCATCATTTTTAATATTAACTCTTTTTTTATATTAATATAAAAAACATAAAAATATTTTTCTTTTAATTTATTTCCTTAAGACAAAAACATTTTTTAAACAAGTCCATTTCTTTCTTATATTATACATTTCAATATGGTTGTAATAATAACTTAGGGCTTATTTTTACTTGCAATCCCCATTCGTACATATGCATCCCCATCCCCTAAATATTGTAATAGCGTAGAATTTCATTTTCCGCAGTTTACTGTTTTCCTTATACTGTATAGTAATTAGGCGTGTATGGCAAGAGATAAATTAAACACACTATTCACACATGCACCCTTAAGGTTAACTCTACTTGTTGCCTAAAAATGGCCATGTTATGCATGTGAGATGTCTTAGCACAAATATAAGATCATAGTCCTTCGATGACGCTATCAAATTTGCCTTTCGAAATGATCTTAGTCCCTAAAGAAAAATACTAAGTCATCTCACAATATTGCTATCATGGTCATACGATGACCCAACGCCCGTCCCTTCACATCCAACGATGGGGCTTCTTACCAAATAAATGGTAAGATAGCCACATCTAAAGGAGGAGGAAAAGCACATCTAAGACCTTTTGAGTAGGTAGATTCGCTCCTAGTTGCTCGCTTGCTCACAACAAAAACATTTTATACACTCACACTTCCATTTGAAACATTTTTCAAGGGATAACACTTTGTACGCGTTCTTATAGAAATGAGAGCCATTACAAAGAAAACCCTTTTTAAAATCACTTTCAAAAAACACTCTACACAAACACCTCTTTGAACTATTTTCAAAACAAAACTTTGTATGAATTCTTATAGAAACGAGAATCATTACAAAGTTACATTTTCAAAATACTTTCAAAAACCCACACCACAAGCACATTCAAACAAAAGCAACTGATCTAGCGAGTAACTAAGAGCCCATGGAAAACCATGGATGAAAAGGGTGCTAACACCTTCCCTGTTCATAATCTACCCCCGAACTCAAAAACATCTCTAAAGGTATTTCCTGTGCTTTTTCATCTTTCCTTTTTGGATAAAAGAAAAGTCGGTGGCGACTCTTGCTAAACCGCAATATTTGAGAACACAAACGCAAAACACCTCAAGTCAGTTCTCCCACCGTATCACAATCATCATCTTCACGCAACTGCATCAAACAACAACAATACTCTGCTTCAAGTAACGTCAAACCGTTATTGCAACATCAACCTCGATCTTCATAACTCTATCAATTCAATAACAACAGAAGTGAATAGAAACGAAAATCTATGAACGCGATAACCAAAACAGGTAGAGACGAGTGAGGATAAGGTAAATTTGAACCGTACTTGAGTAAACATCATCTATTTCCATTAGTTGTCGCAATCATTTTAAATTTTTGTTGCAATTTTTCATAACTTCGCTTTGAGTTTTATTCTGACTGATGCGTTTAAACTTCGCATTTGTTATTCTTCACGATGAATTCCAGATTGAATGTGGGATATGTTGATTTTGATTACTGAAATAGGAACAGAGAAAGGGGGATTTTGTTTTGAGTAGAGAATAAGCGGAGAAGGATTTTTGTTGTTATTAAATCGTAAATCTGTGAAAGTATAGCGTGAAGAAAAAAAACAATTGAGTGGCTGGGGGTCTCTAGGGTTTGTTTTATGTTTCAATTTCGTTGGGCCTCACATGAATAAGCCATTCCGTCCCATCTCCAAGCCCAACTCGTTTTTTATATCCATTTTGCTTATTTGTTTTATTTTAGTAAATATAATAACCTAAGCCCAGTCCCTTTTTTTATTTTTGGTTCAAACTATTTTTTTATCATGGGGCTGCTGTTTCTCTTAAACTCACTCTGAAAATTCAATGTACACCCCCATACTCTGCTTACACTCTTTTTTTCTAACTTGCTTAGTTTAAATTTTCTTAACTCTATTGTTTTACTAATTAGTTTATTTTTATTCTCAGCTTTATATTTTCTTAATTAGTTTAGTTTTAAGATTAACTTAGCAACCTTGTAAATTTAGTTTAATATTTGTTTTAATTTTGTTAGTCATTTTAGTTAGTTTTGCTTAGTCATATTTCTTTATTTGGTTAAAAATCATACAAAATATTTAGCTTTGCATTTATGTTATTTCTGTTACTTTGATATTGCTTCGTTATCTCTTAACATGTTCTCCTAGGAATCCCATGAAACGATTAAATTCATGTTTGGTCGTTTTTGTGTTGATATTAGACTTTAGGATCAAACTAATTGCATAATAATATTAGGGTAGACTTTCCCCTGAGATTTTTCTTTTGTAATTAAAATTAAAACTTTCTATTCACAAATCAAAAAAAAAAAAAAATTTAATCATTATCCAAACTCATTTTAAAATTAATAAAATACTCAACAAATCAAAACCTCCTCAAAAGGGCATGTTATCTCCGTTCTACCGCGATACAGGTTGTGTCTATTGTTAGGATGTGTGCGTTAACGTCGCCCACTAAAAAATACCAACAAACCAACATTTTTCTAGAAGAACTACGGTGTTCTGATTCCTTCATTGGATACGTAGGCAAAGGGTAGCGAGACCCTTACAAACGCACTAATAAAAAACCATTTCTTCTCCTTAGCAAGTATAGTTATAGATAAACACACCCTTAGAAGCAAACAATCAAAATAGATCCCGTTGAGTACAACGGATGTAAGGGGTGCTATTACATTCCCCTTACATAATCGACTTTCTTACCCTTTCTCTTGGTCGCAAGACCATCTTATCCATCCTCTTGTGGTTTTCTCGATATTTCCCCTTCCTTCAAGATAAATAAAGTTCGATGACGGCTCTGTGTTTTTTGCCAGTAGCTTCAAAATGAAATACACCATAATAAATATTTAAGTTTCATATTAGTTTAGTTTAGTTTTTTAAATAAGAATCCATATTAAATAGCTTTTATTACACAAATAAACTCAATGGATTTCATTATTTAATTGTAGTTCAATACAAGGAGAAATTAAATGAAAATTAATATGTATAATTTAAGAATTGATCGCTTTATCTAACAAGTGAACAAACGAATTCGCTTGACGCTTAACAAACTTTATCGTAAAATTGGAATGAATTGCTAATAAATTTTTAATATTGAAAATGATAAACTAAATTCTGAGTTACTAACATAGTTTGCATTCACAGCTTTGAAAGTCACTCTCAAAAATAACAAACCTCATTTATAACTGAATGACACCTAACAAAGTTTCTTTCAATGTCAAAGTCTCCCCCTTCTATAATGGAGAAACGCCCTACATCTCATGTTATACATGTCATGATGAACATTTTATTAGAGTCTCTATAACACCACCCTCTATTTGTTGTTCTCCTACGATTAGAAAATTAGAGTTAAACAAAAAAGAAAGTATTAATGATACAAATTAAGTAAAAATATAATTCAAAATTATAATTAATTTAAAAAAGCATTAAATATTTATGTTATTTAATTATTATTATTTAATATAAAAATCATAAATATTGAAAAATGTAAAAGACAATTAAGATTAAAAAATTATAACAAATAACTTATAGTATATCACCTTTCTTTATTTATAATTAGGGGTGAAAATAGATGATCCAACAAACAAAGACCTACAAACTAATCTATATAGGTTTATGTCAAATAATATTTTTTAAAATAGAAAAGATCTAACTTTTTTAATAAGCATATTTATTTAAAAAGCTTAGGTTTCAGGCGATAAAAAAATCTTTTAAATCTATTAGACAGATTTATTTAAATAAATATAATTAATTTCATTATTATAATTATATTATACTTTGTACGTTGAATTAAAATACGAAAATAAAATTAGGTTATTTTAAAGAAATTATTTGAATAGGATGAAAACACCTTATGAATTACTTGCCATAAGTTGTTTTAATAAGTTTTCATGAGTAAATAATATCACAAAATTTATGCTATTAAATAAGCTTAGATAAGACAATGCAAACAAACTTTAATATCATTAATCTTTTATTTGTTAGTCTATATAAACATTTTAATTGAATTTCTTATTTACATATTCAAATGAAATAGGTTTTTAAATAGATTATCAGACCAATCAATCTTTCAAAAAAGACCATACTCAAACTTAAAAATAAACATATAATAGATCATAATTTTTAGTTAGATTTTAATATTTTTAATAGGATTAACTTAAACTTTACAAAGTTTAACTCGATTTAGTCTATTCACATCCTTGTTTATAAGATAGTGACCCCCTGCAATCACAAAAACATAGTGACACATATGGCTGGACAACGGTCGGATTGGATTGGATTCGGGTCCAAAAATCCAATCCGACCTAAATCGCGGGTTCATAATGAACATCCAATTTCGACCATTTAAATCTTCGGTTTCGTCGGTTTACGGTTTGTCGGATTGAACCGTTGTCGGTTCGGTTTAATCGGTAATCCATTTAAAAAACTGCAATTAAAAATTAAAAACTAAATGTTCTTTAAAACATAAGCTACCAATGTTTTATTAGAGTTTTTAAAGATAGATCCAGAAAACATTTGGGAATTATCGCAAAATTATTTTCACTGCTACAAAATTGCAAGGAGATTTGGAAAAAAAATCTGAAAATTTTTACATTATCTGCTTTGCAAAGATTTGAGAAATGTTTTGTCAAATAAATTGGGTAAACAACAAATCAAACACAGTAAATTTGAGGTGAGGTAAAGAAGAGAATATGTAAGCTAAATATACTGTTAAGATATAGTACATGAAGGGTATGTTTAATGGGCTTTACAAAAAGTTCAAACCAGTCCATATATTATAGCGGTCGGATTCGGTTAATTTTGAGTTAGATTGTCTCAACCGAACCGAACCGATATAAACAATTAGAAACCGGTTTAAATCAACATGTTAATCCGACACCCATTTTAAAACCGACCGCATGTAAACGGTTATGGTGGGTCGGTTGGATATTCACGGTTTTATCAAAAGCTGTACACCCCTAGTGACACACTCTCTACTAAGATTCACTACCTTTCAATTTTGGTGACTTTGTGACTTTGAGTGTTTATCTTTCTTCAACTTTCTTTTTCTCTCATCTTAATATTATTTTATAGTTACCAAACTGAGATCCAATCCTAACCTATACTTTGGAATTTAGATTGGGTGACGTTGTAGTGCAAAAGGCACATTGCCTTTAGCTCAGTCTGAATCATTGGATCAATCTAATGTTTTCAAACAATGCCAGATGTCCTATTAATTTTTGAAAGATAAAAATCTGAAACACAAAAGCAGGCATTTTATTTTTATCTCTGTCGCCTTTTTAAGCATCTGATTTAACCACCGCTGCAAACCAGTTGCCACCAGATCTACTCTACTGGCTCCGACAACCGACATGTCTTGATTATAATAACCATAATCGCTAATGTTTTGACTCGTTTCAAAGTTCCTCTGTATTTCAATCTCCATAATATGGGTTCTAATTTTTGAATAGGAAACTGCAATCCCAAACAAAACTTCATTTGAACGCTAGCCAACACAGACCATGACATATGGTTGAAGTTGAACATGAAAACATTATGTGTGTAGGTGGAGCAATTATTTGAGGAATACCCACGACATAAACATAAAAGATGGAACCACAGACATTGTATTATACTCCTAACATCAAAATAGACGGGACCATAATAGAACAAAGCGTTGTTGATTTATACTCTAAAAACTCATTAGAAACAAAACATAAGATGTAATCATAATTAAGAAAGAGACAAAAGGTTGCAAAATAAACATAGAAACTCATTTATTCTTTTCTCGTCAAGGAAAAGAAATTTTAGCATCAAAATAAACACGACCATCAATGTTTCAAAAGACATCTAAGATGGTTCAACAAGTTATCAACATATCTATCTTGTCTTTCAGTATTGACAAACAAGTCCTTCATCTCTTTAATATTTTCTCTATAGATCTTTCCCTCTTCTTCAACCATAACCAACCTAATCGAGTTAGCCACAGACTCACTTGTGAACGACCCATCTTGCTCATCCCTCGGCACTGAGTAGCCCATCTTCTTTTCCTCCAACACCCTGGCATTTATTCCCTGATCTGCAAGAAATGTCAACAACACAAGTGGCTTCTCGTTCTGAATTGCTTCCACAACAGATGACCAACCTGCATGAGTCAAGAATCCACCAACTGACTCGTGACCCATTATCTTCATTTGTGGAGCCCAACTAGTGCATACCACTCCAAACCCTTTGGTTCGCTCCTCAAACCCTTCTGGCAATTCCAACACATCCTTGTCCATAGATCCACGTTGAACTCTAAGAACCCAAAAGAATGGAAGCTTTGATTTCTCCAACCCCAAAGCTATCTCAGTAACTTCTTCTTGACTTGGTTTTGCTTCGCTACCGAAAGCAACATATACCACTGTGCCACTTTGTTGCTTGTCCAACCACTCCTTCATCCACCACCATGTGTCACTTTCATCACTGCACTTGAACACCGTTGTGGGGAGTTGGCCGGCGGGGAGAACTGGTTTCTGATGAATGTTTTGGATCACTTGAAACCACTCAGGTTCAAACTCGGTGCAACCGCGAATCAAAATAGTGTCGCAGTTTTCAATACAACAACCAGTACGATACAGGTCAGAAAACCCCGAATCGTTCTCGGATAAAATATCTGCAATCTTCATAATTTCAAAATAACGGAAAGCCACAGTGGTCTGAAACAGAACCCACGGTGGAGCAACCGTGAAATCCTCTGGCTTTGTTCGACCAGGATCAGTACCCTTGAGAACCGAGGCTGGTCCCATAAAACCTATAAGCGGTGGAGTAAAAATAGAAAAAAATACAGATTTTATACCCAGTTTGGATGCCACAGGACCCAACCAATAATGAGTAAAATCATGGAAAATGGAATCAGCGTTAGAAGATTTAAGGAAATGAGTCAAAGGTTGTTCAAGTTTGTCATGTGCATTTTTAAGGTGTTGAACGACATCATAAGAGACATCTATGGTGGCTTCTGCATTTTCAGGAAGGTTATTAACTTTGGGCATGGGAAGGCTTACAAATTTGATGAGAGGAGCTAAGTGTGGTGGGAGTTTAGGGAGGCGCTGTATGTTTCTTGGGGTAGAAACATAGCTTACCCGGTGACCCTTTTGTGCTATAAGTTTGCCTAATTCGAGATATGGAATCATGTGACCAAAGGCTAGCCATGGAAACATTACTATATGAAGTGGTTTCTCTTCATCTCTAATTCTATCCATCATGATGGAGCAATCTAGATCTACTATGCGAGAGACGCGGTTACTATATATATATACTCAAAAATAATAATTTACTGGAGTAATTTATTTCAGTCTATCATGAATCATTATATATATATATATATATATATATTGCCCCCATAGACCATAGTGCATACAACCCACAACTGGCTGGACACGAGGAAAGAGGTGTAGTAACAATCTGTAATTTTGGAATGTCCTTTGTAAAATGACCCTCTTGTGAAAACAAGTTACACTCTCTGAAATGTTTTTGCACATTTTACACTGTCTCCTATAGTTTTTTAGCTTTTTTGATTGTCCAATTTTAATGTGTTGTTTCATGATTGGACAAATGCATTCACCCATTTGATGTATTTGGCTTTTTTTTTTACAGTTGGATTAAAATTAAACGGTTAAATTTTTAGGTCAAATATTACTTATTTTATTAAATTAGAAATTGTATTTAAATTTTAACTGTTTCATCCTGATCTAACTATTGGAAAATGCGTTAATGCAATAAAACTTGATTGCGGTAGATTTGATTTCCAAATATTCAGTCGGTTATTGTCCAATCCTTGTCCAACCCTTGTGCGCTTACTTTAAATATCATTTATTATAGATTTTATGTGTTTTTAACTTTTACATATAAACATAATAGTAGAGATGATGGTAAAAATAAGAGTAAACGTAAATGCAGAAGTATTATATATGAGATTAAAAGACATTATTTTTATTTATGGAAATGCATATAAGATTTCGCAAATCAAGTTTTCTAAGTTTCAATTCTCAAAACTTGAATGTTTTTCACAACAAACAAATGATTCTTTTATAGATAAAGATTCAAGCAGATTTGAAATTAAATTAAACTAAACATAAACTTTAAAAATAAAAATAAAAGTAATGACCCACATGACCTCAATAATTGAATGAAAATAAAATCTTTACTAAAGTAAAGATAATAATAATTAAAAAGTAATTTTGAGTAGAAGATAATTGAGGCTAATAAAGATGACACCTTTTCATAAGAGTAATCTTCGAAATCTTATCTTCCATAATAAATTTTAGAATCTAATCTTCAAAATAATTAAATGATCTTCAGGATCTTATCTTTCAAAGGTATGTGATTATGTAACAATCGTCCTCATTAATATTTTCAGAAGTAACAGCTAAATAGGTCAGTAATTTTGAGCGATCCAACAGGAAAATTGTATCTTTCGGATAAGTAGTCATTTGCAAAGACTTTGATGGGTCTTGAACCAAAAATCTAATTTAGTTGGAAAAAGCAAATCTAGATTAAACTTTAATCATTATTTAGTTAAAAATTTCTTGAATAACTGAGTAGAAGATGAACCTTCCTATAATGGTTTAATCGGAAAAGTCTAGGATTAAATCATTTAATATGCTCGATTTTGAAATCAAAACAAGTAATGTTTGTCATCTGACAAAAATATTTTTTGAAGCTAAATTTTTTATATCTTTTTGTAAAACACTTTGGGAATCTTTGTAATCGTTTTTTTTTTTTGAAAACAAATCATCTTGAAATTTTATAATACATAAAACAATAGATAAAATCTTTTTTTTTTAATATATAGTACAATAGTTTAACTGAATTGAGTTTCAAATTTCAGAATAACATCAGACAACTTCCTTTTCCATGCCCAAAAATATTTGATTTAGTATTCTCCCAAAACTTAGGCCTGAGACATCAGTTTCAATAATAAGGTTGACTTTAGGATCAAATATTTCTAAAGAGTGTAATTTTTTAACTATTTGAGAAAATTGAGATTCTTCCTAAATCTCTTAAATAAAAGTATACAAATTGTTGTTAGATCGAGTATAAAATCAATCACTTCATTTATACATTCTAAAAAAATTTGTAATTGGATTTTATCTTTTAATTCATCTGAAAATTTAGTGATGAATTCTAAAGAGATATTAACGGAGGTATACTTTTCTGGGAAATACTATCAAAATCCAAGAATCTAAGTTTAGATTGAGGTATGTTTCTTTTCCGATAGAATTAAACCATTATCTTTCATTATCCTATAAAATTGATTCACATGATATATATATTGATTTATAGAATCTAAAAATACTTATATGTCATCTAAATAGATTAGGGTGAAGTGGAAGTAATCATTAAATATAATATTCATAATATTTTTAAATTTAGAAGGTACATTTTTTAACTAGTGCCAGGATATTTTATTCATAGTGACCAAAGTGCACCACAAAAATAGTTTTATATTTATCTTCTTCATTTAATTGTATTTAATAAAAACCAAATTTAAGATCAAACTTTAAAATTATATTTTTATTATGTAATTTATTTATCAAATCCTTTTTTATTAGGTATGAAATATATGATCCATTATAATGTCTTATTTAATGGTTTGTAATCTATTATTAACCGAAGACCCCCATCTTTATAATTTTGAAGCATTAACTACATAAAAAAGCAACTCTAAAGAGACTTGTTTGGCATACTCAAAACCTTGTCTAAATAAATTTTTTTTTACATAGATATAAAAGTATCTTTGAATTGATGGTATGTAATAAAATGGAATGAAATGAAGTGGTAATTAATGGAGTTCTATTGTTTGAATTTGTAAATAATAGATGTAATAGAATTGAACATGATAAAATCAATTATATTTAATTCTCTATTTTTTTAATTCATTCAATTTGAAGTATATGTGATGAAATGAGAGATTTTTAATAAATTAACTATACAATAAAGTAGGATCTATATTTCACTTTACTCCACTTCACTTTGCTATGTTGTGTTCCGCTCTATTATGTGTATTGATTTGCTTTCAGTATGAATATTATCTTATGTAAAATCAGACTCATAGCGTACGGAGATAGTGTGATTTTTTCTTTTCCATAATATATTGGGTTGTTCTTAACAAAAAAAACTTTTATAAAAAAACTGTATACTTTTAATTTTTCTTGAATATCTGGATATTGAAATTGTTTTGATATCTTTTTATAACGTATTTCTTTATTAATAAAATTAATGTGTTTTTTTTTTAATATTTATTTGATTAATGTAATATATGACTTTATTTTGAATAGATTTAAAATCTCTAATTTTTTGTTGATCTAAAAATTTAAATTTAAATTCTTTTCCTAAAGCATTAGTTATTATTGCAGTTTACTTACTTCGAAGGGGTAAAGTAAAGATAAAAATGGAGTTTCTAAGACAATGGATTTTTTAATATTTTTAACAAGGAGGAAAAAAAGTACTATAACATATTCGATTTTTACAAATCTTAGATTAGAAAATTTATAAGAAACTTGTAATTTGTTACTATTTGTTATTTGTTAATTTTGTAATAGACTCATTGTATTATTCTTTTTTGGAATATACAAAACAGTACTATATATACTGTTTAAGTAACAAACTAAACAGAATTATAACAAACTAAACTAACTGTTTAGTAACAAACTAAACAGAATTACAACAAACTAAACAAAATTATTTTCATCATGTAATAGCCCCCCACAAGTTGGACTATGGATGTCTAATAGACCAAGCTTGGAAATAAGAGAATCGAAAGAGGGAGTTGCCAAAGGCTTGGTGAGAACATCTGCCAATTGAGCAGCAGAAGAAACTGGTAAAAGGTGGATGAGACCAGTTTGGATTTTCTCACGAATGACGTGGCAGTCAATTTCGATATGTTTTGTCCGTTCATGGAAGGTGGGGTTGTGAGCAAGGTAGATAGCACTTTTGTTGTCACAATAGAATGAGCTAGGTTGATCAAAGGAGATGTGGAGATCCTTGAACAAATACTGCAGCCATTGCAATTCACAAGTCAAGCTTGCCAAGGCCCTGTATTCCGCTTCTGAACTTGATTTGGATACTGTAGACTGCTTCTTGGATTTCCAGGATATGAGGGAATTGCCAAGGAACACACAATATCCAGTTACGGATCTGCGGGTAGTAGGGAAACTTGCCCAATCTGAGTCTGCGAAGCCAGAGAGTTTGAGTGGAGAGGAAGATGAATAGAACAAACCCTTGGCAAGAGCACCTTTGAGATACTTGAGTACTCGAATTGTTGCAGAATGATGAACTTGCATAGGTTGTGAGATGAATTGGCTGAGCTGTTGAACGATGAATGCAAGGTCAGGTCTGGTGGTAGTCAGATATAGAAGTTTTCCAACAAGCCTTCGATAAGTTGTGACGTCTTCGAAAGGTGGTGAGTTATCATCATGAAGCTTCAAGGAGGAATCGAAGGGAGTAGAGCAAGGTTTAGTAGCCAATAAGCCACTGTCTTCGAGCAATTCCAAAGCGTACTTTCTCTGATTGAGAAAAATGTCATGAGTTGATCTGGCAACTTCTAGACCAAGAAAATATTTAAGCCTACCAAGGTCCTTGATTTTGAAAGTGGAATCAAGGAAGCATTTGACATATTGGATTTCCTGCAAATCATTACCGGCTAAGACAATATCATCAACATAGACTAATAGGGCAGTAAAAGAAGAGTCATGTGATTTTGTAAAAAAAGAATGATCAGCAGAAGAATATGAGTAGCCAAGAGAGATAAGGGCAGTGGACAATTTCGAAAACCACTGTCTGCTAGCCTGCTTCAGGCCATATAAAGACTTATGCAATTGTTTCCAGTGATTTCTGGTAAACAACCGCTAGTCTTCCAAACTATTGAATAATCTTTGTTAACGCTATTCAATCTCTCTGGTAACTCACAGGATCGACTAGATTGATCCTAGGACTCCTTGGATATTAAGGTTACTCTCACAATCGAACAATTATTCATGGTATGCTATTGTACAAGTGTTTGGTTTATTTCGATCCCTCTCTCTAAGAGTTTAAGAATGTGGTCAAAATGTATATGAAAACTAAGTTATACGAATAAATGCTAATTGTAATGCTGATTGAAGAGACATATAAAACTGTATGAAAAGTGAAGTAAATGGTTTCGATTTATAAAACATTTAACATAAAATGTTTCTGGAATGTAGAAGTTGAAAATGTGAAGAAAGCGTTTAATGCAAGAAATCTATAAATGATTTAAGTAAAAGTATGCGCTTGAAAAACAATACTTGAAAGTAAAGGTATTGAAAGTGTAACAGTTCTCTGAAATATAAAGTACTCGAAATATAAAGAAAGCAGTGAAACGTAAAACTTTGAGGAAAAGACTTTGAAATGAAAAGACAGTAAATAAAGAAACTTGCAAATGTTATTCGACAAAAAGAAAAGAGGAAAGTGCTGGAAATGGTAAAAAGGCTTTCATTAAGTTAGAAATACACGGTGCTATCATACATACATTTCTCTTGCATTCGTTTCCCTTGCCATGTGGTAGTTTGAATGTTATTGAGTATTTTGTATAACAGATATGACACACTGAAATCCTAATACTAAGACTTCTATTTATACTAATTCGACCCTAACGGTCTCGCTATAGGATCATGCCACGTTTCGAACATGCAAGACAATGCTTCTTTCATCTTTCCACGTGTCCCCAAATGCTCCAACACATAACTTTCAAACTTTGAAAGTCCCGCTTCCATTTAAATTTTAAATGCTTTGGTGTTTCTCCGTTTCGAACGCTCTTCCCAAACCTAGCCTCGCTGTTGTTTCGAGACCCCTTTGGATATTTTCCCATAATCACCGTTCGAAGCTTCAAGCTTTGACACACTTATTCGAAACACTGCTTCTGCAACTTCGAAATATGGCGTTTAATTCCATTTCGATCAGAACTTTTAACTCTTTTGAATTCTAAATAATATTATCAAAATCTTCAGCCAACAAATTGCCCCTTTAAAATATGTATTTCGATCTCTTTGAGAAATACCTATTTTAAACATTTATACAAGATTTTGATAGGATTTTCGAATCATCATAACATTTAATGCATTTGACTCCAGTCACATCAATCATAGCACCTTTTGGGTTCCTTAACCGCCCAGAGTCACTTCACAGCGTGGTGCAGTTATAAGTAATGATTATTTTTAAATCACGCCTATTACCTATATCAACTTCTCGCCACCTCTTCATCACACCAACCCATGATCTCCACGTATCATACTTTTACTCGGTGGATGCCTAATCTTCTCATTATAAAACGTCAATTTAATCTTCCTTTTTCTTTTTTACACTCTAAATCTTTCATACTCTGGATTTTTACTCTTCTTCTCTCATAAACAATCTAAGCTCTCAAACAACAAAAATGTCTTCTTCCACCTCATCCCAACTCAAGAAAGTCTCCAAGAAGAAAGGAAAAACTACAGGAGCAACTATGGAGAGTAAAATCGTCACCATTCAAGGCCAATCTGCTCTTGCTCCTCAAATGATTTCCAAAGAAAAAGAAATGCTGTACGCATCACAGGTACTCATCCCTACCCATGTTGCTGGTAAGAGGTTAGCCTTAAATGGCCCTCTTACAGTTTTTGAAATACTAAAGGACACCAGGACAATTTTTCCCGTATGTTATAGCTTCAAACCTTTATTCAACAAAATGGATGCCCCTAGGGCAGTAGAATCTCTTAGCTCGAATACCGCAGAAACCCCAACTGTTCATCCCAAGGACCCATTTATTTTGGATTATGTAAAAAGCAATTTTAAACCATTTCGATCTTGCCCTACTTCTGATATTGCTTATCAAAATTGGTTCACGAAAGTAGAAGCCAAAAAATCCCAACAATGGGAAGAATTAGGCATTTATAACCTCATTAAGCTATCGAAACCTGGATTCACCTATAGTCATCCTCTGCTGTTTGCGTCCCTTTATTTCTGGGATAGTACCTACAACACTTTCCATCTCCCAGGTGGAATGATTACCCCAACCTTCTTCGATATAGCGGCCATTACTGGGCTGTCGCCAGTGGGAGAAACTTATGTTCCTGACAATGAAGAGCACTCAAGCATAATTGACTTCGAAGTCAAGTTAGCCAGCTTTTCCAAATTTATCAGCCATTATCATGCTGAAGGGGACAATGTGTCTGACACAGAGCACATTGCTTTCTTAACCCTGTGGCTGTCTAGGTATGTTTTCTGCAGTAGATCCCTGCAGGTAGCTAGTAGGTTCATTCCTTTAGCTAGGGATTTACACGAAAATCGCAAAGTGTGCCTAAGTGAATTACTTTTAGTTGACCTATATGAGAGCCTGAGGTCAGCTGTTTCGAGCCTCAAATCCCACACTTCCAAAAACATTCTTTTAGCTGGCCCATTTTGGTTACTTCAACTATGGCTAAATGCCATGTTCGAACCTTCTTTATCAACCGCCAACACTATAGATGAGCAAGATTCGGAAATAAGTGATAGGATAGTCGAAGGCACTAGGCTTCGAAGACTAACTCCTAATGATGACAAGGATGACTTCAAGGTTCAATTCTCGAAGTACATCATGATACTCTCAAAAAGGCATAAGTTCGAAGAGAGCATGGCACCTTTTGCTTCGAGGGCTCATGGACCTTCTTGGTTCACCATGGCTCTCTCAGAAGCCATCAAGAGCAAGGAGATCCAAGATGTATGGAGAGCTTTCTTGCTTCCTAGACTCATCTCTTCAAGGATAACCCCAGCTAAGAACTAAATTCTTCTCTTTGCCTACCAACCAAACTTCGTTTCGAGGCAGTTTGGCTTATGCCAACTGATTCCTGAACCTTTGTTCCAGACTGAGAGCGCCATCACATCTGGTCGAACTTTCAAGGCAAGGGAAGCCAAGATCCAGCAAGAACAATATCAAGGCTTTGCTCAATTTGAGCTGATAGCCTTCGAACCTACCCATCTCGCGGCTAAAGGATTTCTGGAGTGGTGGATTAAGTTTTATCAAACTTGTATGTTCGATACACTTACAATTCGACAGAAACTAATTGATGCCTTCGATGTGCAGGTACCAGCAAAGAAAGGTATGTTTACTCATGCCAAAGAGATAAAAGCTTTTCAAAATTATTTTGAAACTACTTACGACCCCACGCGCTTGGACTCCACTGTGCATCAAGCAGCTGAGACCTTGAAGGAAAAATTTAAACAAAAAGTTTCTAAGCTAAAACTTCCTTCAGGGCTGTCACCTGAGGATAGGTATAGGTTGGCATTCGAAATGCATCCACCTAAATTTCCCAGATTACCTACCTCAGAACTGGCTCTGGCTTGGTTTCCCCCATATCCATGGTGGTTTACTTGCAAAGAGATGTTCAAATATCTTCAAAGGAAACCAAAGCCATCTGAGACTGTGACATGGGCTCGATACTGGCTTCATGATTTCCCAGGACACCTTCGATACGACCTTTCTGCCATGTCAATTAAATCTGATCAAGGCACAGGTGCGAATGCTTGGGAAAAATCCCAAATGTCTTTTATTTTCCATATCTTTAACCTTTGCTTTAATTGTTTTGATTTTCAGCTATCAGGATAAAGACCGCTGCCTCGAAATCGAAGGAAGGGAGTGCCTCTCAAGCCTCCATCGAAACTACCGAAAAAGCTAATCCACCCGAAACAACTACTACTGCTGCAACTACAACAACAACAATAACGCCAACAACAACAAGTGCCCCAATTCCAACGGTAATCACTTAGTTTTTGATGCTTCGAATTCACTCAAGCTTTTTATATCTAACTTCGTTAAAATTCGTTCAGACCAACAAGCTTCCTCCCACTACTCCCAAGAAGCGGAAACCAAGCACTACTGGGGAAGATCCCACTGCTGGAGGAAACTCAAATACTGCTTCGAAGAAGAAGCTAAAGAAAGCTACACCTAAAAGTACTGTTCCGACTAGTGTCTCTGGACTCGACTCCAGGGATGCTGCTCCCTTACCTAAATCCAAAAATCCACCTTCGACCTCCAACCCATAGTTGGAACGCATAGCTAGTAACCTCTCCTCTGAGGGCCCACAGGTAAATCGAACTTCTTCTAAAAATGTTTAACTTCTTATTACCTTGGTGAATGTTTTTCTTTAACATTTTGCTGCTCCTTGCAGAACATCTTGAATCCCACTTCTACCATTTCGACCTCACCGTCCAGGGTTGCTGCTCCGCTTAACTCCTCTCCTCAAGGAGATTCCAGCAATTTGGTCCAAAACAAAGGTTCTTCCAATGTGGCGGTTTTGGCTGGAACTTCTGAACAGCCAGATGACCAAGGTACCTCCATTCCTCTGAAAGAGGTGAACGAAACAATACTTCAAACGTCTGCAGAGGATTCACAAAGGGTTCTTCAAAAGTCCCCTCTTGAAACTCTTCAAGAGGACCCAAAGGATACTCAGACTGAAGAAGAAAAAGCTGACTCTGGGCAAGGATTCGAAGAATCTGCAGACGAAGAATCTGAGGAGGAAAACGCCAATGACGAGGAAAACGTCAATGATGGTTCGACTGCCGGGACGGAGTCTAACGCACATAGCGGCGAAAGGGATGGTATCGAAGTGGTAGATTTGGACTAAGATGAAGAAGACCAAGAGCACGAAGCAAATGAAGGGGATGGTGATGCAATCAACGAAACCCTAGAGGTTGAAACAAACGTGGTTCCCCTACGCGTGGAATTCCCCCAATCCTCTCCGTCTCGAATGACTGACGAGGAACTGGCACTTCTGAGGCGAAATGACCCCATTGGGTATATGAAGGCAAAGTTGGCTCAGAGGGACATTCCACTCGCTATGGCTGGCACAAGTTCAACCAGCTATCCTCTTCCCACAGATGAAAGAGTCGTTCTTCTTAACAAAATTAGGAGAACTATTCTCAATGTGGATATATTCGAAGTGCTTAAGCAAGATAGTACTGCTTGCTATACTATGAAGGAGCTGCTCACAAAGGTTAATCTTTCCAACTGCTCTTTGCCAGTTAGTACTCTCTTGTTTGATCTTCAGAATTTGCTGGACAACGTAACTGGCTACCTTCTCCAAGACGAATCTGCTGCCAAGAAGGTTCACGAGAAACGCATTGCCATGGATGCCGCTTATGAACAAGCTTCGAAGCTTTCTCAAGAAGCTGAGGATCAAGCTATGCATCTGAAGCAGGCGAAAACTGAATATGAGGCTCGAGCTGAGTCCATTCTTATTTGGGAAAGGCAGATTCTGGAACTTCAGCAGAAAGTTAAGGAGGCTAAGGAACAACAACTAGCCTTCGAAACTAATCCTGCAGGCAACCAATTCGAAGAGCTTCTCAACCAGGGGCTTGCAGAAATGGAGACTGCAGAACAACTTAAAGGAGAAGTGGCAACCTTGGAAGGTGCCAGGCGGTTTGCTCAGCAGAAACTTGAAACATTTCGAAGCACCTTTAATCGATTGAAAAATAATGTTTATTTCTAAATTTTTATGTCTCTCTGACCATAACTTTGGTTTTTTACATGTAATATTCGAACAACGCCATTTTGGCATTCTATCTTGCCATCTTGGCTTTTTATAATATTTTGTTTACGTTGTTACTATTCGAATCTCCCGCAGGCTTGGCTTATATTTCTTTAAATATTTCCCATTAACCTTTAGGACACGTTTATCATCCAAGAGTTCTTCGACTTCGTATGCATTGTTTGAGAATACTTTTAATATTCGAAAAGGTCCTTCCCAATGAGGTGACCATTTACCTAATGCTTTGTTCTTCTTATCCATAGGCAATATGACTCTCCAAACCAAGTCATTAATAACGAATACTTTTTTCTTCACCCTTTTATTGTATGTTCTGGCCACTCTTTCTTTTTGCCTCATCAAAATTTCCAACGCATGTAATCTAATTTCGTCCAACTCAACTAATTCATTCATCATCATTTCCCAATATAATGCAGCTGGAATTTCGTTTTGTTTCTGGATTCGAACTGATTGCAGATGAATTTCTACTGGTAACACTGCATCATGGCCGAATGTAAGTTGGAAAGGCGTAGTGTTAGTGGCTTCCTTAGGAGATGTTCTACAAGCCCATAACACTTGGTCCAGAGTTTTGTGCCAATTTCTTGGCTTCTTGCCAATATGCTTCTTGATTAATCCTATTATTACTTTATTTGCTGCTTCGACTTGTCCGTTTTCTTGAGCATAATATGGTGTTGATGTTAGCAATCTAAACCCCATTTCTTGGGCAAATCCTTGCATCTTTCTACCAGTAAATACAGAGCCTTGGTCTGTAGTTATACTTTCTGGCAATCCAAACCTATAGATAATGTGCTTTTGTATAAATTCGATAATTGCCTCTTGATCAGCAACTACCAAAGGTATAGCTTCGATCCATTTGGTAAAATAATCTACTCCTACCAAGATATATTTCTGACCTTTGGACGAAGCAGGATTTATCTCCCCTATCAGATCCAATGCCCATCCTCTGAATGGCCATGGTTTGATGATCGAATGCAACTCACTTGCAGGGGCATGTTGAATTCCTGCATGTTTCTGACATTCCTCACATCCTTTAGCAAAGTCTATGCAATCTTTGAGCATGCTAGGCCAATACAAACCATATCGAAATAGCAACCATTTCATTTTATGGCCTGCTTGGTGTGCCCCACATGCCCCATTATGGACTTCAGACAGTGCTAAATACGCCTCACTTTCTCCTAGGCATTTCAATAATACACCTTCTTGGGTCTTTTTGAACAATTCGTTCCCCATGAGGAGATATGACAATGCTCTATATTTTGTTTTTCTATCTACCTTTAGAGTTGGGTCTGCTAAATAACTCTTTAATGGACTTCGCCAATCTGTATCTGACAAAGTATTTATGGCTAGAATTTCGAATCCCTGTTTCTCAGCATATCCCAATCTCATACTTTCCAGATCCGATGGTGTGAATCTAGTAGCCATAACTCTTCCCCTTATTTCGGCCAAATCCTTAAGATTCTTGGTAGATACTCTATAACCTGAAGCCAACTGCGCTAAGTCATTTGCTTCTTGGTTTTCTAATCTTGGTATGTGTTGAATATCCATGTATTCAAACTTTCTTAATAGCCTATTGACTATGACGAAGTATACCATCAAATTTTCCTTTATGCACTTGTATTCTTTTGTGATTTGTTTGACCACCAATTCAGAGTCTCCTTTAATTTCGACTCTGGTTGCCCCCAATTCCAACAAAGCTTCAAGTCCAACAATGAGCGCTTCATACTCAGCTTCGTTGTTCGAACAACGAGGACCATCCAATTTATACTTGAATTTTGTTGGAATTCCTTCAGGAGAAATTAGAAGGACTCCAACACCACTTCCATTCCTGTGGGTTGAACCATCAAAGTACAATTTCCAGGGTTGCATTTCGACGTAACTCATGCTTGGCTGCTCAACCAACGAATGATCCACAATGAAATCAGAAATCACTTGACCTTTCATAGCTTTTAAGGGCATGAAAGTCAATGAATATTCTGTTAAGGCCAGAGCCCACTTTCCAACTCTACTATGCATTATTGGCTTTGAAAGCATATGTTTAATGACATCGAAGTGAGACGACACATAAACATCAACAGGTTTTATATAATACTTGAGTTTCATACAAGAGAAATATAAACAGAGACATAGCTTTTCTAAATTGCTATATCTGGTCTCTGCATCATTCAGCACTCTACTTAAATAGTATATGGCTCTTTCGACGCCATTGTTATCCTCTTGTGCTAACATACTACCTATGCTAACTTCAGAGGCAGATATGTACAATCTCATGGGCTTCCCCCATGATGGTGGAGACAACATAGGAGGCTGGGAAAGATATTCTTTTATTTTGTCAAACGCCTCCTGGTGAGCTTCATTCGAAGGCCTGACCTTGCTTCAGACGAAGTAACGGAGAGAAAGCTTGGGTCCTTCCACTCAGGTTCGAAATGAATCTTCTGAGGAAGTTAACTTTCCCTAGTAGAGATTGCAACTCCCTTTTTGACGCAGGTGCTTTCGTCTCCATTATGGCTTTGGTTTTGTTCTGGTTGATTTCAATTCCTTTCTTGTGGACCACAAAACCGAGAAAATCTCCAGCCTGCACAAAAAATGCACATTTAAGGGGATTCATTTTTAAGCCATGTTTTCTCATTCGCTCGAATGATTGGCTCAAATGATGCAAATGTGCTTCTGCAGATATAGATTTGATGACTATATCATCAATATACACCTGCATGAAGGTTTCGATAAAGTCATGAAAGATTGAATTCATCGCCCTTTGATAAGTTGCCCCAGCATTTTTTAAACCAAAAGGCATCACCACCCATTCGTAGGTGCCTAAGGCTCCTGGGTAACGAAATGCTGTTTTTGCAACATCTTCTTCAGCAATGAAAATCTGGTTATATCCAGAGTATCCATCTAACATGCTCAAGTATTCGAATCCTGCAGCAGAATCTACTAGCATTTCTGCCACGGGCATGGAATATTCATCCTTAGGGGTTGCAGTATTTAAATCCCTAAAATCTATGCAAATTCTTAAAGAACCATTTTTCTTAATCACAGGTACTATGTTTGCTAACCATTC
Source organism: Vicia faba (assembly GCA_948472305.1). Taxonomy (NCBI): domain Eukaryota; kingdom Viridiplantae; phylum Streptophyta; class Magnoliopsida; order Fabales; family Fabaceae; genus Vicia; species Vicia faba. Next base: position 623,923,556 of record OX451739.1, read on the forward strand.
AACGTACCTTGTTGTTCTGATGAATTTGCAACGCAGCAACCTTTCGATCTCAGCTTTAATTTTTGTGAGAACCGCTGGTGCGAATCTTCTGGGAGTTTGTTTGATGGGCCTCTTGCCATCATTGATTGGCAGCCTATGTTCGACCAACTCCCTCTTTAAACCAGGCATCTCATCATAATCCCATGCGAAACAATCTTTGTTCTCCTTAAGGACTTCGATCACTTTTTCCTTGAGGCCTGGGCTAAGTTTAGCACTTACGTAAGTTACTCTTTTCGTTTTGTCATCCCCTAAGTTGACTTCTTCGAGCGGGTCCTGTGCCAACATTTTGACACCTGAGTTTATGGGGTCCCTTTCGAAGCCTAAGGGTTCTTTGTCATAGATGGCATCCAACCTTTGATCCATCTCCAACTCTTTGATGGGTGAGTGTGATCGGTGGATCTGGAACTGACTGTTTAACGCTGGTTCGCGAAATGTCGCGGAAGCAAGAGTCGCCACCGTCTTTTATTTTCTCCAAATGGAAAGGACAAAAGCACAGAAAAATTCCTTTAAGAGATTGCTCTCGGTTCGGGAGGTAGGTTATAGAAAGGGAAGGTGTTAGCACCCTTTCTATCCATGGTTATCCATGGGCTCTTAGATACTTGCTCACTTGTGTTTTCAAAAATGGTTTGTTTGCTTTTCAATTGTGGGTTTAAAAAAGTTTCTTTGAAAAATTTCAGTTCGACTCGTACGTCAGAGTGTTTGAAAAATTTGCCTTGAAAGCTTTTGGAAAAGTGTTGGTGAAAAGATGTTTTGATTTGTTTGAAATTAGAGCAAGTATCCTTGAGAACCTACCTACCCTAAGGAATTCGTCTGTGTAGATGTCTTTAAAAGTAGTGCCATCCCACCATTGAGAGGTAGGTAGCACCACCGTTGGAGGTGTTCGGGTCAATTCGATGTTCGGGACATGGTGATCACCAGAGCAATGGGAAGACACCTTAGAAGCTACCCTCATGCCAGGTTCCCGGATCATGAGGACTTACTAAGACATCCTCTACTCGACGATCACCTTTTGAAGGCAACAATGAGGCGTACCCTAGGGGTGGTGTGTGCGATTCGTGTGTCGTTTTCATTGATTTTTTGTCTTGCCATGTTCATTGTGATCTACGCTTGATTTTAATTAGGGCCATTCATTCTTGCATGCTTTTGATTAACAGTTAATATTTGCGGGAAAGTAAATTCTAAAGCTATTACAAATGGCGCGGGTCCACATCGCCAAAATTAAACCGGACCCGATTTGACGGAAAATAAATAAAGCAATAAAATAAAAGTGCGAGAAATAAAATCGTTACAACGCTTTGGGAGAATTACATAATTATAATAAACGACATAAAATAAATGCGCGAAATTAAATAAATTAAAAATATGGGCGTTGGACCCTTTTGCAAAAAAATTAAAGTTAATGAATTAATTAATTAGAATTAAAGATTAAAAGAAAATATTTTTAGTATTTTTGTGTTTTTTTGAGATTTAATGGAAAAGAATTAATCAAAAGTAAAATAAAAAGCTAAACCTAAGTCTAATTATTTTTAAGTTTTTTTAAGAAAATATTAAAGTTTTTAACCTAATTTTATTGTACAATTTAATTATAAAATAAATAAATAAATATTATTATTGTGAAAAAAGAAAAATTAAAAGGAATAGAAACAATAATTAAACCTATTTCTACATATTTTTGGATTTTTATTATGAAAGGAATTAAAATTGCAAAAAAAAAAACCTAATTATACTAAATTCAATTATACAATTCATTCATGAAAATAATTAAAAATAAATATTATTACATTTTTTTATCTTTTTCTGGATTTTTTATGATGTTTTTATATTTTGTAGAAAAATAATTAATTAATTAAAACAATAAAAATAAATAACATAATAATTAAAAAAATAAAATATGAAAAGAAAAGCAAACCAGTGGGGGTTCAGGCCCCAAAGTGAGGTGTTGATGCTAGCAATTTGGCCCAGAAGCTTCAGGTCCTTTTGACTTTTTGTGCAACATGTTGGTACGTTGACTCTTGTTCATCATGATCTCTAATCCATGGCCTTTAGATTGATGGAGCTAGACGCGTGTATGGCTTGAGATGGTGAGCGTATGGTGATCCACAAAGGTGTGCCTGCATGGGAATGAATATGGAAAAACAATATTGAAAGTTACACAGACCTGGGGTTCGAACCCAGGTCTTGGATATTGCCAAGAGAGGTACCTGCCACTGAAGCGCTTGCATTACTTTTATTATATAATAATTAACAAACGTTATAAAAAGAAAACAAAATGTTAGTGGGCAACGCGCGAAATTTAAAACCAGCCTATCGCTGATGGACAACACATCGTCTTCTTCGTGTTATTATTTTTTTCTGAAACACAAGCATATAGCAACGGTTTTAACGCGTGGTTTTAGGGGTGTTTCCAGAAAATAGCGATTAGCGCTATGTGGTTCATAAATTAATCGCGAGGCTTGGTCCATGTTCGTCTCAATGCGCTGAATCCAATGGTCATGGTCTGGAGCTTTGATTTTTCCTCTTTGCAAAAGCCCTAAAATTACAACCTGAAAACCCTAAATTTTGATCATGGTGAAATCCCATATACGATACAAAAATCAAATTGAATATAATGGTTAGCTTTGAAACATCACAGGGAACAAGAATATATAATTGAAATGCAATGAGGATGCTTAGAATTGAAAACACGATGGTGACTTTTTTTCTGTACAGGACCGGTCCTTATTACCAATTCTTCGCGTATTGATGGATGTTTGGAGTTGGAATATGACCAGGAGCCCACAAGGAAGCTTTTGGAATGAGTATTAGGGTTTGAATCCACCTCTAACTACGTTTTCAGAATTGGGTTCTTAAGTGAAATTTTCAAGTTTGGCAAGGGTCTTTTGGCGCAGCTTGGAGTCCCATGCAATTAGGTTTATCATTCTGAATATGTAGTAAAGCTTTTAGGTCAACAAAATTGAATAAAATCCATGGCATTCAATGATTTGCATATTTGATTTCCTTAAGATCTTTTTGAATCTTTTTCATGTGCATTTTGTATCAATTATGATCAATTAGTCCAATTCTTTCCATGTTTGGGATGTGCACGAGATTTTGAAAGCAAAACATGCATAAAAAGATTTTTTAGGTCAAAGTAGATATTTTTCACATATTTAAATAATTTAAATGAATTAATATTAATATAAATTCAAATAAATAAATAAAAATTGAGAAAATACTTCCCTTTGGGCCAAGTGGTCGTGCATATGCTTGGAATGATGAATCATGGAAGAAAAATGGGCCCATTAGCATTTTTAGGTCATTTGAAGTAAAGTTGACTTTTCAAAATTCCCAAAAATTTCCCAACTTCCACAAGGCATAACTTGCTCAATTTTTAAGCTTTTCACATGTTCTTTGACATTTTGGAAAGGTCTTTGAGTCCTTTAACCAATGCCTTTGGTCCCATGTCATTTTGATTTACCAATCTCAAGTTATGGCCTTTGACTTAAAGTCCCTTTTTGTTGACTTTTGAAAATGACCTATAATGTTGAAATTGATAACTTTTTGTGAGAGCATTTCTTGGACTTGGAATATGAAGATGAATTGTAGGAAATGTCTTTCTATTCAAAATGAGCTTTGGATGGAATTTTTCTGATAATCCATGTGAAAGTTATGCCCTGGTCAATTTCAGTTGACTTTTTCAACTGTCCAAATATAGCAACTTTTGCATCTTTGATGATTTCTGAGCCAAATTTTGAGAATCATGATCAAGCATTGATCAAATGATGTTTGTGGCTTCAAAATGATATGTTGACCAAAAATTTGAACTTTTGACTGCCAAATGACCATTTTGCCCCTACAGTTGACTGTAGTGCAATCTAGGGTTTTGAGTGTGCAATTTTGAGCTGAATGCCTTGGAACTTGATATGAGGATAATTGACCATATTTGTAAGCATATGAGACTTGATTGGGCCTTTGGAAACTTCCTTTTCTTGATCAGCACCCAAACCCTAGTTTTGACTGTATATGGGACCTTTGCACTGCACAACCCTTGGGGAATTTTGTGACTTGACTTGGCAATTTCTTGGAGAATATGGGAGGGCAAATTTTGGGGTACAACAGTGAGCATTTCGAACCCCCCCCCCACTAACTTCATTCGTCTTTACAGTTGATTCATTTATTTCAGCCTCTAAGGCCGCTTTCGATTCATTCTCAGCCATATAGGCCGAAATCCTTTTGAAGAAGGTAGACTCAGTCATGGTTAAGGTTGTCGAAGTCCCAGCCTGCTGGCCGTTTTTGTATAGCACCTTCAACTTCCTCTTCTTCACTGATTATTGTTCTATCCCAGTAAAGACCATCATGACGAAGTGTCATGTAGTAGTGGGCGTTTCTAGTTTCATTCATCTCATCGTTTGGAACACATGGAGCAATCTTTGCCAGATTTTTATCATAATCCCTTTTGTCAACTAAATTGACAGTTGACATAAAGTAACTCTGGTCTGCTTCGATGTTTTCCACGATTCTGTCATCTCTCCACAGAACTAGTCGTTGATGCATTGACGAAGGAACTGCCCCCACGCCATGGATCCACTCTCTCCCTAGCAGTAGGTTATAGTTGGCCTTGGCTTCGATAACCATAAACATGGTGGGCCTGCAACTTGAACCTATTGTCAATTCCAACTGGACCACCCCCAGTGTTTTGCCCACTTTTCCCTCATAATTGGATAGAACCATATTATGGGGCTTGATATCTCCTTCGCGGATCTCTAACCTTTTTAGCATGAAATGGGGAATCAGGTTGACTGCAGCACCCCCATCCACTAGAACTTTGTTCACACCATGGACACCTATTTTTGCCCGAATGAAAAGTGGCTTGAGATGATTCTTCATTGCAGGCTCTGGACGTTCGAAGAACGCATTTTGTTCCTCAACAGCCCCATTGTCCATCACGTAGTAGCATACGGGCCTATGTTTCACTAAATCTGTGGTGTCTTCCTCCTCATATTCATTGATTTCGGTTTCCTGCCCGAATTCGCAGGGAAGCACAGACACCACGTTACAGTTCAGGTTGAATGAAGACTCCCCCTCCGATTCGAAGTTATCTGTTATCATATCTTCGTCCTCTTCCGGGCCTGGAGTGTATTCCTTTGGTTCGTCTCGTTGGTCTTCAGAAAAAAGCCTCCTATTGACTGGAGGTTTCTCTTCAGTCTGATTTTTTGGTTTGTTGGTGCTCGATTCACCTTGTATCTTTGTTGAAGTATCCCCTTTGTTTGCCACAGCTTCTCTCTCAGCCTTTCGAATCCTTTGCTGTCTGCGCCACTGGGATCTTGACATGGGGTTCCTTCCTTTGTAATTCTCTAATCTCACTTCCTCCCTTTTTTGTGTGTTGAATTGCCTCCTGTATGTCACAGCATGGCGTGCATTTCGTTCAGCACTCCTCCATTTGTCTTTGCCTTTGTCATTTCTGACTTGCAGCCATCTATCAGTTGGTACTTCAGCAGGGAGTTTGAAAGTCACTCTTCGAGCAACTTTGGGGTGAGGGCTATCAGGTCTTCGCTGTTTGTATCTGCTGTCGAAACGCGGACCCATCTGGGCAGTTTCTTGATGGTTCCAGCAAGGGGCGAAGGGGATCGTTTCGAAGGCCCTGACCATGCTTTGGTCATACACAGCAGAACACCTTGGGCAAACCAAGCACTTAGTTTCCCCTTTGTAGCAGCGAAAAACAAACTCCAACAAACTCTCTCCAGCCTTGGGATAGCATCTAAAAAGTTGGTTATCCTGGCACCAATTGTTGCCAGTTCGAGCCCTCTGTACCCTTTCGAAATTTGCAGCAATTCTTTGGTTGCAGAGGATGCTGCACCTAGGGCACAATATCATGCCTGGATCTCCTTTGTGGCATGTCATGAGATAGTCTTTGAGAGTAGCATCTCCAGTGTGATTATCCCCCATTCTGTGCTTTTCTTTTTCTAAGTGTTTTTCCACTTCCTCCATCTCGGAACGGGGTCTTTCCATATCCACCATATTTATTTCCACATCCCCCTCTTTAGTTTCGTCATCGCCCCATCCTGTGGGCTTTATGTCTTCGATCTGGACCTTCGAACTCTCTGGGGCAGAATATTTGACCAGATAGTCAAATTTTCCACTGGGTTCCCCTAGAGTGTCCCATATCTCCTTCTGAAGGGGAACTGGCTGCGTAATTTGGACTTTCTCCAATTCCAGCCTCAAGCCCTCAGTGACTTGTGTCAACCCTTCGTTTTGGTTCCCTTGGCCTTCAGTAGCCTGGGTTTCTCCTGCAACAGCCACAGGTGCAGCAATCGAAGTATCTGGCGTATTTTGGATGTCTTCAGTGACTTCCTCGCTGACTTCGACCATCACCCAGTTTTCGACTTCAGTGTCCTTCTCTCCTGTTAGGGCGTCGCTTCGATCAGTTTCCACCATGTTGACCTCTCCAATGCATGCAGGCTCGGAGTAGTTGGTGTCTGCGACGTCCAAAGGATCTTCGTCCACTTTCATCTTCACCTTATCAGCAAACTTTAGTCTGCCATCTTTGATTGCGTTTTGAATCAAGTCCCTGAAAAGAAAACACTGTGAGGTCTTGTGGCCTAGGAAACTATGATATTTGCAAAATCCCCTTTTCTTCCTCTGGTCCAAAGGAGGTATTTTGACATTTGATGGCACAATTAGTTGGCCATCCTTGACAAGCAAGTCAAAAATTTCGTCACACTTAGTGACGTCGAAGGTATAAACCTTCTTTGGAAACTTGTCACTTTTCTCATTTTCAACAATATCTTTCCCTTTCGTGGGAACTAACATTTTGCAGGAGTAAGGCGGGGCCTGTTTTAATTCAGCGAGGTCGATTTCGACCTCTTCGAATTCGAATTCAGGATATTCTTCTACTTCCTCAGTTCCAACATAGGAAATCCTTTCTTTCTTACTATTCTTAAAGACTCGGGCTTTTTCGGCTTTTAGTCTTTCGACCTGTCGAACCCTATCGGCTAACTGAGCCATATCCCTCAAATACTGAGTATCTAATTTCTTTCGAATAGAATAATCCAAACCCCCAGGGGCCATTTCGACTAACTCATGTTCAGGCACTACTGTGTAACATCTGGATTTTAACAGCCTAAATCTATTCAAATAATCATCTATGGGTTCAGTGAACTTTCTCTTAACACTGGCCAATTCCTTCAAACTTATTTTCGATTGTCCCATGTAAAATTGTTCATGGAATAATCTCTCTAAAAGGGTCCAAGTGTCAATAGACCCAGGAGGCAACGTGGTAAACCAAGTGAAGGCGTTTTTTGTCAAGGAACTTGGGAAGTATTTGATCCTGAGATCTTCATTATTGGCTATATCTCCCGCTTCGGTTAGATATCTCGCTATGTGTTCGACTGTTGACTCGTTGGTATCCCCAGCGAACTTTGTAAATTTAGGGACTTTGTATCCCCTTGGTAAATCAGTATGCATTATACAATCCAATATAGGAGAAGCGTAATTTGGCCTCCTCATTCCCGTATTGAGGCCATTCTGGGCCATGATCCTCTCTATCATGGTGGTTAGGTTATTTTCCGCCAAGATGTTATCGTTTCGAATCCTATGAACGACGGCATCGGCATCTTGATTTCGACCAACCAAAACAACTCCCCTAGGTTGTTCTTCTCGAAATTCTGGGGCTTCTGGCCTTTCGATCCTTGCCCCTGGTTCCATAACTTCCCTTTGTGGGCCCGGAATTATTGGGGCTTCTAACCTTGGTGCTCTGGCCCCTAAGTTAGCTTCTTCTCTGGGTGGTCTATGAATTGGGTCGTTAGCAATTTGTTCTATAACAGGCATGTTTGTTCGAAATCCCGCCTGGTTCTGCCTACGCCTTTCTGTGGGAGTAAAGAAATCTGCTATTCGACTCATATTGTCAGCGTTTTCCCTGTTCGTCACAGTCACATTCTGAACTATTGGGGCAAATATTTCCTGCATGGTTTGCGCTAACACCCCTATCATATTGTGGTTGCTGTCATCCATCAATTGCCTAAAAGCCAACTGGTTATCTGTGGTTAGGATATGCAACGTGCTATAACCCACTGACCCTTGGTTATTTGTCATAAATTGGTTTGCCCCAGACCCAGATCCTAGTTGTGGGGATGAATTCGATGTGGAATTGTGTAAACCTGCCATGAAAGATGTTGGCATTCCGTAAGAAGAACTTCTAATTCTATTCCCATCGAAGCCGGGTGGTCTAGTTAATGGTGTGGCGAAATGGGATTGTGTCCCTGGTGGTGGAACGAATCCCCCAGGGTAGCCCATAGTTCCAGTATTTCCTAAGATCGAACTGTTAGTTGATATGCCACTTACTCCATTGGTGGCCATGTTACTGGTTGAAGATGCAACAGACTGTGCATTCGAAGGGATTACATTAGATGTTCCGCTCGAAATGGACGCGTTAGTGCCTGTTGTATGTGGGCCACCTTGGTCTCCTTGTTGATTGTCTGAATTAGACATTTTGTCCAAACGTTTTCTTCTGGATAAAGGTTGGTTGCTGTTGGTTATCTTACCACTTCTCAGGTTCATAAAACAGCAAACTTCTTAGGTTCCTACGTTTTTGGGATGGCTATGTCTCGACAATCCTTAATTTTGATATCCAACTATTGGTCCCACCGGGTGTGCCAATTTGTTTCCAGTGATTTCTGGAAAACAACCGCTAGTCTTCCAAACTATCGAATAATCTTTGTTAACGCTATTCAATCTCTCTGGTAACTCACAGGATCGATTAGATTGATCCTAGGACTCCTTGGATATTAAGGTTACTCTCACAATCGAACAATTATTCATGGTATGCTATTGTACAAGTGTTTGGTTTATTTTGATCCCTCTCTCTAAGAGTTTAAGAATGTGGTCAAAATGTATATGAAAACTAAGTTATACGAATAAATGCTAATTGTAATGCTGATTGAAGAGACATATAAAACTGTATGAAAAGTGAAGTAAATGGTTTCGATTTATAAAACATTTAACATAAAATGTTTATGGAATGTAGAAGTTGAAAATGTGAAGAAAGCGTTTAATGCAAGAAATCTATAAATGATTTAAGTAAAAGTATGCGCTTGAAAAACAATACTTGAAAGTAAAGGTATTGAAAGTGTAACAGTTCTCTGAAATATAAAGTACTCGAAATATAAAGAAAGCAGTGAAACGTAAAACTTTGAGGAAAAGACTTTGAAATGAAAAGACAGTAAATAAAGAAACTTGCAAATGTTATTCGACAAAAAGAAAAGAGGAAAGTGCTGGAAATGGTAAAAAGGCTTTCATTAAGTTAGAAATACATGGTGCTATCATACATACATTTCTCTTGCATTCGTTTCCCTTGCCATGTGGTAGTTTGAATGTTATTGAGTATTTTGTATAACAGATATGACACACTGAAATCCTAATACTAAGACTTCTATTTATACTAATTCGACCCTAACGGTCTCGCTATAGGATCATGCCACGTTTCGAACATGCAAGACAATGCTTCTTTCATCTTTCCACGTGTCCCCAAATGCTCCAACACATAACTTTCAAACTTTGAAAGTCCCGCTTCCATTTAAATTTTAAATGCTTTGGTGTTTCTCCGTTTCGAACGCTCTTCCCAAACCTAGCCTCGCTGTTGTTTCGAGACCCCTTTGGATATTTTCCCATAATCACCGTTCGAAGCTTCAAGCTTTGACACACTTATTCGAAACACTGCTTCTGCAACTTCGAAATATGGCGTTTAATTCCATTTCGATCAGAACTTTTAACTCTTTTGAATTCTAAATAATATTATCAAAATCTTCAGCCAACAACAATTTGCAAACTTTGTTGGTCGAAGAAGTGCAAACTTCGTTGGTCGAAAGAGTGCAAACTTTGTTAGTCGAAGAAGTGCAAACTTTGTTGGTCGAAGAAGTGCAAATTTCGTTGGTCGAAGGAGCAGAAGAAGTGCAAACTTTGTTGGTCGAAGAAGTGCAGACTTCGTTGGTCGAAGAAGCAGGGGGAAGGAATCCAGGAGGAAGATCCATATACACTTCCTCATGTAGATCACCATGAAGGAAGGCATTGTTGACTTCGAGTTGTTCCAAGTGCCAATTCTTAATGGTAGCCACTGAGAGAAGGGTTCGAATAGAAGTAAGCTTCGCAACAGGTGAGAAAGTGTCGAAATAATCCACACCCTCCAGCTGAGTATATCCTTTTGCTACTAAACGGGCCTTGTATCGTTTGATGGATCCATCAGCATGATGCTTGATTTTGTAGACCCATTTGCAACCAATCGATTGTTTGCCTGCAGGAAAATCAACAACAGACCAAGTATTTGTAGATTCAAGAACATCTAACTCAGATTTCATAGCATTGTTCCAACAATCAAACTTGCAGGCTTGTTTATAGGTTTTTGGTTCTGTGAAAGAGCTTATGGGTAGACAAAATAATTTGTGATCAGGACTACATTGGCTATAAGATAATACAGAAGATAGAGGGTAGTTAGAGGAACCTAAGTCAGATGCTGGCAGCATGAGGGATAGCAAATTGCAGTGATAATCAGATAGATAAGCTGGAGGTTTAATATTTCGATTGGATTTTCTGGTTGGCACAGGAGGGGAGGGGCAAGGGGAGTTGTTAGTGTCATTTGAGGAAGAAGAGAGGTTAGTGGGAGAATCTGGCTGGGGGAGAGAGGTAGGAGAGGAAGGTTCATTTGATGGTGGAGGTGAGATGGGTGGATTGTTGGTGAAAATATCAGGTGAATCAAGGGAAGGAGGGTCAGGAGTAGGAATTATAGGATTAGGTGTAGGTGGGATGGATGCAAAAGGGAACACAATTTCATAAAAGAATACATTCTTTGAAATCTAAAATTCATGTGTGATAGGATCATAGAGAAGGTAGCCTTTTGTGTCTTCCCTGTAGCCAAGAAAAATAGATTTCCTTACTCTTGGTTCGAATTTAGTGCGATGGTTAAGCAAGGTCGAAGAATAGGCAAGACAACCAAAGACTCTCATATGGTTAAGGCTGGGAGGAGTATAATGGAGTTTTTGGTAGGGAGAGTGGTTGTTTAAAAGAGGAGTGGGAAGACGGTTTATAATATTAGTGGCTTGTTGTATGGAAAGGTGCCAAAGGTTGTGAGGGAGGTGAGAGTGGAAAGAGAGGGCACGGGAAACATTCAAAATGTGCTCATGTTTTCTTTCCATGATTCCGTTCTGTTGAGGCGTTTCCACACAAGACCTTTGATGAATGATTCCTTTAGAAAGGTAGAAAGTGGTCATGAGAAACTCAGGACCATTATCACTACGAATGCACTTGAGTTTCTTGTTGAATTGTGTTTCGATAAAGGATATGAAGTGAATTAAATGGTTTCTGGTTTCACTTTTGTTGGCCATAAAAATTGTCCAAGTAAACCTGCTGTAATCGTCTACAAGGGTTAAAAAATACTTGTGGCCACATATGGAAGGTGTGGAAAGAGGGCCCCAAATATCGACATGAAGTAAATCGAAGATGGCAACAGACTTAGTATTATTGTGAGTAAAAGGTAAATGTTTTTGCTTAGCCAAATGGCAAGTATTACAGGGCTTATGATTGTCATTGTAGGTGACAAAAGGAAATTGAGAGGAAATACATTTGTGTATGTAAGGACTTAAGTGTCCAAGCCTAAGATGCCAAATAGTAGCAGGATCGTGTTTAGCAGGTTCTAATTGGGAGAAGAGGAGGTGTTGACAAAGCCAGATGTGGGAGAGATGACCTTAGGTGGGGTGGCATCAAGAACATACAATTTGCCAATCCTTTTAGCTGTAAATCCAGTCATCTTGGATTGGGACAACTGCATAATTTGACAGCAATTAGGGGAAAATTTCACATCATATAAATTGGAGTCAAAAAGAGTGGTGACAGATATAATATTGACATGAAATGAAGGGAAGTAATAAACATTGTGAAGGACAAGTGAATCACATAGTAAAACTAAACCAACAATAGTTGTAGTGACAGAGTCACCATTAGGCATTGTCATAGATTTAGGTGCAATGTGGTATGTGGAAAGGAAACTAGAAAAGATATGGGTGATGTGATCAGTGGCACCTGTGTCAATGATCCACCAGTTATGACAAGGAAGATTCGAGGAATTCTTACCAGAGGAAGTATGAGGAGAGGTATGGGACACAGAATTAGCAGTATAAACAGAATTAATCGAGGGAGGTGAAAGAGATTGCAAATTAGACTGTTGGAGGAGCTGCAGAATCTGAGTGTATTGCTCTTGAATCGTAGACAAAGCACTTGGAATGGTGTTTGATGTGGAAGCAGAGGAAGATAATGCCTCAAGTTGAGGAGAAGCAACATCTTGAATCGAGTTCATTGTAGAATCAACAGAATTCCCCACAAATGTAGTAGGCTTGCGTTGTTGAAATCCAGGGGGATAGCCATGTTTCATGAAACAAGTCTCAATAGTGTGATTGGTGCGGTTGCAATGAGTACAGAGTCAGTTTCCACGGCCACCACGACCACGACCACGACCAGGGTTGTGAGAAGAACGAGAAGGTGCTTGAGAAAGGTGATTCACAGATGATTGAGACTCAATCGAAGAAGCAGAAGGTGAAAGAAGGTTGAATTGGCGTTCTTGTTGAAGAACCAGATTAAACACATTATCAAGGGTTGGTAGTGGGGTCATCAACATAATCTGCGATCGAACATGAGCGTACTGGTCACCAAGGCCCTTCAAGAACTTGATAACTTTATCTTGTTCTTTGAATTTGCGTAAGTCTGAAGCAGCACTACTGGAGCACGGTATAGCGCAAGTACAATCACGAATTGGCCGGTAGTTCTCGATTTCTTCCCAGAGTGTCATCAATTTCGTAAAGAACGAAGAGATATCGAGAGTTCCTTGTTGAAGACGAGCAACAGTTTCTTGAATATCAGCAATGCGAAAAATATCTCCCTGAGAAAAACGTTTTTCCAAACTTTTCCATACAAGAGAAGCACGATCATACCAGAGAAGAGATTTTGCAATTTCCTCAGAAATCGAGCGTTGAAGCCATGAGAGGACGAGATTGTTGCATCGCAGCCAAGGTTCGTATAGAGAGTCAGAGATAGGCGGAGGAAAAAGAGTGCCATCAACGAACTTGATCTTGTTCTTGGAGATAAGGGCCACTTTCATCGATCTTGACCAGATCTGGTAGTTCTTGGTATCAAGAACAGGTTGAACAAGAACAAGAGAGGGATTCTCATTAGGGTGCATGTAGTAAGGATTGGAAGGATTGGTAGCAAAATCAGAGTAAGGAAGCGTCATTATCAAGCTGATGCAGCAAAGGAAGAAGAAGGCGCGGAAGCGCGAAGAAGAAGAAGGCGCGAAGAAGAAAGGCGCAGAAAAGAGAATTCAAACTGATACCATGTTAATTTTGGAATAGACTCATTGTATTATTCTTCTTTGGAATATACAAAACAATACTATATATACTGTTTAAGTAACAAACTAAACAGAATTATAACAAACTAAACTAACTGTTTAGTAACAAACTAAACAGAATTACAACAAACTAAACATAATTATTTTCATCATGTAATATTATTCTTAAAGATTCTTTGTCTTTTTACAAAACCGAGTTAGTCATAATCTTTCTTGAATGTGGTTTAAATTTGTTCCAAAATCTATTAATACAATTAATTTGTAAGTTTTTTTTTTTACTTTTATATTCTAATTTTTATGAGAAATGAACTCTAATAATTTAAAGTTCGTGCTAAAAAGTATGGACACTAGTCAAATATAAATTTGATATTTTTTGAATTACATCCTTAACAATAACTCTTTTATCATTAAAGCTCAAATTATTTGGTTTAATTGATAACTTTTATAGTTAACAATTAGTTTTATTTTACTATATCATTTATGTGATATTCTTTTCTTTCTATTTTGTTAATATATCCATCTTCATAAATTCGGTTAGATCTAGATGAAGTTGGAGTTTTGAGTACGTTGATTATGAATAATTAAATTACCTTGTATTTCTAAAAACTTGATTTCTAATTCATCATCTCAAGATTTTAAGGATCTATCTTCATTCTTTTAAAATTTTAATTTCTTTTTGTAAATCCCTTATGGACACAGTTTTTTCAACTGATTTTTTAAATAAATTCATGACATCCTTAAATTCAACTTTGTGTATATCATTTTATTATGACTATCATCTTCTTCAATGATATCTTTAGCTTTATCATTAGTAAAAACATAATACTTTAATTCAGTTGTTACAGTTATAGAAATCTAGACCTAAACATTTATTTGAATTAGAATTTGATTCTTCAGAATTATTTATTTGATTAACTTCTTTATAAGATGATTCTTCAGAGGCTAAAGGATCTTCTTCTTCAGAATTCAGCATAATATTTTTTAAAGTATTTATAAGACTTTCTTTTAATTCTTCAAAAATATTTAATAATTGATCTAAAGCCCTTTGTTGTAACTTTAAAGGCTAGCCCACAAAGAACTTAGTAATGGAATATAAGAGAGTTGTATCACAATACTTTTCATTAGTTTCTAGTTTAATGGATGAATCTATTTTAGCTTTGTCTTATGGGCCAAGGATGTTTTCCCATTATTTTTTAATTGGCGTACGTAAAACCCATAACTAATAGTTACTTAGTTTTCCTATCAATGTTTTTTCTAACTTTGTATGTTGTAGTAGCCATTGTCATATTTTAAATAATATCTAATATGTTATTCAGAGGTACAATCTATTGTCCATTCAACAATGGTATCTCTTCAATAACTAACAATTCATATTTTTTGTGAGTTATTATATACCTTAATCTTTTTTTATTGTTAATTAAATTGATTTTTAGTTGTTGTTTTAGTTCATTTTAATTATTTTTATAGTAATTTGTTTGGAGCATAATAGATGCTCATATTAGTTGTTTTGATGTATTTGTTGCTTGATTTAAGGTTAACTTTGTCGAGTTAAGGAAATACTGCAGTGGACAACACCTGAGAGTGAAAGATGAAGCAAAGAGATGAACTCAAGAAATAGAGAAGGCAACTAGGTTCCTAGGGAAAACATGGAAGGATTGATGCATTGGATGGAATCTTTGCTTTGTATTGAAGAAAAATCCTTTAAATAAAGAAGATAAGACCAAGAGGTGCTAGAAGACAAAAGAGTGTACAAGAGTACATACACTACTCTACACGCTCTGCATGATACCAACACAATTCAACATCATACAAAATTACAATTTCACATACAACTCATTAATGCAATGCGACTCAGCTATGCAACTCAATGTCTATGCATGTGGTACCAACTCAATATTTGGTTCTCTCAGGAATCAGATCCCCTCTCTAAACCCATAAGCCCCCTCTCTGAGCTTGGGACAAACCATCATTCCCCTATATGAATTAACGAACGTGCATCTTGACACAACTAAAATGATGCATGAATCATATGCATCAATATCAATGCGTTAAGACCCCTCTCTAATCCTAACATAATGCAAAGACAATTCTCGTAATCCCCTTTCTGGATTAACACACAACATAGTCAGAATAACCAAACATATCAACACATCATAACATTTAACCACGACTAATATTACCATAACACCCATTGTTTACAACACACAACACAATTCCTCATTTATCAATGAACTCATTTAATCGATTAAAGTCATAGTTAATTATCAAGTTACATCAAAATAACATCAAACAATATCCAACAATGTTAATCAGCACCTAACAGCCAAGAACTGAACTCTATCATGAAACGAAATCGAAAAAGGAAATTTTGCATTGCCATTTGCGCTATGCCCAACTTTCTGGGCTATGCGCGGAAGCGCTGCGCGCAGGTTTTTTGGGCTATGCACGAAAGCGCTATGCCTATTGTTGTACCCCAAAATTTTCCCTCCCATTTTTCTTTAGAGCATTCTTTCAAGGCTCTTCAAATGGGCAAGGCACCCAAGGGTTGACTAGTCAAGATGCACCTCCTAGACCAAAAGCTTACAACTAGGGTTTGGAGTTTCTCAAGGAAATTTGGTATGAAAAAGTCTCAAGTGGCTCCCATGTTTATTCATAGGTCCTCAACAAGGCTCATGTCAAGTTTCAAGCCCTACATCACAAGTTTGCTCAGGCAATGACTCAGATGCTTGAAAATCAATTGTATTGATAAAAAAAAGTCAACTATGGTCAACATACAGTCAAACTTCAAAAAATTTGGTCAACATCAACATTTTGAAGTGATATTCATAATTTCATCAAGGGTTGATCATGATTCCCCAAGAAAAGTCCTCAGATTATCAAAAGTCAAGATTTGTCAAATTAAAGTTTTCTTAGGAGAAGTCAACTAAACTTTGACTAGTATAACTTTCACATGCTTCATCAAATTTTCCCCAACCAAATCCCATTTTGAAGAAAATTAAATTCTCTACAACTTTTCTATTGTTCTCAAGTCCAAAAAATCTTCATTTGGAAGATATGATCTCATACATTATAGGTCATTTTCAAAAGTCAACAAAAGACACTTTTTGTCAAGGAAACTTACATCAAGATGATGTCTTCAAAAGCAAAAATGATAAACATAGATATTTAAGGGAACATCTTGGTATTTCCAAAAAGTTAAAGATCAACTTCAAAAGATAAAAATTGAGCAAGTTATGAGGTGCACAAGTTAGGCAATTTTCAAGAAATGCATGAGGTCAACTTTGAGAAAAATTTCATTTTTAGGTTAATGAACCTAACTTTTAGGGTTCAAACACGTTTATGACATACCCAAGGACCTCTAAACCTAACCATGCACTATTTTGATTTTGATTTTTATTTATTTAAATTTTTATTCATTTAAATATGAATTAAATCAAATAAATTAGATAAAAATATAAGAAATAATGGGCTAGCGCATTTGGGCTTGACTTGACTCATCATGGAGCCTAATATTTCGTGCAAAGACCGACAAAAAACTGTCCAGGTTCATGCAGCATCAAGAATGACAAGAATCATCCAAATATGGCAAACTTTCAATATGTTGGATTTTTGTCTCATGGACTTGAAAGCTTTGTTTCTTGCCATACTTGCTTTTCTCCTAACTCTATAAACACATAACATTGTAAGCAAGAAAGGGCACGAAATTCTACATGCAAAAATCTCTCCAAAAGCTCTCCAAAAAATCTCCAAAAAAATCATAAAGTCGTAAAATTTAAAACCAACATTCCAGCCTCCCTCCATCCAATCTCGTGCCACCTTTGCACTCTTGAGGTTCCCAGAGATCTTCTCCACCCCTCATCTTGTCTTGAAGCACGTTGGAACCACCCCTACGAATTACACAGTTTGGTATGGTATTTTTTAAATCCAATCTCGTTTAATCTGCGTTGTTGTCTAGTTTAACGTTTGCATATGTGTTCATGATCATATTTAGAACGGGTTGGACGTGGAACATGCAAGATTTAGGGCCAAAATAATGAGATGTCATGTTTGACTCTGATATGCTACTTTTCTTCGAAATGAAAAATCCATCAACTTTTAGCCAAAATTAAGGCCAGATTCAGACTCAGCGCATCATTTTAAGGGAGGTAGGGGTATTTTGATCCATTAATTACGCTTATTTTGCAGGTTAGGGTTTAAAACCCACCAGAGAAGACAACCGGAATATTGACTCCAGTGGGTTGACTCAGGTGTCCAACGCATCGTCTTCTCATTGGCTCGTTTGAATCAACAACACACGCGTTTTTTTTTTTCATAATTTTTGACTGATTTTAATATATATTATTATTTGTTTATATAAAATAACGAATGAGTAATTGGTCCAGTGGTGAAGAAGGCGCGTGTAATCTTGGAAGGCCTGGGTTCGATTCCAGGTTTTGAGTTTTTCATTTTCTTATATTTTATCCGTAGATCCAGTGGCATGTAGGTTCATACGCGTATCATAGACCTTACGCCTGGGCCATTAGATGTTGATGCAAGAAGATCTAGTTATCCTAGCGCGCACCTTCGCCCTATAGCCTCAAGGATGATATGCACCTGATCATGTTGGATGTTGGGTTCAGTCTAACTGGGCCTAAACGAATACCAGACGCGCACCCCCCATTTTATTTTGTATATCAGGCCCAGTACAGTTTTTTTTTATTATTCTTTCTTTTAGCTTTTTATTTATTAAAATCATAAAAAATAATAGACTTAGGGTTTTTTCTAATTAATTTTAATTTTTGTAAATTAATTAATTTTAATTATTTTTGACTTTATTTTATTAATTTAAAATCAATTAGAATTAAGTCTATTTATTTCAAATCTTTTTTTCAAATAAAAATACAAAAATATTAGAATTAGTTTCTTTTATCGCTTATAATTAATTTAAATTAATAATTACTTTTTTATTAATATTAATTTTAGTTGACTTAAGCATTTTCTTAAAACCAATAAAAACAACAAAAAATTATTCTAAGTGTTTAGGAGTTCTTAGGTTTTTTTACTTCGCTTCCATCTTCGCGCGTTTGTTTTAATTTCATATTTTTATTTCCAAATATTATGTATCTGCATATGGATTGTAATAGTTTAAACTTAGGACTTTTACTTTTGTTTCCCCGTTTTGGATTTGTAACTCCCCCTCCCCGAGGCCATGTAATAGCGTAGATTCAATTTCTGCATTTTTATTTTCTATACATATATTAACTGTTAGATGTATCTTAATAGGATTGCATGATAAGACTAAAAGTAAATGTTAGCAAAACTAACATCCGAAGATAAATAACTGAAACACAACACACTCGCATACGTGCACCTCTAAGGTACCTCCACTTGTTGCCTTCGGATAAATAAACAATCACGACTCTCGAACGTAAGAGATTTTAGTGGTAACCCTTTGGTTTAAAGATCATAAGTCCCTCGATGACCCTTTCGATGTTGCCTCGGTATATTATCTTAAAACCTTAGGGTAACTACTAAAGTATCTTACTAGCTGCTTTCGTGACTGTACAATGATCCTCGCTTGTCCCTCAAAAATCCAACGATAGGGCTACCTACTCACTAATAGTAGGATAAAACTGTCTAAAGGAAAAGAGGAAAAGAACAAATCTTCCGAGTAGGTAGATAGCTCCTAGTTTCTTGCTCATAAAAACAATAAAAAAACAATGTTTTCACACATACACAAACTCTTTGCTAAATATTTTCAAAGACAAAAAACACTTGGTATATGTTCTCACCGAAACGAGAATCATTACAAAGTTTACCGCACTAAAGCGTCTTTTCAAAATATCTTCAAAACACAGTTACACAAAAAAGCATTTTCAAAGTGAGCTAGCAACTAAGAGCCCATAGATAACTACGGATGGAAAGGGTTCAACACTTTCCCTTTCCATAACCTACCCCCTTACTCAGAAAAAATCTCGAAAGGTCTTTCCTGTTCTTTTCACCCTTTCCTTTGTTGGATAAAAGAAAATTCGGTGGCGACTCTTGCTAACCGCAACATTGTGATAAAATGAAAAAGCAGTAAAAGTCAGTTCTCCCATCGTATTACAGAACTAGCGACTCTGCTGGGAAAAATTGCTAAAAAAAGCGGGGTTACCTTAGAGATAGTTCATATTTAAATTCTTTACCTGTTTGACTTGCTTGCTTTACATTTCGGGTTTATGTTTGGGTATTCTTGTAAATATCCTATACCCAGATCTAGGGCACTTTTAGGTAAGCAACAATAGATCGTGGAGACTGTACGGCGTAGTCCGATATGGTTGAAGCGATGGCTGCGTTAGTGTGACACATTTGTTGGTACCGGTATCCCTTATGTTAAATTGAGGAGAATACGGGGCCGCTGTGTGGTGTCATAAAGAATTAACTGACCTTAGAAACTTAGTTGAACAAACTTGGCCATTAGAAAAGTAGTGAGATAGCCAGCTTCGGTATAAAGTTGAGGATTGGTTGATACTCGATACTACACTCATTGAGATCGGACTTTCAGGATATTTCCGCCACGAGAAAAGATCGCCTGAGCTGAAACAATGCCCGATAAAGAAAGATCAGTGATATTGAGACTCCTTAGAACCCGATTACTTTTCTAGGACAGGTTGAACCAACTAAACTTCAAGAGGGTACTTACCTACAAATTCCATGCAAGCCTGGACCTAAGGCTACTTGTGTGACTTGTTTTATTTCATTATATAACAACTTGAACTCCTTGCAGGGTTTTGTTTGTACTCATTATCTAACAATGTGAGTTCCTTGCAGGACTAGTTTGTAGTCATTATCCAATAATTTGGACTTCTTGCAAGACTCACTTGTCTTCATCACCTTACACTTTTGCTTAGTGCATAACATACACATCATAATATCATGCCATAACATTTCCTTAACCATTTCAAGGATCTCAAGGGCATGTGATGCAGGTTATGATGAACCAGACGTCTAGCAAGGGACAAGGGGATTTATTTTCCTCTATCTAATGTCATCAAAAGACCAAATCACGATACTTGAGTCTGAGGCTATGACCCACTCGACATGGTGAGATTGATTCTCATAAAATGACATTCAATGATAAAAAGTTCTTCAATCAAAGTTGCAGTCAGATTTAAACATCTTCTTATGTTTACCTCGCGAGATCCTTGAAAATATTGCATGCATGTTGTTGTACCCCAAAATTTTCCCTCTCATTTGTCAAGTATTTGCTCACAAGATATTCTAAGACATCAAGTTTGCAGCACTGATACATCAATTTAGGCTTGAAATTGGCATAAGGGCAAAATGGTCAATTGCATATTGGAAAGTCAAAATTTGACTTTTGGGTCAACATTAAATTCCAAGGATCAAATTTCATCAAGACATTCAAAAATATGAAACTTGATCATCAAGGAATCAAGAAAGTCAAAAGTCAATGTGAAAGTTCAAACCCTTCAAGACTTAGAAATTTTTCTAAGTGTTTTTTATACGTGATAATCTCATTTCTTCATGCCAACTTTTCACCTTGATGCAAGATGATTCAAGAGAAGCTTCCAACATGAAAGTTGTAGATCTCCATGATATCTACAATATTTCTTTACATAACTTCTCCTAAACAGGCTTGGATTTCAGGTTATAAATTCATGAAGTCATGACATTTTCATTTAAACACTTAGAGAAATTTTTAGCAGTTTTGGTCAGGTTTTTATCTCAACTTCTTGCCCATTTTTCATCAGGTTCCAGTTTGATTTAACAAAAGTGGCCAACATGAAAGTTATAGAGGGTGTTTCAAGCTTTCCAAAACATCCAAGATTATGAATTTATCTTATTTGAGTTAGGAGATACAAGGATCTGAAGTTGGATATTCATTCTTGATTTACAAGGCAGATTTGTGATGAACAAGGAATAAGAATCTTAACCCATGCTGCATAATCTTACTTTGAAGGTCTTGTGACTTGCAAATCTCAACATAATTTAATGTTTACACAAGATCTTTAGCTATTACCCAAGTGTTTGAGCCATTGTCCAAAAGATCTTTCCATTTATGACATAAAGGCACCATTGCTACTCTTGAAAAGCAAGCCTTTTGGTACAAAGTTTGTCTTGAGCCCATACCTTGCTTGTTTCTGATTTCACTCCACCATAAAACATGTAAACCAACCCCTCTAAACCAACAAATTTTGTACTTGATCTTGGAACCATGGAATACTTGACATAGTTTGATACTTACATCCCAACCAAACCATAACATGTTGTTTTGTAAACCTATTCAGCATTTGTTCACAAGTCTTTTGCCTATAAATAGAAGAAGAATTTGTAAGACAAAGAGGTTAGAAAAAATAGAGAGAGGGAGAGAGAGAGAACAAGGAGAACATCCATAAGTTTTATTGATAAACCCTTAAAATCTTATATTCACAAAAAGCCATAACAGTCCATAAAACCTCCACTCTTGGGTTTTGAAGTCTAAACCTTTAAACCTCTCACACTTTGCATATTCCATCTAAAAATCATCCAAATATTTCATACCACACAGAGGTTGTTTAGTAACCTTCAACAATAAGGAAATTCTAGCAACCTGTTAGAGCTTCCTTAAGGTTCATACAACATCTTGAAGGGTATTTGGTTTCAAAACCTAAAGTGCAGTTTTAAGGTAAGTCATCTTTACCTTGCCTTTTCCATACATCAACTTTTCTGTTTATAGGATGTAGCAATCACTGTTTTTGAAGTTAATCATTTATTTGTTGTTCATGTTATTCATTTATATGTTAAAAACTAACTGATGTATGCAAAGAATGGTGTTTAAGGCAGAAAAATGCAGTATGTATCGACACATATCCACATGTGTCGACCCATCTTAGTGAAAATACAGGGTATGAGTCAACACATAACCCTCATGCATCGACCCATACTGAGTTCAGGTTACAAAACAGCAACTGGAAAGGACTATGAGTCGACACATACGCATTTTGCGTCGATGCAAAAGGTGTATGAGTTGATACATCCCATTATGTGTCGACTCATACTAAACAGATTTCACTAAACAGAAGCTGGAAAGGCCTATGTGTCGATACATACGCGTTTCACGTTGATGCAAAAGGTGCATGAGTCGATACATCCCATTATGTGTCGACTCATACTGAATAGATTTCACTTTACAGGGGAAAAGAGAAGCTATGTGTCGATGCATAGCAGCATGGGTCGACACATAGCAGTTCAAAAGTGCATTTTTTCTTTTATTTTACACTGTTTTTACATTGTTTTCATTAGCATTCGATATGGTTGTAATATTTCAGTCTCCACTTCATCCCCATTGTAAATTTATACCCCCATCCCCCTAAAGTGATGTAATAGCTTAGGATTTATTTTCCGCATGTTTACTTGCTTTCATATATTGCTAGTAATTAGGATGTATGGCAAGATAAAATCAGCAAATAGATAACCTTTCAAATACAAGACAAAATGCATGCAAACTAACACACTTGCACACTAGCATCTCTAAGGTAATCTCATTTTATTGCCTTTAGAAAAATAGTCATGTCCCTCAAGCATGGGCATTTTAGCAAAGACCCTCGATAAAAGATCGTAGTCCCTCGATGACCCTCGATGTTGCCTTCGGTAAACGATCTAGTCCCTAAAACGACATTGCTAAAATGTCCCATATGTTGCCTTCTATGACTATACAAACGTCCCAACGCCCGTCCCTTCACATCCAATGATGGGGCTTCTTACCAAATCAATGGTAAGATAGCAACATCTAAAGGAGGAGGAAAAACACATCTAAGACCTTTCGAGTAGGTAGATTCGCTCTTAGTTACTCGCTTGCTCACAACAAAAACATTTTTACCCACACTCTCATCTTTGAATTATTTTTGAAACAAACACTTTGTAGGTGTTCTTATAGAAACGAGAACCATTACGAAGTTCCATTTTCAAAATAATTTCAAAAACACATCTCACAAACACACTTTTGAACTATTTTCTAAACAAACACTTTGTAGGCGTTCTTATAGAAACGAGAACCATTACGAAGTTCCATTTTCAAAATACTTTCAAAAATCACCACCACAAGCACACATTCAAACAAAATCAAGTGACCTAGCAACTAACTAAGAGCCCATGGAAAACCATGGATGAAAAGGGTGCTAATACCTTCCCTTTTCATAATCTACCCCCCGAACTCAAAAACATCTCTAAAGGTCTTTCCTGTGATTTTTCACCTTTCCTTTTTGGATAAAAGAAAAGTCGATGGCGACTCTTGCTAACCGCGACATTTACGATAAAACGCAAAAACCTCAAGTCAGTTCTCCCACCGTATCATAGAACTGGCGACTCTGTTGGGGAATTTATGTAAAAGTGGGGTTACCTTAGGGCTAGATCACATTTATTTGCTTACATTGTTTGACTTGTTTTCTTTATATTATGGTTCTTTGTTTGGGTTTGAATCCTCCACCCAGATTTGGGAAACATTATAGGTAAATAGCAATACGTTGTAGAAACTGTGTGGGGTATACCGACATGTTCTAAGCAATAGCTATGTTAGTGCGACATATTTGTGGGTACCGATAGCCTCTGAGTCAATCAAAGAGAATACGGGGCCGCTGATTGATGTCATGAAGCACTAAGGAACTTCTAGAACCCTTTACTTGACCAACTTGGCCTTTAGGATGTAGTGAGATGACCGGCTTTGGTGCAGTTCAAAGTTGGTAGATACTCGATACTACACTCATTGAGGTTTGGTTTCTTGGGATATTTCGGTCGCCATTAAAGATGCTTGAGCTGAAACAATGACCAAGGAAACAATTCAGTGATATTGAGCTCCTTAGAACCCGGTTACTATTGCTAGGACAGGTTTAAGCCAACTAAACTTCAAGAAGGTATTTACCTATAAAACCCCATGCAAGCCTAAACCTAAGGACTTGTCTGCTTTGCGTGTACATGATTATTTGTATAAGCTTGTTTACTTCGCATACTTGTGCATAACATCATAACATCATACCATAGCATTTTCAATAACCATTTCAAGGATCTCGAGGGTCTTTGATGCAGGTTCACAATGAACCAGACGTCTATCAAGGGGCAGGAGGATTTATTTTCCTCTGACCAAACACCGTCAAAGATCAAGTACAACAAACTTGAGTCAAGGGCTATGACCCACTTGACATGGTTAGCTTAATTCTTGTGGAAGGATATCCACTAATACAAAGTTCTCCAATCAAAGATGTTGATAAAAATTCAATCTCTAAACTTTTTCTTGTGTTTACCCCGCGAGATCCTTGAAAACAAGCATCCACATATCATGCATCATATCATGACAGCTTTCTCCCATACAGGTCTCCTTATCTTTCTACTGTTTATTTCAGTAAGATGGATATGGAGAAAACGGTGAAAGATCTCCAAGCTCAAAATGCTCAATTCCAACAAAGGTTTCTGGCTATGGCTAAGGGGCAAGAGGACCTGAAAGCTCTCCTTCTCAAAGAAAAGAAGAAAAAGGCCAAGAAGTCAGTAGGCGTCTTGAACTTGAGAAGAAGACCTAAAGCCCTAGATCTTTCAACTCCATCCAACATAGGGGATAGTCATGAAGAAGACAAAAATCTGGAGATTAATGAAGATGAAGCTGACTACTCTGAAGAACAGTATCCTCCCGCTAATGACAAGTACAAACAGTTGGAGGACCGCCTCAGTGCTATGGAGATTCAACAAATACCTGGCTTGGATTTAGGAGACATGGGTTTGGTTTCTGGAGTGGTCATCCCGCCAAAGTTTAAAGTTCCTACCTTTGCCCTGTACGATGGAGTCTCTTGCCCTAAGATGCACTTAAAGTCTTATGTCCGCAAGATTCAACCATACACAACTGATCCGAAGCTTTGGATCCATTTCTTCCAAGAAAGCCTGGTAGGGACTCAACTCGAGTGGTTCTATCAATTGGAGAGTTCTCGCATCCACACTTGGGAGGATTTAGCTGCTGCTTTTTACAAAAAGTATGAGTACAATGCTGATCTTGCACCAACTCGCGTGCAATTGCAGAACATGGCCATGGGTTCCAATGAGAGCTTCAAAGGATACGCCCAAAAATGGAGAGATCTGGCTGGTAGGGTGCAACCCCCTTTAACTGACAGGGAGCTGACTGACATCTTCATAGGAACTTTGACAGGGCCTTTCTTCAAACACTTGATCAGAAGCTCTTCAGCCGGGTTCACCGAGCTAATACTGACCGGTGAAAGGGTCGAAGTTGGCATTAAAAGTGGAAAGATTCAAGAAGCTACACCTTCTGATGCTCAGAAAAGCCCTACAATGGGAAGAAAGAGTCCAATGCTGTGTATGGTCAAAAGAGTAGTCATGACCAACACGTAGGAGCAATCTTGATCTCTAATCCTACGCCTACTCAACAAAGGCATGGGCATTAGCATAAGGAGGTCGCGCCTAAAAGACAATACACTAAGATCAACATATCGCTGGATCAAGCGCTATAACACATGTTAAAGGCATAACTGATTACGTTAAAGGCTCCTCATCCGAACCCTAAGACTTCTTCTCCTAACTACAACCCGAATGCAAGATGTGCTTATCATTTTGGTAGCCCAGGGCATGACATAAACAACTGTTGGGCTCTGAAGAACAAGGTCCAAGACATGATTGATGCCAAGGAGATCGAGTTTGACCCTCCGGAGACTCCAAACATAATCACTTCTCCTATGACGAATCATTGAAAGCTTTTGTTCATTTGAATTTTCAAGTTGTAATCTCTTTTGTTATTCAAACAATTATCTATTAATGTCAAACTTTGTTTTCATTAATGCATTGCATATATTTGTCTTGATTTAATCCACTCATTTTCATTACATTTAAACTATGCTTTTTACTCTCTTTATGACATTTGTTGTACCCCAAAATTTTCCCTCTCATTTTATCAAGATTTCCCCTCACAAGACTCTTTGGACTCCAGACAGAATTAGGGTTTGCTCTGCTCAAGACACCTCCTTGCACTGTTGACCTGAAATTAGGGTTTGAGTTTGCACAAGGATTTTTGGACTTTCAATGCTCAATGTGACTTTCATACTTCATGTTGGACTCCTAAGATTGCCCATACCAAGTTTCAAGCCTTGAATCAAATTTTTTGCCCAGTCAATTGGACAGTTGACCTAGAAATCAACTGTATTGGGGAGAAAGTTAACTGTGGCCAATTTATAGTCAAACCTCATAATTTTTTATCCACATCAACATTATCGACTCATATGAACCATTTTATCAGGTTTGGATCACAACTCCTCGAGAAATTTGATCAGATCATCAAAAGGGCAAAATGGTCATTTTTAGGGTTTTGACTGCAGAAGGGAAATTTCTGATTTTTTTACCTAGCCAATGGAAAATTGGGTTCAAGCATGGATTCAAGGACTCAGTGGCATCATCTTGACCTAATCACAAGGTTCAAAAGATCACAAATGCATTGGACTGACAAATGAATTTTCCAGTCAACTGATCAAAAATCAACTGTACACTGAAAAGTCAAACTTTGACTTTTTGGTCAAAATCAGGTGCCAAGGGTCATTTTTCATCAAGATGTGTCAAAACATGAAACTTGTTCACCAAGAAACCTAATTTTGGAAATTAGGGTTTAAGATTGAAAATTTTCATAACTTAGAAATTTTCTAAGTTATGAAATTTTCTTATTTTTTTCCAACTTTGCCCAACATTTTCACTATGATGCAATTGGATTAAAAGAAAACTTCCAACATGAAAGTTTTATTCCTCCACAAAATCTACAACTTTTATTCACAAAGTTTTCCCAAAAGATGCTTGGATTTCAAGTTATGATTTTGTGAACAAGGGTCCATGAAACTTTTAACTTAGTGAAATTTTGCCCTAGTTTAGGCTGGATTTTGACCTATCTTCATGGAAACTTTTCACATAGTTCCAATTGGAATCTAAAATTTCATTTCAAAGATGGATTGTATATCATGTTACAAGCTTTCCAAAATGTCAAAGAACTCTCCAAAATCATTTATGGTTAGGGAGAACCGAAGGTTTGAATTTGGAAAAATATCACTTTGGTCTATGGCATTTTTCACTATGATACAAGTTGCAAATTCTGCCCAACCTTGCTTGTACTTGTTTACAAGTCCTTAAACCCTTACACACTCAAAAATTGAATGCAAACACAATGGATTAAGGCATTGTTCTGAGCTTTAGAAGTTTATACAAAGGATTAATCTAAAAATGGCAAAAAGGCAACATTGCCACTTTGATAAAGTTGGCTTTATGTCAAGTTGTTCCTCTTGAGCTGTGAACCCAATATTTTGCAGCAAACCAACTCCACAAACTTAGGAAAAGGTACACCAACTATCAGCATGCTTGGAGCTAGCCTGTACAGGCCATATCATGGTCACTTCTCACTTTTGCTTCAAAACCAAGAAACCTTGCAAAAGGTCAACATCTTTGCAATCTGTTAAAACCAAAGTTTGTAAACATTTCAAACGACTTTCTCACATTACATTGAGCCAGAAACACAAGCTAGAAAGTCCTAAAACCTTCCAAAACACCAAAACACAAGTTCTTGTCAAAACAGGGCAGGTTCTGCATTTTGATTTCCAAATCACAATCCACTCGTGCGTTTTACTTGCAACCAGTTCCAACACACTCCATACAACTCACCTAAGCTATCCCAACCATTCCCAAGTCACTGTAACTCCATTTATACACTTCACCATTTTCAAATTCTGACTTTGCAGGTTGAGTTCTATAGAGAGATTCAAGCAAGTTCAAAGCTAGCTAAGCATTGGGAAAGCTCAAAGGAACTTCAAGCAAGCTCACAAGCATCTCAGGCCTCACTGAAAACCCCTACATTTCCATACTCGAGCTTGACTGAAACAGGTAAAGTTCAAACTTCTATCTCTCTATTTAGGAATCATTAGGCGTAGGTTTGTGAATAAAAAATGTAGTCCTCATTGCCCTTGAGTTGTACATATGCATAGAATTCATTTAAGTTAACTGAGTTGGGAGAATTTGAATGATGAACTTTCTGAAAAAACTAGGTTAGAAATTAGGGCTAGAGAAATTCTCTCTGGTCTTTGAGAGTTAGGTTAAGTTTTTTATATGGTTAGAATCGTATGATCGTGCTCTATAACTTTCATGTTGCAAGTTTTTGTTTTTAAGCACAAATGCAGGAGTTAGCAGTTTGAATACAGGGCGCACATGTTTCAGTCACAAGGACAAGGACGAAGCTGGACTTTGGGTTGGGCCTGTTTGTTCCCACTATTGGCACCCCCAACTTGTTGTTCATACCCCCTTGGCCCATTTCATTATTTTTCCATATTTTTCATTTCTTTTTTTTTTCCTGAGTTTTATTTATTTTTCTAAATATTAAAAATCAAAAAAAATATTTTCATAAATTTTCACATTTTATTTTATTATTTTTATTATTTTTTGGACATAGAAATAATTACTATAATAATATACTTTTATTTTCTTAAATAAAAACTTGTAAATATTATAAAAAATATTATATATTTTTTATTTTTTATTATTTATACACTAAAATAATATTGTCATACATATTTTTATTTTTCTACATTTTGTATATATATTTTATTTTATTTTCTTGTACATAAATAAATAAATATAATATATATATTTTCTTAAAACAAAAGCTAGGGTTTCCACCCTTAACAAAAATAATCATTAATATTTTCTTATTTTTGATGCATTAAATAGTTTATTTTTACATACATAAAAATAATACAAAAAACACTTTTGCATATTCATATTTATTTGCATATTTAAATATTGTCTATTTATTTATTTGCACATTGAGTTCAATTGGGTTGTAATAGTTGACTAGGGTTTTAATTTCTTGCAAATACCCCCTATTCAAATTTGTACCCCCTCCCCATAATCATGTTGTAATAGTTGTAGATTTACTTTTACGCACTTTATTGCTTTCAAATATGCCATGATAGAAAGATTAGGGTTTGTATGCAAAAATCCAAAATCAAACAAATAGCATAACTAAAACAAGATAAAAATACATGAAAATGACAACACAATGCACACAAGCACCCCTATGGTTTCATCCACTTGTTGCCTTAAAAATGGCCGTGGTATGCATGCTAGGTGTCTTGGAAAAGCAAAATCAAAACAAAAAGATCATAGTCCCTCGATGACACTATCTTGGTTGCCTACATAAAAATGATCTAGTCCCTCAAAAAACTTACTAAGATACTTGGCAATATTGTTGTCATGGCCATACGATGACCCGCACCTGTCCCGTTTAACATCCAAATACAAGGTTGTTTACCAAATACAATGGTAAAACAACTGTGTTAAAGGGTTAAAAAATGTGTAGGAAAGATCGTTAAGTAGGGTAGACAACTACTAGTTACTTGATCAAAATTTGCAAACCATCCTTGCTATTTTCAAACACACACACAATTTCAAAACATTTCCCAAAACAAATTTTCAAACAATTGAAACATTTTTCAAAAGACAAACACCTTTGTATACATTCAAACAAGAATCATTACAAAGGTTGCCTAGACAAAAGGCCTCTTTTCAAAATATTTTCAAAACCACACACAAAAGAACCATTTCAAACAATTGAAAAGCAAAAGCAAGTTATCTAAACAAGTAACTAAGAGCCCATGGAAAACCATGGATGAAAAGGGTGCTAGCACCTTCCCTTTTCATAATCTACCCCCCGAACCCAAGAAAACATCTCAAAGGTCTTTCCTGTGCCTTTTGACCTTTCCTTTGGATAAATAAAAAGTCGGTGGCAACTCTTGCTAAACCGAAACATTTGCAAACACAAACGCAAAACCTCAAGTCAGTTCTCCCACCGAACCACAACATTCAACTCTTGCTAAAAGTTACAAGCCTTTAGAGGGAGGATGACGAAAACAATAACATAATCTCATACAATATGCTTTTGGACAAACCTTGCTGACGATGTACAGGCGTTTCTTTCAAATCCTAAACACTGGAGTTATAAGGAAGATAATCCCTAGTCAACCCCTTCAAGCCAAAGAAGTAGAAGTTTTCTGTTTTAACACAAATTGAAACCTTTAATCAAAACCTGGGGTAGGGTAGTATCTCAGTTAATTCAAATACGCGTTTAGCCACAAACTCTCATCTTGTAATACAACGAATGACATCAAAACATTCCTATAAAATCAAAACATCCCAATCACATAGGCAGTCATTATCTCTCAAAAAGAAAAGCCCACTAAGTCAAAACCTACAAGGGAGGCTGAAGAAAAAAACTGGGGCATCCCGTTGACCGTAATCTCAAAACAAGAACAGTCAGGAAAAAATTAGGGATAACAAATCAATCAAAAGAGGTTACTACAAATCCTCAACAAAATGAAAAAATGTTGCAGAAAATGACGGCCTTCCGAAAAACTTAACCTGTCTGAACCATCACCAAAACGTCATTCCAGACTCAATTGGAGTTCAAACGCACAATTAACTGAGCTTAGGATTGAAGAACATCACGAAGAACGTGTGGGTACAAATACACTTTGAGCCTTTATCCTTTGTTTCTTAAACCGTGAACCAAGCCATGTTACAACCCTTCAAAAGTCCTAATTGAAGCATGGGTTAGTTCGAAAGCATATTGTTACAAAAGGTATCCTGACTCCTGTAAGGCTTTGCTCTAAATCCTGAGATTGAATTTTCTTACAAAATTCCTTTACTTACAAAAATGCATTTTTCAAAACTTCAAGACAAGCATAAACTTTGCATTACTTGAATATCACTGTTTGCATATGGCTATTTGTTTGACAACGGAGAAATTCACATAATCAATATCCAGTGAACGAAAGCTCTCTCAGTGAACAAAATCACTTCAAGTAGGATGAAACTTCCATTGACAAAACTCCTATCAACAGAGGGACATGACGTGTCACTATCCAGCACACCTGGGGTAGTCTAGTCAAGATTTCAAGAAATCTCTCAAGAATTATGGAGTAACCAGGGGCAAGTCACCTCTCCAACAGACCGACGACAGGGTTTATTTCCCCAACAACACCAGGATTCCCCAGCTTGAGTTTGCCTCTCCGACTACTACAAATAAAAGGACCGCAACTCCTCTTCCCCAGTAGACTATTCTACAATCCCTGGCAAGTTACTATGAAACTTGGACTTGACCAGATATCATTTCAACTTCGATTCCCCAGTAAGAGCAACGGACAATTGAGACTCCTGAACTCTTTCCCCAAGCAGGAATAAACATAATCCCCATAGAGTTTTAAATATTTCCCAGCGGAGTTCTCCTCAAACAAAAAAACAGGAATCCCCGGTGGAAACATTCTAAGAAAATTTTGAAGACACACATACTCTTCAACAGCAGTCCAAGATTTAACAAACTCCCCGACATTTATCAAGGATTTATTTTCCCAGACGAAAATACATTCATAAACATTTCACATTTTCATACCTCCTATTTACATACATGATAAAGTGCATACGACACAATCTCATTTATTTTTGAGAACATCATGACATCATGCATTTCATACATCATGACATTGCATACAACTAACGTTTTACCTTTTTCAGAAAAAAAAGGTCAATCAATAGATGGCTACCAGCAACCTTTTCAAGTTCCAGTTTAATATCTGTAGCAAGCCAGGAAAACTATCTGAGGACGACTGATTATAGATTAACACCTGTAACAAGCCAGGAAAACTATCTACATGAAGATATTGAAGATTAACACCTGTAGCAAGCCAGGAAAACTATCTTTCTTTCTCAGGTCAGAGATTAATACCTGAAACCAGACATGACAACTATCTCATCGATCAACCTTTTCAAGTTCTAGATTAATACCTGTAACAAGTCAGGAAAACTATCTGTGGACAACTAATTGTAGATTAATACCTGTAACAAGCCAGGAAAACTATCTACATGAAGAGATTGAAGATTAACACCTGTAATAAGCCAGGAAAACTATCTATCTTTCTCAAGTCAGAGATTAATACCTGTAACAAGCCAGGAAAACTATCTACATGAAGAGATTTAAGATTAATACCTGTAACAAGCCAGGAAAACTATCTTTCTTTCTCAGGTCAGAGATTAATACCTGAAACCAGACATGACAACTATCTCGTCGACCAACCTTTTCAAGTTCCAGATTAATACTTGTAGCAAGCCAGGAAAACTATCTGTGGACGACTGATTGTAGGTTAATACCTATAACAAGCCAGGAAAACTATCTACATGAAGAGATTGAAGATTAATACCTGTAGCAAGCCAGGAAAACCATCTTTCTTTCTCAGGTCAGAGATAAATACCTGAAACCAGACAGGACAACTATCTCGTCGACCAACCTTTTCAAGTTCCAGATTAACACCTGTAACAAGCCAGGAAAACTATCTACGTGAAGAGATTGAAGATTAATATCTGTAGTAAGCCAGGAAAACTATCTTTCTCAGGTCAGAGATTAATACCTGAAACCAGACAGGACAAATATCTACTCGACCAGCTCAAACAACCCAACCTTTTGATACAGTTCAGATAAGCTCTAGATACGGATGCCATCCTAATACTCATTCAGTTTCAACCTTTTGATACAGTTCAGATACGCTCCAGACACGGACACTATTCTGACACTCAAACACTCTTGGATGGCATCTACAAGCCCATCCCCAACAAGATTCTATCACCTCTCCAAATGGCATATTTAAGCCCATTCCTTCAATCGCGCGTCACTGAGTGCAAATTTCTGGGCACTCTAGTGTATAGCATACACATCATAACATCATGCCATAACATTTCCTTAACCATTTCAAGGATCTCAAGGGCATGTGATGCAGGTTATGATGAACCAGACGTCTAGCAAGGGGCAAGGGGATTTATTTTCCTCTATCCAATGTCATCAAAAGACCAAATCACGATACTTGAGTCTGAGGCTATGACCCACTCGACATGGTGAGCTTGATTCTCGTAGAAGGACATTTAATGATACAAAGTTCTTCAATCAAAGTTGTAGTCAGATTTAAACATCTTCTTGTGTTTACCTCGTGAGACCCTTGAAAATATTGCATGCATGTTGTTGTACCCCAAAATTTTCCCACTCATTTGTCAAGTATTTGCTCACAAGATATTCTAAGACGTCAAGTTTGCAGCACTGATACATCAATTTAGGCTTGAAATTGGCACAAGGGCAAAATGGTCAATTGCATACTGGAAAGTCAAACTTTGACTTTTTGGTCAACATTACATTCCAAGGATCAAATTTCATCAAGACATTCAAAAATATGAAACTTGATCATCAAGGAATCAAGAAAGTCAAAAGTCAATGTGAAAGTTCAAACCCTTCAAGACTTAGAAATTTTTCTAAGTGTTTTTTATACGTGATAATCTCATTTCTTCATGCCAACTTTTCACCTTGATGCAAGATGATTCAAGAGAAGCTTCCAACATGAAAGTTGTAGATCTCCATGATATCTACAACATTTATTTACACAACTTATCCTAAACAGGCTTGGATTTCAGGTTATAAATTCATGAAGTTATGACATTTTGATTTAAACACTTAGAGAAATTTTTAGCAGTTTTGGTCAGGTTTTTATCCCAACTTCTTGCCCATTTTTCATCAAGTTCCAGTTTGATTTAACAAAAGTGGCCAACATGAAAGTTATAGAGGGTGTTTCAAGCTTTCCAAAACATCCAAGAGTATGAATTTATCTTATTTGAGTTAGGAGATACAAGGATCTGAAGTTGGACATTCATTCTTGATTTACAAGGCAGATTTGTGATGAACAAGGAACAAGAATCTTAACCCATGCTGCATAATCTCACTTTGCAGGTTTTGTGACTTGCAAATCTCAACATAATTTAATGTTTACATAAGAGCTTGAGCTATTACCCAAGTGTTTGAGCCATTGTCCAAAAGATCTTTCCATTTATGGCATAAAGGCACCATTACTACTCTTGAAAAGCAAGCCTTTTGGTACAAAGTTTGTCTTGAGCCCATACCTTGCTTGTTTATGATTTCACTCCACCATAAAACATGGAAACCAAACCCTCTAAACCAGCAACTTTGGTACTTGATCTTGGAACCATGGAATACTTGACATAGTTTGATACTTACATCCCAACCAAACCATAACATGTTGTTTTGTAAACCTATTCAGCATTTGTTCACAAGTACTTTGCCTATAAATAGAAGAAGCATTTGCAAGACAAAGAGGTTATAAAAAATAGAGAGAGAGAGAACAAGAAGAACATCCAGAAGTTTTATTGATAAACCCTTAAAATCTTATATTCACAAAAAGCCATAACAGTCCATAAAACCTCCACTCTTGGGTTTTGAAGTCTAAACCTTTAAACCTCTCACAATTTGCATATTCCATCTAAAAACCATCCAAATATTTCATACCACACAGAGGTTGTTTAGTAACCTTCAATAAAAAGGAAAGTCTAGCAGCCTGTTGGAGCTTCCTTAAGGTTCATACAACATCTTGAAGGGTATTTGGTTTCAAAACCTAAAGTGCAGTTTTAAGGTAAGTCATCTTTACCTTGCCTTTTCCATACATCAACTTTTCTGTTTATAGGATGTAGCAATCACTGTTTTGAAGTTAATCATTTATTTGTTGTTCATGTTATTCACTCATATGTTAAAAACTAACTGATGTATGCAAAGAATGGTGTTTAAGGCAGAAAAATGCAGTATGTATCGACACATATCCACATGTGTCGACCCATCTTAGTGAAAATACAGGGTATGAGTCAACACATGACCCTCATGCATCGACTCATACTGAGTTCAGGTCACAAAACAGCAACTGGAAAGGACTATGAGTCGACACATACGCATTTTGCGTCGATGCAAAAGGTGTATGAGTCGATACATCTCATTATGTGCCGACTCATACTGAACAGATTTCACTAAATAGAAGCTGGAAAGGCCTATGAGTCGATACATACGCATTTCGCATTGATGCAAAAGGTGCATGAGTCGATACATCCCATTATGTGTCGACTCATACTGAACTGATTTCACTTTACAGGGGCAAGGAGAAGCTATGTGTCGATGCATAGCAGCATGGGTCGACACATAGGAGTTCAAAAGTGCATTTTTTCTTTTATTTTACACTGTTTTTACATTGTTTTCATTATCATTCGATATGGTTGTAATATTTCAGTCTCCACTTCATCCTCATTGTAAATTTGTACCCCCATCCCCCTAAAGTGATGTAATAGCTTAGGATTTATTTTCCGCATGTTTACTTGCTTTCATATATTGCTAGTAATTATGATGTATGGCAAGATAAAATCAGCAAATAGATAACCTTTCAAATACAAGACAAAATGCATGCAAACTAACACACTTGCACACTAGCATCTCTAAGGTAATCTCATTTTATTGCCTTTCGAAAAATAGTCATGTCCCTCAAGCATGGGCATTTTAGCAAAGACCCTCGATAAAAGATCGTAGTCCCTCGATGACCCTCGATGTTGCCTTCGGTAAACGATCTAGTCCCTAAAACGACATTGCTAAAATGTCCCATATGTTGCCTTCTATGACTATACAAACGTCCCAACGCCCGTACCTTCACATCCAACGATGGGACTTCTTACCAAATCAATGGTAAGATAGAAACATCTAAAGGAGGAGGAAAAACACATCTAAGACCTTTCGAGTAGGTAGATTCGCTCTTAGTTACTCGCTTGCTCACAACAAAAACATTTTTACCCACACTCTCATCTTTGAACTATTTTCGAAACAAACACTTTTTAGGCGTTCTTATAAAAACGAGAACCATTACGAAGTTCCATTTTCAAAATACTTTCAAAAACACATCTCACAAACACACTTTTGAACTATTTTTGAAACAAACACTTTGTAGGCGTTCTTATAGAAACGAGAACCATTACGAAGTTCCATTTTCAAAATACTTTCAAAAATCACCACCACAAGCACACATTCAAACAAAAGCAAGTGATCTAGCAAGTAACTAAGAGCCCATGGAAAACCATGGATGAAAAGGGTGCTAATACCTTCCCTTTTCATAATCTACCCCCCGAACTCAAAAACATCTCTAAAGGTCTTTCCTGTGCTTTTTCACCTTTCCTTTTTGGATAAAAGAAAAGTCGATGGCGACTCTTGCTAACCGCGACATTTGCGATAAAACACAAAAACCCCAAGCCAGTTCTCCCACCGTATCACACATGTCATTACTTAACAAGTATTCTTGAGACAGGTTTCTCATTTTCTCACTGTTTATTTCAGCAGTAGGAAGATGATTCTCGAACAAAATGACATAGATCTTCAAACTCAAGATGCTCAGTTCAAGTAATTGTTCCTTAATCTATCCAAGGGACAAGAAGAGTTGAAAACACTCCTCGCTGGGAACATGACCAAGAAAAATCCTGAAGACAACAAGGATGACCAGTTGGAACAACTGCAAGCTGAGATGGAAAGGTTGAGAATCCAGATGAGTAGTTAGATGACTCTTATCCAAAACTTAGATCGGGGACAAGAAGTGTTAAGGATTCTCATCAGCAAGCTTCATCAAGACAGATACGACCGTTTGGGGAAAACTGCTAGAATTTGGGGCCTAATCAATGATCAATCTCTCTTGGTAGACAGGGAATTGGATGACATGTTCATGCGGGAACATGTTGAAAATAAAATCAGGAGCCGTGAAATCCAGGGGACTGCATATTCAAGTATTCAGAAGAGAACATACAATAGAAAGAAAGAGTCCAATACTATGTACGACCAAAAGGGTCGCAATAAGAGCAATCTTAACCAATTTGTGGGGGGTAGTGCGGGTCTCTAATCCAACATCGGTGCAATAACAACGACAAGGCAAACAACATAAGTAGGACACTCCCAAAAGGAAATTCACCAAAATCAACATGTCCCTAGCTCAAGTATTGCAACACATGTTGAGGATGGAGTTGGTTACGCTGAAGGATCCTCCTCAGAATCCCAACACCGTTTCTCCTTGATACAATCCTAATGTGAGATGCGCTTATCATTCCAATAGTCCGGCGCATGACACTAATAGCTGCGGGGATTTGAAAAATCAGATTCAAGATTTGATTGACGAAGAAGTGTTGGAGTTCACACAAGATGACCAGACTGAATTCTTCTGTCATCCAAGGCACACCATCTGAAGTAACAAGTTCAGACAGAGAGGATTTTTGTTCATTATAATTTTCAAATTGTAATTTCTTTTGATTGTTTGAACACTTATTTCATGTCAAACTTTGTTATTTTATTAATGCATTGCATATGTCCGTCTTGAATTAATCCACT
The DNA here is from genome assembly GCA_948472305.1 of Vicia faba. Taxonomy (NCBI): domain Eukaryota; kingdom Viridiplantae; phylum Streptophyta; class Magnoliopsida; order Fabales; family Fabaceae; genus Vicia; species Vicia faba. Next base: position 623,961,220 of record OX451739.1, read on the forward strand.
CGTCATCATTATACTGAAATTATGCTTTTACTTCCTTTTTGTGATATTCAACTCTCGATTAAAAGCTGTAAGCCTTTAAAGGCATGATGATGAAAAAGATACCACAATCTCTACAGTATGCTTTTGAACAGACCTGGCTGACGATGTACATGTGTGGTTTCAAATCCTAAACAGTGGAGTTACAAGGAAGATAATCCCTAGTCAACCCCTTTGAGCCTAAGAAGTAGGAGTTTTCTTTTTCACACAAATTGAAACCTTTAATCATGACCTGGGGAAGGGTATTTTCTCAGTTAATTCAAATGTGCATTCATTCGCAAGCTCTACCTTCATACACGAAGAATAGTGTCTAAGATGCTCTTCTAAAGACAGTGATGGTTCCCCGTAATCACTAAAATAGGCAGTCATTATTTTTCAAAAGAAAAGCCTGCTAAGTCAAAACCTATGAAGGAGACTTAAGGAAAAACTGGGGCTTCCCGCTGACTGTAATCACAAAAGTAACAGTTCAGGCAAAAGGTAGGAATGATAAAATAAAAAAAGAGGTCGCTACGAATCCTGAACAAAAATATTACAAAAAAAATGATGATTGCCTTCTCAAATAAACTTTCAGTATCTGAACCATCACCGGAATATCAGGGCAAAGATTCCAGACTCTAATGGGATCTAAACGCACAATTAACTGAGTATAAGACTGAAGAACATCACGAAGAATGGGTTGGGTACAAATAAAGTTTGAGCCTTTATCCTTTATTTCTTGAACCGTGGACCAGGCCACGCTACAACCCTTAAAAGTCCTAGCTGAAGCATGGGTTAGTTCGAAAGCATACTGTTACAAAAAGGTATCCGGACTCCTGTGAGGTTTACTATAAATCCTGAGTTGAATTCATATTCTTACAAAATTCTATTTGTTTACTAAAAATGCATTTGCAAAACTTCAAGACATATATAGGCTTTGCATTTTTTAAATACCATTGTTTGCATATGATTAATTGTTCGATAGTAGAGAAATTCGCACGACAGATATTCAATGAACGAAAATCCTCTCAATGAAAGGAATCACCTCATATGAAAAGACATTTCCAATAATAGACCTTTCATAATCAAGGGGCATGGCATGGTGTCCAACTGATCTGGGGGCGCTCGATTCAAGATTCAAGGAATTTCTCAAAAAGTGCTGAATATCTAGCGGCAGAGCTCCATCTGAATCACTTAGGGCATTGAACATGACTTCCAACAAAGGGCCACGTATGATCAATCAACCATTTTCTGGAAGTGTTTCAACACTTACTACTATGGATAGTGATAATTCTCTGCACCCTGTGGATGCAGACATAGTCGGAAAATACTACGTGTGAAAAAAAAGACCCGCTAGGTTGACTGGCCTAGGAAAAATAAGGGCATCCTGGCGAACCAAAAGAGTTTGGGCAAAAATTAGGGATATATAAATAAAACTATATACCCGGCAAGTCGAAAACCTGAAGAGGCGACTTGGGCAAAAAGGGTATCCCGATGGACTGAAAATCTGAAAGGATAGTCCAGGTAAAAGTTAGGGATTAAAGTGTAAGACTATGTCCCGTCATCTCGTCACTTGTTTATCAGTATAAGACTTATCTCCCTGATCAACATTCACCAAAGGCTCTAGAAGTTGAGGTGTGTTCAAGTCTCCATGAATCCCCACAGAGCAACTTCCATGAGATTATTCCTACATGGTAATCTTTGCAAATTCATACATTCCCCGCAATCTTCCCAACAGATCACTCTGGAAGATAAAAGAGTGCATGCTTCCTCCCATTAATATTGCCTATCTACAGGATCCTAAACATTATGGTCTATGGGAATTCTTCTCCCTAGCTGAGTTTTCAAAACTGTAAAAGCCCCTGCAAATTACTTCTCTCCAGTAGAGCGTATTCTCCTTGACAAAGAGCTTCCCTCAGCAGGATATACCTCCATCAATAGGGTTTATTTCCCCAACAACATTTATCTCCTCAGTGAGGACCAATCTCCCTAACTTGAGTCTATTACTCAGATGACAATGAGTCACCAACAAAACTTCCCTTCCCTAGTGAAGTCATCACTATCCCCAGATAATTGTTATTTAAATATAAAATTGGATCAAATATCAGTCAACTCTATCCTCCTCAGACGATCCAGAAAGTTATCCATCGATGTTATCCCCAATCAGGGTATACAAGGAATTATAACTCCCTAGTAGAGCAAAAACTAACCAAAGTTTTGACCTCTTCTTCCCCAAGCAGGAGTAAACACTCTCCAACAAAGTTCCCTCAGAGAGAAGAAATCAATGTTCCCCAACAGAGTTTCATAAAATCTCAAGCAGTTTATAAAGCCTCATCCCCAGTAGAGTTTATTTCTCTAGCTACGGAAATTTATTCCCCAAGCGGAGTTTATTTCTTCAAATTAGTAAAATTTTCCAGCAGAACTCTTCTCTCCAGCAGGATTAATCAAGATAACCACCTCCAGAAGAGTATCTACTCGCATCACAGGATTATTCATTCTCCCATCCCCAATAAGAGTACATGTAATCAATCCGTTTCAGAAACCATGACAGGTTATCAACTCTCATAAAAAGCTCATATCCTTAAGTAGAAATCAAAATCTCCAGCGAAATACCCTCGGACATAAAATGGGAATTCTTGGAAAATTTAACTTCAACAAATAGTGAGGAATTACATTCTTCATCTCCAACAGGCAGTCAAAGATTTATTTTCCACAATTCAACGACACTACGAAAAGCAACTAATATGCTCACATATTACATTCATACATCATTTACAAACTTCATAGCATATGCATACAAATCACATGCAACACAATCTCATTTATTTTGAGAACGTTGTTTTGCAGTGCATTTCATACATCATGACATTTCATGCATCTAACTCTTTATCATTTCAGGAAAATATCAATCAACAGACCAACATCATCAACTACTGGTATGAGCAGACCATCTTCTCAAAGACAACATCTTCTTGCTCAGATTAAATTTACCAAAGATTTATTCTGATACTTCTTCAGTGGACCTTTTTCTGACTCAGATTAAATCGACTACAGATTTATTCTGATACTTCTTCCAGTTAAAGACAAAGAGACCTCTTATGGCTCAGATTAAATTAACGAAAGATTTATTCTGATACTTCTTCTAGATAAAAATAAGCATGACAGTGGCTGGCTCAGATTAAATTGACCCAAAGATTTATTCTGATACTTCTTCTAATAGACCTTTTTCGGGCTCAGATTAAATCAACCAATGATTTATTCTGATACTTCTTCCAGTAGACCTTTTTCTGGCTCATATTAAATCGACCAATGATTTATTCTGATACTTCTTCTAGTTAAAGACAAAAGGAACATTTTCTGGCTCAGATTAAACCAACCGTAGGTTTATTCTGATACTTCTTCCAGTTTAAAGTTAACATTTACTTTGGATGGCATCTATAAGTTCATCTTCGATGAATCTCAGTCATCTCTATGAATGGCATCTTATAAGCCCATTCCCTATACAATCAGCCAACAATATTACCATCTTGCACAAGCGAGTGCAAATTTATGGGCACTTAAGTGTTCAATCATCTTCTACCTTCAAGTCACGAATGACAGACATGTCAATCTAACTCTTCAGGTTTAAGAAGATTGAACAGGGGAAGTTTTTGTACCCCAAAGTTTTCCCTCCCATTTTTCTTTAGATCATTCTTTAAAGGATCTTCAAATGGTCAAGGCACCCAAGGGTTGACTAGTCAAGATGCACCTCCTAGACCAAAAGCCTACAACTAGGGTTTGGAGTTTCTCAAGGAAATTTGGTCTACAAAAGTCTCAAATGGATCCCATGTTTCTTCATAGGTCCTCAACAAGGCTCGTGTCAATTTTCAAGCCCTACATCACAAGTTTGCTCATTCATTTGCTCAGATGCTTAAAAATCAACTATATTGATCAAAAAGTCAACTATGGTCAACATACAGTCAAACTTCAAGATTTTTGGTCAACATCAACATTTTGAATTAATATTCATAATTTGATTAAGGTTTGATCATGATTCCCCAAGGAAAGTCCTCGGATCATCAAAAGTCAAGATTTTTCAAATTAGGGTTTCCTTAGGAGAAGTCAATTGAACTTTGACCAGGTATAACTTTCACATGCTTCATCAACTTTTCTCCAACCAAATCCCATTTTGAAGAAAATTAAATACTCTACAACTTTGTTATTATTCTAAAGTCCAAAAAATGTTTCATTTGGAAGATATGATCTCATACATTATAGGTCATTTTCAAAAGTCAACAAAAGACACTTTTTTTACAAGGAAACTTAAATCAAGATGATATCTTCAAAAGAAAAAATGATCAACATAGAGATTATAAGGGACATCTTGGGCTTTCCAAAAAGTCAATTATCTACTTCAAAAGATGAAAATTAAGCAAGTTATGAGGTGCACAAGTTGGGAAATTTTCAAGAAATGGATGAAGTCAACTTTGAGCAAAATTGCATTTTTAGGTTAGTAAACCTAACTTTTAGGGTTCAAACATGTTTATGATATACTGTGATACAGTGGGAGAACTGACTTGATGTTTTGCGTTTCGATCGCACTTGTGCGGTTAGCAAGAGTCGCCACCGACTTTTCTTTTATCCAAAAGGAAAGGTAAAAAAGCACAGGAAAGACCTTTCGAGATTATTTCTCGGGTTCGAGGGGTAGATTATGAAAAGGGAAGGTGCTAGCACCCTTTTCATCCATGATTTTCCATGGGCTCTTAGTTACTCGTTTAGATCACTTGCTTTCATTTGACAGTGTGCTTGTGGTGTGGGCTTTGAAAGTATTTTGAAAAATCTCTTTGTAATGGTTCTCGTCTCTATAAGAACGTATACAAAGTTTTGTTTCGAAAAGTGGTTCAAAGATGTGTTTATGAATCGTGTTTCGAAAAGTGTTTTAAAAATAGGTTTTTCAATGGTCCTCGTCTCTATAAGAACGTATACAAAACGTTTTGTCTCTTTGAAAATGTTTTGAAATGAAAGTGTAGGTGTGAAAAGTTTTTATCGCGAGCAAGCGAGTAACTAAGAGTGAATCTATCTACTCGAAAAGTCTTAAATTGTTCTTTTTTCCCTCCTTTTAATGGTGCTATCTTACCATTGATTTGGTAAGAAGCCCCATCGTTGGATGTGAAGGGACAGGCGCGGGTCAATTTTACAATCATTGAAAGCAACTTAGGAGACGCTTTAGCAATTTTTGTAAGGGACGAGATCATTTTAATCGAAGGCAACATCGAGGGTCATTGAGGGACTACGATCCTTTTTATCGAAGGGTCATTGCTAAAGCGTCCCATATTCGATGGACATGATTGTATTTCTGAGGCAACGAGCGAGGTTACCCTAGAGGTGCGCGTGTGAAAAAGTGTGTTGGTTTCAAGTTATTTTATTCTTTGATTAGGTCATCTAGCGATTGATTTTTTTTAATCTTTCCATACACGCCTAGTTACTATACAGTATATGGAAAACAATAAATTGCGGGAATTGAAATTCTACGCTATTATAAAATATTCAGGAATGGGGGTACAATTTTTACAAATGGGAATGAATCAAATGAGATAGGAAGGTCCAAATATCAGGTAATACAACCAAATCGAATTTTGTACGATTTATATAAAGCTATGATAATCCATGAAAATAAAAGCAACAAAATATGGAAATGGAATGTTAAGTATTTACTTGAAAAGAGAAAAGTAAAACCTATTCTAAAAAATAAAAATAATTGATTAAATTAAAATCTTTATTTTTTTGTATTTTATTAATTATGTAAGTGATAAGATAAATTAAAGAAGGACAAAACTAAGCTCTATTAATATTTTTTGGTGTTTTATTATGAAAATTAAATCTAAAACAAAAAATTCATAAAAAAAAGAAAATGATAAACTATTTACAAAACCTAAATCAAATTAATAAAAAAAGGTTCAAGTTATATTAATAATTTGCATAACAAAAAAAAAAGAATGTAAAGAGAAAATAAACTAAAAATGCAATGGGCTTAAGGTATTTGAGAATGAGGCCCAAACAAAAAGTGTTGTTCTTGCTGCAATAATAAAAAAAAACAGGCATAGGGGGGTAAATCCAGCAAAACGTGAATGGGCTTAAGGGCAATTGTAAACAAAACAAGCCCAAACTCTTAAGTGGCACTTAGTTTCTGATTAAGGGGAGGAAACGAAATTAGGGTTTGGAACCCTTTGTAATTCACAGCGGCGCCGCTCTCATCTCTTTCGCTTAATCTATGTATCATCCTTGTTCATCTCGCCGTTCTTTGAAACCTTCTAACCATCCTCACTACCCGTCCCTTTCTAATTTGGCGAACAAAATCGCTCTTTATTTATTTGTCTCATCATGATTTGTGTTTTTGAAACCCTAAGTGTTGAATTCGATTTAAGCCTAAAAGGTCCGAATTTGGTTCATCTGATCTTCTCCCCCAACTCTCTGTTGCCGGAACGCCACCAATCTCGTCCTCCTAATCAAGCTCTAGTGGTTTTCTTTGAAAAAGGGTGAGATTCTGTTCTTTCCAACTTTTACAAATTTCGTTGATTATTTTTATTATCTTGTCATGTTTTCTGTTAATTAAGCTTGCTCTTTTAAATGCATGAAAATACATGATTATGGAAGATTTGGGAAAGAGAGGGAAACCATACCTGTTGAAGTTTTTTCTGTGAAATGGAAGGGGACGGCGAGATTGAGGACAACGTTCCTTGGTGGCCGGAGTTGCACGAGGTGAGGAGATGAGGATGAAGGCGTGGGTATTTTGACTCGTTGGTAACTTCTTCTATTTTTATTTGAAAGATGGTGATTAACAGTTTTCTGGATCTTGGGATTTTTGTGATTGTTTTGTTGGATGGTTAACTGGCCTTAGGTTTTGGGGCTTTGCTACTGTATTTTCTGTTTTTTGATGATGGTTAATGGTTTTTAGAGTTTTGGTTTTGTGGATGTTTATCAGGTTTGTGTTTGAGGCTTGGCTCTAGTTCTGGTTGTTTTAGACTTGTTACAGGTTTTGTATTTTGATGAGGGTTACTGGTTTTCGTTTGAATGGTGGTTTGGATGTTTGACAGGTTTTTTTTTGTCTTTCAAGCTTGTTTCCAGTTTTTGGGAGTTAACATATTTTCTTTGATTTGATGATGGTTGACTGTGTTTTTTTAGCTTGAGACATGTGTTGGTTTTTGAGGTGTGGCTATTGCCTTTGAGATTTGGATGTTGGTTTATCTATTTGAGGCTTTGACAGGTTTTTTATGGTTTTGTGAGTTTGAGGCTATGTTTTTGGTTATGGTGTTTTGTTACTGGTTTGGTTTGGTTGCAGGTTTTGTTACTGGTTTTTGAGAGTTGATGATGGTTGACTGTATTTGGCAGTTTGAGACTTATGTGTTTTTTTTGGTTTGGGATCTTTGGCTCTTGGGAGTTTTGATGGTTTATTGATGGTTTAGCAGGTTTTTTGAACTTGTGCAGTTTGTTAGCTTGAGACTTGTGTTTGATATTTTTTTTCTTTCTTTCTATATCCGTTTTCTTGTTATCTTAACCCTGCTTCTGTTATATCCCTATTCCAATGGTGGGAAACCAAAGAATTTGAATATTTTAGCATATTGTTCTTATGGCCTTTTTGTTGCAGTTTTGTTTTTTAGCATATTCTATGTAACTTGTGACAGGCAGGGCAGCAAAGCTGTGCATCCCAATAACCTAGGTGACTTCTTTCCTCTCTTCTCTCTCAATGACAATAAGAAAGCAAATTGCTCTTTTGCCTTTTTTTCCAATTCTGAAAGGTTTGCATGGAAAATGATGACTTTATGCTTCTTGAACAAGTTTTTGCTATTTGACTTAGCTATTTATGTTGCCATACTTTAGCTTTTGTTGATGTTGTTTGTTGTTTGCTATATTGCTGCCTCGTTTGTTGTCCAGTTTGCGCTGTTGTTTGGTTCAGTTTGCACCATTCTGTTTGGACAGTTTGCTTGGATTTTGTTTGGACAGTTTGCTTGCCTTTTGTTTGGACAGTTTGCTTGCCTTTTGTTTGGACAGTTTGCTTGCCTTTGTTTGGACAGCTTGTAACATTCCTTTCTTTCTTTCTTTTTTGTGAACCAAGAAGGATAACCTTCTTGTGATTTGCAAATAGGGGAAATAAAATTGTGATGAATAATGGCATTCTGATTCCATTTTTACAAACCTTAATGATGAATACTTTTTGGAAAATTTTGTTCATGCCCAAATAATTTGCACTAACCATCTTTCTTTTCTTGTTTTCATGTGAGAAAAATGGATATGACAAAGCAAGGAAGGCAAGAACTTTGTGGCAAGCAAGGAAGTCTTGGAGATAAGCAAAGGAAATTGATACGACTTCAACCTTCAGACAAACTTAGGCATAGATTAATTCTCCTAGGCCAATCAAACATTTAGATTTTCTTTGTAATTTAGAGAAATCATTTTTGTACTGTATCCAAAAATTGTACCAATTCATTTTCAAATACGATAAGTTGTAAAACATAAAGTATTTAAAAGAATAAATTTTTTTGTACCAAATGTTTGAAATTGGAGAAAACCTTGAGTTATAACATGAAATATTCTGTTGTCACTTGAAATTCTTTATCAATAACAACTTGTAATTTCGCATCCTAATTGATTTTTGAAATGCCCAATCAAGATATTTGAAGTAAAATGTTCCAATCTGGTAACTTAAATTCCAAGTAATCCCAATAATTCTGTAACTGCATTTCAAACAAACACGCACTGTATATTCCATTTCCTAACCAAGCAAATGTTTTAAAAGACGCAAATCATCTGGTTAACCTGGATCAAAATCATGGTCATCCCAAATGACAGTCTTAACCTCCATCTCTTGTCCCAAACAAACCATGCTCTGAGAACAAACATTAACCTTTTCAGTAAACTTGAGGAAGCATGAAGACCAGTGAAAGCCAATTGGATCTTTGAGAATTCATTTTATTTTGAGAATTGCAAGAAAACCTAATTGCTGGTTTACCACCACAAAAGAGAATCTGTCTGGTCGATTTCTGAGTCAACTTGAATATCCGAGAAACCCTAGGGTTGTGTCTTCTATTAAAAATGGGAGGGAAAATTTTGGGGTACAACACATGCCCAAGGACCTCTAAATCTAACCATGCACTATTGTGATTTTTATTTTTATTTATTTGAATTTTTATTCATTTAAATATGAATTAAATCAAATAAATTAGATAAAAATACAAGAAATAATGGGCTAGCGCATTTGGGTTTGACTTGACCCATCATGGAGCCCAATATTTTGTGCAAAGACCAACAAAAAACTTTCCAGGTTTATGCACCATCAAAAATGGCAAGAATCATCCAAATATGGCAAACTTTCAATATGTTGGATTTTTGTCTCATGGTATTGAAAGCTTTATTTCTTGCCATACTTGCATTTCTCCTAAATCTATAAATACATAACATTGCAATCAAGAAAGGGCACGAAATTCTACATGCAAAAATCTCTCCAAAAGCTCTCCAAAAAAGCTTTCCAAAAGCTCTCCAAAAAATCTCCAAAAAAATCATAAAGTGGTAAAATTCAAAACCAACATTCCAGCCTCCCTCCATCCAATCTCGTGCCACCTTTGCACTCCTGAGGTTCCTAGGGATCTTCTTCACCCCTCATCTTGTCTTGAAGCACGTTGGAACCACCCCTACAAATTACACCGTTTGGTATGGTATTTTTCAAATCCAATCTCGTTTAATATGCGTTGTTGTCTAGTTTAACGTTTGCATATGTGTTCATGATCATATTTAGACAGGTTGGACGTGGAACATGTAAGATTTAGGTCCAAAATCATGAGATGCCATGTTTGACTCTGATCTGTTACTTTGCTTTGAAATGCAAAATCCATCAACTTTTAGCCAAAGTTAAGGCCAGATTTGGACTCAGCGCATCATTTTAAGGGGGTAGGGGTATTTTGATCCATTGATTACACTTTTTTTGAAGGTTAGGGTTTGGAACCCACCAGAGAAGACAAACAAAATGTTGACTCGGTGACCATCGCATCGTCTTCCCATTGGCTCGTTTGAATCAACAGCGCACGTTTTATTTCTTCATTATTTCTGACTTATTTTAATATATATTATTATTTGTTTATATAAAATAACGAATGAGTAATTGGTCCAGTAGTGAAGAAGGCGCTTGTAATATTGGAAGGCCTGAGTTCGATCCCAGGTTTTGAGTTTTTCATTTTCTTATATTTTTTTTGTAGATCCAGTGGCATGCATGTTCATACGCGTATCATAGACCTTATGTCTGGGCCATCAGATGTTGATGCAAGAAGATCCAGTTATCCTAGCGCTCGCCTTCACCCTGTAGCCTCAAGGATGATATGAACCTGCTCATGTTGGACGTTGGGTTCAGTCTAACTGGGCCTAAACGAATTCCAGACGTGCACCCCCCCCCCCCCCCCCCATTTTATTTTGTATATCAGGCCCAATACAGTTTTTTTTTAATTATTTTTTAGCTTTTTATTTATTAAAATCATAAAAAATAATAGACTCAGGGTTTTTTCTAATTAATTTTAATTTTTGTAAATTAATTAATTATAATTATTTTTTACTTTATTTTATTAATTTAAAATCAATTAGAATTAAGTCTATTTATTTCAAATCTTTTTTTCAAACAAAAATACAAAAATATTAGAATTAGTTTCTTTTATCGCTTATAATTAATTTCAATTAATAATTACTTTTTTTATTAATAATAATTTTAGTTGATTTAAGCATTTTCTTAAAACCAATAAAAACAACAAAAAATTATTATAAGTGTTTAGGAGTTCTTAGGGTTTTTTACCTCGCTTCCATCTTCACGCGTTTGTTTTAATTTCGCATTTTTATTTCCAAATATTATGTATCTGCATATGGGTTGTAATAGTTTAAACTTAGGACTTTTACTTTTGTTTCCCTGTTTTGGATTTGTAACTCCCCCTCCCCGAGGCCATGTAATAGCGTAGATTCAATTTTCGCATTTTCATTTTCTGTACATATATTAACTGTTAGATGTATCTTAATAGGATTTCATGATAAGATTAAAAGTAAATATTAGAAAAACTAACATCCAAAGATAAATAACTGAAACACAACACACTCGCACACACACACCTCTGAGGTACCTCCACTTGTTGCCTTCAGACAAATAAACAGTCACGACTCTCGAACGTAAGAGATTTTAGTGGTAACCCTTTAGTTTAAAGATCTTAAGTCCCTCGATGACCCTTTCGATGTTGCCTCAGTATATGATCTTAAAACCTTAGGGTAACTACTAAAGTATCTTACTAGTTGCTTTCGTGACTGTAGAATGACCCTCGCCCGTCCCTCAAAAATCCAACGATAGGGCTACCTACTCACTAATAGTAGGATAGCACTGTCTAAAGGAAAAGAGGAAAAGAACAAACATTTCTAGTAGGTAGATAGCTCCTAGTTGCTTACTCAAAAAAACAATCAAAAAACAATTTTTTCACACATACACAAACTCTTTGCTAAATTTTTTCAAAGACAAAAAATACTTGGTATACGTTCTCTCCGAAACGAGAAACATTACAAAGTTCTCCGTACTAAGGCGTCTTTTCAAAATATCTTCAAAATACACTTACACAAAAAAACATTTTCAAAGTGAGCTAGCAACTAAGAGCCCGTAGATAACTACGGATGGAAAGGGTGCTAACACCTTTCCTTTCCATAACCTACCCCTTACTCAAAAAATCTCAAAGGGTCTTTCCTGTTCTTTTCACCCTTTCCTTTGTTGGATAAAAGAAAATTCAGTGGCGGCTCTTGCTAACTGCAACATTGCGATAAAACACAAAACCAGTAAAAGTCAGTTCTCTCACCGTATTACACCTATCTTTCTGGGGCTATACGCATATGCCCAAGACACCAAAAATCAGACACACGATTTTCTCCATTAGAGCTCATTCTAAGCTCCGATTTTGACTCCCAACCACCCAAATTAAACAACAAACACATCATACATGTTATAATGCATTCATAACAAACTAATTTATCAATTTTAACCAATTAAAACCCCTTTTCCCCCAAAATCATGCTCATCCTAAAACCTTTAATAGTTCATCAATGGAGGAAAACATCAACAATTCCAAAATAGTAAAATCATACACAATCTTACACGAAAATGCATCATCAATTCAGCCAACAAAATTATAACAACACAAGAACTCATAATTAATTAATACAAAATGCCCCATTGGAGGTTAATGACCCCTCTACCCTACACCTCATACATGTACCTTTTATTTATTTTTATAGGGACTAAAAGCCAAAATAGAGATATTTATAGGGACTAAAAATATATTTAACCCAATTTTTTATGAAATATATTAGGATTATGGCCTATGTGCTCTCAACTTGTTTTCCATTTAATAGTCCAAATGAGTCTTTGCTTTATAAACATTAATAACGTGTTTATATAAAATAATGTGGGACTCTAATCTCTCTTCTCTTTGCTTATGCACACTACCCCTACCAAACCAGCATCTCCTTTTTTGCTTCCATACATGCACTCATGAATAATTGAATAAAAAGATGGTACTCTACTTTTTAACAAAATTGTACCAAACAAGCATATCCGTTTTAAAAAAAACTATAGGGAGTTTAGTTTCCGTGGGTGATATTCGCCACTGCTGTCACTGTCACATTTCATCAATGAATGTGGCAAAGGAGAAATTTATTGCCAATATATGTTGAAGTATCATGTTTGCATATTTAATGGTGCAAAATAAAACAATATTTAATAATGTTAGTTTAGGAGTCCAAGAAGAGGTTATGTTGTATCATATATGCTAAAGTATATGCTGAAGTATCCATTGCCAATATATGTTGAAGTATCATGTTTTCATATTTAATGGTGTAAAACATAACAAAATAATATATAACGCTATTATGTTGTAACACTCTCTCACCTAGCAATTTTCTCGGTTGCATTTGAAAGAGTAAGAAGAGGTTAGGAGCCCAAGAAGTCGTATCCATCTATTGTCACCAAGGAATAAAAACAAGAGATTACTCCTCATAATATTGTAGGGGCAATTCTGAGGAGAGAGCATTTTATTTGGGACACACCTTTGTGAGAGACACACCACTTGTCCATCTAAAATCTTAAGGTGATAGATGAGTGGATTCTCTCATATATAAGTGCTCAATCTTCCCTTTTATAATCAATGTGGGACTTCTTCCTCACACTTGATTCTCAACACTCCCCCTCAAGTGTGAGTCACAATGCTCCCCCTCATGTGGAATGACTCTCTTCCACATACACTTGTACCACCGCTTGATACAAGTAAGCCGGTCCCTATATCGAAACCAAAGGCTTATGATACCACTGTAGGGGAAATTCCGAGGAGAGAGCATTTTACTTGGGACACACCTTTGTGAGAGACACACCACTTGTCCATCTAAAACCTTAAGGTAATAGATGAGTGGGTGTTCTCACTTATAAAGTGCTCAATCTTCCCTTTTATAATTAATGTGAGACTTCTTCCTCACACTTGATTCTCAACAAATATATTACATGTATCTTACACTCAAATATTACCTGATATTTTGTGATCAGTTGAGTAAGTATAAAAGATATACTTGCTACAGGAGACACTACAACAAATAACAATTTTCATGACGAAGCTTTCATCTCCAACATACTAAAAATCAAGAGGATATATCATGGGAGTGCAATATTTTATTTTTTTAATAAGATAAACATCATGTTACATCAGCATTATTAAAAACCGAGGTAACACACCTATAAGTTAGAGCATTTTTTCCATAAAAAATTAATAAATCTGTTATCTCGATTTTCTTGAGAACCGAAGTAATATAACTATAAGGAACCTGGCTTTGAATCCCAGTTGTCGCATTTAAAACTTGTTTCAATGATTTATCACTTGGCGTCTTTTCCAGATGCCATATTGTTTTTGTTTAACAATAATAGGAAATAATATAAAAAGGAAATATTTCATTGATAATAAAAACAACACAACAAAGAAAACTACTCAACAAATTCAAACTTCTCCGTCCACTCAACTTCAACATCACCTCTAACTATCCCCAACTTATAGAAAAGTTCAGAAAGAATTCTTCTATAAAGTATGAGGAAAGTCGTTTCCTACCGAGAAGTCTTTATCATTTCTTTCAAGAAGTTGAAAATAGTAAGAGGAAGATTAACTCTCATGTTGTAGGTGAGGAATAACAAGAGATGGTAATTAGACGTTTAAATAACTCAAAAGCCTCATTGATAATCCAAAAGAGACGTTTAAATAGCTCATAGAATGTTGAATATAGTTGATCATTGTTATTCTAGATTAGTGATATGATCTCAATTCATGCATACCACGTCGGTGTTCTAACCTCCATTTTAATTGTATTTTTTATTTTTAATATAAATGTTTTAACTCATCGATTTTCCATAAAAATTAAGGGACTGTTTAGTGTTAAAATTGAATGCTAAAATTGGAACCTCTATTTTAATGGTAGTTTTTATTTGTAAATTAAATATTCTAACCCGACAGTTTTCCTAAAAACTGAGGTAGCATTTAACATTAAAATTGAGATATTTATCAAATCCATAATCAAATCTTTACCGTCCATTTCATGACTATCAACGCTCAAGACAATACCATTAGTGATCTGCGTAAAACTTAGATAACTTCTATTATAAAAATATTCTGAATATCAAAACTTAGGTGACTATCCTCCACTTTAGGATTTGCAAGAGTGTTTGTCATGAAGAGTTCTCTATGATTGATTGTAAGAGCAGAAAATTATTTGGGTTTAAGGTTTGTGTTATTCAATATTTATTTGAATATAAAATTATTTATGTATCTAACCCTTTTTTTGTTCATATCAGAAACAAATGCAAGAAAAAACAATTGAAAATATTTTGTTTCCTAGAAGATCCACAACTAAATATTTAAAAACAAAAAACTATTTGAGTGTAAGGTTTGCAAGAGTGTTTGCCATGAATAGTTCTCTATGATGGATTGCAAGAGCAAAAAATTATTTGAGTGTAAGGTTTGTGTTCTTAAGAATTTATTTGAGCAAAAAATTATCTAACTCTTTTTTTGTCTAAACCTTTTTTTGTTCACATCAGAAACAAATGCAAGCAAAAGTCATAGAGAATACTTGTTTTTTTATTGGTAGAAACGAGTTTCTCATGTGATTTTGTCAAGAATATCAAGGAATTGAAGATCCAACATATAATTTTAACGGACAATTAATTTTTGTGTGTGTAAAAAATGTAATATTTTGGAGAAATACTGTAGTTTGTAAACAAGTTATTTTATTAATGTTTTGGGTAAAAAATATAAAGAGTTTTATTATTAAAAAAACAAATAACCCCCTTAATTTACTTAATAAATCGAGATAAAAAAGATGTTAGTTTTTGTAAATAATAAAAGTGTAGAAGCTGGGGTTCGAACCCACGCATTAATAAAATTAGATTTCGGTGTTTTAAATACTAAGATGACAAGTCTTTACTTTTATGACAATCTTATTTACCTCGTTTCTAATGTCGAGATAAAACACATTTCGCGTCTGATATTAAATGCGTTATTTGTAATAGTGAGACTCGAAAGAAATTTTTCTCATGATTTTTCTCTTTGGGATACCTAAAAGTGCGTATATTTTTCTTAATAAGTAAAACAAGCTGAGATCAAACAAGGTAGTTTAAGTACTAAGTGAGAAGTGTATCAATGAAAATGAAAGACTATACAAAAATAAATAAAGCACGATGGAAAAGGAAAATGTAAGTTGCCGACTGCCCCTTCCTTGAGTGGCATGTATTGAACCTATAGCAGGGCTTAGCTATTTTGAAGGCTATTTTAAAACAATGCAAGGAATCCTCAAGCTTAGCAATAAATTTATTTTCTTGGAAGTAAATGTGAAGATCAAAAGAGATTTCGATTCTTTGTTCTCACATTTCTGAATTTGACAGACAAGTTTATGAAACTATCATCTCTTTGTTTACATCTATATGGTAATCTCTTTGGAACCATGATAGAACCATGATAGCTATGTTCCATATAATAAGCCAAAACACGTCGTTGAAGCAATCTCGTTGTTTCGAAGATAACTTGAGCATGTTTATTAACTCATGCGTGGTGGTTCATTCAAATCACTTGAAGGAGAAGGTAAGATAGTTGGGGATTACAAGGTTTATGTTGTAAAAATGATGTTGTAAAGTTGCTTCTATTTTGGAGGAAACAAACCAAAACAAGTGATTTAAGAACGATGTGCAAGAGGATGGAGTAGTATCAGTGTTTGTTAAAAGAAGTCTCACATCAAAATTTTAAAAAGAAATAGAAATGTTTATAAAGTTCTTTTACACACTTAGATTTCAAATCTTGAAGTATTGAGTTGCTTTTGAAGTGTCATGGAGCTGAAAGGATCGTGGAGCTTTAAGTCTAAAGTAATATTTTAATAATTAATTTATAAATAGATTTTTATAAAAAAAAATTAATATAAATAATTTAAAAAATATAAAAAAAGTTTTAAAAAAATATTTAAAAAGTATAAAAAAATTAATATATATAAAAAAGTAATAAATAAAAAATAAAGGAATTTAACGTGGCTTTTAAAAATTAAATTAAATATAAAATAAAAATTCAATTGGACTGTCAAGTCATTGAAAAAATGAAATCTGAACTCAACGAGGACTGTAGCGAGGGAATCTAGATATTACGAGGTGAAAATCCAAAAAAAAATCTTTTACATGGGCTAAGCGAATCTCGCTTACATTGTAGAGATGTTGTATATTTAACCCTTATATTTAAATAATAGAATTAAAATATTATTTTAATAAATTATTCTAAATTATTTTATCCTCCTCTAATTACTCCAAACACTCCCACCATAAGATCACACACCCTTCCCATCACCCACATTTATTTAATTATCCCCATAATAATTAAATAAATTACATAAAATTCATAAATAATCTAAATAAATTTAAATAATCTAATTTGGTGTGTTACAACTCTCTCTCATTTAAAGAATTTTCATCCTCGAAAATTACCTTAAGTAAACATATTCAGATACAACTCCCTCATCTGGCTCTTAAGCTCCAAAGTCGTGTTCCCACCAGCTGCCCCCCTCCCCCCCCTCCCCTCCCCCACACTACCTTCACCAAGGTAATCTCTTTACCACGTATCTGGTTCACTTCCCGATCCTTTATCCGCATGGGTGATGCCTTTACAGTCAGGTTATCTCTTACCTGCTCATTATCCACTTGGATCACATGAGACAGATCTGGAATAAATCTCCTCAACTGAGACACATGAAACATATCATGAAGATTAGCAAGCGACGGTGGCTAAGCAATCTGATAGGCCACCTCTCCCATCCTCTTCAAAATATGGTATGGACTGATGAAATATGGAGTGAGTTTTCGAGACTTTAATGTTATACCAACACTAGTTACTAGAGTAACTCTCTGAAACACATGGTATCCCTCTTATAAATCAAGTGTTTTTCTTTGCTTATCATGGTAGCTCTTCTGGAGACTCTACAAAGCTCTCATCTTCTCTTGGATCACTTTGATTTTATCTATGGTCTGTTGGACGATCTCAGATTCAATCGCAACACCCTCTCCTGAATCATACTAACATAAAGGTGTCCAACACTTTCTACCATACAACGCCTCAAACGGTGTCATTCCAATACTCGTATGAAAGCTATTTTTATAGGTAAACTCAATTAATGGCAAAAAGATATCTCAAGCACCTCATTGTTCTAGCACACAAGTCTTCTAAGGATTGGATAGTCCTCTCGGTCGGACTATCTATCCGCGAATGATAAGTAGAAGTCACAGCAACTTCGTACCTAAAGCTTTCTGAAAACTCTCCCAGAATCTTGACGTAAACCTCAAATCTTTGTCAGATACAATATTAGATGGAATCCCATGCAACATGATAATCTTCTTAATATACAGCTCTGTTATCCTCTCTAACTATAGTTAAGTCGAATCGGATTACAATGATCTGATTTAGTCAACCTATCCACAGTAACCCAAATCATATCACAACTCTTCACTGTTCTTGGGAACCTAGACACAAAGTCTATTGAAATGATGTCTCATTTCCACTGAGGAATAGATAATGTTTGCATCAAATGCAACAACTTCTGATGTCTAATCTTTGACTTATGGCAAGTCAAACAAGCATACAAAAACTTAGCAACTTCCTTCTTCATTCCAGGCCACCAAAACATCTTCCTCGAGTCTTGATACATCTTCGTAGCACCGAGATTAATACTCAGAGCACTTCGGTTTCCTTCCTCAAGAATACTCTTCTTAAGTTCTGGCACATCTAGAACATACACTCGATCACGGAATCTCATAACATAATTATCGTCAATTCTGAAATCACCACCTTGAACTTGATTGATTAAAGTTAATCGATCAACTAATCTCAAAAGAGTCATGTGATCTTATTTAATCTCATCAATAATACCACTGGTAAGCTTTAACATACTCAACTTCACACTCTGCAGCGTGACTTTATAAATCAAACTCAAATCTCTAAATTCTTCTATAAGCTCCAACTCTCTAGCCATCAACTTTGACATATGCAACGTCTTCTGACTCGTTGCATCAGCTACGACAGGTTTTACCAGGATGGTAGTTCAAACCAAAATAATCATCCTTCAATAATTCAAGCCATATCATTTGTCTCATATTTAAATAATTTTGATCAAATAGGTACTTCAAGATCTTATGGTCACTGAACACTTTAAACCATCCAAACAAATAATGCCTCCATATCTTAAGCGCAAACACAATGACATCCAACTCTAAGTCATGCGTAGGATGATTCTTCTCATGAACTTTAAGTTGCCTTAATGAATAAGCCATAACTTGTCCTATCTACATTAACACACATCCTAAACCCATCTTAGAAGCATCACAATACACGATAAAAGATTCAGTTGGACTCGACAAAATTAACACTGGTTCCAATGTCAACCTCCTCGTAAGCTCTTGGAAACTCTCTTCACACTTTACATACCAAACATAAGTGTGACCCTTCCTAGTTATCTGAGTTAACGGAAAGGCCAACTTGGAAAATCCCTCAATGAATCTATTATAATAACCTGCTAACCCAAGAAAACTTTATATTTTAGTCACAAAATTTGGAGTCTCCCATTGCAACACAACCTCAACCATTACCAGATCAACAATAATACTTCCACTAGAAATCACATGGCCGAGAAAACTCAATTCTTTTAACCAGAACTCACACTTCGACAACTTATCATACAATGGCTTCTCTTTCAATAGTTCCAAAACAACCCTCATATGTTCAACATGCTCTTCATAAGTCTTTTAATAAATCATAATATCAGCGATAAACACCACCACAAATTTATCCAAATACAAATGAAATTTTTTATTCATATACTCCATGAACACACCATAAGCACTAGGCACACTAAACGACATCAACGAATACTTGTAATGATAATAACTTGTCCTGAAGGTAGTCTTCAAAATATCTCTAGCCTTCACACAAATTAATGATATCACAAACTCAAATAAACCTTGCTAAAGACATAAATACCTCCTAATTGATCCATCAAATCACCAATCATCAGAAGCGAATAATTTTTCTTGATAGTAAATTTATTCAGTTGTCGGTAGTCGATAAATAAATGTGTACTCCCATTCTTATTCTTTACTAACAACACAGGCACACCCCACAGAGAAACACTAGGCCGAATGAAATTTTTCTCAAGCAAATATTCTAGTTTCTTCTTCAGCTCCCTCAACTCTACATCAGACATCCGATACAGAGCCATTGACACGGGACTCATACTTGGTACTAGGTCGATGGAAAATTCCACCTCAGGATCTGGAGAAAAATTATTGATGTCTCCAGGAAAAACTTATGGAAATTCCTAAAGGACTGGTAATTCACTAATTACTCCTTTTCTCTCAGCTTCCATCAAAGCTAACACCACAAACACCATCACACCATCTTTCATTGGCTCATCTACTCGTTAGTAGACACAAATGAATCTTCCTATTCCACGAACTTTAGAAACATCATTGTCTTGATGTAACAGTTGATATGAACACGGTTGAACTTCAACCAATTCATTCCAAGGATTACATCAAGTTAATCCAACTTCTCGCTCTGGAAAGAAGTTGCAAATATCCCCGAGAAAAACATCAGGAAACTCACACATAACAGGCATATCAATAGCCATAACATTGCTCTTCACTCTCAGAGATGCAAACCACACCAGTACCTGATCATCCCCTATTAAGGAAAATTCGACTTGATCGACATACATGAATATTGAATTCATACTATATTCAGGTTCGGGAAACAACACCACCTCAATAACACATGTACTCTTGCAATCAGCAGCACACTGAGCCAATGCTCCACAACTGAAATATCTCAGAGAAGAAAAAGATTCTCCCCACTTGTTTCAATTCACACCAACAAAAAAATAGTTATAAAAACAAGCAAGCACCGAGAGTGTTTCACACAGATGTCACGTACTAAGGAACATACAACATACAAAAACCTGGACGAATGGAACAACCATGATCTGATATCACTATGTAACACCCTAAAAACCCTACTCTTATTATTATAAGATAAAGCATGTAGAAAAAACATATTCACACTTAGGATGTTACTCGATATCAAACTCATTTATTCTACAACACTTATAATTTAAAATATAACATTCAACACATGTCATTTCATAATCAACTTCACTTAGGGTATCATTGCAGTTGAACGATAAAGATAAACATGCTTTGCAAACATATAATTCTTAAGAATCTACTTTATTAAACTAAAATGAAATATGATAAAAATATCCTCAAAACAACATAAGTATCAAAACAAAGAGAGTATAACGTCCAAATCTCTATTTAACATAAATAGAAATAAAAGCATTGTTCACCCCACCAAGTGTTATAGATCAAAACACATAATCTAAAATGAAAAACCAAAATTAAAAGAAAAACAACCTTGCGTAACCCTCCACTCTAAGCAGCTACTAAGTTATCTATTTATTTGTACTCCAAAGAGGAGCATAAACCACAACAACAACAACAACAACAAAGGGGTGAGAAATCACATTAGTAAAGTAAGTGGTACATACAACAAGGTAGGATACAAATATCTACATAGTCACCAAAAGAATCATACCATATTATTTCACAACAATATTCTCACACCCAACTCCACATCATACACAATCACAATTTTACATACAATTCATTAATGCAATGCGACTCAACTATGCATCTCGATACATATGCATGTAGTACCAACTAAATATTTGGTTTTCTCATAAAATGGGTCCTGTTGTACCCCAAAATTTGCCCTCCCATATTCTTCAAAATTTGCAAAAAGTCAAAGCTTCAAAAGTCTCCCCAAGGGTTGCACAGTTCAAGGGCCTCCTAACAGTCAAAAATTAGGGTTTTGGTTCTGACAAAGAAAATGAAGTTTCCAAGGGTCCAATAATTCTGTAACTGCATTTCAAACAAACACGCACTGTATATTCCATTTCCTAACCAAGCAAATGTTTTAAAAGACGCAAATCATCTGGTTAACCTGGATCAAAATCATGGTCATCCCAAATGACAGTCTTAACCTCCATCTCTTGTCCCAAACAAACCATGCTCTGAGAACAAACATTAACCTTTTCAGTAAACTTGAGGAAGCATGAAGACCAGTGAAAGCCAATTGGATCTTTGAGAATTCATTTTATTTTGAGAATTGCAAGAAAACCTAATTGCTGGTTTACCACCACAAAAGAGAATCTGTCTGGTCGATTTCTGAGTCAACTTGAATATCCGAGAAACCCTAGGGTTGTGTCTTCTATTAAAAATGGGAGGGAAAATTTTGGGGTACAACACATGCCCAAGGACCTCTAAATCTAACCATGCACTATTGTGATTTTTATTTTTATTTATTTGAATTTTTATTCATTTAAATATGAATTAAATCAAATAAATTAGATAAAAATACAAGAAATAATGGGCTAGCGCATTTGGGTTTGACTTGACCCATCATGGAGCCCAATATTTTGTGCAAAGACCAACAAAAAACTTTCCAGGTTTATGCACCATCAAAAATGGCAAGAATCATCCAAATATGGCAAACTTTCAATATGTTGGATTTTTGTCTCATGGTATTGAAAGCTTTATTTCTTGCCATACTTGCATTTCTCCTAAATCTATAAATACATAACATTGCAATCAAGAAAGGGCACGAAATTCTACATGCAAAAATCTCTCCAAAAGCTCTCCAAAAAAGCTTTCCAAAAGCTCTCCAAAAAATCTCCAAAAAAATCATAAAGTGGTAAAATTCAAAACCAACATTCCAGCCTCCCTCCATCCAATCTCGTGCCACCTTTGCACTCCTGAGGTTCCTAGGGATCTTCTTCACCCCTCATCTTGTCTTGAAGCACGTTGGAACCACCCCTACAAATTACACCGTTTGGTATGGTATTTTTCAAATCCAATCTCGTTTAATATGCGTTGTTGTCTAGTTTAACGTTTGCATATGTGTTCATGATCATATTTAGACAGGTTGGACGTGGAACATGTAAGATTTAGGTCCAAAATCATGAGATGCCATGTTTGACTCTGATCTGTTACTTTGCTTTGAAATGCAAAATCCATCAACTTTTAGCCAAAGTTAAGGCCAGATTTGGACTCAGCGCATCATTTTAAGGGGGTAGGGGTATTTTGATCCATTGATTACACTTTTTTTGAAGGTTAGGGTTTGGAACCCACCAGAGAAGACAAACAAAATGTTGACTCGGTGACCATCGCATCGTCTTCCCATTGGCTCGTTTGAATCAACAGCGCACGTTTTATTTCTTCATTATTTCTGACTTATTTTAATATATATTATTATTTGTTTATATAAAATAACGAATGAGTAATTGGTCCAGTAGTGAAGAAGGCGCTTGTAATATTGGAAGGCCTGAGTTCGATCCCAGGTTTTGAGTTTTTCATTTTCTTATATTTTTTTTGTAGATCCAGTGGCATGCATGTTCATACGCGTATCATAGACCTTATGTCTGGGCCATCAGATGTTGATGCAAGAAGATCCAGTTATCCTAGCGCTCGCCTTCACCCTGTAGCCTCAAGGATGATATGAACCTGCTCATGTTGGACGTTGGGTTCAGTCTAACTGGGCCTAAACGAATTCCAGACGTGCACCCCCCCCCCCCCCCCCCATTTTATTTTGTATATCAGGCCCAATACAGTTTTTTTTTAATTATTTTTTAGCTTTTTATTTATTAAAATCATAAAAAATAATAGACTCAGGGTTTTTTCTAATTAATTTTAATTTTTGTAAATTAATTAATTATAATTATTTTTTACTTTATTTTATTAATTTAAAATCAATTAGAATTAAGTCTATTTATTTCAAATCTTTTTTTCAAACAAAAATACAAAAATATTAGAATTAGTTTCTTTTATCGCTTATAATTAATTTCAATTAATAATTACTTTATTTTATTAATAATAATTAATTTTAAATAATAATTATTTTTTAATTTATTTTCTTAATAAAAAAAACAATATAAAAATCAGAAAAGACTAAAATCAAAATATATTTTATTCAACTAATATCTTTTTTGTAAATAAATCTCATCAATTTAATTTAAATTTAGGTTTAATTCAAATATATTTTCTTAATAAATTACAAACTTGTAGAATTAGGTTTTAATTATTTTAATTACTTTTTTCTTTTATTTTCTCATTACTAATAACTAATTTTTTTTTTTATAAATCAAATTGCATTAATTAATTAGGTTTAATTTTAGGTAATTTTCATATTTTCTTAATAAATTAAAAAATAGCTAGAATTATATTTTAATTTCCTTTAATTCACATAAAAAACCATGAATACAAAAAACCTCAAAAATAATTTCTTTTTTCTTTTAATTTAATTAATTTGTTAATATAATTTAATTTCATTAAAAAAGGGTCCAACGCCCTCGCTTTCAGTTTCAATTCAATTCGCGCATTTTATTTTATTTCTTATGATATTAATGTAATTCTCCCAAAGCCATGTAACTCGGACGTTTTATATTTCTCGCACTTTATTTCTTTATTTTATGTCAAATCGGGTCCTGGATTTAATTTGGCGATGTGGACCCGCGCCTTTGTAATAGTCTAGGAATTTTATATTTCTCGCTCTTTTAAACTGTTAATAAAATGCATGCAAGAATGAATGACAAAATAAAAACAAACGCGTAGATCACCCATGACATGACAAGACAAAATATCTGAACATGACACACAAATCACACACCACCCCTACGGTACGCCTCACTGTTGCTCTGCCTCGAAAGGTGATCGTCGAGTAGAGGATGTCTTAGTAAGTCCTCATGATTCGGGAACCTGGCATGAGGGTAGCTTCTAAGGTGTCTTCCTATTGCTCTGGTGATCACCATGTCCCGAACCTCGAATTGACCCGAACACCTCCAACGGTGGTGCTACCTACCTCTCAATGGTGGGATGGCACTACTTTAAAGGACATTTACACAGACGAATTCCTTAGGGTAGGTAGACGACTCTAGATACTTGCTCTAATTTCAAAACAAATCAAAAATACTTTTCACACCGACACCTTTTCAAAAAGCTTTCGAAAGCAATTTTTCAAACACTCTTGAGGACCGATACAAGAGTCGAACTGGAATTTTCAAAGAAACTTTTTAAAACCCACAGTTGAAAAGCAAACAAACCATTTTTGAAAACACAAATGAGCAAGTATCTAAGATCCCATGGATAACCATGGATAGAAAGGGTGCTAACACCTTCCCTTTCTATAACCTACCTCCCGAACCGAGAGCAATCTCTATAAGGAATTTTTTTGTGCTTTTGTCCTTTCCAGTTGGAGAAAATAAAAGACGGTGGCGACTCTTGCTTCCGTGACATTTTGCGAACCAGCTTTAAACAGTCAGTTCCAGATCCACCGATCACATGTCCCTTCTCTGAATCTAAGAGCCCCCTGTCTAAGCTCGAATCCCCCTCTCTATGCTTGGGACAAGCCACTAATCCCCTATCTAAACTAGCAAACATGCATCTTGACACAACACAAATGATGCATGAGTCATACATATCAATATCAATGCGTTAAGACCCTTCTCTGATCCTAACTGATCTTATCGGTGATCAGAATCTGTAAGGGCCAATATATTCGTCCGTAAAGCTGGTAATGAGGAGGAGGAGGTGTACCTGTAAGACACTCTAACACTCAAGTAAGTAAGAGTGCAAAGAGATAAAAGAGAGAGTTTAGGGTCTTAGAAGTGAATATTGGACACCTGGCCCTCACAAGTGTGAGGGTTTATATAGTTCCCCCGACGCTTAGCCATTGGTTCCTATTTTTGGGCCTAGATATTAGGTTGCTCAAAAATAAGTAACTGCTATGAACAAGCCATCGTAACGGGCAGAGATGCTCAGAAATAGCTGTTACAACGAGCAGAGTAGTGTTTCACGGGCGGGCATGATTTTTCTGGTCATTCTTGGGTAACTATCCTCGTGTAGCTTGGTAGGATGAGAAGTAGCCTATTTGAGCAGGAAAAAGTGACCTTGTCGGCCCTGGGGGTCAACCGAGTAGGGCTCCTCGAGCGAGGGTCAGAAGGGAAAATGTGTATTTTATTTATTCATACTGATTGGACCAAGGTCATTAGGCCGTCCTAGACTCATAAGTGGATTGGGCCCTGCTTAGATATTGGGCCAGTCCAGAACAGGAGCCCTCTAAGTCGTTGCTCATAGGCTCATAAGTGATGACTTAGAGTGAGCTTGTGTATCGAGGAGGCGATAATGTCATTGGCGATTATCGTAGGAGACGAGAACATTCCAAGATTTCCGAGGACAGATACGTACGAGGAATCTAAACATTGCCTCATGCGTTTGACTTGTGTAGAGCCAAATAGTTGATTGGACTTTGAATAGTTTGCGTGTGATCAGAAAAATAACAAGTGTACTATTTTTCCTCTTGTAATAATTTGTAAAATTCCACGAATGTCGATCTCAAGGACTGCACATGAATATCGAGTTCCAATAAGGGTTCAATTAAACAAAACTATATTTGAGGTTTTGGTTTAGAAATTGTCACTTAACAAATAGCAGAAATATAAATTGGCTTTTCACTAATATGAGGAGCATGCTAGAGGTAAGTGTGTGATTTTCCCATGTAATAACCTTTACTCTTGATTTCTTCAAGAAGTTCATTACCTTTAACTACCTAATATTTAATTTCCCCTAAGTCCTCAGTGGGAAAAATTTTGGTCCTTCATCCTAATACCTAAGTCTTTAGAGAATTATGATGAAATTAAGCATTTATTTTGTCAAGATTTTACTGGTAACCTATAGGGTATCCCTAGTCGTAGGTGATATCTAATATAGTCTAATCATTCAAAAACCTTAACAATGGCGGTCCATCCCTAATTGTTAACCGTGAATCAATCCATATTGGTCCGATAGGAAAAGCATAAGAACATTGAACAATTAAGTTGAAAATAAACTATTGTATCAAAATCACGAATTCAAAATCATTACATTTGCAAATCAGGAACACCCCCTAGCATTGGGGGGTTTAGCTACTCATATTATTCAAAAGAATTTCAATAACAATAAATATTGACATTTCAAATTGATTGTGAACTCTGATCTTCAATTGCTTCTGCTCATGAAAGGTCTTCGTTCTCCAAAACTTACATAGACTTAAATCTCTAATCAACTGAATTCTTCGTGTCGCAAAAAATTCCCCATCACTCATGTAAAAACTACCTCAAATAGTGAAAATCTTCTATTCCTGGTTCGAAATGTCAAAAATGCCCTTATGGGTCACACTTAGTGTAATATGCAAAATTCTTAAATAATTAGCACGTGGACCAACACGGCCCGTGTCAGGTGACACAACTAACCGTGTTGGTCATTTGTCAATTCAACAAAAAGGTTCAAGTTTTAGCATGTCTGACACGACCCGTCTCAGGTGACACGAGTGCCCGTGTTGGTCTTCTGATGACTTCCTCTTAAAGGATTCCTTTTGTCAGGTGACATGGGTGGCCGTGTCAGGCATGTTGTAGCTCGCTGAGAACTTCTTTGAAACCTCCAATTTCTTGACTTTTCTCGTACTGAGGACTTTGGATTCTTCACCTGAAATAATCACAACAACCAAAATGAAGCATAAAACAAGAAATGACTTGAAATAAACTTACGAAATCATAAAATGCAGAGAAACTCAAGAAACATATAGTCAACTCAAATGGTAGCGCAATACAACACAAAGTGATGCAGAATACCTGGATTATCGTCAGATAAGTGACACATACATAATGAAAATGGTGACCAATCAGTGTGCCACGCCAGCATCGAGCCACGTGTTATAACAGAGGCATAATGATGGTAGTCTAGGGACTAGGGTTAATGATTCCCCGTGTGCTGCCCTAGGCCGCACATGGGCGTTTACACGTGTTGAGGTTGCTCTATAAATAGGGAAGAAGGCAGTTCATTTTCATTTTTTCTTTTCTCTTTTATTCACTGTATCTCTCTCTATTCTTAGCTTCCTCTGTCACTACCACCATTCGCCGCCACAACAGAAGCATTTGAACACAACTATGGCGATTGTTGGTGTTTAATGGACTTTCTGACTCTAAGCCGGCGAGAGGGTGAGGTAGAGCAGAGATGCATATGCTTTTGGCCGCTATGGGGTTGTATCGGTGGCAGTGAGTGAGTTTGTCGCCTTCGGAACCCCTGAGTTTCCTGGTGGACCCATGAGTTTTCCAGTGAGTTTATGCATTTTCCGATGAAGGTATGAAGTTTCGGGTGAATCTTTAAACGAATTTCTGTATAGTACGTCTTGGAGATCCTCCTCGGGAGAGTTTAAGGACTAGCCTGTCCGGGAAGCTTCAAACTAGTCGAGGAAGAATTAGTCCTTATCTTTGTTTATTGTTAGCGTAAGGGCTTTGGCCGAGGACATTGTTCTCGTGTCTCCATACTCCTTTTCACTTGAATAGCGGTGGAAGGGTGGATTTGATTTGATCGTCGAATTCACTTATTTCCTCTTCTTTTCGGGTGAAAATGGTTACAAATTATGAGTACGAAATTATAGTCAAGCAAACCGATACTTCCGAGGAAGAGCAGACAACCTCAGCCCAGTCAATGATTGCTCAAGAGCCATGGAGGATAGCTTTACTCTTTGCTTCCTACCCCTCATGTAGATGACAAGTACAAGCAATTAAAAGACCGTCTCAAAGCTATGGAAACCCAGAAAGTTCCTGGATTGGATTTTGGAGAACTAGGTCTGATCTCGGGGGTGGTCATCCCTCATAAGTTCAAGGTCCTCATCTTTTCTAAATATGATGGGGTCTCTTTTCCCAAACTTCATCTAAGGTCGCATGTTCGGAAAATCCAACCTCATACTGCTGTCAAGAAATTATAGGTCCTTTTCTTTCAAGAAAGTTTGTGTGGTACTCCAGTTGAATGGTTCTACCAGCTGGAAGGAACCAACATTCACACGTGGGAAGACTTAGATACTGCTTTTTACAAGCAATATCAATATAAAGCTGACTTTGCACCGACTTGTGTACAATTGAAAAACATGTCCATGGACTCGAATGAAGGGTTCAAAGAGTATGCCCAGAAGTGGAGAGACTTAGCTGGAAGGGTACAACCTCCCTTGTCTTACAGGAAATTAGTTTATATGTCCATGGGTACTCTGACAGGCTCATTCTTTAATCATCTGATTGTGAGTTCTTTATCTGGCTTTACTAAGCTAATTCTGACAAGAGAAAAAGTTGAAAGTGGTATTAAGAGCGGGAAGATTCCAATGGCTGCAACTTCTAATATTATGAAGAAGCCATCTAATGGTAAGAAAGAAACCAACGTTGTCCATAGCAGTAAGGGTCATAGTAAAAATGACTGCCATCAGTCTATGGGAGCGGTGTTGATCTCTAATACGACGCCTTTTCAACAACAACAACAACAACAACAATAGGGAAACCATCATAGGTCAGACGCTCCGAGGAGGCAGTTCACCATGATTAATACGCCTTTGGCTTAAGCATTGCAACATTTGTTAAATGCTGAACTCATTTCACTATGTGATCCTCCTCAGAATCCCAACACATCCTCTCCAAAGTACAATCTAAATGTGAGGTGTGCCTATCATTCAAATAGTCCTAGGTGTTGTACCCCAAAATTTTCCCTCCCATATTCATCAACGTTTCTCATCACAAGGCTCTTGGAACTCAAGATCAAGCTAGGGTTTGCTCTGCTCAAGACACCTCCTTGCACTGTTGACCTAAATTAGGGTTTGAGTTTGCACAGGGATATTTTGACCTACAATGCCCAAAGTGACTTTCATACTCCATGTTGGACCCACAAGTTTGGCCATACCAAGTTTCAAGCCTTGATTCAAATTTTTGCCCAGTCAATTGGATAGTTGACCTAGAAATCAGCTGTATTGGGGAAAAAGTCAACTGTGGCCAATTGACAGTCAAACCTCATGAATTTTGACCCACATCAACATAATGAACTCATATGAGTCATTTGATCAAGTTTGGATCATAATTCCACAAGAAATTTGATCAGATCACCAAAAGGGCAAAATGGTCATTTTTAGGGTTTTAATTGTAGAAAGGCAATTTTTGACTATTTGACCTAACCAATGGCAAATCAAGCTCAACCATAGGCTCAAGGACTCAATGAAATTGTCTTGACCCATTCAACAATTTCAAAAGATCTCAATTGCATAGGATTGACAGATGACTTTTTCAGTCAACTGATCAAAATTTGACTGTACACTAAAAAGTCAAACTTTGACTTTTTGGTCAAAATCAAGTACCAAGAGTTATTTTTCATCAAGACATGTCAAATTATGAAACTTGTTCATCAAGAAACCCAAAAATGCAAATTAGGGTTTAAAATGGAAAAATTTTATAACTTAGAAATTTTCTAAGTTATGAAATTTTCTTATTTTTTCCTAACTTTGTCCCATTTTTTCATCAAGATGAAAATGGATTCAAATAAAACTTGAAACATGAAAGTTGTAGTCCATCAAAAAGTCTACAACTTTTATTCACAAAGTTTTCTCAAAAGAAGCTTGTATCTTAAGTTATGATTTTTGGAACAAGGGTACCTAAAACTTTTAACTTAGAGAAATTTTGCCCTAGTTTAGGCAGGATTTTGACCCATCTTCTTAGCCATTTTTCACATAGTTCCACTTGGAGTTTCAAGTTGCATTTCAAAGATGGATTATATTACATGTTTCAAGCTTTCTAAATTATCCAAGAACTCCTCAAACACCCTTGTGGTTAGAGAGAATCGAATGTTTGAAGTTGGCAAAAACTCACTTTGATCCATGGCCAATACATGTTCATACAAACTTGCATTTTCAAATCAGCATGTTTGGTACTAGCTTGCAGGCCTCAAAACCAGTTTGCACTCCATAATTTAATGCATAACCATTGAGCTAAGGTATTATCTTGGTCATTTGGACATTGCATACAAAACTAATCCCTATTTGGAAAAAGGTATAATGCCATTTTTGTAAAGTTGCACTTTATGTCAAACCAAGATCCTTGAGGCATGGGGCCATATCTCTGAGGCAAGATCAAATCTACCAATTCCAGTAACCAAGAGAAAAAGATGCAGCATGATATAGGACTTGCATAGGCCTGCATTGAGGGGATATACACTCTTACTTCAAGAAGAAGAAAAGTTGCAAACCACAAGCCATCTCTCACATCTGTTAAAACCAACTTACACAAACATTGCAAACAAGTTTGAGACCTCCTAATAAGCCAGAAACACGACCTCTTTGCCTATTAAAACTCCTAGTGCACAAATTCCCCATTTTCTTGCAAAACAGGGCCAGTTCTGCATTTTGCAAGCCATCTTCAAATTCCATCGTGCGTTTTGCCCAAAGATACTTCAAACACCTTCCAACCAACATACCTAAGCTATCTAGATCACCCATTTCTAGCTGTAACACCCTTAACACACATTGACATTTTTGTTTCAAAGCTTTGCAGGTTTAATTCTGTAGCACGATTCAGGCTACTTCAAAACAAGGCAAGCATTGGGAAAGCTTCATTGGACATCAGGCAAGCTCAAAAGAAGCTCAAGCACCCTTGGAAGATGCTGTATTGTCCAGCTCGAAGTCAACTGAAACAGGTATTTCATGAACTTCTATCTCTCTATTTAGGGATAGCTAGACTTAGGTTTGTGAATGAAACATGTTGTATTCATAGCCCTGAAGCAATACATATGCTTAGTTTTCATTTATATTAATCGTGCTAAGAGAATTTCATCCATGAACTTTCTGAAAAAACTAGGTTAGAAATTAGGGCCAGAGAAATTATCTCTGGTCTTTGAGAGTTAGCTTAAATTTTTTATATGGTTAGATTCGTTATTTGATGCTCTACAAGTTTCATGTTATGAGTTTTGTCAAAAAAATCAAGGAATCAGGAGTTACAATTTTGTACATAGCACGCGCGCGCAGGTCTGTTCAAAGGAAGAAGATGAAGTTGGTTTGGGTTGGGCCTGTACAGGCTTGCTTTTGGCACCCTCCTCTTTTCTTTTTACACCCTCCTGGCCCATTTCTTGTACATTTGTTACTTTTACATTTTTGTTTCATTTCTGATTTTGATATTTTATTTTCTAATATAAAAAATACTAAAAAATTATTTTCATAAATTTTTGTATTTATTTGGAATTTATTTTAATTATTACTAGTATAAATATATAAATAATTTATTTTCTTTTTTATTAAAACTCAAAGAATAATGTAAAAAAAATATGTTTATTTTTATTTGTTATTTTTATACACACTTAAAAACATTTTCTTGAATATACACATTTTTTTGTAAATAATTAATTTTATTCTTATATATTTAATATGTTTAATATATATGTATATACTTATATACTTTATTTTATTAAATAATTAGGACAAAAATACAAAAATATTACATTTTTATTTTTATTAATATTTTGCACTAAAAATATCATTTTTACAATATACTTTTATTTTTTGTACAAATCAATGCATTTTTGCATATAAATAATAAATAATACTATTTATTTAAGAATTAGGGTTTTTGCCCTAAATAATAAATTAATTGAAATTAACCTTTTATTTTATTTACACTCCACATTTAAAAATACTTTTTACATGCATAAAAATCTTTTTTGCATAACACATTTTATTTAACATTTATTTGTTGCATTTTATTTAATTATTGCACATTTAAATATTGTCTTATATATTCGATTTGGTTGTAATAATTTAGAATTTAATTTCTTGTCAAATACCCCCAATTCAAATTTGTACCCCCCTCCCTATATCATGTTGTAATAGTGTAGGATTTTAAATTCTCGCACTTTTAAATGCTTTCAATTATGCCATGGTTAGACCTAGGGTTTGTATGCTAAATAAAATCGACAAATAGCTTGACCTAATCCAAAGATAACAATGCATGAGAAACAAACACAATGCACACTTGCACCCCTATGGTTACAATCCACTTGTTGCCTTCAAAAATGGGCCATGGTATGCATGTTGGGTACTTTGGCAAAACAAAATAAAACAAAAGATCATAGTCCCTCGATGATGCTATCTTGGTTGCCTAAACAAAAATGATCAAGTCCCTCAAGAAAATTGCCAAAAATACTTGACACAATTGCTATCATGGTCTATACGATGACCCGCGCCTGTCCCGTTTAACATCCTAACACATGGTTGTTCACCAAATACAATGGTGAAACAACACTGTTAAAAGGGTTAAAAACATAAGAAGGATCTTTGAGTAAAATAGGGTAGATAACTCTTAGTTACTTGATCAAAACTTGTAAAATCATCCTTGCTATCTTCAAAACACACTTCACAACAAAATTTCAAAATCCTACTTTCAAACATTGAAAACTCTTTCAAAAGACAAAAACACCTTTGTATACATTCAAACAAGAATCATTACAAAGGTTGCCACAACGATGGCTTCTTTTCAAAACATCTTTCAAAATCACACACAAAGCACCATTTCAAACAATTGAAAAGCAAAGCAAGTGATCTAAGCAAGTAACTAAGAACCCATGATAACCATGGATAGAAAGGGTGATAATACCTTCCCTTTCTATAATATACTCCCCGAACCCAAGAAAACATCTCAAAGGTCTTTCCTGTGCTTTTTGACCTTTCCTTAGGATAAAATAAAAAGTCGGTGGTGACTCTTGCTAAACCGAAACATTTGCGAACACAAACGCAAAATCCCAAGTCAGTTCTCCCACCGTATCACACTAGGCACGACACCAACAACTACCGGGCCTTGAAA
Organism: Vicia faba; assembly: GCA_948472305.1. Taxonomy (NCBI): domain Eukaryota; kingdom Viridiplantae; phylum Streptophyta; class Magnoliopsida; order Fabales; family Fabaceae; genus Vicia; species Vicia faba. Next base: position 623,994,577 of record OX451739.1, read on the forward strand.
AGCAAGATTCAGGATATGATCAATATGATACGGTGAGAGAACTGACTTGGGTGTTTTGTGTTTATCGCGAATATTGCGGATAGCAAGAGTCACAACCGAATTTTCTTTTATCCAATAAAGTAAAGAAAAGAACATGAAAGACCATTTGAGAATTTTTCTTGAGTTCGGGGGGTAGGTTATGAAAAGGGAAGGTGTTAGCACCCTTTTCATCTGTAGTTATCTAAGAGCTCTTAATTGCTACCTCACTTTGAAATGCTTTTGTGTTTGTGTAAGTTTGAAAATATTTTGAAAACGCCTTCATGCGGCAAACTTTGCAATGATTCTCATATCATTGAGAATGTATACAAAGTGTTGGTTTTGAAAACGTTTGTTGAAAGGAAATGTTTAGAAAGATGTTTTGAATATGCCAATGTAAGGTAATTTTGTAATGATTCTCGTATCATTGAGAATATATACAAAATGTTTATTTTTGAAAAATGTTTTGAAAGTGTGAGGTATGGAAATGGTCTTGTTTATGAGCAAGCAATTACGAGAAATCTACCTACTCAAAAAAGTCTTTGTTCTTTTCCTCCTCCTTTAGATAGTGCTTGTCTACCATTAGTTGGTAGAGAGCCATATCATTGGATGTGAGGGACATGTGTGGGTCGTCGTACATTCATAGAAGGCAACTTGTATGATGTTTTAGCAATTGTCATAAGGGACTAAGATCAGTTACCGAAGACAACATTTGAAGAGTCATCGAGGAACTATGATCTTTTAATTGAGGGTCCTTGCTAAAACATCTCACATGACTGTTTTTTATCTGAGGAAAAAGTGTAGGTTGCCCTATAGGTGCATGTGTGCAAGGTGTTTTGATTTCAAGTATTTTATCTTTGAATTAGGGTTTTCTATAGTTTAGTTTTAATATTGTCATGCAACCCCTAATTACTAGCAATAATAATAAAAGCGATAAATTGCGGAATTTAAATGTCCTACGCTATTACAACGCTTTGGAAAGGGGAGGGGGGGTACAAGTTTGTGAATAGGGGAAAGAAAGCAATAAATCCTAAGTATCTATTACAAACCATTGAATATGAATAATAATAGAATGTACAAAATGTAAATAGGAAGAAAGAAATTGTCTTTAGGGTTTTTTGATGTAGAAAAAGGTTTATTATTAAGCTAATTAAATTTAATTACAAGAGAAGTTAATTAATTTATTTTAAACAAAAACCTAAAATCTAAGTTAATTGAAATTAAGAAGAAAATAAACATAAGTCTAATAATTTGCTTATGAAATAATTTGAATGTTAATATTAATTTGAAAAAAAATATTTTAAAGTGTGGAAAAGAAACAAAATCTAGTTCTAAATATTAACAAAAATAAAATTAGTATTTAAATTAAAATATTTTTTTAATTTATTTAAGAAAATTTATATATTTGTATTTTTGATTAAATAAATAAATAGATAAATAGAAATAATGAAAATATAAAAAGAAATAAAAATAAATGGGTTGGGGTGTTGAAAAGTAATTAGGAGGTTAAATGTAGCAAAAACGCCCAAGCATGTTTTTTTGTTTGAAATCAGAAAATAAAATAAAAATAAAAAAGGATAAATGGGCCTGCGTTGTTCTTAGTAAAAGGGGTGGTGAGAATTAGCAAAAAGGTCAAGGCCCAGAAACAAAAGTCCAGCGCCTGTTTTGATCTCATGTGGCTGACTTTTGAAGGTGCATCATGGTCTTGCTTTCTAGAGTGTTGCATCTGGTTGTCCAATGATCAAATGGTGTAGAGGAGAGGAACACAATGTACGCTTTTACTTTACTTGTACCTGATTAGTATGAAACAAATATGAAAAGAACAAAATTTCCCAGGCCTGGCTCGAACCTGTGACCAGGCGTAGGAATGCCTTATACGCGTGTGCTTTGCCACTGGGATGGCTGTTACATCCGGTAGTAATGCAACTTGCACTAAATTTAAAATAAACTAAATCCTGATTATAACTTCATCTCTAACCTCGCGCCATTCACCATTGTTACATTTTTGAAATTCTGAACTTGCTCATTTATCAACGATTTTCAAAAGTGTAAACACGAAACTTGCTCCATTTTTCAACACGAATTTAACCATGTAAATAACTAAAGCTATAAATCAAAGATGAACATGAATTTTGTTTAGTACCAAATAAAACCTAATTTTTATAGAAAGTTCAACTTCAAAATTCACGTCACTCAGGCAACATAAATGAAAACTAAAGGCATGGTTAGCTTCAGGGTAATGATGTCTACATTTTTCATTCATAAAGTAACCATTAATGATGCTTGTAGAGAGAGTTCAAAGTTGATAAAACTTACCCCAAAACTTGAAATCATGTATGGAGTTTGAGCACCCTTATAAGTGTAGTGATGATCTGGATAGCTTCACTGGACTCATAGGAAGCTAATGCAACTCTTACTTTATGCTGAAAGTTCCTGAATCATGCTGGAGAAGTCAAGTTGCAGGTTTGAATATTTGGAAATAAAAGATGATGAAGATGAAGTTACAATGTTGAAACAGGGATGGGGATGAGTTATATATGAGGTATGGAAGCTTTGTGATTAATTAAAAGTGAAAATGCACGAGTGGATTGTGAGATTGGTGTTCAAAGTCATAAATGACAAGTTATGGAGATTTTTGTGCAAATTCTGGTTTGGGGGAGTTTGCGAGGGTTAGAGGGCTTGTAAACTCGTGCTATGGCTTACAAATAAACTCTCTATTTACAGAGGAATGGTTTTAGAACTTGAAGTAATCAGAATCAAGAAATCACATGTTATGGTTATGTGACGTGATTTTGAAGCAAATTTGACAAACATTATTCCAATGTAGTGGTACAAGGGCTTGTAGGGTGGCTAGAGGCTTTAAACATGTTGCTTCTGAGCATACATGTTGAGTGTGATCAGAACAAACAAGTTAGAGGCTCAAGACAAGTTGACTTTGTGATAAAGCTTGTTTTTCAAGAACAGCACTGGTGTGATTTGGATCATACCTTAATAAATTGTGTAAACAATTAATTACGGAGTGATTTACAAGTTAGAAGCCTGCAAAGCAAGATTATGCAGCATATGATTAAGATTTGATCAAGTGTTCTTCATGAAAATTCCTTGTAATTCAATAATGGATGCTCAACTTCTTCTCTTTGATTCTCCTAGCTCAAGCATGATCTCTTCAAGTTATTTGACATTTTGGAAAGATTGAAACATTTTCTACAACCTTCATGTTGACCATTTTGGCTAAATTATCTTGGAACTTGGTGAAAAATTGCCAAGAATTTGGGACAAAAAATCTGCCTAACTTGATGAAAATTTCACTAAGTGTTTTTGGTAAAAAGTCATGACTTCATGGGCCTCTTGATTGATCTTTCTTGAAAAGGTAAAGAGTTAGTTGTATGCAATGTCATGATGTATGAAATGCATTACATAATGATGTTATTAAAATAAATGAGATTGTGCTATACGCGTTTTATATGCATATGCCATGATGTATGAATGTAAAATGTTGTTGAAGTGTTTTTGTAAACCTGTGCAGAATCTTGTCTGGGAAAATAAATCCCTGACCTTTGTTGGGGATGAAAAGTATGTGTATCTTCAATCTTGTCTAGAATTCTTCCGTCGGGGAGTCCTGTTTACTTGTTTGAGGAAACTTTGCAGGGGATGTGTTGATTTCTGCTTGGGGAATAGAGTTTAGGAACATTGATCATCTGTTACTCTACTGGGGAATTTAATTCTTATATATCCTGACTGGGATAAAAGACATGGATAATCTTCTGACTCGTCTAGGAGGAATAAAATTAACTGGTATCTGGTCGAGTTCCAGGTTTTACAGTGACTCTCTGGGGATAGTGGTAACTTTATTTGGGAAAAGAATTATGTCAGTGATTTGCAGTAGCTTGGGAAATTGTAGTTTGTTTGGGAAATAAACCCTGTTGATGGAGAAGTGCTCTTTCTTAGGAAACAAACTTTCCTGGGGAAATTGATTTTTGCTAGAGAGAAGAAACTCTACAAGGTTTCTTTTTCAGTTTTGGATGACCAAACTCAGCTGGGGAAGAGAATTTCCAGGAAGTGTACTGATTGGAACTCCGTAGGGAAATTACGGGAAGGGGATTATACTCCTTTATTTTCTAGAGCGATCTTCTGGGGAGATTATGTGGTATGTACCCTTATTTGTGAAGACCACTCTATAGACAACTTGAGCGTCATCCCAGCTTCTAGAATCTTGAGTAAATGCTTATTCCTGTTCTTATGCATATATTTGTTATCAGTTAATCATGTTCAAATGCATATGCTCATTCAATTTTAGTCATTGGATGTTTTTGCAAGCAAAACAGAAAAAACAAAAAGTTTGGACTTTAAAGTATATTTGTATTGATAACTGACCTATAAACAGTCGATTTTGTACAAAGAGACAGAAATCCTAGTAAGAGGAAGTCGTCATGAAATGAAAAGAGTACAAAGTGAAAACAAAATGTATAGCCATGTGGAAGTGATCTTATTGGATTCCAAACTCTGCTATTGCCCCTATGTCTTCGAATATCTCGTCCTTTTCCATCGGAAGAAGTTGATTGAACCATTTTAACTTTCAACTTTGGTAATAAATCTTGCATGCAAATGATTCAACGTGACACAGTCGTACGCTTTTAATCCCTAATTTTTTCCTGGACCACCCTTTTAGGTTTTCAGTCCACCAAGATACCCTTTTTTCCCCAAGTCTCCCTTTCAGGTTTTCGATTTCCAGGTGTACAATCTTTTATATATATATCCCTAATCAAAGACTAAACGCATGCAATCAAACACACCATTCACACATGCACCTCTAGGGTAATCTCGCTTTGTTGCCTCGGAAAACAGTCATGTCCCTCAAATATGGGACGCTTTAGCAAAGACTATCCGATAAAAAAAGGATTGTAGTCCCTCGATGACCCTTGATGTTGCCTTCGGTAAAACGATCTAGTCCCTTACGAAAAATTGCTAAAGCGTCTCATAAGTTTCCTTCTATGACTGTACAAATATCCCACGTCTGTCCCTTCACATCCAGCGATGGGGATTCTTACCAAATCAATGTTAAGATAGCAACATCTAAAGGAGGAAAAGAACATTTAAGACCTTTCGAGTAGGTAGATTCGCTCTTAGTTGCTCGCTTTCTCACAACCAAACATTTTACACCAACAATTTCACATTAAAACCTTTTTCAAAAGACAAAAACCTTTTGCATACGTTCTTATAGAGACTAGAACCATTACAAAAACATCTTTTTCAAAATCACTTTCAAAAACACATTCCACCATCACCTATTTGAACTATTTTTTGAAACAACACTTTGTACGCGTTCTTATAGATACGAGAACCATTACAAAGACGTTTTCAAAATACTTTCAAAAAACCACACCACAAGCACATTCAAACAAAAGCAAGTGATCTAGAAAGTAACTAAGAGCCCATGTAAAACCATGGATGAAAAAGGTGCTAACACCTTCCCTTTTCATAATCTACCCCCCCGAACCCGAGAAGTAATCTCAAAAGGTCTTTCCTGTGATTTTTTACCTTTTCTTTTGGATAAAAGAAAAGTCGGTGACGAATCTTTCTAACCGCACAATTGCGATCAAATGTAAAATAACCCGAGTCAATTCTTCCATCGTACCACATATACAAAGTGTGATCCTCTATCACTTATGACAAGGCGGGTTATTCCAAACCTTGTGAAGATGTTGTTCTTAAATAACTTGATTACTACTCTGGTGTCGTTTATAGGTGATGCAATAGCCTCAATCCATTTGGACATGTAGTCCATAACTACCCGTATGTATTTATTTCCCATGGAGGATGGAAATGGTCCCATAAAATCTATACCCCATACATCAAAAAGTTCCACTTATTGGGTATTCCTTAAGGGCATTTCATCACGTCTTGATATGTTCCCAATGCATTGGCACCGGTCACATTTGATAATGTAGGTATGAACATCACGCCATAAAGTTGGCCAGTAGAGGCCTGCTTGAAGGATTTTAGCATATGTTTTGGACGTGCTTGCATGTCCACCATATGGTGCAGAGTGACAATGTTTGATGATGTTTTCTACCTCCTCTTCTGGGACACAACGTCTAAAGATATTGTCTATGCCTCTCTTAAATAGGAGTGGTTCATCCCAATACAAATTTTAACATCGTTGAAGAACTTGTTTTTCTATTGGTAGTTCAGATCAGGGGTATGATATCAGCAGCTAGATAATTTACAAAACCAACGTACCAAAGTACACTTCTCATTATTGAAACTTTCTCATTTATGTAAGGCTCAAAGTTTTCTATATTAGCTACTAGTCTGTCATTGGTGCAATCATCATTTATAGGCAATAAGTCAGGTTTCAAATATTCTAACCTAGAGAGATGGTCAGTGACTACATTCTGTGTGCCTTTTTTATCTCTAATGTCCATATCAAACTCTTAGAGTAAAAGGATCCATCTAAGTAACTTGGGTTTAACATCCTTTTTGTTTAGCAGGTAATGAATAGCAGCCTGATCTGTGTAAATAATGATCTTAGCTCCAACCAAATAGGATCTAAACTTATCAATTGCAAAAATCACGGCTAGCAATTCTTTCTCTATTGTTGCATAATTAAGTTAGGCAACATCTAGGGTCTACTAGCATAATATATGACATGTAATTTCTTATCTTTTCTCTGCCTTAGAACAACACCAACGACATAATCACTAGCATCTCACATGATTTCGAAAGGTTGTGTCCAATCTGGAGGTTGCATGATCGGAGCTGAAATTCGTGCTTGCTTTAGAAGGTCGAAGGCTTTAATACATTTCTCATCGAAAATAAATTTGAAGTCTTTCATTAGAAGATTAGTTAAAGGTTTTGTTATTTTGGAGAAGTCTTTGATAAAACGCCGGTAGAAACCAGTATGTCCAAGAAAACTTTTGACTTCCCTAATAATTTTAGGTGGATTGAGGTTCTCTATTACTTCTATTTTGGCCCTATCAACTTCAATGCCCTTTTCAGAGACAACGTGTCCTAATATTATACCTTCTTTAACCATAAAATGACAATTCTCCCAATTTAATACAAGGTTTATCTCAATGCATCTTTCTAGGATTTTCTCAAGGTTAGAGAGACAATCTTTAAAATCTAATCCACATACCGAGAAATCATCCATGAATACTTCCATAATTCCATCAAGATAGTCTGTGAAAATTGATATCATACAATGCCGGAGAGTGGTTGGCGCATTACAAAGTCCAAAGGGCATTCATCTATAGGCAAATGTTCCATAAGGACATGTAAAGGTCGTTTTTTCTTGATCCTCATGGTGAATAGGGATTTGGAAAAATCCCGAGTACCCATCTAGATAACAAAAATGTGAGTGTTTAGCTAGACGCTCAAGCATTTGATCTATAAAGGGAAGAGGGAAATGATATTTCCTATTTTCTTTAGTTAAATTTTTGTAATCTATACACATATGGAAACCTCCTTCTATTTTCTTGGCAACATGTTCACCTTTCTCATTTTCCGTGACTGTGATGCCTCCTTTCTTAGGTACCACATGTATAAGACTTACCTATTTACTATCTGAAATTTGATAAATTATACCAGCCTCTTATAACTTAAGAACCTCTATTTTAACAACATCACTCATTATAGGGTTTATCCTCCTTTGATGTTCTCTAGAGGGTTTAGAATCTTCCTCCAACATAATCTGGTGCATGCATACAGATGGGCTTATTCCTTTTAAATAAGAGATGTTATACCCTAAGGCTGAGGGATATTTCCGCAAGATATCCAATATTTTTTTGTCTCGTATTTATTTAAGGTAGCACTAACTATAACAGGATGATTCATTTCTTCATCTAAGAACTTATATCTCAGATTCTTGGGTAGTTCTTTAAGTTCTAAAGATGGTTTCTTAGGCCAAGGCATAGGATCTGGGGTAAGGGATAAACATTCGTAGAGGTTGTCATCAAAGTAGGGTTCCAGTCTTTCAAATCCATTGTCCTCCAAAATGGGGGTTGAAGGTAACTTGATAGTTTCGATAGGTTCTTCTTGATCCAGTTCCAATATGCACTCATCAATGACGTCAATGGCATATCATGCATCTCCCATGACTGGTGCCATTAAGAGATTCGAAAGAATAAATTCTATCTTTTCATCACCTACCTCAAAAGTCAATTTTCCTTTCTTAACATCTATTATGGCTCTTGCGGTTGATAGGAGTGGTCTACCTAGAAGGATTGGGATTTCGTTGTCTTCTTCAATATCCATGACTACGAAATCTGTTGGAATATATAGCGGACCTATTTTAACTGGTATGTCTTCTAGTATACCCATAGGATATTTAACTGATCTATCGGCCAATTGAAGAGACATTTTAGTCGGATGAATTCTCCTAAGTTTAGCCTCTTACAAATTTCCAAAGGCATTAGACTGACGCTAGCTCCTAAGTCTAAAAAGGCTTTATCAACCATGTTATTTCCTAGGATACAAGGTATGGAAAAACTTCCTGGATCCTTTTATTTCTTGGCAAGTTTATTTTCAGAAATGAAATTGCACTCTAAAGGTTTAGGATCGTCCAATTTACGTTTGTTGGTCAGGATATCTTTTAGGAATTTTGCATAAGATGGTATTTGAGTGGTAGCTTCGGTAAAAGGAATATCCACATGGAGCTTCTCTATAACTTTTATAAATTTTTGATATTGATTATTAATCTTGGTTTGTTTAAGTATTTATGGAAATGGGATCGGAGGTTTGTATGGGGGTGGCGGTGTATAAGTTTTATCTTTAGTTTCAATTCCTAGGTATTTTTACTTTTCAGGTTCCTCAGGTTCCTCTACTTGGTCCGAAGGCACTACACTTTCCTTGGGTTGTTCAGGTATGCTTAATGTTGGGTATGTTGGTCCATTGTAAGCAGTCTCACTTTGTAAGGTAATGGGATTAGGTTGCCCTTTGGGATTCAGTTGAGGTTATCCAGGGAATTGTCCTCCGGGTGTAGTTTGAGGAGCTTGTGTCTGGGCTACCTAAGAGATATGGGTTTCAAGCATCTTGTTATGAGTAACTATCTGGTTAACTTTAGTTCCTAATTATGTGATTAGTTCATTTATATGAATTTTCTAATTTAGAAACTCTTTATTTAGCTGAGTCTGGTCAGAAATGAAATTGTCCATGATTTTTTCAAGGTTTAGTTTCGGTGGTACGGATTGTATAGGTTGATTTGGTCTTTGGGCTTGGAAACCTTGGGGTCTCGAAGGCTCAAATTTTTGAATGGGGTTATTGTTTTAATAGGAAAATTTTAGGTGATTCCTCCATCCAGGGTTGTAAGTGTTGTACCCCAAAATTTGCCCTCGTATTTTTCCACAAGAAATCACAGCCTCGGGCATTTCCTGATTTTTCAGATTGGCGTAAGAATCAGTCAAACAGACTTTTCTTATTAGTCAGAGAAAATTAGGGTTTTCATTGATTTTTAAGACAGTTCAGGCAGATTGCTAAGGTTTGGTTGAGTTGGCTCAGGTTTTGATCAGGCGGACGTTTCTTTGACATTTAATCAAGAACTAGGGTTTGTGCGCGCAGAAAGAATTAATTTTACAGTTCTTTTCAGTTTACTCTAAGATTTGGATTGAGGCATTTGAATCAAGAAATTGCAGTGTTTTGTTTAATCAGTAAAGGTTAAGGCGTTTGATTTGAGATGAGATAAAAGTTGAGGTGCTTAAATCAAGAAATTGCAGTGTTTTGTTTAATCAGTAAAGGCATCTGGACGTTGTTTGATTTGACTGTGCATTGCTGTGGCTATTTGAAACACCAGGTTTATTAATTGATCGATGCTAAAACCACAGTGTTTATTAATTGTTTATTTATTCTAAGTTAGGATAATTGGAATTTATTTCCATTTATTAAAATTTAAGAATTTATAAGTAATTAAAATAGACAGCAGAAAAAAGGAATTAACTGATCAAAAAGGGTTTTTCTTTTATTCATCTTTAATTGTTTCGTTACAAATTATTATTCGAACAATTGTAAATTTATTTACATTTTTGTTTACAATAATAATTTTACAAATGATTAAATTTGAAATAAAACTATCCTAAATATTCCTAAGTCTTCAAATCTTCAGCTTCTACTGCTACTCCTCTCCATTTGATTTTTTATCTGCAAAGAACAAAAGAAAAGTCAAAGCAGATAAAATAATTAAAGGTACACAGTTAAAATTCATCATTAAAGGCAACTGGCCGGAATCAGTTTGCCCTCTTTGCAAATCACGAGATTTCTCCCGGTTCACAAAGAGGGGTGAAAAATGCTTGCAAAAGAAAAAGACATGAAATGCACAAAAGTTATGATTTTGCACAAAGTTCAAATTGTCAACCAACTGCATCGTTTCCAACCAAACTGAATGGCCTAAACCAAGTCAAAAGGGCAAACTGAAGGAAATTATCAAAGTTGTCCAAAAAGATATCAAGAAATCAAAGTACAAAAGGCTATCAAAAAGGCTATTGTTGTACCCCAAAATTTGCCTTCCCATTTCCTCAACATTTTCTCATCACAAGACCCTTGGAGCTCAAGATCCAGTTAGGGTTTCCCCTGCTCAAGACTTCTCCTTGCACTGTTGACCCAAATTAGGGTTTGTGTTTGCACAAAGATATTTTGACCCAAAATGCCTAAGATGACTTTCATGCTTCATGTTGGACTCCCAAGTTTATCTATACCCAGTTTCAAGTCTTGATTCCAAATTTTGCCCAGTCAATTGGACAGTTGACCTAGAAATCAACTGTATTGGGGAAAAAGTCAACTGTGGCCAATTGACAGTCAAATCTCATGAAAATTGACCCACATCAACATTATGAACTCACATGGACCATTTGATCAAGTTTGGATCACAATTCCACAAGAAATTTGATCAGATCACCAAAAGGGCAAAATGGTCATTTTTAGGGTTTTAACTGCACAAAGGCAATTTTTGACTGTTTGACCTAGCCAATGGCAAATAAAGCTCACATATGGACTCAAGGACCCCATGGAATTATCTTGACATGCTCAACAAGTTCAAAAGATCCCAAATACACAAGATTGACAGTTGAATTTCCCAGTCAATTGATCAATTTTGACTGTATACTGAAAAGTCAAACTTTGACTTTTTGGTCAAAATCAAGTGTCAAGATCCATTTTTCATCAAAACATGCCAAATCATGAAACTTGTTCATCAAGAATCAAGAATTGCAAATTAGGGTTTGAAATGAAGATTTTTCATAACTTAGAATTTTTCTAAGTTATGAAAAACCCTAATTTTTTTCTAACTTTGCCCCACTTTCTCACCAAGATTCATTTGGATTCAAGCAAAAGTCAAAACATGAAAGTTGTAGCCTATTGAAAAATCTACAACTTTGATTCACAAAGTTTTCCCAAAAGAAGCTTGTAGCTCAAGTTACAATTTTTGGAACAAGGGTACCAAACCATTCTTAACTTAGAGAAAATTTGACCTATTTTAGGCAGGATTTTTGCCTAACTTCAAGACCATTTTTCACATACTTCCACTTGGAATTTCAATTTTCATTTCAAAGATGGATTGTAGTACACATTCCAAGCTTTCCAAAATGTCCAAGAACTCATCAAACAACCTCATGGTTAGGGAGAATCGAATTTGGCAAGTTGGGAAAAACTCACTTTTGATTTGGCCAATTTACATGTTCATACATTTGTGCCATTTTGAATTCGGCATGCTTTCCTTGATTACAGGTCCTATATCTCATCTACACTCCATAATTTAATGCCAATCCTTTGTGCCAAGGTGTTGTTCTATGAGTTTGGACATTGTATGCAAGATTAATCCATTTTTAGATAAAGCATAATATCCATTTTAGAAAAGTTTCACTTTATGTCAATTAACAATCCAAGCAAGTACAGTTCAAATCTCCTTGGCACAAGTTTATGGGCTAATTGCACTGATCAAGGCCAAGGTTTGCAGCACATTAGGGGGGCCTCTACCTGTCTAAAAACTCAAGTGGCCATCTCTTGCTTAAGTGTGAAGAAAGCTAGCATAACATAACACAACTTTCATCTCAGTAAACACAAGCTGAGGCAAAGACTTTGTACACTTTCTAAACATCCTAAATGAGCTAGGACACGAGTTAACCACCTCCATTGCCTTCCAAAACACAAAATCACCCTCAAACTGCCCAAACAGAGCACCTGCTGCAGATTGAGTTCCATAGCTCAAACCTTTCATGCATTTTTGCTAAAAACACTTCAAACACATCCCACAACATCCCTTGAAGCTATTCCAAACCTCAAACACGACCTGTAACACTCCCATTCAACATCACCATTTTCATTTTTCTGATTTGCAGGTGGAGTTCTATAACTCGATTCAGCTAGTTTCAAAGCAAAGTAAAGCTTGGAATAGCATCCCTGGACATCAAGGAAGCTGTACCAATCATCACCTTGCACTGAAAGTACCTCCATCACCAGATACAACTTCAACTGAACAGGTAAGTTCATGAACTCGTATCTCTCTATCCAGGCATTGTTAGCTTTAGGTTTGTGAAGAAAATATGTCACATTCATAGCCCTGAACATGCCCATGTAATTAGTTTTCATTTATATTATGTATGCTGTGTGAATTTAATGTCTAAACATGGAACAAAATTTAGGTCAGGAATTGGGGGAGAAGAAATTCTCTCTCATTTCTGAGAGTTAGATTGACTTCTTTATATGTCTAGAATCGTGGCTTCAAGCTCTACAGGTTTCATGTTGGAAGATTTGGCAAAAGATCAAAGAATCAGGAGTTAGGGATTTGAGAAGAAAGGCGCGTGTTTTTGAATATGTTTGTCTGAAGGTTGAAGACAACAACCTTTGGGCTGGGCCTGATTTGTCATTTCTGTTTACACCTCATTTTCACACACACACCCCCTAGGCCCATTTTGCTTATTTTTATGACTTTTTGACTTTTTCTTTTTTGTTCTGACTTATTTATTTTTTCTTATAATATTAAAAATATAAAAAATATTTTTTACACCATTTTCATATTTATTAAGTATTTATTTGTTTAGATTAATATTTGTACATAAATAAATATATAAACATACTTTTATTTGAAAAATACTAAAATAATGAAAACACATTTTATTTTCCATTTTTATTTTATTTTACCTTATGAAAATATTTTATATAAAATATACTTTTTTTCATAAATATTAAATATTATTATTTTGTATATATAATATATATTTAGTAAATAATATAAATACATACATATTTATTAGCATATTTAGGTTAAAATGCAAAATATACACATTTCTATTTTTATTAATTTATTAATATTAAAAATACCTTTTGACAAATATACTTCATTTTTATTTTATTTTTGTATATAATAAATAAATATTGTACATATTAAATAATTAATACCTTTATTAAATAAATTAGGGTTTTGCCCTAAATACATAAAAAATCCAAAAATTAATACTTTTTATTTTTATATGACATATAAAAATACTTTTTTTCATACATATAAAAATCCTTTTTGCATCTTGCATATTTGTTCCATTTTATTTAATTATTGTATATTAAATTTCTTGTAAATAATTCAATTTTGATGCAATAGTCTAGGTTTAAATTCCTTGTCAAAATACCCCCATTTGAACATTTGTACCCCCCTTCCCATATATTGTGTTGTAATAGTTTAGGACTTTATTTTTCGCACTTTATTGCTTTCTAAATATACCATGCTAGAATTAGGGTTTGTATGCGAATCAAAAACAACAAAAATAGTTTGACCCAATTTCAAGATAATCAAGCATGAAAATGGACAACACTAATCACACTTGCACCCCTAGGGTATTCCACTTGTTGCCTTCAACAAATGGGCCATATTGCATGTTAGGTCTCTTTGGGAAAAACAAAACAATCAAATGATCATAGTCCCTCGATGACGCTTTCGAAAGTTGCCTAAAAAATGATCAAGTCCCTTAAAGAAAACATTGCCCAAAGATACTTGGCACCATTGCAATTATGGTCTAAATGATGACCCGCGCCCGTCCCTTTCACATCCTAACACAAGATTGTCCACCAAATGCAATGGTGGAACAAAATTCTTAAAAGGGTTAAAACATAGTAGAAATCTTTGAGAAATTTAGGAGTAAACAAACTCTTAGTTACTTGAATCAAACTTGCAAAAACAAAACACTTGCCTATTTCTAAACCACACATCACTACACTTTCAAAAACAAATGAAAATCTTTTCAAAAGACATACATCTTTGTATACATCCCAACATGGATCATTACAAAGGTTGCCACCACATTGGCCTCTTTTCAAAAAACATTTTCAAACCCACACACACAAAGCACCATTTCAAACAATTGAAAATTAAGGCAAGTTGATCTAAGCAAGTAACTAAGAGCCCATGGATAACCATGGATAGAAAGGGTGATAATACCTTCCCTTTCTATAATCTACTCCCCGAACCCAAGAAAACATCTCAAAGGTTTTTGCTGTGCTTTTTAACCTTTCCTTAGGATAAAATAAAAAGTTGGTGGCGACTCTTGCTCAACCGAAACATTTGCGAAAACAAACGCAAAACCATAGTCAGTTCTCCCACCGTATCACAGAACTGGCGACTCTGCTGGGGATTACTTTAAAGTGGAATAACCTTAGGGCTTAGATCACCCTCTTGTATGACTAATTGTTTGTTTTGATTGCTTTATATCTTGGCTCTTTTGTTTGGGTTTATAATCCTACACCCGGATTTTGGGAAACATTCATAGATAGCAATACGTTGTGAAAACTATGCGGGGTATACCGACACGGTCGAAGCAATAGCTATATTAGTGCGACATATTTGTGAGTACCGGTAACCCTTGAGTTCAATCAAGGAGAGTACGGGGCCGCTGAGTGATGTCACTAAGCACTAATGACCTAGAACCTTACTTGACCATCTTGGCCTTTTATTAGGGGTAGTGAGATGACCGGCTTTGGTGCAGTCCGAAGTTGGTAGATACTCGATACTACACTCATTGAGGGTTGTTTTCTTGGAATATTTTAGTCGCTAGTTAAGTGGCTAAACCAAAACAATGAACAATGAAAACAATCCAGTGATATTGAGCTCCTTAGAACCCGGTTACTATTTATAGGACAGGTTTTTAAGCCAACTACACTCAAGAGGGTACTTACCTATGAAACCCCATGCAAGCCTGAAACTAGGGTTTGGTGTGATTTGCTTGTACATATGTTTTATGCATACATCATAAACATCATAAAGCATCATATGCATTCACTAACCATTTCAAGGGTTTGGATCTTCATCTTTGTTCTTATTTTGTAGGTCATGGAAATTCCTCGCAGAAAAACCATCCAAGTTAACCTTGTGAGAATCTCTCCTCAACTCAAGGAGCTCACATCGAGAATTCCGGAAAGCTCATCCTTCAGTGAAAGACATGGTAGACTGCTCAGCTTAGTCAACACCAACATTGAAGAAGACATGATGAAAGTGCTATTCCAGTTCTTTGACCCTCTTCACCACTGTTTCACTTTCCCTGACTATCAGTTGGTACCCACTTTGGAGGAATTTTCTCAACTCCTGAGAATTCCTATCCTCAATCAACTACCTTTCAACGGTACGGAAAAGGAACCAAAGCCGGAAGATGTTGCTCGAGCATTACATCTACAGCCTTCTGACATCAAGGGCCATTGGGAAACTAGAAGCGGCGTCAAAGGTTTCTTAGCAAAATTCTTGTTTGAGAAGGCACAAGAGTGTTGGAATTCATTGGACCTACAAGCCTTTGAAGAGATTGTGGCACTCCTTATCTATGGGTTGGTCCTATTCCCAAATTCTGACCAATTGGTAGATGTCAACGCCGTCAAAATCTTCTTGTCCAGAAATCCAATACCAACATTGCTTGGGACATCCTTCACTCATTTTACACACGAACAATGAGAAAGAGGGGTGTTCTCATGTGCTGTACTCCTCTCCTTGCAAGGTGGTTTATTTCGCACCTTCCACAATCTGTCTTGAAGAATGACCAAGGCTCAAGGTGGTCCCAACGGTTGATGACTCTTACTCACTCTGATGTACATTGGTGTTCTCGGTCCAGAGAAAATGTCATCATCGTCGACCGTTGCAGAGAGTTTCCTAATGTTCCTTTACTTGGAATCAGAGGAGGTATCACCTACAACCCTTGCCTAGCTTTGAGGCAATTTGGATATGCACGAAGAGATGGCCCTCACGACATGTTGATTCCTGACCTAGTTTTTGACTTCGAAAACAATGCGCAAGGACTTCGCCAAAGATTCATCAGAGCTTGGGGGAGGCCCAACAAGGTTGATAGCAAGACACTGGGACACAATAACTCCATCCCTCTTGAACCTTATCTCAAGTGGGTACGAGCCCGAGCCCAAAGTCTAATGATGCCTTATCCTCATGTTCTCCCTGTGATTAAAGAGCCCGTCGAGGAAGGAGAGGTTCCCTACACCATCCTACATCCTGACATGCCTACATCGTGGGAGGAGATGCAGAAGAGTTGGATCCAACTCAAGGAGGAACGGAACACTTTTGAAGCCAGCTTCTACGCCAGCGAGAAGAAGGTTTTAGAGCTCACCCGCCGACTCCATGAGCAAGAGGCCCTCAACACCTACATTGCGCCAAAGAGGATGCGCAATGTCTTTTTACCTTGAGAAGTTGTTTTTGTAATATTTGGCCCATGGGGCATTTATGTACTAACAAATCTTTTCTTATTAATATGACGTGCGTTCTTTTTGTTTGCAACAATTGTGAATTTCTAAAACCCTTGAATGCATTGCATAGATAGCATCTCATGCATCATGTGCATAACAGGTACCCATTTTTCTACAGGTTGCTTAATCTTCTTCGCTGTTTATTTGGAACAGTCATCATGAATCCAGATTCATCCAGTGAGCAAGCAATCAAGGCCCTTTTGGCCCAAAGTGCCCAGTTTCAAGAAATGGTCCTGAGCCTGGCCCAAGGTCAGCAAGAGTTGAAGGCTCTACTCCTAAAGAAGAAGAAGAAGAAGAGGACTACGTTGTTCAATGCTGGACGCAGGTTCGGGAACACACTCCACAATGAGGCTGATCCAACTACTTCCTCTGCAGAGAAAGACAGTCCCCAAGGGGGAGGAACTCCTAGTCCTGCAGTCTCTGACAACGAGACGGACTACAATGACGAACAATACCCACCCGCTGCTGACAGATACAAGCAATTAGAAGACCGCTTGAGTGCCATGGAGATTCAAAATGTGTCGGGGCTGGATTTCGGAGATTTGGGCTTATCTTCTGGGGTAGTAATCCCACACAAGTTTAAGGCACCTGCCTTTGCCAAATATGACGGGGCCTCCTGTCCAAAGCTGCATCTAAGGTCGTACGTAAGGAAGATCCAACCTTACACGGCAGACAAAAATCTTTGGATCCACTTCTTCCAAGATAGCCTTTCGGGGTCACAGCTTGAGTGGTTCTATCAACTAGATGGAACTAGTATCCGACATTGGGAAGATTTGGCGACCGCATTTTACAGACAATATCAATACAATTCTGACCTCGCTCCTACGCGTACCCAACTTCAAGGTATGTCTCTAGGAACGGGCGAAGGGTTCAAAGAATATGCACAAAAATGGAGAGATTTGGCTGGCAGGGTGCAGCCTCCATTGACTGATCGTGAGCTGGTTGATATGTTCCTAGGGACCTTGTCTGGTCCATTTTTCAATCATTTGGTTGGCAATTCCTCAGCTGGGTTTACGGATTTGATTCTAACGGGTGAAAGGATAGAAGCTGGCATCAGGTCAGGAAAGATACAAAAAGCTGCCTCCATAAGTACAGAGAAGAGGCCTTTCAAGAAAGAAGCAAGTGCCGTCTATGGTCCTAGAAGACAAGTCAAGCCAGAGAGCCGTCAAGCCGTCAATGCCTTGGTCATCTCAAAGCCTGTTGCTGCTCCTCAGCAGTACAATCAACAAAGAGGTGAAAGGCCCAAAAGGCAGCATACTCGGCTAAGTATGACCTTGTCACAAATCTTACCGCAACTGTTATCAACCAACTTGGTGACCATCAAAGAGGCTCCGAAGGCCGTGAACACTGCATCTCCTAAATATAACCCAAATGCCCGTTGTGCTTATCATTCCGATAGCCCCGGGCATACTATTGATGATTGTTGGGCCCTGAGAAATAAGGTTCAAGACCTTATCGATGCGAAGGAAATTCAGTTTGAGGCGCCTGAGAGGCCAAATGTTGTAACTGCTCCTATGCCCCAGCATAGAGTAAATGCCATCGAGGAAGATTTGTATGCTGTTTCGGTGAATGATGTTGCTACCCCTCTTTTGACTGTTAAGAGGAACTTACTACTAGCCGGTTTATTTCCGGGTTGTAGCAAGGGTTGCCTCCTGTGTGCTGTTATCCCTACCGGTTGTTCGCTGCTGAAATCAGGCATCCAAAGCCTGATGGATAGCAAAGAAATTTTGTTCAAGAAAACTGTTGTTCCGTTTGTTCCCGCTGAAGAAGTATCTGTCGTCACAATTTTCAATCCTACCAAGGCTCCCCCGAGAAAGCCAGTCCAAATTATGTCTGTTGCACCCATTACTATTACTGTTCCGGGGCCTCTCCCCTATGAATCTAACAAGGCTGTCCCATGGCACTATGGGGCAGACGTGTATGTGCTTGGAGTGAAGCAGGAGTTCAACACCAGTACCAGTATCAGTAACATTACTGGTCCCGCCAAGATTACTCGCAGTGGCAGGCTCTTCTCGCCTGACATTGCACCGCCAGTTATCCGAAAGCCTCTTATCATCACACCCGCAAGTGTGCATGTTCCAAATCAAGTTCCTGTGTCTACTACTGCCGCCGAGTCCTCTGATGCTCGGGGCAAAGAAGTTGCTACCGATTTTCCTGCCAGGACGGAGGCACCAAAAAAGACTGCTATTGAAGCCTCCCAACAAGAGATAGAGGAAATCCTTAAAATCATTAAAAAGAGTGACTTCAATGTTGTTGAACAGTTGGGGAATACCCCCTCCAAAATCTCTATGCTATCATTGCTGCTATGCTCAGAGGCCCATGCAAAGGCCCTGATTTCATTTCTAAAAACGGCCCATGTGCCGCAAGAGACCTCTACAGATCAATTCACTGACTGTGTGGCTAATTTGACAGCTGACAATGGCTTGGGTTTCTCGGATGCTGACCTTACCGCCAAAGGAAAAAATCACAATGATGCCCTGCATGTCTCTATAGAGTGCAGGGGCACTACTCTCGCACACGTGTTGGTGGATACCGGTTCCTCCCTGAATGTTTTGCCCAAGAAGGCATTGGATCGCTTGGATTGTGAGGGCCTGGAATTGAAACCTAGTAACATCATTGTTAGAGCCTTCGACGGTTCTAAGAGGATGGTGCACGGTGAGGTAGACATTCCTATTCGTGTGGGTTCCCAAGTCTTCGACTCAACGTTCTATGTAATGGATATTCGTCCATCTTATTCCTGCTTGTTGGGTCGACCCTGGATTCACAAGGCTGGGGCAGTAAAAATCCACTCTACACCAAAAGCTCAAATACCTTGTCAAAGGGAAGATTGTTATTGTACAGGGCAAGGAGGAATACATGGTAAGTCACTTGAATTCATTCCGGTATATCGAGATGGACGGGGAGTTTATTGAAACCCCCTTTCAGCATTTTGAGGAGGTACCTCCAACGTTGGCGTCAGCTGAGGCAGTGGTTGAAGAAGACTTTCCTCTGAAGATGGCTTCCCTGAAGGATGCTCGGGCTGTAATCGAGAAAGGCAAATGTGCAAACTGGGGTCAGCTTCCTGACTTCACTCAAAAGACCGAAAGGTTTGGGCTAGGTTTCACTGCAGAGGCTCAGAGGGCTGTGCGCAAAGAAAGGATCAGAAAGGCTCCAGTGTTCATAACCAATCCGAGGGTGAATGCTATCGTGGAGGACGTAGAGGAAGCAGAGTTTGACAGTTGGATCTATCCAACCACCAGCAACAGACCAAGCAACTGGACGGCAAAGGATTTTACACCTATTACATTTGTCACGCAGTAATTAACTCTTTTATTTTCAATTTGTAACAAACAATATGTTGAAACTTCTATTGGCTCGGTGTCCTACCCGGGGCATCGTAGCTCCATTTGTGAGGGCTTTTTGTATGACATTTCCATATATCATTAATCAAAACATTGGACGTTTGTTGCATTTCAAATCTTGCGCTCTTTTTCTTTGTGTTATATATTGCAAAACAGCTATATTTACACACACTCACTTATACAGGTTTCAATCCACTCTGGATCTCACTGGTAACAGCTCTGCTACCACCAGTTATGACTTCGAGAATCCGATCAACTTGGCTGAAGATGAAGGTGAAGATGATTGCGAAGTGCCTGGTGAACTCGCAAGACTGCTACTCCAGGAAGAGAGGGCCATTCAGCCACATGAAGAGCCCGTGGAAACAGTGAACCTGGGTACCGAGACAGATAGAAAAGAAGTCAAGATTGGTGCCAATCTAGAGCTCAGCGTGAAGCAACGATTGATCCAGATGTTGCATGATTACATGGAGATCTTTGCTTGGTCCTACGAAGACTTGCCTGGTTTGGATGCCGACATTGTGGTTCACCACCTGCCTACCAAGGAAGACTGCCCTCCGGTAAAGCAAAAGGTCCGCCGTATGCGTCCAGAGATGTCCGAAAAGATCAAAGCTGAGGTTATGAAGCAATTCGATGCCGGGTTTCTAGCAGTGACTTCTTATCCTCAATGGGTTGCCAACGTGGTGCCAGTGCCGAAGAAGGACGGTAAGGTCAGAATGTGTGTCGATTACAGGGATCTAAACAGGGCAAGCCCCAAGGATGACTTCCCCCTACCTCACATCGACGTTCTTGTTGACAATACTGCTCAACACAAGGTGTTCTCCTTCATGGATGGTTTTTCAGGGTATAATCAGATCAAGATGGCTCCGGAAGATATGGAAAAGACTACCTTTGTGACTTAGTGGGGCACCTTCTGCTATAAGGTCATGCCATTCGGGTTGAAAAATGTTGGGGCAACCTACCAACGTGCCATGGTTTCTTTATTTCATGATATGATCCATCATGAGATTGAGGTATATGTTGATGACATGATTGCAAGGTCCCAAACTGAGGAGGAACACCTTGACCATCTACGGAAGCTGTTTGACCGATTGAAGTTATACAAGCTGAGGTTGAATCCCAACAAATGCACCTTTGGGGTAAGGTTCGGAAAATTGCTAGGTTTCATTGTGAGCGATAAAGGTATTCAGGTGGATCCTGCCAAGATGAAAGCCATACAAGAGATGCCGACTCCCAAGACAGAGAAAGAAGTCAGAGGCTTTCTGGGACGACTGAATTACATTGCCCGATTCATCTCACATCTAACTGCTACCTGTGAGCCAATCTTCAAATTACTGAAGAAAGATCAAGTAGTACGTTGGAACGATGAATGTTAGGCCGCTTTTGAAAAGATAAAAGAGTATCTCCAAGAGCCACCCATTCTTATGCCACCAGTGGAAGGGAGACCTCTAATACTATACTTGACAGTGCTTGATAATTCAATGGGGTGTGTGTTGGGGCAGCATGACGAGTCTGGCCGAAAAGAGCACGCTATTTATTACCTGAGCAAAAAGTTTACCGACTGTGAGTCTCGGTACTCACTGCTCGAGAAAACTTGTTGCGCTCTGGTATGGGCTGCTCGCCGGCTGAGACAGTATATGCTGACTCACACTACTCTGTTGATTTCAAAGATGGATCTCATCAAGTACATATTCGAAAAGCCTGCTCTGTCTGGAAGAATAGCAAGATGGAAAATGATCTTGACAGAATATGATATCCAGTACACAACTCAAAAAGCAATCAAAGGAAGTGTATTGGCAGATCATTTGGCACACCAACCTGTGGACGATTACCAATCATTGAACTTTGAATTTCTGGACGAAGATATCATGGTGGTAACAGATTGTGAAGTGCCTGGACCAGATGAAGGACCTGAGGAAGGATCCCGATGGTCTATGCATTTCGACGGAGCCTCCAACGCTTTAGGTAACGGTATCGGCGCTGTGATCATATCTCCCAAAGGAACTTATACTCCACTCACTGCCCGGCTGTGTTTCAACTGCACCAACAACATGGCAGAGTATGAGGCATGTATCATGGGTCTTCAAGCTGCAATCGACTTAAGGATCAAGTTTCTGAGTGTCTTCGGAGATTCCGCTCTCGTGATCAATCAGATCAAGGGCGAGTGGGATACGAAACACCCAAATCTTATTCCTTACAAGGAGTATGTGCTGACTTTGCTTCCCCACTTTGAAGAGATAACTTTTGAACACTTCCCGAGAGAGGAGAATCAGTTAGCGGACGCACTAGCTACGATGTCTTCAATGTTCAAAGTCAAATGGGACAATGAGGCTCCCCGAATCATTATCTGGAAGTTGGACGAACCTGCATACTGCTGCGATCTTGAGGCCGAAAAGGTGACTGAAAAACCCTGGTACCATGAGGTGAAGAGATACTTGGAAGCTCAGGAATACCCTGAAGGTGCATCTGTCAACGACAAGAAGTTCATGAGAAGGTTTGCGGCAAAATTCTTCCTCAGCAACGACATTCTCTACAAAAGAAATCATGATTCAACTCTACTGCGTTGTGTGGATAAGGCTGAAGCAGAGAAGATCATGATAGAACTGCATGAAGGTACATTCGGAACACATTCCAGTGGACATACCATGGCAAAGAAAATCCTTCGGGCAGGATATTTCTGGTCCACAATGGAAGCCGATTGTTACCAACATTCTCGAACTTGTCATAAATGCCAGATCTATGCGGACAAAGTGCACATCCCTCTGGTTCCTCTGAATGTCCTGACGGAACCTTGGCCTTTTGCAATGTGGGGCATTGATATGATCGGCGAGATCCGACCGACGGCATCCAACGGGCATCGCTTCATCTTGGTAGAAATTGATTATTTCACAAAGTGGGTTGAGGCAGCTTCCTACGCCACGGTAACCAAGAGCGTCGTGGCACGTTTCATCCGGCATAACCTGGTCTGTCGATATGGCGTCCCAGAAAGGATCATTACGGACAATGGTATCAATCTTAACAACAAAATGATCACTGAGCTCTGCGAGCAATTCACGATACAGCACCACAACTCTTCTCCTTACCGGCCGAAGATGAATGGGGATTTAGAAGCAGCCAATAAGAATATCAAGAAAATTGTGCAGAAGATGACAGTGACCTATAAAGATTGGCACGAAATGTTACCGTTTGCTCTTCATGGGTACCGTACCTCAGCAAGGACGTCAACCGGGGCAACTCCTTTTTCCTTGGTCTATGGCATGGAGGCAGTCTTGCCGATTGAAGTCCAGATACCCTCTCTCCGGATAATGAAGGATGCAGACTTGAGTGAAGATGACTGGATCCAGACTCGACTTGATCAATTAAACCTAATTGACGAAAAGAGACTCACCGCTATCTGTCATGGTCAGACGTATCAAAAACGGATGATCAGGGCATTTAACAAGAAAGTCAGACCACAAGAGTATCCAGTTGGGGACCTTGTAATCAAACGCATCATCCTTCCTCAAAGTAATCCCCGGGGCAAATGGACCCCTACGTACGAAGGGCCATTTGTGGTTAAACATGTGTTCTCAGGAGGAGCCATGATTCTAACCACCATGGATGGTGACGACATTCCTCACCCCGCCAATGCAGACATAGTAAAAAGATACTACGCATGAATAAAAGACCCACTAGGTTGACATACCTAGGCAAAAATAAGGGCTTCCCGGCGAACCAAAAGGGTTCGGGCAAAAATAAGGGATGAAATGAAAAAATCTGTACACCCGGCAAGTCAAAAACCTGAAAAGGCGGCTTGGGCAAAAATGGGTATCCCGGTGGACTGAAAACCCGAAAGGGCGGTCCAGGCAAAAGTTAGGGATAAAGCGTAACACTATGTCTCATTGGATCACCTTGCATCAAGAATTCGGCATCAACTATCTGGCTCAGACTTCGGCATCGATCAATCAGCTTCATCTTCAACTAAGCAGCAAAATGATGAGACGCTTGAAGACATAAAGGCGATAGCAGAGTTGGAACCCAGTGGGAATATTGTGCACATAGCTGTTTTGTTTCCTTTTCAAAATTGTATAAACTTTATGTTATTCGGCGGCGTTCTCTTACTAGGACGTCAGCCTCTTGTACAGAAAACGCCTATTTACAGGCAAATTTCAAAATCAATACAGATTCAGTTTTCCAAACAAATTGCCGATTGTTTTTCCTTTTTTCTGTTTTGTCTTGCGAAGAACGTCCATTGTTCATTTTTGATATATGAATTTGATATTAAATTGCTAATTCATAAATACTTGCATATGAAACAAAAGACTAATTACAGGTGACATCAGAAATAGGGGCAATGTAGAGTTGTCCAGGCAGTCTGGTTGCTTTGTCCGCCAAGGTACCAAGGTAAATTTAACTGAAGTATGTGACCAAGTTATCTCAACTCCCCACAGAGTAAGACAAGATAGCAACATTCCCCAGCGGAGTATAGGCATTCCTCAGCAAGCATCCTCGGCAGTCTTGATCTAAGATTGTTCCCCGGCGGAATACGGACACTCCAGTGGAATCATTTTCCAGTACAGTCTGAAGGTTTCCCCAGGAAAGTGGAATTCATATCCCCAGCAGGTCTTGAAGCTTATCCCCAGTAGATTCTGGAAGCTTATCCCCTGCAGAGTACGGACGTCTCTCCCGAGCTTTATTCAAAGTTGTTCCTCACAAGGGCTTATAACTGGGTTATCCTCAGCTAATTACCACGGAAGATCGCCCTCGGCAAAGTTCTTCCTATCCCCAGCGGAGTCCATCATTGAAATCCTCAGTGAAGCTCTCGTCAAACTTCAGCAAAGTATCTCTTCCACAGAGCAATTCCCCGCAGAGTAATCTCTCCAACAAATTTATTCCCCAACGGAGTCATCTTCTCCTATCGGTGTATTCCTGCAAACATCATCCCTAGCGGAAGCGAAGAACTTTACTCTTCAACGTCAGCCCAAGATTTAATTCCCCAGCCGGTCGTCAAGGATTTATTTTCCTAGACGAAAATACATTCATAAACATTCTCATATTTCATACATCTTGCTTACATACATGATAAAGTGCATACAACACTATCTCATGTTGAACATCATGACATCAAGCATTTCATACATCATGACATTGCATACAACTGATGTTTTGCCTTTTCAGGAAAAAGACAACTACCTTCAACTGTCACAGTTTCCAGATTCAATTCCTGTATCTAGCCAGGGCACATCTGTGAGTGATCGGTTTCCGGATTCGATTCCTGTATCTAGCCAGGGCACATCTGTGAGTGATCGGTTTCCGGATTCGATTCCTGTATCTAGCCAGGGCATGTCTGAAGAGTTTGAAGATTCGATTCATGTATCCAGCCAGGGCATATCTATCAACTGTCACAATTCCGGACTCAATTCCTGTATCTAGCCAGGGCATGTCTGAAGAGTTTGAAGATTCGATTCCTGTATCCAGCCAGGGCATATCTGTTGACAACTATTTCCAGATTCGATTCCTGTATCCAGCCAGGGCATATTTGTGAGCAACCGATTGTAGACTCGATTCCTGTATCTATCCAGGGCATGTCTGCATGAAAAGATTGAAGATCAAACATCTGTAACAAGCCAGGAAAACATCTGTCTTTCTCAAAATACACAAGTTCTCGCTAAGGAATCTCTTATGCGATCAACACTTCCAAATGGCATCTATAAGCCCATTCCCGACAAGGTTCTGTCACGTCTTCAGATGGCATCTATAAGCCCATCTCCCTATCCACCATCTCTCCAAATGGCATCTACAAGCCCATTTCCGACATCACATTGCTGATACTCCAACATGCGAGTGCAAATTTCCGGGCACTCTAGTGTCCAATCTCCTTTTACCTTCGAGTCACGAAAGGCAAACTTGCCAATCTAACTCTTCAGGTTCAAGAAGATTGAACAGGGGCAACTGTTGTACCCCAAAATTTTCCCTCCCATTTCCTCAACATTTTCTCATCACAAGACCCTTGGAGCTCAATATCCAGTTAGGGTTTCCCCTGCTCAAGACTTCTCCTTGCACTGTTGACCCAAATTAGGGTTTGTGTTTGCACAAAGATATTTTGACCCAAAATTCCTAAGATGACTTTCATGCTTCATGTTGGACTCCCAAGTTTATCCATACCCAGATTCAAGTCTTGATTCCAAATTTTGCCCAGTCAATTGGACAGTTGACCTAGAAATCAACTGTATTGGGGAAAAAGTCAACTGTGGCCAATTGACAGTCAAATCTCATGAAAATTGACCCACATCAACATTATGAACTCACATGGACCATTTGATCAAGTTTGAATCACAATTCCACAAGAAATTTGATCAGATCACCAAAAGGGCAAAATGGTCATTTTTAGGGTTTTGACTGCACAAAGGCAATTTTTGACTGTTTGACCTAGCCAATGGCAAATCAAGCTCACATATGGACTCAAGGACCCCATGGAATTATCTTGACATACTTAACAAGTTCAAAAGATCCCAAATACACAAGATTGACAATTGAATTTCCCAGTCAATTGATCAATTTTGACTGTATACTGAAAAGTCAAACTTTGACTTTTTGGTCAAAATCAAGTGTCAAGATCCATTTTTCATCAAAACATGCCAAATCATGAAACTTGTTCATCAAGAAATCAAGAATTGCAAATTAGGGTTTGAAATGAAGATTTTTCATAACTTAGAATTTTTCTAAGTTATGAAAAACCCTAATTTTTTCCTAACTTTGCCCCACTTTCTCACCAAGATTCATTTGGATTCAAGCAAAAGTAAAAACATGAAAGTTGTAGCCTATTGCAAAATCTACAACTTTGATTCACAAAGTTTTCCCAGAAGAAGCTTGTAGCTCAAGTTACAATTTTTGGAACAAGGGTACCAAACCATTCTTAACTTAGAGAAAATTTGACCTATTTTAGGCAGGATTTTTGCCTAACTTCAAGACCATTTTTCACATACTTCCACTTGGAATTTCAATTTTCATTTCAAAGATGGATTGTAGTACACATTCCAAGCTTTCCAAAATGTCCAAGAACTCATCAAACAACCTCATGGTTAGGGAGAATCGAATTTGGCAAGTTGGGAAAAACTCACTTTTGATTTGGCCAATTTACATGTTCATACATTTGTGCCATTTTGAATTCAGCATGCTTTCCTTGATTACAGGTCCTATATCTCATCTACACTCCATAATTTAATGCCAATCCTTTGTGCCAAGGTGTTGTTCTATGAGTTTGGACATTGTATGCAAGATTAATCCATTTTTAGATAAAGCATAATATCCATTTTAGAAAAGTTTCACTTTATGTCAATTAACAATTCAAGCAAGTACAGTTCAAATCTCCTTGGCACAAGTTTATGGGCTAATTGCACTGATCAAGGCCAAGGTTTGCAGCACATTAGGGGGGCCTCTACCTGTCTAAAAACTCAAGTGGCCATCTCTTGCTTAAGTGTGAAGAAAGCTAGCATAACATAACACAACTTTCATCTCAGTAAACACAAGCTGAGGCAAAGACTTTGTACACTTTCTAAACATCCTAAATGAGCTAGGACACGAGTTAACCACCTCCATTGCCTTCCAAAACACAAAATCACCCTCAAACTGCCCAAACAGAGCACCTGCTGCAGATTGAGTTCCATAGCTCAAACCTTTCATGCATTTTTGCTAAAAACACTTCAAACACATCCCACAACATCCCTTGAAGCTATTCCAAACCTCAAACACGACCTGTAACACTCCCATTCAATATCACCATTTTCATTTTTCTGATTTGCAGGTGGAGTTCTATAACTCGATTCAGCTAGTTTCAAAGCAAAGTAAAGCTTGGAATAGCATCCCTGGACATCAAGGAAGCTGTACCAATCATCACCTTGCACTGAAAGTACCTCCATCACCAGATACAACTTCAACTGAACAGGTAAGTTCATGAACTCGTATCTCTCTATCCAGGCATTGTTAGCTTTAGGTTTGTGAAGAAAATATGTCACATTCATAGCCCTGAACATGCCCATGTAATTAGTTTTCATTTATATTATGTATGCTGTGTGAATTTAATGTCTGAACATGGAACAAAATTTAAGTAAGGAATTGGGGGAGAAGAAATTCTCTCTCATTTCTGAGAGTTAGATTGACTTCTTTATATGTCTAGAATCGTGGCTTCAAGCTCTACAGGTTTCATGTTGGAAGATTTGGCAAAAGATCAAAGAATCAGGAGTTAGGGATTTGAGAAGAAAGGCGCGTGTTTTTGAATATGTTTGTCTGAAGGTTGAAGACAACAACCTTTGGGCTGGGCCTGATTTGTCATTTCTGTTTACACCTCATTTTCACACACACACCCCCTAGGCCCATTTTGCTTATTTTTATGACTTTTTGACTTTTTCTTTTTTGTTCTGACTTATTTATTTTTTCTTATAATTTTAAAAATATAAAAAATATTTTTTACACCATTTTCATATTTATTAAGTATTTATTTGTTTAGATTAATATTTGTACATAAATAAATATATAAACATACTTTTATTTGAAAAATACTAAAATAATGAAAACACATTTTATTTTCCATTTTTATTTTATTTTACCTTCTGAAAATATTTTATATAAAATATACTTTTTTTCATAAATATTAAATATTATTATTTTGTATATATAATATATATTTAGTAAATAATATAAATACATACATATTTATTAGCATATTTAGGTTAAAATGCAAAATATACACATTTCTATTTTTATTAATTTATTAATATTAAAAATACCTTTTGACAAATATACTTCATTTTTATTTTATTTTTGTATATAATAAATAAATATTGTACATATTAAATAATTAATACCTTTATTAAATAAATTAGGGTTTTGCCCTAAATACATAAAAAATCCAAAAATTAATACTTTTTATTTTTATATGACATATAAAAATACTTTTTTTCATACATATAAAAAGCCTTTTTGCATCTTGCATATTTGTTCCATTTTATTTAATTATTGTATATTAAATTTCTTGTAAATAATTCAATTTTGATGCAATAGTCTAGGTTTAAATTCCTTGTCAAAATACCCCCATTTGAACATTTGTACCCCCCTTCCCATATATTGTGTTGTAATAGTTTAGGACTTTATTTTTCGCACTTTATTGCTTTCTAAATATACCATGCTAGAATTAGGGTTTGTATGCGAATCAAAAACAACAAAAATAGTTTGACCCAATTTCAAGATAATCAAGCATGAAAATGGACAACACTAATCACACTTGCACCCCTAGGGTATTCCACTTGTTGCCTTCAACAAATGGGCCATATTGCATGTTAGGTCTCTTTGGGCAAAACAAAACAATCAAATGATCATAGTCCCTCGATGACGCTTTCGAAAGTTGCCTAAAAAATGATCAAGTCCCTTAAAGAAAACATTGCCCAAAGATACTTGGCACCATTGCAATTATGGTCTAAACGATGACCCGCGCCCGTCCCTTTCACATCCTAACACAAGATTGTCCACCAAATGCAATGTGAAGGGGTGAAAAACACAAGAAGGGGGGGTTGAATTGTAAAACTGGAATCTTAAAGCAATTGACAAGATATTTTTATCCTGGTTCGTTTGATCTCAAACTACTCCAGTCCACCCGTCAAGGTGATTTCGCCTCTCTCCAACGAGGTCTTAATTCACTATATTCAACTGAATACAAATCTGCTTTAACAACTGCTAAAGCCTTCTTGATTCAAACCACAATCCGGTTTGTCAAGGCAACACTTTCTTACAAAGGTATAAAACAAATGTGTGTGAATGTTTTCTACAAAACTTTATCACAACTGTGATGTATACACAAATTAAGCTTAGAAACTTAGAATGCTAAACACTAATGGAGTATCAGAGTTTGTTGGTTTAGCAAAACTGGTAGATGAAGATTATTGATCAGCTTTGTGCGTGTAGAGAATTGGAGAGCATTAGCCATGATAATCTTCGAAGCCTTGTTTATATAGCACTTGAGAAGATGAACGTTGAATGCAATATTCTTGATTCAATGCTAATAACAAGCTTTCCTTTTTGAGCAGATCTTGTCTAGAATGATGCCGTTGGAATTAATTAGCGTTCAATGCACAGTACCGTTGCTTCTTCAATGCACGTTCTGGCTTGGCTCATTCTGATTCTGCTTCGCTGCTGATGAACTATTTGTTTCTGTATCAGAGTGTTTACGCGCAGTTCTGTTCATCAAGCTTCAGCATGTACGTGAGTTGATCATCTGATCTTGACGTTCTGATTCAGCAACTTCTGATGCTGGTGCATGAAATCAAATTCTGATGCTGAATAAGTGATCTTGCTTATTTTAATCAGCATATCTGCAAGTCAGAGCATAGTAATTTTAGGCAGCATATAATTCAAAACTTAAATATAGGGTACTAGATTCAAACATTGTTCTAACAATCTCCCCCTTTTTTATGATGACAAAAACTAGATATTTTAAATGAAAAAATAACGTGAAAAGTATCTGGGAAATGTTTCAGAGTTAAGAAGTAAAGAGAAATCAGAGTTTAAGAGATACTCCCCCTGAGTTTGTTACTTCCCTTTGATATGCGTGTTCTTCAGGATCAGATCTTTTTCTATCTTTGAACATCAGATTATAGGTCTTTGACTTATCAGAGAGCAGAGCTTCAGAGCTTTTCCTGTCAGAGCTTTGCTTCGGATCAGAGTGTTAGGTCGATCAGAACTTCATATTTGATCAGAGCAACATGAGCTTCTACATTTTGATCAGAGCTTCTAGCTTCTAGTCTTCATAGTGTTCAGGAGCTTCTTTGTGCCTGTAGACTTAAAAACAAAACAGAAAAACATTTCAAGTAATAGAGTTAGAATGTTTGAGAGTTTCTGTCTAGTTAGCCGTTATTGATTTTAAATATCATTCTTGTTCTCCCCCTTTTTGTCAGCAATCAAAAAGTGTTAGTGATGTGCTAAAACAATTTAGATCAGAAAAACAAATTATATTAAAATAGTTCAGAGCAAAAGAACATTACACAAACATAGTCAAAACAGTACATCAGAAAATGAAGAAAACATAGAGAATGTCATGCATGAAAAATTTTAAGGTTGTGGGGGCATGCGTGAGAACAGGCTTTCCAGTATTGCTTGAATCTTTTCAGAAGTTTCATTCTGCTTCTGAACCATGGTGACCACAGTGTCAATTTTGCTGTCCTGTACGTCCATTCTTGCTTCCATCTTCTGATCATTCTCTTCCATCCTCTGCTGGAGACGCAAGTCATTCAGCCTTAATTCTTCCAGAGCCTGCCTGTCCAAGGCAGCTTGAGAAGTGTCAGAGGGAGGAAGCTTCTCAGAACTTTCAGCTACATCTTCTGCTGGATTTTCTTCCTGAAGGATCTTGTCTTCTTCTGATGGTTGCACCTGTGCAGCTTGCTCTTTCTCAGACCAAGATTCACTGTCCAGAGGGAGCACAACTTCTTGAGGAAGCTGACTCTCAACTTCCTTCAGCAGCTTGCTAAAGTTCTGTTGAGCCTGCTCATAGTTGACGTCCTGCAGCTTGAGGGCTTCAGCACGTACCCATATTCTGAACTGTGACCAGAGCTGATCAGAAGCAGCTGGGTCGATCATCCCCGGACAGACTTGCTTCAAAGAAGCAATCCATTGCATCATACCTGTTTCAAAATTCAAAATACCAGAGCCAACATCTGGTTGCTTTGGTTTGGGTATGGCAATTTTGTGTCTTAGATCAGCAAGACGTTCAAGACTTGTTAAGTCAATGAAGGTTCTGCTGAGGTTTTCAGCGGATTGGTTTTCAGAGGTTGTTTGTTTTGGAGGAGGGTTATCAGAGTCAGAGGAAGATATTTCTATTGGAGTGGTTGGAGTTTTTGGAGGTGTTGATTCCTCTGAAGATGGCAACTGGGGCCTGACAATGGTGGTTCCACATGGCAACTGGATTGCCAGCGGTGAAGGTTGAGGTGAGTGGGGGTCAGAATGATGAGGAGACGGGGTTTCATAGCGGTGAAACTCTGTTTGTGGCGAAGGTGGATTATTTTCTGGTTGAGGAGGTGGAATCTCTGATTGCTCAGGGATCAGAGGTTCTTCTGTGATTGGTTGTTGTTGTTGTGGTTCTGGTTCTGGTTGATGTTGTATTTCTGGTTCAGGTTGTGGTTCTGGTTGAGGAGGAGGAATATTTGGTGGTTCAGAAATTGGTTGAGCAGAAGCATGTTCACGCTCAATATCAGCTAGCACTCTATCAAGTGCTGGTGTTGTTGAAACAGTTGGTTGTTTGGGAATTTTAATTCTGGTTCTTCTGAGTTGTAAGGTCTCAGAAGGGTCTTCTGGTATGGTTTCATCAATAGTAGGGATTGGAATGGATATTCTGTGAGAGGTTTTAGGAGGGGCAGCAGATGTTGGAATATTAGATGAAATTGAAATAGGGGCAGCAGATGAATTACCTCTTTTCTTTGGAGTCTGATGAGATGATCCTTCTGCTTTCCTCTTCTTTGTCTTCTTCTGAGTCACTTCAGGTTGAACTTGACTCAGATCTTTGATCTTCAGCTTTGAACCTGTATCTTCTTCCTTGTATGAATCTGGATACTTGAGAAACATATCAGGTTTGGATTCCATTTCAGAAAATCTTGGGAAATCATTCAGAGGCACTCTTCTGCTGGAGATGTCAGCAGTTGAAGTAGCTCTGGGTTCCTTCCTAATATTTTCTATCAGCTTCATCTTTTTCAGGTTCTTAGCGTTCAGCGGTTTTCCAACAGTTGGTTCCATAGTGCCCAGCACTTGAGCTTCGCTCAGATAATCTATCAGCTTATTCTCTGTCAGAATATCTGATATGAGCCTTCCAAACGGTATCCAGTACCTTTTGGTCCTTTCTTCTTCTCTAGTCTCTTTCACACTGGTCTTGAGATGGTTGAACAGGAAATGTGCCAGATTGATCTTCACCCTCTGATCAATAAAGTAGATCAGAAATTGCTGATCCACGTTTATATAATCAGGAGAACTTGTTGGTTTCCTGTGATTAAAGCATCCAAGAACAATCTTGGCCCATACTCTGCAGTGATCCTTCAGATCCTTAATTTTGCTGCTGGGAAAACCAAGAGTGAAAATGCAGTTGGCTACCACACCTATATCAGGGCATCTGTCAGCCATGTCCACACAACGGACTCCACCACCACTTTGACCGATTAACCTAGCAATGAGGTCTTCAGAAATTACTATCTTCTTTCCCATGACAGAAGAGATGACTAGATGTTTATGAATCTTGGCGTGAATCCAAAATTCCTTGACAAGCACTGGGAAAGTTGGTCCAACCAACCTATCGAAATACCTCTCCCACTTTTGAGCCCTAATTTCCTCAGTTAGGTCAAATCCATTATCTTTCAAACTTTCGAAATCGATGATTAACTCAGAGAGGACTTCAAGATTCTTTACCGGTGTGAGAAGAGTTCTGGTAGGCACCTGATATTGCTCAGAAGTTTCTTTCTTCTGATTCCCTGCAGAAATGCTGGAGGATGCCATTGTTCTCACACAACAAAGCTTTGAGAATGATTTGAGAAAAAGGTTTGAAGAAGATAAACTCAGAAATATGCAGAAAATACTTGAATGATTATGAGAAAGCGTAAAGAATAAGAATGAAGAATAATGTGCTTAAATAAGGTTTTCAAAAATTATTTTGAAAAATTAAACGTTTTTAAGAGAGAAAAAAAATAATGATTGCCATTAACAAGCGTGATTACTTTGCATTAAATGCTTGCTGATTTTGGGGGATTTGAGAAAGATACTTAAAAACGGTTACCAGACATGTGTCTCAATGCACCCAATCAGCGCTTTGCCTTCTCAGAAGCGTGCACGCGTTCTGCTTCAGGGATTTGCTGATGATTGGATGACACTTGTTTGATGTAGTGATCAGCACGTCTGTATTTGAGATTAGACTCTCAGATCTTTAGACTTGCATCTGATACAATCTGCATGTTCTATCTTTCTGAAAGAAGATTGATCAGAAGTTCACAGTAATATAATTACATTCTGAAGATAAATACATGGAATTAAAACATTTTCATTCTGGGCATACTTTCATGCTGAGATGTTTCAGAATGAAATTGAACCTATCTTCTGAAAGGGGTTTAGTAAAGATATCAGCCCATTGATGGTCTGTATCTATAAATTTCAAGTTTAAAATACCTTTCTGAATATAGTCCCTAATGAAATGATGTTTTATTTCTATATGCTTAGCTCTAGAATGTAAAATAGGATTCTTACTTAAGCAAATAGCAGAAGTATTATCACAAAGGATAGGAATGTTACTCTCAAAAATCTGGAAGTCTTCAAGCTGACTTTTCATCCAGAGTATTTGTGTGCTACATCCTGCTGCTGCTATGTACTCAGCTTCTGCTGTTGACAGAGCAATTGTTGATTGCCTTTTGCTGGACCACGAGATCATATTTTCTCCCAGAAACTGGCAGCTTCCAGAAGTACTTTTACGTTCCACTCTGTCTCCAGCAAAATCAGCATCACAGTAGCCTACTAAGCTGTAATCACTAGATTTTCTATAAAACAAACCCAGATTAGTAGTACCTTTCAGATACTTGAAAATTCGCTTAACAGCTGTTAAGTGAGATTCTCTAGGATCTGATTGGAATCTAGCACAAATGCATACGCTGAATAAGATATCAGGTCTTGAAGCAGTCAGATAAAGGAGAGAACCAATCATACCTCTGTAGACTTTCTGTTCTACGCTTTTGCTTACCTCTTCTCTTTCCAGAATGCACGTGGGATGCATTGGAATCTTTGATGGCTTACATTCTGAGAGGTCAAATTTCTTCAGAAGATCTCTGATGTATTTGCTCTGATGAATGTAAGTTCCCTCTGGAGTTTGATTGATCTGAATTCCTAGAAAGAATTTCAGTTCCCCCATGAGGCTCATCTCAAATTCTGCCTGCATACACTTAGCAAATTTTCTTCCAAGAGAAGGATTAGTAGAGCCAAAAATAATATCATCAACATAAATTTGACAGACTAAAATGTCACTCTTAACTGTTTTACAGAATAGAGTAGTGTCCACTTTCCCTCTGGTGAATTCATTTTCAAGCAGAAAGTTACTTAGCCTTTCATACCAAGCTCTGGGAGCTTGTTTCAGACCATACAGTGACTTTTTCAGTTTGAAAACATGTTCTGGATGTTTTGTATTTTCAAAACCTGGGGGTTGGTGAACATAAACTTCTTCTTCTATATAACCATTTAAGAATGCACTTTTGACATCCATCTGATACAGAGTGATGCCTCTATTAACAGCAAAAGAAATTAAAAGTCTGATAGATTCTAACCTGGCGACTGGGGCAAAGGTTTCTGTATAGTCTATCCCCTCTTGCTGACTATAACCTTGTGCAACCAGTCGTGCCTTGTTTCTGACGACTTCACCTTGTTCATTGAGCTTGTTTCTGAACACCCATCTTGTTCCAATGACGTTGAATCCTTTTGGTCTGGGAACGAGATCCCATACGTCGTTTCTGGTGAATTGATTCAGCTCTTCTTGCATTGCCAGAATCCAGTCGTTGTCCAGAAGTGCTTCATCAATAGAAGAAGGTTCAATCAGAGACACAAGTCCCATCAGAGTTTCTTCAGAGTTTCTGAAGCTTGCTCTTGTTCTGATTGGATCTTCCTTTCTTCCTAGGATAGTTTCTTCTGGGTGATCCAAACTGCTTCTGGGTAATCTCTTCTGAGGTTGATCAGCAGCAGTTGTAGGATTTCTAGCATTGCTTCTTTCAGACGTTGAAGGAATGTCTGTGTTGAGAGCTTCTGATGACTTGTCTTCAGAACCTGCAAATTCAATTTCTATACCTGCAAGATTTTCATTCTGCTTTGACTTTTCAGAGTCAAGCTTGTCATCAAAACGAACACTGATTGATTCTTCCACAATCTGTGTTTCTGTATTGTATACTCTGTACCCTCTTGAGCGTTCAGAGTATCCTAACATAATACACTTCTGTGCCTTAGAATCAAACTTGTTCAAATAATTCTTTGTATTTAACATAAAGCAAGTACATCCAAATGGATGAAAATACGAAATGTTGGGCTTTCTGTTCTTCCACAATTCATATGGAGTCTTTTCCAGAATAGGTCTTATTGAGATTCTATTCTGAATGTAGCACGCTGTGTTTATTGCCTCTGCCCAGAAAGTCTTAGCAACGTTTGTCTCATTGATCATGGTTCTGGCCATTTCTTGCAATGTTCTGTTCTTTCGTTCTACAACTCCATTTTGTTGGGGAGTTCTAGGACAAGAGAAATCATGCAGAATGCCTTTGTCATTAAAGAATGACTCAAAATCTTTATTTTCAAATTCTCCACCATGATCACTTCTGACTTTAACGATTCTAAGATCTTTTTCATTCTGAACTTGGTTACAGAAGGTAACAAACACAGAGTGTGACTCGTCCTTGTGTCTTAAGAACTTTACCCATGTCCATCTGCTATAGTCATCTACGATTACTAACCCATACTTCTTGCCACTGACTGAAGCAGTTTTAACTGGTCCAAATAAGTCAATGTGCAGAAGTTCTAATGGCTTAGAGGTAGAAACAACATTTTTGGATTTAAAAGAAGGTTTTGCAAATTTGCCTTTCTGACATGCTTCACACAGAGCATCTGAATTGAACTTCAAATTTGGAAGTCCTCTGACCAGATTGAGTTTGTTAATCTGAGATATTCTTCTCATACTAACATGCCCCAATCTTCTGTGCCAGATCCACTGCTCGTTGTTAACAGACAGAAGACATTTTACGTTCTGACTCTTTAGTTCAGAAAGTTTGATTTTGTAAATGTTGTTTTTCCTCTTTCCATTAAACAGGATAGTCCCATCTTTCTGACTAACAGCTTTACATGATTTTTGATTAAAGATTATATCATAACCGTTATCACTTAATTGACTTATGGATAACAGATTATGCATCAATCCATCTACTAGCAGAACATTATTAATAGAGGGAAGATTTCCGTTACCTACAGTTCCAGAGCCAATTATCTTTCCCCTCTGATTGCCTCCAAAGCCAACGTGGCCTCCAGGCTTTGGAACATATGCCTTCTTCTCGTCATGTGTCGTGAGCAGCCAGAGTCCAGGTACCATGACTGGTGTTTCTGACTTGCTGCTAAAGATATCTGCAACATGTATTATTTTATCCTTAGGTACCCAGATCTTCTTGGGTCCTGATTTGTTAGTTTTACCAAAACTCTGGTTGAATTTTGGTTTCACAGAGTGCTTACTACTAGTATATTTGATGTCATGTGTGTGACCATACACAGAGTGTGAATTTAGAGGAGTGTGTTTAATGGTTAAATCCATGACATTTTTAGGTGTAGGAACCTTACCTAGGTATCCTATTCCTTTCCTGCCGTTTCTGCTAACTCCATAGATCATTGAAGCCATTCTGCTTCTATCTATGCTTTTAGCAAGGAACTTCTGGAAACTGTGATCATACTCCTTGATGATCTCATCAGCGTTGCTGGGAGTTTCAGAAATTGGTTCATTCTGAGAGTTTTGTAAAGAGTTTTCTAATTTTGAAATTTTATCTCTCAGCTCAGAGTTTTCCAATTTGAGACTCTCAGACTTATTAGAGTCAGATTCAAGAGTCCTTTTCAGGTCTCTGAATTTAGCTCTAATCTGCTGACAGCGTTCCAGAATTTCATTGAGGCTTTCAGCAAGTTCAGCCTTTGTAAAATTAACAGCGAAGTTAGGGAATACCTCTTCTGTGTCTGATTCTGAGTCTGATTCAGAAGCTTCACTGTCATCTGGAATGTTAGCCATGAGCGCTATGTTTGCCCTTTCATCATCTGATTCTGAGTCAGCTTCAGACGAGTCAGAGTCATCCCATGTGGCCATGAGACTTTTCTTCTTCTCTCTTCCAAACTTCTTTTTGGGCTTTTCCCTCTGAAGCTTTGGGCAGTCACTCTTGTAGTGTCCTTGCTCATTGCACTCGTAGCAGATGATGTCTTTTGTGTTTGGCTTCTTGCTACCGGAGGAGCCTTCAGATCTTCTGTATCCAGAGGAAGAATCTGTCCTTCTGTATCTGGAAGAAGACTCGTTCTGATCAGATCTTCTGGGATTCCTGAACTTCCTTTGTCTTTGCTTCCCTAGTTGATTTACTCTTCTGGAGAGAAGGGAAAGTTCGTCTTCTTCTGATGAGGATCCATCAGATGTTTCTTCAACTGCCTGCAAAACTTTAGATTCAGATTTTCTGTTAGATTTTAAAGCTAAAGGCTTACCTTGCTTCTGAGGCTCATCAGCTTCTAGCTCTATCTCATGACTTCTGAGGGAGCTTATAAGTTCCTCCAGAGTGATTTTGTTGAGATCCTTCGCTAGCTTTAGAGCAGTAACCATAGGCCTCCACTGCTTGGGTAAACTTCTGATTATCTTCTTGACATGGTCAGCAGTAGAGTATCCTTTGTCCAGAACTTTGAGACCAGCTACCAGAATCTGGAATCTAGAGAACATAGTTTCAATGGATTCAGATTCTTCCATTTTGAACGCCTCATACTTCTGAATGAGCGCCAGAGCTTTTGTTTCTTTGACTTGAACGTTGCCCTCATGCGTCATTCTGAGAGAATCAAAGATGTTCTTAGCTGTGTCTCTGTTGGAGATCTTCTCATACTCAGTATAGGAGATGGCACTGAGGAGGATGGTTCTGGCCTTATGGTGATTCTTGAAGTCACGCTTTTGTTGATCAGTCATTGATTTTCTTTCAATCTTCTAACCAGTTGCATTCACAGGGTGCGTGTATCCATCTGTCACCATATCCCACAGATCAGCATCATGTGCTAGAAAGAAGCTTTCAATTCTGTCTTTCCAGTAATCAAAGTTTTCTCCATCAAAGACTGGAGGTTTGCCGCTGAATCTGTCTCTGTCCTCATTGTTGTCATTGCTGAAATGAGAGTTGTTTCCTTCCATTGTGTTTTTCTGACGCTGGATCTTGTACTGACACGGTTAAGTGTTTTAGCTCAGAACCAGGCGCTCTGATGCCAATTGAAGGGGTGAAAAACACAAGAAGGGGGGGTTGAATTGTAAAACTGGAATCTTAAAGCAATTGACAAGATATTTTTATCCTGGTTCGTTTGATCTCAAACTACTCCAGTCCACCCGTCAAGGTGATTTCGCCTCTCTCCAACGAGGTCTTAATTCACTATATTCAACTGAATACAAATCTGCTTTAACAACTGCTAAAGCCTTCTTGATTCAAACCACAATCCGGTTTGTCAAGGCAACACTTTCTTACAAAGGTATAAAACAAATGTGTGTGAATGTTTTCTACAAAACTTTATCACAACTGTGATGTATACACAAATTAAGCTTAGAAACTTAGAATGCTAAACACTAATGGAGTATCAGAGTTTGTTGGTTTAGCAAAACTGGTAGATGAAGATTATTGATCAGCTTTGTGCGTGTAGAGAATTGGAGAGCATTAGCCATGATAATCTTCGAAGCCTTGTTTATATAGCACTTGAGAAGATGAACGTTGAATGCAATATTCTTGATTCAATGCTAATAACAAGCTTTCCTTTTTGAGCAGATCTTGTCTAGAATGATGCCGTTGGAATTAATTAGCGTTCAATGCACAGTACCGTTGCTTCTTCAATGCACGTTCTGGCTTGGCTCATTCTGATTCTGCTTCGCTGCTGATGAACTATTTGTTTCTGTATCAGAGTGTTTACGCGCAGTTCTGTTCATCAAGCTTCAGCATGTACGTGAGTTGATCATCTGATCTTGACGTTCTGATTCAGCAACTTCTGATGCTGGTGCATGAAATCAAATTCTGATGCTGAATAAGTGATCTTGCTTATTTTAATCAGCATATCTGCAAGTCAGAGCATAGTAATTTTAGGCAGCATATAATTCAAACATAAAACATATAAATACTATATCTTTTCACTTTGTTATCATCAAAACTTAAATATAGGGTACTAGATTCAAACATTGTTCTAACACAATGGTGGAACAAAATTCTTAAAAGGGTTAAAACATAGTAGAAATCTTTGAGAAATTTAGGAGTAAACAAACTCTTAGTTACTTGAATCAAACTTGCAAAAACAAAACACTTGCCTATTTCTAAACCACACATCACTACACTTTCAAAAACAACTTTCAAAAACAAATGAAAATCTTTTC
Source organism: Vicia faba (assembly GCA_948472305.1). Lineage (NCBI taxonomy): Eukaryota > Viridiplantae > Streptophyta > Magnoliopsida > Fabales > Fabaceae > Vicia > Vicia faba. The sequence goes on from OX451739.1 coordinate 624,034,777, forward strand.
AAAAGACATACATCTTTGTATACATCCCAACATGGATCATTACAAAGGTTGCCACCACATTGGCCTCTTTTCAAAAAACATTTTCAAACCCACACACACAAAGCACCATTTCAAACAATTGAAAATTAAGGCAAGTTGATCTAAGCAAGTAACTAAGAGCCCATGGATAACCATGGATAGAAAGGGTGCTAATACCTTCCCTTTCTATAATCTACTCCCCGAACCCAAGAAAACATCTCAAAGGTTTTTGCTGTGCTTTTTAACCTTTCCTTAGGATAAAATAAAAAGTCGGTGGCGACTCTTGCTCAACCGAAACATTTGCAAAAACAAACGCAAAACCATAGTCAGTTCTCCCACCGTATCACAGCTATCACAAAGATGCAGGAAAGCTTGAGAAAGAGATAAAGTATGTAGAGTAAACTAATATTGCAAGCAAGCAAGTTTCAATTTCATCATTTCCTATGGCCAGCTACCTTTTCAGTAAAAGGACAGATCTTAAACAATATTCTACGCTTTAATCTGTACTAGAGAGAGAGAAGAGAGAAAGAGAAGATAGGCTTACAGGTTTAGGCATGAGGACAAAATATATAAAAACAAACTGTTATCAAGACAGTAAAAGGGAGGCAGAATAATATATCAAGAAGCTCTAAACGAAAAGCAAGAGGGTCTCAAAAACTGTAACAGAAGACAATCCTGCTTGAAGCCTAAGCTTAAACCTCACAAAACACATCAACCTTTCAATAACCATTAAAAAACCAGACCTGCATCAAAGCCTTTCAAAGCCCAGATCTGTCCAGCCTAAAACCTGTGTTTAAACTCAGTAAACACAAGTCTTGAACCTGCTTGTAAACCTGTGTCACAACCTCCATACAAACCTGCTAAAGCCCAACACGAGACCTGTTACAAACCTGAAACAAATGACCAAACTTCCAGGCCTTAAACTCACATAACATCAAGCCACATAGACCCAAAAAGCCATCAACCTGTCAAGCCTAAAACTTGTTGAAGTCCAAGCCTCCAGCCTTTCAACCAGCCTTAGAGCAACAAACTATATCCAAATAATACCCTCAGAATACTCTCATCATAGGGTTCACAAACCTTCAAGGCAACACAGATACAAGCAAGCCAAATGAACTCTCAGAACTGTAAAGTTCGTCATCAAGTAACGAAACCAACATTTCAATAAGCACACGAAGCATACAGAAGAGAAAAAGAGGCATACAAGTCTGCAAACATACTAGGCAACTGAGGCAAAAGGTAGAAGAGTAAAAGGCGAATATATCAAACATCCCGAAGCAACACTCAGATCCTATAAGCATATCAAAGGCATCAAGCCATCATACAAGGCAACTGAGGCAAAAGGCATAACAACGTACAGAGGCAAACATCAAAAGAGACAAGAAGAAGAAAAGAGGTGATAAAGTAAGGGTTTTCAAGCTTATCATCATTAAACCCTAAACAACAAAAAAGAAGCAATACAAAAGTACCAGGTTCTCCAACAAAACAAGCAAGCTAGCTCATCAGCACTTTCCCCTCGTCTCTGGCCGCCACAGCGCCTTCCATTCCTCTCCTCCACCGTCTCCAAGGTCAAAGGTAGTATTCTTATACACTTTTCATGCATTTCAAATAATAAACAACAACAATACTTAATCAAAGCTTGAAATCAAAAAGAACTAACAAAAACCCCAAGGCATAAGAAGGAGAGGCCTATACCTTTGCTTATCTTTGCTCGAGCGGTCCATGGAGGGAGGAAGACGGATGATGGCGCGGTGGCCCTAGGCGGAGGATCTCGATTCAGTGGCCCTTACGTTGAGGAAAATGAAGAGGAAGGAACGAAGAGGACGAACGGCGCCTCTGTGTTCTCACAAACCCTAAATCTCTAATGAACAAAATAATAACAATCCTAAAAACATTGTTGAGTTAAACCTGGGCCACAACCCGTTCTAGAAGCCTAAAGCCCAATCAAAAACCCGGACACACACCCCCTCATTCCTAAACATGCCAATTCTGTTTTGGACCATAACACGCTCCCAAGCCCATTCATTTCTTCTCTTCATTTTTTTACTTTATACAAACTAAAACTTTTGTTTATTTTCTTTTTAACATAACTCTTTTTTGAATGATACACTAGTTTTTCATATAAGAATATTAAATAGAAATACATAAAATTAATTCTTTTCTTAAAACTTTCATTTTTGTTAAAACCTTTGTGTATAATCCTTTAACACATAAAACTTAAAATATTTTCTTTTTTCTTAAACTTAAAACATTTATTTTTCTTTTCTTAAAATATTTTGTTTTGTACATTAATACTAAAAATAAATACCTAAGATATAATTAAACTTAAAACATTCTTTTCTTAAAATATTTTGTTTTGTACATATTATACAATAAAACAAATAAACAAAACACTTAATTCCTCATCAAGTTAACATTTTCCACCTGTAAATAAATTACATTCATACACTTACACATTTACAATACACAAATACGTCGATACATTTACTTTGCTTTACACATATACATTTGCTTTATTCTTATACCTTGCAATACATTTGATACATATTACATTTGCGATCGCAATTCGATTTGGTTGTAAATTATTGGACACCACTCTCCCATTTAAAGTCTCATCCCCATTTGTAAATTTGTACCCCCACTCCCGGATATTTATTTGTAATAGCGTAGACTTTAAATTCCCGCAATTTACCGCTTTTAAATATACCATGGTTAGACCTAGGGTTTGTATGTACATAAAATCAAACGCTAGATAACCTAATACAAGACAAATGCATGAAATCAATACACAATCACACTTGCACCCCTAGGGTAATCCCGTTTGTTGCCTTCCAAAATGGGCCATGCTTGCACGTCGAGTTTCTTTGGCAAAACAATTCAAATGATCATAAGTCCATCGATGACGCTTTCGAAAGTTGCCTATCAAAATGATCATAGTCCCTTCAAGCAAAATTTCCAAAGACACTTGGCACCATTGCACTCATGGTCCATACGATGACCCGCGCCTGTCCCGTTAAACATCCTAAACGCAAGATTGTCCACCAAATACAATGATGGAACAAAATTGTTAAAAGGGGTTAAAACATGAGAAAAACCTTTGAGTACAATAGGGGTAGACAACTCTTAGTTACTTGATCAAACTTGCAAAACACACTTGCCTACTTTTCAAAACCACACTTCATAAACACTTTCAAAACAAACTTTCAAAAACATTTGAAACATCTTTTCGAAAAGATACAAACCTTTGTAAAACACTCAAACACAAGTCATTACATTGGTTGCCTAAGACAAGGCATCTTCTTCAAAAACATTTTCAAAACACACACACACACACACACCACAATTTCAAGCAACTGAAAATCAAAGGCAAGTGATCTAAAACCAAGTAACTAAGAGCCCATGGATAACCATGGATGAAAAGGGTGCTAATACCTTCCCTTTTCATAATCTACCCCCCGAACCCACGAAACATCTCAAAAGGTTTTTCCTGTGCTTTTTAACCTTTCCTTTAGGATAAAATAAAAATTCGGTGGCGACTCTTGCTAATCCGAACAAGTGCGAATACAAACGCAAAACCTCAAGTCAGTTCTCCCACCGTATCACAGAACTGGCGACTCTGCTGGGGATCTGACTTAAAAGTGGGGTTACCTTAGGGTTTAGATCACCTTTACATTCTTGCTTTGATTGCCTTGATTTCTTTACCTTTTTGGTCCTTGTTTGGGTTTGTTATAAATCCTACACCCGGATTTGGGGCACCTTATTAGGTAAATAGCAAAAAACTGTGAGGGAACTGTGCGGGGTATACCGACACGGTTGAAGCAGTAAGCTATGTTAGTGTGACATATTTGTGAGTACCGATAACCCTTGAGTTCAGTCAAGGAGAGTACGGGGCCGCTGAGTGATGTCGTGAAGCACTAACAAACTCTTAGAACCTTAATTGACCACCCTAGCCTTTTTAGGGGTAGTGAGATGACCGACTTTGGTGCAGTCCGAAGTTGGTAGATACTCGATACTACACTCATTGAGGGTTGTTTTCTTGGAATATTTTGGTCGCCAGTTAAGTGGCTAAACCGAAACAATGAACACAAAAAACAATCCAATGATATTGAGCTCCTTAGAACCCGGTTTCTATTTCTAGGACAGGATGAGCCAACTGACTTCAAGAGGGTACTTACCTACAACCCCATGCAAGCCTAAACCTAAGGACTTGTTTGCTTTGTGTGAATATGTTTACCTGTATATACACTCATTTCCTTTTGCATACTTGTACATAACATCATAACATCATACCATAGCATTTTCAATAACCATTTCAAGGATCTCGAGGGTTCTTTTGATGCAGGGTTACGTTGAACCAGATGTCTACCAAAGGGCAAGAGGTTTCTCCTCTAAATAGATGCCATCAAAGATCAAGTGCAGCAACTTGAATCAGGGGCTATGACCCACTTGACATGGTGAGCTTGATTCTCGTGGAAAGACATCCACCGGTGCAAAGTTCTCAAATCAAAGATCAAGTACAATAACTTGAATCAAGGGCTATGACCCACTTGACATGGTGAGCTTGATTCTTGTGGAAAGACATCCATCGGGGCAAAGATCTACAATCAAAGATCGAAGTTCAACCTCTAACGTTCTCTTGTGTTTACCCCAAGAGATCCTTGAAAGCATGCATCCACATATCATGCATTGCATCTTGACGATCTTTCCTTTTTCAGGTTTCCTTACTCTCCTGCTGTTTATTTCAGTAAGAGATGGCTCTAGAAAGGTCTGTCAAAGATATCCAAGACCAGACTGCTCAACTGCAGGAGATGTTTTTGAACCTGTCCCTGGGGCAAGAAGAAATGAAAGCTCTCCTCACAAAGGGCTTGGAGAATTCAAACAATGCCAGGAGTGACCAGCTGGGGGAACTACAGTTTGATTTAGCAACATTGAGGATCCAAGTGATGGGGCAGCTAGTGGGCCAGATGGCTCTCATCCAGGATTTGTCTCAAAGACAAGAGGAACTCAGAGTTCTCGTCAGCCAACTGCTTCGGAACAACCAACTGGGGCAGACATCTGAGGTTGAAGAGCAAGTCACCACTCCACCCCCTTCCAGACAAGAAGACAAGGGGAATGCTCCTCTACTTGCTTCAGGGTCACAAGCCCAACAACAACCTCGCCAGCGTCAACGGGGTAATCGGCATAATCAAAATACGTCGGGAAGACAGTTCACGGAGACTGACATACCGTCATCTCTGATACTGGAGCGTTTGTTGGAAGTCAATCTGACTGTTTTGAGGGATCCTATTCGGAAGCCCAATACCTCCGCTCCTAACTATCATCCTAACGCATTCAGTGTATACCACTCCTACAGCCCGGGACACGACACCGACGACTGTTGGGCCTTGAAGAACAAGATTCAGGATCTGATTGACATTGGAGTGCTGAGGTTCATGCCAGATGGCGAGATGAAAATCTTCCGTTAAGGAGTTCTCCACCTGGAGTGACAAAGCTCAAAGCTGAGAGACTTTTGCTTCATTTTGAATTTTCAAAGTTGTAATTTCTTTTGTTATTCAAATAATTAACTATTAATGTCAAACTCCTGTTTCATTAATGCATTGCATATGTTTATCTCGAATTCATCCATTCGTTTTCACTACTCTTATGCTTTCTTTATGATATTTAACTCTTGATAAAAAGCTGCAAGCCTTTAGAGGGGGGATGACGAAACAATACCATGATCTCATGCAGTATGCTTTTGAACGGACCTTGCTGATGATGTACATGCATTTCTTTCAATTCCCAAACACTGGAGTTATAAGGAAGATAATCCCTAGTCAACCCCTTCGAGCCAAAGAAGTAGGAGTTTTCTGTTCTAAACAATCAAAACCTTTGATGTAAACCTGGGGCAGGGTAGTATCTCAGTCAATTCAAAAGAAAATGCGCATTGAAGTCGCAAACTCTCAGTTCGTAATATAACGAACGACATCAAAAAAGAAAAGCATTCCCTTGGAATCAAAAGACAAGGGTGGTTCCCTATCACATAGGCAGTCAATCTCTCAAAAGAGAAAAGCCCACCGAGCCAAAACCTGTGAAGGAGGATTAAGAAAGCTGGGGCATCCCGCTGACTGTGGCCTCGAAAAACAGAGACAGTCAGGAAAAAGTTAGGGATAACAAATCAAAATCAAAATAGAGAGGTCGTTAAAAATCCTCAACAACATGAAAAATGTTGCAAAAGAAAAAAAGAGATGATGACTGTCTCCCAATTCAACTGGTGAACCATCACCCAAAAAGTCGCTCCAAACTCGAATAGAGTGCGACGCACAGTTAACTGAGCTTAGGGATGAAGAACATCACGAAGAGCGGGTGGGTACAAATATATTTTGAGCCTTTATCCTTTCTTTCTTAAACCATGAACCAAGCCACGTTACAACCCTTCAAAAGTCCTAATTGAAGCTTGGGTTAGTTCGGAAGCATACTGTTCAAAAGGTATCCTGACTCCTGTAAGGCTTTGCTCTAAATCATATGTTGATTTGTCTTATAAAGAAGTTTTCTGCTAAAAAACGCATTTTTCAAATCTTCGAGACAGACATAAACTTTGCATTGCTTGAATATCATTGTTCGCATTTGGGCTATTTGTTTGACAGCGAAGAAATTCATACAGTGAATGTTCGGAGAAACGAAAACTATCTCAGTGAGTTAAAATCACTTCGAAAGGACGACACTTCCATTACAAGTCTCCTATCAAAAAAGGGCATGACATGTCACCATCCAATTAACCTGGGGCAGTCCAGTCAAGGTTTCAACAGATCTTTCAAAGTTCAGTTAACCTGGGGCAGTCCAGTCAAGATTTCAACAAAATCTCTCAATTGCAGAGTAACCTGAAGAGCTTCCTTCATCATCACTTAGGGCATTCGAATGTCAAAAGTGTTCAACAATTCCTTCATCGCCTGCTGGAAATTACAACCACCAACAGATCAACTATCACAATTCCAGATTCGATTCCTGTATCTAGCCAGGGCATATCTGTGAGTGATTGATTGTAGATTCGATACCTGTATCCAGCCATGGCATGTCTGCATGAGGAGTTTAGATATTCGATACTTGTATCCAGCCAGGGCACGTCTGTAAGCAACCTTTTGAAGTTCCAGATTCGATTCCTGTATCTAGCCAGGGCATATTTGTGAGTAAGAGATTGAAGATCAACACTTGTAACAAGCCAGGGAACCATCTTTCTTTCTTAGGTCATAGATCAACACCTGAAACAAGCCAGGACAATATCTCCTTGACCAACTTTTCTTAAGTTCCAGATCAACACCTGTATCTAGCCAGGGCATATCTGTGGACGACTGATTGTGGATTAACACCTGTAACAAGCCAGGAAATTATCTACATGAAGAGATTGAAGATCAACACCTGTAACAAGCCAGGGAACCATCTTTCTTTCTCAGGTCAGAGATCAACACCTGTAACAAGCCAGGACAGTATCTCCTCGACCAACATTTCTTAAGTTCCAGATCAACACCTGTAGCAAGCCAGGAAAATATCCGTGGACGACTGATTGTGGATTAACACCTGTAACAAGCCAGGAAATTATCTACATCACCACTTGGGGCATTCGAATGTCAAAAGTGTTCAACAATTCTTTCATCACCTGTTGGAAGATACGGTCCAGATGTGCTCCAGACACGGTTGCCATTCTGTCACCTTTCTTAAGTTCCAGATCAACACCTCTAACAGGCCAGGAAAATATCTGTGGACGACTGATTGTGGATCAACACATGTAACAAGCCAGGAAATTATCCACATAAAGAGTCTCTCTCATCACCACTTGGGGCATTCGAATGTCAAAAGTGTTCAACATTTCCTTCATCACCTGTTGGAAGATGTAGTTTTACACGGACTCATCATCAGGAAACCCTACACCGGTTCTTTCTCAAACTCAAAAGATTCTTTTATCCCCAGCGGAGCTCTCAGCAAAACCTCAGCGAAGTATCTCTTCCCACAGAATAATTCCCCGCAGAGTAATCTCTCCATTAAGTTTATTCCCCAACAGAGTCATCTTCTCCTACCGGTTTATTCTTACAACCATCATCCCCAGCGAAAGCGAAGAACTCTACTCTTCAACATCAGCCCAGGATTCCACAAACTCCCGGCAGTCGTCAAGGATTTATTTTCCTAGTCGAAAACACATTCATAGACATTTCACATTTTATGCACCATGACGCATGTATATACGCATCATATCACACAATCTCATTTATTCTTGAGAATATCATGACATCATGCATCTCATACATCATGACATTGCATACAACTAATGTTTTGGCTTTTCAGAAAAAAAGACACTCCAAAGATGATTACTATCAACTGTCACAATTCCAGATTCGATTCCTGTATCTAGCCAGGGCATATCTGAAGAGTTTGAAGTTTCGATTCCTGTATCCAGCCAGGGCATATCTGTTGACGACTAATTCCAGATTCTATTCTTGTATCTAGCCAGGGCATATCTGAAGACAACAATTTCCATATTCGATACCTGTATCTAGCCAGGGCATATCTGAAGACAACAATTTCCAGATTCGATACCTGTATCCAGCCAGGGCATATCTGAAGATAACAATTTCCAGATTCGATACCTGTATCCAGCCAGGGCATATCTGTAGACAACAATTTCCAGATTCGATACCTGTATCCAGCCAGGGCATATCTGAAGACAACAATTTCCAAATTCGATACCTGTATCCAGCCAGGGCATATCTGTAGACAACCATTTCCAGATTCGATACCTGTATCCAGCCAGGGCATATCTGAAGACAACAATTTCCAAATTCGATACCTGTATCCAGCCAGGGCATATCTGTAGACAACCATTTCCAGATTCAATTCCTGTATCCAGCCAGGGCATATCTGTGAGCAATCGATTATAGATTCGATACCTGTATCCAGCCAGGGCATGTCTGCATGAAGAGACTGAAGATCAACCCCTGTAACAGGCCAGGAAATTATCTTTCTTTCTCAAGTACGCAAGTTCTCGCTAAGGAATCTCTTGCGCGATCGACACACAATTCCAAATGGCATCTATAAGCCCATTCTCGACAAAGTTCCATTACACTTCCAAATGGCATCTATAAGCCCATTCCCGACAAGGTTCTAGCAATTCCCCAGATGGCATCTCTAAGCCCATCACCAAATGGAATTTGTAAGCCCATTCCCTCTACCATCACATCACCGAGTGCAAATTTTTGGGCACTCTAGTGTCCAATCTCCTTTTACCTTCAAGTCGCGAAAGGCAAACTTGCCAATCTAACTCCTCAGGTTCAAGAAGATTGAACAGGGGCAACTGTTGTACCCCAAAATTTGCCCTCGTATTTTTCCACAAGAAATCAAAGCCTCGGGCGTTTCCTGATTTTTCAGATTGGCGTAAGAATCAGTCAAACAGACTTTTCTTATCAGTCAGACAAAATTAGGGTTTTCATTGATTTTTAAGACAGTTCAGGTAGATTGCTAAGGTTTGGTTGAGTTGGCTCAGGTTTTGATCAGGCGGACGTTTCTTTGACATTTAATCAAGAACTAGGGTTTGTGCGCGCAAAAAGAATTAATTTTACAGTTCTTTTCAGTTTACTCTAAGATTTGGATTGAGGCATTTGAATCAAGAAATTGCAGTGTTTTGTTTAATCAGTAAAGGTTAAGGCGTTTGATTTGAGATGAGATAAAAGTTGAGGTGCTTAAATCAAGAAATTGCAGTGTTTTGTTTAATCAGTAAAGGCATCTGGACGTTGTTTGATTTGACTGTGCATTGCTGTGGCTATTTGAAATACCAGGTTTATTAATTGATCGATGCTAAAACCACAGTGTTTATTAATTGTTTATTTATTCTAAGTTAGGATAATTGGAATTTATTTCCATTTATTATAATTTAAGAATTTATAAGTAATTAAAATAGACAGCAGAAAAAAGGAATTAACTGATCAAAAAGGATTTTTCTTTTATTCATCTTTAATTGTTTCGTTACAAATTATTATTCGAACAATTGTAAATTTATTTACATTTTTGTTTACAATAATAATTTTACAAATGATTAAATTTGAAATAAAACTATCCTAAATATTCCTAAGTCTTCAAATCTTCAGCTTCTACTGCTACTCCTCTCCATTTGATTTTTTATCTGCAAAGAACAAAAGAAAAGTCAAAGCAGATAAAATAATTAAAGGTACACAGTTAAAATTCATCATTAAAGGCAACTGGCCGGAATCAGTTTTCCCTCTTTGCAAATCACGAGATTTCTCCCGGTTCACAAAGAGGGGTGAAAAATGCTTGCAAAAGAAAAAGACATGAAATGCACAAAAGTTATGATTTTGCACAAAGTTCAAATTGTCAACCAACTACATAGTTTCCAACCAAACTGAATGGCCTAAACCAAGTTAAAAGGGTAAACTGAAGGAAACTATCAAAGCTGTCCAAAAAGATATCAAGACATCAAAGTACAAAAGGCTATCAAAAAGGCTATCACAAAGATGCAGGAAAGCTGGAGAAAGAGATAAAGTATGCAGAGTAAACTAATATTGCAAGCAAGCAAGTTTCAATTTCATCATTTCCTATGGCCAGCTACCTTTTCAATAAAAGGACAGATCTTAAACAATATTCTATGCTTTAATCTGTACTAGAGAGAGAGAGAGAGAAGATAGGCTTACAGGTTTAAGCATGAGGACAAAATATATAAAAACAAACTGTTATCAAGACAGTAAAAGGGAGGCAGAATAATATATCAAGAAGCTCTAAACGAAAAGCAAGAGGGTTTCAAAAACTATAACAGAAGACAGTCATGCTTGAAGCCTAAGCTTAAACCTCACAAAACACATCAACCTTTCAATAACCATTAAAAACCAGACCTGCATCAAAGCCTTTCAAAGCCCAGATCTGTCCAGCCTAAAACCTGTGTTTAAACTCAGTAAACACAAGTCTTGAACCTGCTTGTAAACCTGTGTCACAACCTCCATACAAACCTGCTAAAGCCCAACACGAGACCTGTTACAAACCTGAAACAAATGACCAAACTTCCAGGCCTTAAACTCACATAACATCAAGCCACATAGACCCAAAAAGCCATCAACCTGTCAAGCCTAAAACTTGTTGAAGTCCAAGCCTCCAGCCTTTCAACCAGCCTTAGAGCAACAAACTATATCCAAATAATACCCTCAGAATACTCTCATCATAGGGTTCACAAACCTTCAAGGCAACACAGATACAAGCAAGCCAAATGAACTCTCAGAACTGTAAAGTTCGTCATCAAGTAACGAAACCAACATTTCAATAAGCACACGAAGCATACAGAAGAGAAAAAGAGGCATACAAGTCTGCAAACATACTAGGCAACTGAGGCAAAAGGTAGAAGAGGAAAAGGCGAATATATCAAACATCCCGAAGCAACACTCGGATCCTATAAGCATATCAAAGGCATCAAGCCATCATACAAGGCAACTGAGGCAAAAGGAATAACAACGTACAGAGGTAAACATCCAAAGAGACAAGAAGAAGAAAAGAGGTGATAAAGTAAGGGTTTTCAAGCTTATCATCATTAAACCCTAAACAACAAAAAAGAAGCAATACAAAAGTACCAGGTTCTCCAACAAAACAAGCAAGCTAGCTCATCAGCGCTTTCCCCTCGCCTCTGGCCGCCACAGCGCGTCCCATTCCTCTCCTCCTCCGTCTCCAAGGTCAAAGGTAGTATTCTTATACACTTTTCATGCATTTCAAATAATAAACAACAACAATACTTAATCAAAGCTTGAAAACAAAAAGAACTAACAAAAACCCCAAGGCATAAGAAGGAGAGGTCGTTACCTTTTCTTATCTTTGCTCGAGCGGTCCATGGAGGGAGGAAGACGGATGATGGCGCGGTGGCCCTAGGCGGAGGATCTCGATTCAGTGGCCCTTACGTTGAGGAAAATGAAGAGGAAGGAACGAAGAGGACGAACGACGCCTCTGTGTTCTCACAAACCCTAAATCCCTAATGAACAAAATAATAACAATCCTAAAAACATTGTTGAGTTAAACCTGGGCCACAACCCGTTCCAGAAGCCTAAAGCCCAATCACAAACCCGGACACACACCCCCTCATTCCTAAACATGCCAATTATGTTTTGGACCATAACACGCTCCCAAGCCCATTCATTTCTTCTCTTCATTTTTTTACTTTATACAAACTAAAACTTTTGTTTATTTTCTTTTTAACATAACTCTTTTTTGAATGATACACTAGTTTTTCATATAAGAATATTAAATAGAAATACATAAAATTAATTCTTTTCTTAAAACTTTCATTTTTGTTAAAACCTTTGTGTATAATCCATTAACACATAAAACTTAAAATATTTTCTTTTTTCTTAAACTTAAAACATTTATTTTTCTTTTCTTAAAATATTTTGTTTTGTACATTAATACTAAAAATAAATACCTAAGATATAATTAAACTTAAAACATTCTTTTCTTAAAATATTTTGTTTTGTACATATTATACAAAAAAACAAATAAACAAAACACTTAATTCCTCATCAAGTTAACATTTTACACCTGTAAATAAATCACATTCATACACTTATTTTACAATACACAAATACGTCGATACAATTACTTTGGTTTACACATATACATTTGCTTTATTCTTATACCTTGCTATACATTTGATACATATTACATTTGCGATCACAATTCGATTTGGTTGTAAATTATTGGACACTACTCTCCCATTTAAAGTCTCATCCCCATTTGTAAATTTGTACCCCCACTCCCGGATATTTATTTGTAATAGCGTAGACTTTAAATTCCTTCAATTTACCGCTTTCAAATATACCATGGTTAGACCTAGGGTTTGTATGTACATAAAATCAAACGCTAGATAACCTAATACAAGACAAATGCATGAAATCAATACACAATCACACTTGCACCCCTAGGGTAATCCCGCTTGTTGCCTTCCAAAATGGGCCATGCTTGCACGTCGAGTTTCTTTGGCAAAACAATTCAAATGATCATAAGTCCCTCGATGACGCTTTCGAAAGTTGCCTATCAAAATGATCATAGTCCCTTCAAGCAAAATTGCCAAAGACACTTGGCACCATTGCATTCATGGTCCATACGATGACCCGCGCCTGTCCCGTTAAACATCCTAAACGCAAGATTGTCCACCAAATACAATGATGGAACAAAATTGTTAAAAGGGGTTAAAACATGAGAAAAACCTCTGAGTACAATAGGGGTAGACAACTCTTAGTTACTTGATCAAACTTGCAAAACACACTTGCCTACTTTTCAAAACCACACTTCATAAACACTTTCAAAACAAACTTTCAAAAATATTTGAAACATCTTTTTGAAAAGATACACACCTTTGTAAAACACTCAAACACGGGACATTACATTGGTTGCCTAAGACAAGGAATCTTCTTCAAAAACATTTTCAAAACACACACACACACCACAATTTCAAGCAACTGAAAATCAAAGGCAAGTGATCTAAAACCAAGTAACTAAGAGCCCATGGATAACCATGGATGAAAAGGGTGCTAATACCTTCCCTTTTCATAATCTACCCCCCGAACCCACGAAACATCTCAAAAGGTTTTTCTTGTGCTTTTTAACCTTTCCTTTAGGATAAAATAAAAAGTCGGTGGCGACTCTTGCTAATCCGAACAAGTGCGAATACAAACGCAAAACCTCAAGTTAGTTCTCCCACCGTATCACAGTAAGTGTTTGAGAATGGGTTTCCTTGGGTATCGTTGACTTTGTCTGTGCTAGATCCATTCAACAGGTTACAGTCTGAAGTTTGATGTCCTTGGGTCCCACATAGTTCATATTCCGAGTGTACTGCAGCTACAATGTTTGGGCTCTGAGACACGTTTTCAACCTTTAAGACAAGAGCATCCATTTTGGCTTGTACCATGTTCAGGAAACTTATCTCATGTACTCCTCCTTGGGCCTCCTTTTTCTCTATTGTTGCTCGTTCTTCTCCCCATTGGTAATGGTTTTGGGCCATATCTTCTATGAGAGCACAAGCTTCAGGTTAAGGTTTGTTCATCAGTGTGCCGCCACCAGCAGCATTGATAGACGTCTTCGTGTTATAATGGAGTCTATTATAGAAGGTGTGGATGATTAATCATTGTTCCAGGACATGGTGTGGACAAGCTCTCAACAGTTCTTTATATCTCTCCCATGCTTCGAAAAGTGATTCTCCTTGGTTTTGAGTAAATTTTGTGATCAGGTTTCTAAGGACTGCGGTTTTGCTTGGCGGAAAATATCTAGCAAGAAAAACTCTGCTAAGGTCTTCCCAAGTTGTTATTGAATTGGCTGGAAGGGAATCTAACCAATCACGTGCTTTATCTCTGAGGGAAAAAGGGAATAGTCTTAGACGAATCGCCTTAGGTGAAGCACCATTGGTCTTTAGAGTATCCGCTAATTGGATAAAAACTTTCAAGTGTTGATCCGGGTTCTCTGAGGCAAGACCAGCAAATTGATTTTGTTGCACTAATTGTAATACTGAGGGATTTAGTTCAAAATTATTGGTGGTGATGGCAGGGTTTACTATACTTGAACTAGGCTCCTCGTCTGATGGGTTGGAAAATTCCTTAAGGGGTCTTCGATTACGATCTTTGGCCATACTTCTCTTTATCTTATGGAGAAAAAGACGTGCTCGAGTGTAACGTTCGGGTTCCACTAAAGGATTTACTAAGTTTTTGGTACTGCGATTCTTGCACATTTACCGGCTAATAAAGCCTTAGTTTAAACAAGATAACAATAGGGTACGAAATTTGACAAAGTTTGGTCTCCGGCAACGACGCCAAAAACTTGATCGGTCTGTTTATAGAGTCTAAAATATAACTATAAGTGCACAGTCTATCAAAGTATATAAAGGATTGTCGAACCACTGAGATCAATCGTCAATCTATCAACTCTATTATTAAGTTGCTTATCTAAGGCGGATCAGTTTAGTTGAGGGAGTATAATACAAAATAAATAAATAGATAAAGTAAACTCAGATGAAAAATGGGCTAGAATGTAAATCACATTGGTCAAATAACATTTTAATTTGTATTTAATAGAACTACTCATGGGGAAATATTTTCCACTCTAGTAAAGGAACAATTTGACGGGAACTTGTCGCTTTCGCTAACTAAGAACCGAGTTTACTCTCTAATCAAATCCTTTTATTGTCACTTATAAAAGGGTGCTTCAAGCGTTAAAGCGACAAGCGTATTTTTAAGAAATTAGTTTCTTAACTTGGTAAAAAAGTGGTTTCAACTCCGAATGATTGACATAAAGAGATTCTTGGCTTTCGCTCGAGAATCGGATTGTAAACCTATAAATGCGTCAAAAAATAGTTTTAAAATCATTTTCTAAAAGTGTCAAAGATCCCTTATTAACCAGTCAAAACACTTTCGCCCTTTTTGACCGGTTAAAAACTAACCAAGTATACTCATTGAAATGGACGGCTTTCGATCTTATCCAAAAATATTAAGTACGGAAAACTCGTGTTAAAAGTTAAAACAGCCCCATAAAGTGTTTCTACTGATACGGTATTGAAATTCTATCATGACAACGATCCTTACATTTCAACCTTAAAATATTTATCCAGACATGAAAATAAAAGAAAGCATATTAAAGTTGATTGAAATAAATATAGTAATAAAGGCAAGGCAAGGAAATAAAATAAGTAATTCAAGTGCGAGACAAAGCGATTAATTAAAATAAAGAACTTAAATAAAAACCTGCTTCAAATCGGAGTCTTTAAATCTAGTACAATTGGAAAGTAAATGCTCGAAGTAAAATGGCGGCAAGATTGTAAATAAAAGAAATGCTCCAACCTAATCAAGACTATGGTGTAATAATCTTCCGATGTGGCAAATTATTGCTTTTACACAAGTGAGTATAGGCTTAGTGTTGTAAGACTAAGTTGAATGATGAAAAGTGAAATGAAAACTACTATTTATAGAAGTTTTCTAGGCTATGCTTTGACAGAATTTCCCCCTAACTCCTTTTGGGCGGGAAAAAGCTTTCCAAAGACCGCAGGCGCCGAGGCTCCTCTATGGGTGCTGAGTGAACCAATAGAGAGATCGTGGGGGACATGGAAGTTATCCCCTGGGTGGAGTGGAATGTAATGCCCGTAATTTAATTAATTATTTAATTAAATTATTTTTGAAATATTTGTGAAGTTGTGTTGTGGTTATTGGATTTATTTATTTTATTAAGTGGTGAAATAATATTAGAAGGATAATATTATTTGATGTGGCCTTGTTTTAGAGGATAGAAGTAGTATTAAGGGGTTGTAGTAGTCTTAAGCCCATTAAGGCATAAAGATAATAATAGGGTTATTTTATTATTGTTAGAAATAAGGAGAAAAGAAGAAGCAGTAAGAAGAGAAGAAAATAAGGGTTTGGAAGAAGAGAACGTGAAAGCTGTTGGAAAGGAGGAAAAGAGGCAGAACTAAAATTCAACCGGAAAAGTTGTAGAGCAACCTTCAATCCAAGGTAAGGGTGGGGTTCTGACTCTATAACAGGATTTATGATAATTGGTATGTGGGGTTAGAGGTGAAAGATTGTTTGGTTTATGATCGAATTATATATGTTATTGGATGATGAAAATCAATGAATAGAGGATGAATAATGATGCCCCAATGATGTATATATGATGTAGAATTATAGGGTAATTATAATTGATGATTATCTATGATTAGATGATGTGTTTAGGGCCTATAGTATGGAGCCGTAGTGAAAACATAGTGAAATCGCAGAAATTATCATGACAGAGCAGTATGTGTCGATCCCAAACATTATGTGTCGATACATGAAGGCTTTTAGACTCAGGATGAGTCAATGTGAAGGAGTCATGCATCGATACATGAGAACTTTTAGACTCAGGATGAGTCGATACGTAGGGGCATATGTTGATACATGCAGTGTGCAGACTCAGTATGAGTCGATACAATAGAGTATGCATTGACTCATGCAGTGTGCTAAACCCAGTAAGCGTCGACCAAAGGCATTACGCGTCGATCCATATTGTCTGTGTGATATGGTGGGAGAACTGACTTGGATGTTTTACATTTTATCGCAAATGTTGCGGTTAGCAAGAGTCGCCACAGACTTTTCTTTTATCCAAAAGGAAAGGTGAAAAAGCACAGGAAAGACCTTTGAGATTATTTCTTGAGTTCAGAGGGTAGATTATGAAAAGGGAAGGTATTAACACCCTTTTCATCCATGGTTTTCCATGGGCTCTTAGTTACTTGCTAGATCACTTGCTTTTGTTTGAAATTGTGCTTTATATGGTTTTTGAAAGTATTTTGTAAAGAGGCCATTATTTAGGCAAACTTTGTAATGATTCTCGTTCGTAAGAATGTATACAAAGTGTTTGATCTTTTGAAAATGTTTTCAAGTTTGTAAGATGTTTTGAAAGTGTAGGTGTTTGTTTTGAAAATATCAAGGATGTTTTTTTTTTGAAATGGAGCAAGTAATTAGGAGCATTCTACCTACTTAAAAAGTCTTTCATGTTCATTTTCTTTTCCTTTGACATTGTTAACTTACCATTGATTTGGTAAGTAACCCTATCTTTGGATGTAAACGGGATGGGTGTGGGTCATCGTATAACCATGATTAGTAATTTTTCAAGGTACCTTAGCATTCTCTTTAGGGACTAAGATCATTTGAAAGGAAACATAGATAGCATCATCGAGGGACTATGATCTTATATTTTGCTTGTTTTTGCTAAGATATCTCACATGCGTAATATGGCCATTTTGTAAGGCAACCAAGTGAATTTACCCTAGGGGGTGTTTGTGTGCAAGTGTATTATTTTCATGCTTGATTTTTACTTTGATTAGGGTTTTCTAATTGATTGGTTTTAGTCTTTCCATACAAACCCTAATTACTAGCATTTGTATAAATCGGTAAATTGCGGAATTTAAAATGACTACGCTATTACAATACTTGTGGAAGGGGGTGTACAAATTATAAATGGGGATTTCAAGAAGATGAAGCCTAATTATCTATTACAACCATATGAATTTGTACAAGAATTGAATAAATAAATGTATAAAAAATGAATAAATATACAAGAATGTAAATGTGAAGGAAATGGATATTTTTGTTTGATTTTTTTAGAGAAAAGGAGGTTTTGTTTTAAACTTATTAACTAAAAGAAAATTATTAACTAAATTAGTAAAAGGTAAAACCCTAATTTACTAGGAAAAGGAATTAAACAAAACCATAATCTATTAATTGATTAAAAAGAAATTAAGTTTTATAAGAAGAATATTTTTTGGTGTTTTTTGTCTTAAAAATAATTTATAGTATTATAAAATATTTTTGCTCTTTTTTGGTTATGAAAGAGTATTTTTGAATTGTGAAGGAAATAAATTAAAACCCTAGTTTTCTAATTAAAATTACAAATTAATTGGTAAAATAAATAAAGTATGATTAAGTAAAATATTTTTTTTGTGTAAAAAAATAAATAAACTTTATCAAAATATTAATCTAATGTTTTTAAATTTTTTCTGATTTTTTTAATATTAGGTAAAATATTTAAGAAGATAAATAAATAAAATAAGGAAAAAAAAATTGGTCAGGGCGTGTAAGTGAAACAGGGGGTCAGAAAGTAAAAAAAACAATAAGGCTTAAGGAGGAAGCCCAGCGCTTATCCAAAAAAAAGTCAGAATAGGAAAAATATGAAAGAAAAAAAATAAAAAGGTACCATTGGGGCTCGAACCCAGGTCCCTCCAGTCACAGGCGCACGCTTCTACCACTGGGGTGGCTATACATCCGTTTATATAAATCAAAGCATAAATATATATGGCAAACACGTTCCTGAGGCCAACTTCATCTTCAACCTCACGCCCAGTCAGAACCTCTGTAACTTGTTCAAATCAAAATAAAAATGAAAACTGTAAACAGGAAACTTGTAGCAAATTTCCTCACGGTTTCAGAAATGCAAAGCAATAAAATTATAGATCAAAGATAAGCATGAATTTTAATGGCCCTAATCTGAACCCTAAAAATATCAGAAACTTCAATCTTAAAATTCTCTAAGCTCAAGGAAAAATAATGTAAACTATGGACATGATTAGCTTTAGGGCAATGATATCTATATTTTTCATTCACAAATAAACCATTGATGATGCATGTATGAAAAGTTCAAAAGTTAGAAAACTTACTGTGATCGGTGGATCTGGAACTGACTGTTTAACGCTGGTTTCGCGAAATGTCGCGGAAGCAAGAGTCGCCACCGTCTTTTATTTTCTCCAACGTAGAAAGGACAAAAGCACAGAAAAATTCCTTATTGAGATTGTTTCTCGGTTCGGGAGGTAGATTTATAGAAAGGGAAGGTGTTAGCACCCTTTCTATCCATGGTTATCCATGGGCTCTTAGATACTTGCTCGTTTGTGTTTTCAAAATGTTTGTTTGCTTTTCAGAGTGAGTGGGTTTGAAAAAGTTCCGTTTAAAATTTCAGTTCGACTCTTGTATCAGTCCTCAAGAGTGTTTGAAAAATTGTTTTTGAAAGCTTTTTGAAAAGTGTCGGTGTGAAAAGAAGTTTTTGATTTGTTTTGAATTAGAGCAAGTATCTACGAGTCATCTACCTACCCTAAGGAATTAGTCTGTGTAAGTGTCCTTGAGGTAGTGCCATCCCACCATTGAGAGGTAGGTAGCACCACCGTTGGAGGTGTTCGGGTCAATTCGTTAAGGGACAGTGTGGTCACCGGGCAATAGTAAGATACCTTAGAAGCTACCCTTATGCCATTGATCTTTTTATTCCGAGGCAACCGTTTCGAGGCAACTTATTCGAGGCAACTAGATCAATGGAACATAAGGACTCACTAAGACGTCCTGTACTCGACGACCACGTTTCGAGGGGCAAGGCAACAGTGTGATCACCAAAGCAACAGTAGGACACCTTAGAAGCTACCCTTATGCCATGTTCATGGACATAAGGACTTACTAAGACGTCCTGTACTCGACGACCACGTTTCGAGGGGCAAGGCAACAGTGAGGCGTACCCTAGGAGTGGTGTGTGAATTGTGTGTCATTTTCAGTTATTATTTGTCTTGTCATGCATTAGGTGAGCTACGCTTTGATTTTATTTGGGCATTCATTCTTTCATGTGATTATTAAAAGTTAAAAGGTGCGGGAATTAAAATGCGGAAAAATAAAGGTCCTACGCTATTACAAGGCGCGGGTCTACATCGCCAAATTAAACCAAGACCCAATTTGAATAAAAGTACGGAAAGTAAATAAGTCTCTAATTATCTATTACAAGGCTTTGGGGCAAATACATTACATTCATAAAAGAAATAAAAAATAAATGCGCGAAAAGGAATTATAATCGAATGCGAGGGCGTTGGACCCTTTAAAGAAATTAAATTGAAATTGAAAATTGACTAACGATTAAGTAAAGAAAAGAACTTATTTTTTATGTTTTTTTGGATTTATGGAAATGAAGAAAATTAATTGGAATTAAAACCATAATTCTAAGCATTTTTAATTATTAAAGAAAATAAATTTAAGTTTGACCTAATTTACTAATTATTTAATTATAAGTTATTTACAAGAATAATTAATAGTGATAAGAAAAAAAGATTATTTATTAAGAAAAAGAATAAAAAATGCTAAAAGACTTGTTTTTATATTTTTTAATTATCTAAGAAAAAGCATTAAAGTTAAAAACTTAAAATTAAAACTAAATTGATTATTAAGTTTATTTACAAAATAAAACATTAGTGAATTAAATAATAAAAATATTTGATTTTTGGCTTTCTGATTTTTTTTGTATTTTTATATTATAAAAATTAATTTGTGGAATTAAATAAACAATTAACATAATTAAATAAATAAAAGAAAAGAAAAAAAAAAGAAAGAAGAAAGTGCAAACATGGGGGATTTTCTGACCCAATTAGGAGGTATATGCAAGCAATTTGGCCCATGAAATGCAAGCCCATGTTGACTTTCCTGGCGCGTGTGAGGAACAACTGACTAATGCATATGGTAGACTCCAGATCCTGACCTTTGGATTGACCCCTGGGGACATGTGGCGTGCCAGGATATGGAGTTGTATGGTGGTCCCCTGATGAAGCACTGCATAGGAATATATTGCAAGAAAAATTATGGAATAAAGTGGGGGACCTGGGAATCGAACCCAGGTCCCTGCGTTTGCCAAGTTAGTGCTTTGCCAATTGTGCTGTTGGTGCGCTTTGTATATGGAATGGAAAATGAATAATATAAAACAAAATCAAAATCAATGTTATCAAATAAAAAAAACGCGTTGGAATTCAAACCCTCCATTCACGTCGTGCCACGCAGTCTTCTTCTCCATTCGTTCCTATAACAAAAAAGGATAGCGGGGGTTTTAAACCCCCCCAAAACACAGGCTTATGGATAATAGCGAATAGCTCATATGGAAACATAAATAGGGCGCGAATAGTGGGTTAGCTTCGTCTGGAGGTCCTGATTCCAACCAAGGTAATTGGATGTCCTGATTTTACAGTACGTGCAAACACCTAATTCCAAACCTCTGAAACCCTAATGTCCATCAATGGCAACTTTTGATATGGGATGCCATTGCTCAATCAAATAATACTAAAAGCTTCAGAAGGTCATGGTTAGTATAAATCAATAGTTTAAATGCATGAAAAATGTCCAGAAACTAAAACACGATTATGAGAAAAGTTTGAGAAAGTTTGACCCCAATATACCAATTCCTTGCGCGTGGAGGGTTGATTTTGATTGGAGTAGCTTCCTTGGGATGTCAGCAATGTGTTTTGATAGGAATGGGGACTTGAAACAAGCTCTATGTATGTTTTCAGTTTTGAAATTTTTTGTGTGAAAAATGCCAAATTGTTTTGAGGTTGCAGCGCAGCTTAGGTCTTGTTGTTTTTTGTGATCACTTGTATATGCCATATGTAATGAGTTTTGATTGGAATTAAGGGCCTTGAAGCCTTGCATTCATACATAAGATTTTGCCATAAACCTCCATTAAAACACCTTCCATCTTTGTACCAAAATTTGAATTCTTGCTTGATTAGGCCTTGGTACTAATTTGGGATGTTGTATAATGATGATTCAAGGCTAATCAAAACCAAATATGCCCCTTAATTAACCTTTTTGATTTTTATTTGATTTTAAAGGATTTAAAATGGATTAAATCCAATAAAATCTAATAAAAATGAAAAAATTAATTTTAAATATTGAAATAAAAGGTGGGACACGTGGGAAGAATGGCCAAGCTGATTCAAGTGAAAAAAGTGGGGCCCTTTTGTCAAAAATGAAGTTTCAAGGATAAATGATTTTGGCCATTTCACAAAAATTTCCCAACTTCTCCAATGCATATCTTGCTCAATTTTTAAGCTTTGATCATTTTCTTGGACATTTTGGAAAGGTCTTGAAGTCCTCTAACCAATTTCTTTGGTCCCATGTCATTTTGATTTACCAATCTCAAGTTATGGTCTTTAACTTAAAGTCTCTTTTTGTTGACTTTTTAAAATGACCTATAATGTTGAAATTGATAACTTTTTTGTGAGAGCATTTCTTGGACTTGGAATGTGAAGATGAGTTGTAGGAAATGTCTTCCCCTTCAAGATGAGCATTGGATGGAATTTTTCTGATGAACCATGAAAAAGTTATGCCTTGGTCAAGTTACAGTTGACTTTTCAGCTGTCCAAAAATAGAAACTTTTGCATCTTGAGACTTTTTGAGCCATACTTTGAGAATCATGATCAAGCATTGATCAAATGATGTTTGTGGCTTCAAAATAAGATGTTGACCAAAAATTTTGACTTTTGACTGCCAAATGACCATTTTGCCCCTACAGTTAACTGTTGAGCAATTAGGGGTTTTGACTGTGCAACTTGACCTTGTGAGCCTTGAAACTTGACATGTAGGTGCTTGACAATGTGTATGAGCATATGGGACGTGATTGAGCCCTTGAAAATCTCAACTTCCTTGCAAGAACCAAAACCCTAGTTTGACTGGCTTAGGAGGATGGTTGACTGTGTAGCCCTTGAGTAGACTTGAACCATTTGTGGATGATTCTTGTCAAAACTTTGAAGATTATGGGAGGGCAAATTTTGGGGTACAACAGTTGCCCCTGTTCAATCTTCTTATACCTGAGGATGTAGATTGGCTGGCGGGCCTTTCGTAATTCGAAGGTGGAAGATGATTGAACACTAGAGTGCCCAGAAATTTGCACTCACATAGTAGAATGTCAATGGTGTGATGGCAGGAATGGGCTTACAGATGCCATTTGGAGACTGATGGATAGGAGGATGGGCTTATAGATTCCATCTGGAGATATGACAGAACCTTGTCAGGAATGGGCTTATAGATGCCATTTGGAACTGTTGGTAAATGGAGAGATGGGCTTATAGATGCCATCGGGAGGTTGTCGATCGCGTAAGAGATTCCTTAGCGAGAACTTGCGTACCTGAGAAAGAAAAATAATTACCTGGCCTGTTACAGGGGTTGATCTTCAAACTCTTTATGTACATGTGCCCTGGCTGGATACAGGAATCGAATCTTTAAACTCTTCAGACGTACCCTGGCAAGATACAGGAATCGAGTCCGGATAATAGTCGTCAACAGATACACCCTGGCAGGATACAGGAATCGGATCTTTGAACTCTTCAGACGTGCCCTGGCAGGATACAGGAATCGAGTCTGGTAATGTAGTCGTCAACAGATACACCCTGGCAGGATACAGGAATCGGATCTTCGAACTCTTCAGACGTGCCCTGGCAGGATACAGGAATCGAGTCTGGTAATGTAGTCGTTAACAGATACACCCTGGCAGGATACAGGAATCGGATCTTCGAACTCTTCAGACGTGCCCTGGCAAGATACAGGAATCGAGTCTGGTACTGTAGTCGTCAACGGATACACCCTGGCAAGATACAGGAATCAGATCTTCGAACTCTTCAGACGTGCCCTGGCAGGATACAGGAATCGAGGCTGGTAATGTAGTCGTCAACAGATACACCCTGGCAAGATACAGGAATCGGATCTTCGAACTCTTCAGACGTGCCCTGGCAGGATACAGGAATCGAGTCTGGTAATGTAGTCGTCAACAGATACACCCTGGCAGGATATAGGAATCGGATCTTCGAACTCTTCAGACGTGCCCTGGCAAGATACAGGAATCGAGTCTGGTACTGTAGTCGTCAACAGATACACCCTGGCAAGATACAGGAATCGGATCTTCGAACTCTTCAGACGTGCCCTGGCAGGATATAGGAATCGAGTCTGGTACTGTAGTCGTCAACAGATACACCCTGGAAAGATACAGGAATCGGATCTTCGAACTCTTCAAACGTGCCCTGGCAGGATACAGGAATCGAGTATGGTACTGTAGTCGTCAACAGATACACCCTGGCAAGATACAGGAATCGGATCTTTAGTTGCGACCGTTGATGGTAATCATCTTTGTATTGACTTTTGTCCTGAAAAGAAAAAACGTTAGTTATACGCGATGCCATGATGTATGACATGCGAGATGTGATAAGTGAGATTGTATGTTCATGATGCGTATATGCATGCTATAACGTATGAAGATGCGATGTTTATGAATGTATGTTTTTGTCTAGGAGAATAAATCCTTGACGGATGCCGGGAAGTCAAATCCTGGGCTGATGTGAATAGCATTCTCTGTTTCCACTGGGGAGTGATGACTGCAAGGATACCGGTAGGAGAAGATGACTCCGTTGGGGAATAAACTTGGAGATTATTCTGTGTGGAGAAAATTATTCTAGCGATCTTGCTGGGGAACAATACTCTGTGGGGAGAGAGGTACTTTGTTGAGATGTTGATGGTAACTTCGCTGGGGATACCGTTGATATGTTATGTTGAGGGAATTGATAGACTCCACTGGGGATGGGAAGACTTTGCCGAGAACGATCTTTCCGTGGCTTTTGGCTGAGGATAACCCAGTTATATCCTGGTAGGGAAATAACCTTTGAATAAAGCCGGGAGACGCGTTCATGCTCTGTAGGGGATAAGCTTCCAGAATCTACTGGGAATAAGCTTACTGCTGAGGAGATGATTCAAACTTTCCTGGGGAAATCTTGAACTATACTGGACTCTCCTGGGGAAATTTTGAGATGTACTGGAAGTGACTCCACTGAATGTCTGTATACCGCCGGGGAACAATCTTAGATCCAGATTGTCGGGGATGCTTGTTAAGAATGTTTGTATATTGCGCTGAGGAATGTTTGATATTTGCTGGAGGATGCCCAACTTCCTTAAGGCTGACAGGATAACTCTGCTTGGGGAGAGCGTATTGACTTGCTGGCTCACTCTCTGGGGAATTAAGATATACTAGTTATGTTCTTCAGCCGAACTTACCTTGATGCCTTGGTGGACAGAGCAATTAGATCGCTTAGACAACTCTTTATTGCCCCTGTTTCTAATGTTACCTGTAATTAATCCTTTGTTTTGCATGCAAATATTTATGAGTTAGCAATTATTGTCAAATGCATATATCACAAATTGAACCTTGGACGTTCTTCGCAAAACAAAATAGAAAGAGGAAAAAACAATTGGCAATTTTAGCTGAAGAATGAATTTATATTGATTTTTGAATTTGCCTGTAAATAGGCGTTTATGTACAAGAGGCTGACGTCCTAGTAAGAGAACGCCGCCGAACAAAAGAGTTTATACAATTTGTACAAAGAAAACAAAACAGCTATATGAAAAGAACAATCCCACTGGGTTCCAACTCTGCTATCGTCTTTATATCTTCGAGCGTCTCATCACTTGATGACCTAGCTGAAGATGAAGCTGATTGATCGATGCCTTCTGAACTTGACAGTTGATACCGGATTCTGGATGCAAAGTGATCCCATGAGACATAGTATTACGCTTTAATCCCTAACTTTTGCCTGGACCTCCCTTTCGGGTTTTCAGTCCACTGGGATACCCATTTTTGCCCAAGCCGCCTTTTCAGGTTTTCGACTTGCCGGGTGCACAGATTTTTTTATTTCATCCCTCATTTTCCCGAACCCTTTTGGTTCGCCGGGATGCCCTAATTTTTGCCTAGGTATGTCAACCTAGCAGGTCTTTTATCATGCGTAGTATCTTTTTACTATGTCTGCATTGGCGGGGTGAGGAAGGTCGTCACCATCCATGGTGGTTAGAATCATGGCTCCTCCTGAGAACACATGTTTAACCACAAATGGCCCTTCGTACGTAGGGGTCCATTTGCCCCTTGGATCACTCTGAGGAAGGATGATACGCTTGATTACCAGATCCCCAACTTGATATTCTTGTGGTCTGACCTTTTTGTTAAATGCCCTGATCATCCGTTTTTGATATGTCTGACCATGACAAATAGCAGTAAGTCTCTTTTCGTCAATTAGATTTAGCTGATCAAGTCGTGTCTGGATCCAATCATCTTCGCTCAGATCTACATCCTTCATTATCCGGAGAGAGGGTATCTGCACTTCGATCGGTAAGACTGCCTCCATACCGTAGACCAAGGAAAAAGGAGTTGCCCCGGTTGACGTCCTTGCTGAGGTACGGTACCCATGTAGAGCAAACGGTAACATCTCGTGCCAATATTTATAGGTCACTGTCATCTTCTGCACAAGTTTCTTGATATTCTTATTCGCTGCTTCTACAGCCCCATTCATCTTCGGCCGGTAAGGAGAAGAGTTGTGGTGCTGTATCTTAAATTGCTCGCAGAGCTCAGTGATCATCTTGTTATTGAGATTGGTACCATTGTCCATAATGATCCTCTCCGGGACGCCGTATCGGCAGATTAGGTTATGCCGAATGAACCGTGCCACGACATTCTTGGTTACAGTGGCGTAAGAAGCTGCTTCAACCCACTTCGTAAAGTAATCAATCGCTACAAGGATGAAGCGATGCCCGTTAGATTCCGTAGGTCTGATCTCTCCGATCATATCTATGCCCCACATTGCAAAAGGCCAAGGTGCAGTCAGGACGTTCAGAGGAACTGGAGGAACATGCACCTTATCTGCATAAATCTGGCATTTATGACATGTCCGAGAATGTTGGTAGCAATCAGCTTCTATTGTGGACCAGAAATACCCTGCCCGAAGGATTTTCTTCGCCATAGTGTGTCCACTGGAATGTGTCCCAAAGGTACCCTCATGCAGCTCTGCCATGATCCTTTCTGCTTCAGTTTTATCCACACAACGCAGTAAGGTTGAATCATGGTTTCGCTTGTACAGGATGCCGTTGCTGAGGAAGAACTTTGTTACGAACCTTCTCAGAAACTTTTTATTATTGACAGATGCACCTTCAGGGTATTCCTGAGCTTCCAAGTATCTCTTCACCTCATGGTACCAGGGTTTCTCAGTCACTATCTCAGTCTCAAGATCACAACAGTATGCCGGTTCGTCCAGTTTCCAGATGATGACCCGGGGAGCCTCATTGTCCCATTTGACTTTGAACATGGAAGACATCGTAGCTAACGCGTCCGCCAACTGATTCTCCTCTCTTGGGAAATGTTCAAAAGTTATCTCTGTAAAGTGGGGGATCAATGTCAACACACACTCCTTGTAAGGAATAAGGTTCGGATGTTTTGTATCCCACTCGCCTTTGATCTGATTGATCACGAGAGCGGAATCTTCGAAGACACTCAGAAACTTGATCCTTAAGTCAATCGCAGCTTGGAGACCCATGATGCATGCCTCATACTCCGCCATGTTGTTGGTGCAGTTGAAACATAGTCGGGCAGTGAGTGGAGTATGAGTGCCTTGAGGGGATATGATCACAGCACCGATACCGTTACCCAAAGCATTGGAGGCTCCATCAAAGTGCATAGACCATCGGGATCCTTCCTCAGGTCCTTCATCCGGTCCAGGTACTTCACAATCAGTCACTATCATGATACTCTCGTCTGGAAACTCGAAGTTCAATGACTGATAGTCGTCTACTGCCTGATGTGCCAAGTGGTCTGCCAATACACTTCCTTTGATAGCTTTCTGGGTCGTGTACTGGATGTCGTATTCTGTCAAGATCATTTGCCATCTTGCTATTCTCCCAGACAGAGCAGGCTTTTCAAATATGTACTTTATTGGATCCATTTTTGAGATCAACAAGGTAGTGTGAGTCAGCATATACTGTCTCAGCCGGCGAGCAGCCCATACCAAAGCGCAACAAGTTTTCTCGAGCACTGAGTATCGGGTCTCACAGTCGGTAAACGTTTTGCTAAGGTAATAAATGGCATGCTCTTTTCGGCCAGACTCGTCATGCTGCCCCAGCACACACCCCATTGAGTTGTCAAGTACTGTCAGGTATAGTATCAGAGGTCTCCCTTCAACCGGTGGCATAAGGATGTGTGGTTCTTGGAGATACTCTTTGTTTCTGTCAAAAGCGGCCTGACATTCATCATTCCAACGTACTACCTGATCTTTCTTCAGCAGCTTGAAGATTGGCTCACAGGTAGCAGTTAGGTGCGAGATGAATCGAGCAATGTAATTCAGACGTCCTAGAAAACCTCTTACTTCTTTCTCTGTCTTAGGAACTGGCATCTCTTGAATGGCTTTAACCTTGGCAGGGTCCACTTGAATACCCTTGTCACTTACGACGAAGCCTAGCAACTTTCCAGATCTAACCCCGAAGGTGCACTTGTTCGGGTTCAACCTCAGCTTGTACAGTTTCAGACGGTCAAACAACTTCTGCATATGGTCAAGGTGTTCCTCCTCAGTTTGGGACCTTGCAATCATGTCATCAACATACACTTCAATCTCATGATGGATCATGTCATGAAATAAAGCAACCATGGCACGTTGGTAGGTTGCCCCAGCATTTTTCAACCCGAATGGCATGACCTTGTAGCAGAAGGTGCCCCACTGAGTAACAAATGTAGTCTTTTCCATGTCTTCAGGAGCCATCTTGATCTGATTATACCCTGAAAAACCATCCATGAAGGAAAACACCTTATGCTGAGCAGTATTGTCAACCAGGACATCAATGTGAGGTAAGGGGAAGTCATCCTTGGGGCTGGCCCTGTTCAGATCCCTGTAATCAACACACATTCTGACCTTACCATCTTTCTTCGGCACCGGCACCACGTTGGCAACCCACTGAGGGTAAGAAGTCACTGCAAGAAACCCGGCATCAAACTGCTTCATAACTTCAGCTTTGATCTTCTCAGACATCTCTGGACGCATACGACGAACCTTTTGCTTAACCGGAGGGCAGTCTTCCTTGGTAGGCAAGTGATGGACCACAATGTCGGTATCCAACCCAGGAATGTCTTCGTAAGACCAGGCGAAGATCTCCACATAATCATGTAACATCTGAGTCAACCGTTGCTTCACGCTGAGCTCTAGGTTGGCACCAATCTTGACTTCCTTCCTATCTGTCTCAGTACCTAGATTTATCGTGTCCACTGGCTCTTCATGTGGTTGAATTGCCCTCTCTTCCTGGAGTAACAGTCTTGCAAGCTCGCCAGGCACTTCGCAATCATCTTCACCTTCGTCTTCGGCTAAGTTGATCGAATTTTCGAAGTCATAACTGGCAGTAGCAGAGTCGTTACCAGTGAGATCCAGAGTGGATTGAAACCTGTATGAGTAAGTGTGTGTAAATACAGCTGTTTTGCAATATATGTAAAGAAAGAAAGAAAAGGAGCGCAAGATTTGTAATGTGAAAAACGTCCAATGCTTTTATTCATGATATATGAAAGTGACAAACAAAAGCCCTCACAAATAAAACCAACGGTGCCCCGGGTAAGACACCGGGCCATAAAGTTTCAAATTACTGTTTATTACAAATCCAAAACAAAGAAGTTCATTACTGGGTGACAAAAGTTATGGGTGTAAAGTCTTTTGCGGTCCAGTTGCTAGGTCCACCGTTGGTCGTTGGGTAGATCCAGCTATCGAACTCGGATTCTTCCACTTCGTCTTCATCCCCAACAGCATTTACTCCTGGATTGGTGATGAGTGCAGGAGGTCTTCCAATCCTTGCCTTGCGCACAACTTTCTCAGCCTCTGCAGTGAAACCCAGCCCAAACTTGTTAGTCTTAGGAGTAAAATCAGGGAGCTTGCCCCAGTTTTCACATTCACCTCTTTCAATCACAGCCCGGGCGTCCTTTAAGGAGGCCATCTTTAAAGGAGAAACCTCTTCAACCATTGCATCTGCTGCTGCCAATGTTTGTGGCACCTCTTCAAAATGTTGAAAGGGGGTCTCAATGAACTCCCCATCCATTTCCACGTATCTGAAGGAGTTGAGGTGGCTGACCATGTATTCCTCTTCCCCTTGCACTGTTACAATCTTCCCCCTGACCGGGTACTTGAGCTTCTGATGCAACGTGGAGGTCACAGCTCCAGCCTGTGGATCCACGGGCGACCCAGCAAACAAGAATAGGATGGACGGATGTCCATCACATAGAATTTCGAATCAAAGACCTGTGACCCAACCCTGATTGGTATGTCAACCTCACCATGTACCATTCTTTTGGACCCGTCAAATGCCTGGACAACAATGTTACTTGGTTTGAGCTCTAGACCTTCACAGTCCAGCCTGTCCAGAGCCTTCTTGGGTAGCACGTTTAGTGAAGAACCAGTGTCAACCAGCACGTGAGCAAGAGTAGTGCCCCTGCATTCAATGGAGACATGCAGGGCATCATTATGGTTCTTCCCCTTGGCCGTCAGATCAGCATCAGAGAAACCCAGGCCATTATCAGCGGTTAAGTTGGCCACACAGTCGGTGAATTGATCAGCAGACGTCTCTTGGGGTACGTGAGCCGTCTTCAAGAAAGCAATCAGGGCCTTGGCATGGGCCTCTGAACACAACAGCAGTGATAGCATGGAGATTTTGGAGGGGGTGTGCCCTAGCTGTTCGACAACGTTGAAGTCACTTTTCTTTATTATTTTGAGGATCTCTTCCATCTCCTGCTTGGAAGCCTCAACAATGGTCTTTGGTGCCTCCGTCCGGGCAGGCACATCAGCAGCAATCCCCTTGCCCCGAGCATCAGACGACTCGGCAGCAGGGGTGGAAACTTGGTCAGGGGGGGAAACAGGCACACTGGCAGGTGTGATGATCAAAGGCCTCTGAATTACCGGAGGAGCAATGTCTGGTGAGAACAGTCTTCCACTACGAGTGACCTTAGCAGGCCTAGTGATGTTGGTGACACCAGTATCAGTGTTGAACTCTTGTTTCACTCCCAGAACATAAACATCTGCCCCATAGTGCCATGGGACAGCCTTATCAGACTTGTAGGGGATGGGCCCCGGAACAGTAATGGTGATGGGAGCAATCTTGTGAACAGGCAAAATTTGGACATGCTTCTTTGAAGGAGCCTTGGAAGGGTTATTGAAAATGGTAACAATTGAAATTTCTTCAACCGGGGCAGCAGGAACGGCAGTCTTCTTGAACAATATCTCTTTACTATCCATCAGGTTTTGGACGCCTGATTTCAGCAAAGAACAACCAGCAGGGGAATCAACACATAAAGGGCAACCTTTGCTACATCCCGGAAATAAACCGGCTAGCAACAGGTTCCTCTTAACAGTCAGCAGCAGAGTAGCAACATTATCCACAGAAGCTACATATAAATCCTCCTCAACAGCATTCACTCCATGCTGGGGCATGGGAGCGGTCACAACATTTGGCCTCTCGGGCGCCTCGAACTGTATCTCCTTGGCATCAATAAGGTCCTGAACCTTATTCCTCAGGGCCCAACAATCATCAGTAGAATGTCCCGGGCTATCAGAGTGATATGCGCAACGGGCGTTGGGGTTATACTTGGGGGATGTAGTGTTCACAACCTTCGGGGCCTCTCTAACAGTTACCAGGCTAGTTGACAGTAGTTGCGGCAGGATCTGAGAGAGAGTCATGCTGAGCCGGGTATACTGCCGTTTGGGCCTCTCAGCTCTGGGTTGGTTGTACTATTGTGGAGCAGCAGCAAGCTTAGAAATAACCACCGCGTTGACAACTTGGCGGTGTTCAGGTTTGTTTTGCCTTCTTGGACCATACACAGCACTTGCCTCTTTCTTGAAGGGCTTCTTTTCAGTACTTGAGGAGGCAACCTTCTGTATCTTTCCCGATTTTATACCAGCCTCGATCCTCTCACCAGTCAGGATCAGATCAGTAAACCCAGCAGAGGAATTACCAATGAGATGATTAAAAAATGGACCAGATAGGGTCCCCAAGAACATATCCACCAGCTCCCAGTCCGTCAATGGTGGCTGCACCCTGCCAGCCAGATCCCTCCATTTTTGTGCGTACTCCTTAAAACCTTCTCCCGATCCTAGCGACATACCCTGAAGTTGGGTACGCGTAGGAGCGAGGTCGGAATTATATTGATACTGCTTGTAAAAAGCAGTGGCCAGATCCTCCCAGTTACGAATGTTGGTTCCATCCAGCTGATAGAACCATTCGAGGTGAGTCCCTGAAAGACTCTCCTGGAAGAAGTGGATCCATAAGTTCTTGTCTGCTGTGTAAGGCTGGATATTCCTTACATAAGAACGGAGGTGCATCTTGGGACAGGAGGCCCCGTCATACTTCACAAAGGCAGGCGCCTTGAACTTGTGTGGAATTACCACCCCAGAAGATAACCCCAAGTCTCCGAAATCCAGTCCAGGCACACGCTGGATCTCCATAGCATTTAATCTGTCCTCTAGTTGCTTGTACCGGTCTTCAGCAGGAGGGTACTGTTCGTCGTTGAAATCTGTCTCAGTGTCAGAGACCACAGGACTAGGGACCTCTCTCCCTTGGTGACTACCTTCCCCCACAGATGGAGTAGTCCTTTCAGCTTCATTTTGCAAAGTGTTCCCGAGTCTGCGCCCAGTGTTGAATAGCATCGTCCTCTTCTTCTTCTTACTCTTCTTTAGGAGCATAGCCTTCAGCTCTTGTTGACCTTGAGCCAAACCCATGATCAGCTCCTGAAATTGTGCGTTCTGCGCCTGAAGGGCCTTGATAGACAGCTCGGTAGATGATTCAGGGTTCATGATGCTGAAATAAACAGCGAAGAACAGTAAGCAACCTGAAAAGAAGAGTACCTGTGATGCACATGATGAATGATATGTGTTTATGCAATGCATTCAAGGGTTCGAAAGTTCAAATTTGTTGTAGACAAAAAGGAACACACGTTATCATTAAGGAAATAATTGTTTGATACATCAAAGCCTCATGGGTAAACATTACAAAGCAGATCAATCCCAAAAGACACTACGCATCCTCTTCGGAGCAATGTAGGTGTTGAGATTCCTTTCCTCGTGCAGTAGGCGGGTGAGTTCCAGGACCTTCTTTTCACTAGTATGTAGACTGGTCTCCAGAGAATTCCGTTCTTCCTTAAGTTGGATCCAGCTCTTCTGCATCTCTTCCCAGGACGTGGGCATGTCAGGATGTTGAATGGCGTAGGACACCTCTCCTTCCAAGACTGGCTCTTTGATCACAGGGAGAACATGAGGATAAGGCATTACTAACTTCTGGGAGCGGGCGCGTACCCACTTGAGATAAGGTTCCAACGGGATGGAGTTCCTGTGCCCCAGTGTCTTGTTGTCTATCTTACTGGGCATCCTCCAAGCTCTGATAAATCTCTGGCGAAGTCCTTGTGCATCGTTGTCGAAGTCAAAAACTATGTCAGGAATTAACATGTCATGAGGGCCGTCCCTCCGAGCATAACCAAACTGTCTCCAAGCCAGGCACGGGTTGTAAGTAATACCTCCTCTGATTCCAAGTAAAGGAACATTAGGGTACTCCCCGCAACGATCAATGATAGTGACATCCTCTATGGACCGAGAACACCAATGTATATCAGCATGTGTAAGAGTCATCAATCGTTGTGACCATCTCAAACCCCGCTCATTCTTCAAAACTGATTGTGGAAGGTGCGAAATAAACCACCTTCCCAGGAGAGGAGTGCAGCACATAAGAACACCTCTTTTTCTCATGGTTCGAGTGTAACATGAGTGAAGAATGTCCCCAAGCAACGTAGGTATAGGATTCCTGGACATGAAGATCTGGACAGCACTGATATCTATAAGCTGATCTAGGTTAGGGAACAACACCAAACCATAGACAAGGAGGGCCACAACTTCTTCAAAAGCTTGTAGGTCAAGGGAGTTCCAACATTCTTGGGCCTTTTCAAATAGAAACCTGGCTAAGAACCCTTTGATACCACTTCTAGCTTCCCAATGTCCCTTGAGGTCAGATGGTTGTAGGTGTAAGGCCTTAGCAATCTCTTCAAGTTTGGGTTCCTTTTCCGTACCGTTGTAGGGTAGTTGATCAAGGATAAGGATCTTCAGAAGCCGGGAGAACTCCTCCAATGTAGGTACCGGTTGATAATCCAGGAAAGTGAAACAGTGATGCAGATGGTCAAAGAACTGGAACAGGACCTTCATCATGTCTTCCTCAATGTTGGTGTTGACCAAGATGATGAGTCTTCCATGTCTCTCACTGAATGAAGAGCTCTCGGAAATCCTGGATATAAGCTCCTTAAGCTGAGGAGGGATCCTTACAAGGCTGATCTGAATTGTCTTTCTGCGAACAGTTTCCATGTCCTACAAAACAAGAACAAAGATGAAGATTCGAACCCCTAAAATGGTTAGTCAATGCATATGATGCTGGATGATGTCATGATGCTATGATTAAACACACCACAAATATTTACAAAGGCAAACATGATAAGGCACACAAGTCACACCACAGCCCTTAGAGTTTAGGCCAGCATGGGGT
Organism: Vicia faba; assembly: GCA_948472305.1. NCBI lineage: Eukaryota > Viridiplantae > Streptophyta > Magnoliopsida > Fabales > Fabaceae > Vicia > Vicia faba. The sequence continues at coordinate 624,069,453 of OX451739.1, forward strand.
CTGGGTATTACCCTCTTGAAGTTGGTGGGCTCAACCTGTCCTATTAGAAGTAACCGGGTTCTGAGGGTCCCAATATCACTGGATTGCTTTCATTGTTCATCGTTTTGATTTAGCCACTGAACTGGCGACCGAAATATCCCAGGAAAGCAACCCTCAATTAAGTGTAGTATCGAGTATCAACCAACCTCAGACTGTACCAAAGTCAGTTATCTCACTACCCTAAAGAGGCTAAGATGGTTCAATTAAGGTTCCTAAGGTCAGTTGATGCTTCACGACACCACATGGAGGCCCCGTACTCTCCTTGACTGAACTCAAGGGTTACCGGTACACACCAAAGTGCCACATCAACATAGCAGACTGTTTCAACCATGTCGGTATACCCCGCACAGTTCCCTCACAGCCTTGTTGCTACTTTCTAAGAAGGTATCCCCAGATCCGGGTTAGGATCTATAGAACTCCCAAGACAGTCCCACAATTTAAAGCAAACAAGTCAAAGCAATTGAAAACACAGTGATCTTAGTCCTAAGGTACACCTCACTTTAAAAGTTTTATCCCCAGCAGAGTCGCCAGTTCTGTGATCGGTGGATCTGGAACTGACTGTTTAACGCTGGTTTCGCGAAATGTCGCGGAAGCAAGAGTTGCCACCGTCTTTTATTTTCTCCAACATGGAAAGGACAAAAGCACAGAAAAATTCCTTATTGAGATTGTTTCTCGGTTCGGGAGGTAGATTTATAGAAAGGGAAGGTGTTAGCACCCTTTCTATCCATGGTTATCCATGGGCTCTTAGATACTTGCTCGTTTGTGTTTTCAAAATGTTTGTTTGCTTTTCAGAGTGAGTGGGTTTGAAAAAGTTCCGTTTAAAATTTCAGTTCGACTCTTGTATCAGTCCTCAAGAGTGTTTGAAAAATTGTTTTTGAAAGCTTTTTGAAAAGAGTCGGTGTGAAAAGAAGTTTTTGATTTGTTTTGAATTAGAGCAAGTATCTACGAGTCATCTACCTACCCTAAGGAATTAGTCTGTGTAAGTGTCCTTGAGGTAGTGCCATCCCACCATTGAGAGGTAGGTAGCACCACCGTTGGAGGTGTTCGGGTCAATTCGTTAAGGGACAGTGTGGTCACCGGGCAATAGTAAGATACCTTAGAAGCTACCCTTATGCCATTGATCTTTTTATTCCGAGGCAACCGTTTCGAGGCAACTTATTCGAGGCAACTAGATCAATGGAACATAAGGACTCACTAAGACGTCCTGTACTCGACGACCACGTTTCGAGGGGCAAGGCAACAGTGTGATCACCAAAGCAACAGTAGGACACCTTAGAAGCTACCCTTATGCGATGTTCATGGACATAAGGACTTACTAAGACGTCCTGTACTCGACGACCACGTTTCGAGGGGCAAGGCAACAGTGAGGCGTACCCTAGGAGTGGTGTGTGAATTGTGTGTCATTTTCAGTTATTATTTGTCTTGTCATGCATTAGGTGAGATACGCTTTGATTTTATTTGGGCATTCATTCTTTCATGTGATTATTAACAGTTAAAAGGTGTGGGAATTAAAATGCGGAAAAATAAAGGTCCTACGCTATTCCAAGGCGCGGGTCTACATCGCCAAATTAAACCAAGACCCGATTTGAATAAAAGTACGGAAAGTAAATAAGTCTCTAATTATCTATTACAAGGCTTTGGGGCAAATACATTACATTCATAAAAGAAATAAAAAATAAATGCGCGAAAAGGAATTATAATCGAATGCGAGGGCGTTGGACCCTTTAAAGAAATTAAATTGAAATTGAAAATTGATTAACGATTAAGTAAAGAAAAGAACTTATTTTTTATGTTTTTTTTGGATTTATGGAAATGAAGAAAATTAATTGGAATTAAAACCATAATTCTAAGCATTTTTAATTATTAAAGAAAATAAATTTAAGTTTGACCTAATTTACTAATTATTTAATTATAAGTTATTTACAAGAATAATTAATAATTAATAGTGATAAGAAAAAAAGATTATTTATTAAGAAAAAGAATAAAAAATGCTAAAAGACTTGTTTTTATATTTTTTAATTATCTAAGAAAAAGCATTAAAGTTAAAAACTTAAAATTAAAACTAAATTGATTATTAAGTTTATTTACAAAATAAAACATTAGTGAATTAAATAATAAAAATATTTGATTTTTGGCTTTCTGATTTTTTTTGTATTTTTATATTATAAAAATTAATTTGTGGAATTAAATAAACAATTAACATAATTAAATAAATAAAAGAAAATAAAAAAAAAGAAAGAAGAAAGTGCAAACATGGGGGATTTTCTGACCCAATTAGGAGGTATATGCAAGCAATTTGGCCCATGAAATGCAAGCCCATGTTGACTTTCCTGGCGCGTGTGAGGAACAGCTGACTAATGCATATGGTAGACTCCAGATCCTAACCTTTGGATTGACCCCTGGGGACATGTGGCGTGCCAGGATATGGAGTTGTATGGTGGTCCCCTGATGAAGCACTGCATAGGAATATATTGCAAGAAAAATTATGGAATAAAGTGGGGGACCTGGGAATCGAACCCAGGTCCCTGCGTTTGCCAAGTTAGTGCTTTGCCAATTGTGCTGTTTGTGCGCTTTGTATATGGAATGGAAAATGAATAATATAAAACAAAATCAAAATCAATGTTATCAAATAAAAAAAACGCACTGGAATTCAAACCCTCCATTCACGTCGTGCCACGCAGTCTTCTTCTCCATTCGTTCCTGTAACAAAAAAGGATAGCGGGGGTTTTAAACCCCCCCCCCCCCCAAAACACAGGCTTATGGATAATAGCGAATAGCTCATATGGAAACATAAATAGGGCACGAATAGTGGGTTAGCTTCGTCTGGAGGTCCTGATTCCAACCATGGTAATTGGATGTCCTGATTTTACAGTACGTGCAAACGCCTAATTCCAAACCTCTGAAACCCTAATGTCCATCAATGGCAACTTTTGATATGGGATGCCATTGCTCAATCAAATAATACTAAAAGCTTCAGAAGGTCATGGTTAGTATAAAACAATAGTTTAAATGCATGAAAAATGTCCAGAAACTAAAACACGATTATGAGAAAATTTTGAGAAAGTTTGACCCTAATATACCAATTCCTTGCGCGTGGAGGGTTGATTTTGATTGGAGTAGCTTCCTTGGGATGTCAGCAATGTGTTTTGATAGGAATGGGGACTTGAAACAAGCTCTATGTATGTTTTCAGTTTTGAAATTTTTTGTGTGAAAAATGCCAAATTGTTCTGAGGTTGCAGCGCAGCTTAGGTCTTGTTGTTTTTTGTGATCACTTGTATATGCCATATGTAATGATTTTTGATTGGAATTAAGGGCCTTGAAGCCTTGCATTCATACATAAGATATTGCCATAAACCTCCATTAAAACACCTTCCATCTTTGTACCAAAATTTGAATTCTTGCTTGATTAGGCCTTGGTACGAATTTGGGATGTTGTATAATGATGATTCAAGGCTAATCAAAACCAAATATGTCCCTTAATTAACCTTTTTGATTTTTATTTGATTTTAAAGGATTTAAAATGGATTAAATCCAATAAAATCTAATAAAAATGAAAAAATTAATTTTAAATATTGAAATAAAAGGTGGGACACGTGGGAAGCATGGCCAAGCTGATTCAAGTGAAAAAGTGGGGCCCTTTTGTCAAAAATGAAGTTTCAAGGATAAATGATTTTGGCCATTTCACAAAAATTTCCCAACTTCTCCAATGCATATCTTGCTCAATTTTTAAGCTTTGATCATGTTCTTGGACATTTTGGAAAGGTCATGAAGTCCTATAACCAATGTCTTTGGTCCCATGTCATTTTGATTTACCAATCTCAAGTTATGGTCTTTGACTTAAAGTCTCTTTTTGTTGACTTTTGAAAATGACCTATAATGTTGAAATTGATAACTTTTTGTGAGAGCATTTCTTGGACTTGGAATGTGAAGATGAGTTGTAGGAAATGTCTTCCCCTTCAAGATGAGCATTGGATGGAATTTTTCTGATGAACCATGAAAAAGTTATTCCTTGGTCAAGTTACAGTTGACTTTTCAGCTGTCCAAAAATAGAAACTTTTGCATCTTGAGACTTTTTGAGCCATACTTTGAGAATCATGATCAAGAATTGATCAAATGATGTTTGTGGCTTCAAAATAAGATGTTGACCAAAATTTTTGACTTTTGACTGCCAAATGACCATTTTGCCCCTACAGTTGACTGTTGAGCAATTAGAGGTTTTGACTGTGCAACTTGACCTTGTGAGCCTTGAAACTTGACATGTAGGTTCTTGACAATGTGTATGAGCATACGGGACTTGATTGAGTCCTTGAAAATCTCAACTTCCTTGCAAGAACCAAAACCCTAGTTTGACTGGCTTAGGAGGATGGTTGACTGTGTAGCCCTTGAGTAGACTTGAACCATTTGTGGATGATTCTTGTCAAAACTTTGAAGATTATGGGAGGGAAAATTTTGGGGTACAACACTTACCTTGCAAGAGAGTATCGGGTTTGGAGTTTGAGTAGCTTTCAGTGAGTTCCAATGATTGGGTTAGCTTCCTCAAGTTCCCAGGAAGCTAATGGGATGCTTAGCTTGAGCTGGAAGTGCCTGGGGAGTCCTGGAGAAGTCCAAGTGCAAAGCTCTATTTTTGAAAATGGAGGATGGTGTTAATGGTGTTACAGTCTAGTAACAGGGTGTGGGATGAGTTCTAAATGATGTTTAGAAACTTTAGGAACCAAAAGGCTTGAAAACGCACGAGGGAGATGTGAGTTTCAAACTTTTGGTCAGGTTAGGCAACAATGGAGGTATGTGATACAATTCTGAGCTCTTGGTGTTTTTAGGGGTCAAACATGCATGTGTTTTGTGGAAAATGGCTTGTGTATCTATAAGCAAAGAGTCTTGAGTGGTTTGGCAAGTCAGAAGTACAAGTTTCAAGCTAATTGCTAGGTTACTTGATTTTGAAGAAAAGTGGAAAAATAAGTTTCAAGAGGAGGTACAAGCATGGGCTAGGTGATTTTAAGTGTCTAAACCATTTCTCTTGTGTTATGAGACATGTATGATCAAAAAAGAACAAGTGCAAGGCTAAAGAACAAGTTTTGTGCAAAAAGTCACTTTATCAAAATGGCAATGTGCACTTTCTTTCCAAAATGGATATAAAGCATGGCCTTGCATTGAATGCTTAAAATGAGACCTATAACAGCTGTGAAAGCAATTAATTATGGAGTGCCTAACAAGTTTGAGGCCTTCAAAGTAGAGGTTATGCAGCATAACTTTGAATTTTGAATTTGTTCATCATAAAATGACTTGTAATTTAAGTGATAAAACCCTAACTTCATCTCTTCGATTCTCCCTACTCAAAAATGATCTCAAGGAGTTCTTGGACATTTTAGAAATGTTACAATGTTCTATACAACTCATATTTGAATCAATTTTGAAAATTCACCTTGGAACTATATGAAAAAGTGCCATGAAGTTAGGTCAAAATCCTGACCAAATTAGGGCAAAAGTTCACTAAGTGTTTTTGTTTCATGACCATGTATTCTTAAAATTATAACTTGAGATCCAAGTACTTTTGGAAGGAGTTGTGTAAAGCAAAGTTGTATATTTTATGGAGATATACAACTTTCATTTTGTAAGTTTCTCTTGAATCATCTTTCATCATAGTGAAAATTTTGCTCAAAGTTGTGAAAAAATAAGAAATTTCCAACACTTAGAAAAATTTCTAAGTTTAGAAATTTTAACTTTTCAAAATGAAATCTTGAATTTTTGATTTCTTGATGAATAAGTTTCATATTTTGACATTCTTTGATGAATTGTGATCTTTGGCATTTGATTTTGACCAAAAAGTCAAAGTTTGACTTTTCAGTATACAGTTGACTTTTGATCAGTTGACTGAAAATTCATTTGTCAATCCATTGGAATTGAGCAATGTTTTGGGCCATGTCATAAGGTAAAAATTATGCAATTGGACTCTTGAGATCATGCCTTAAACCAATTGATCATTTGCTAGGTCAAAAATCAGAAATTGCCCTTTTCTAGTCAAAACCCTAATTTTGACCATTTTGCCCTTTTGAAGATTTGATCAAATTTCTTGACGAATTGTGGTCCAAACTTGATCAAATGATACATATGAGTTTAAAATGTTGATGTGGATAAAAATTATGAAGTTTGATTGTAAATTGGCCATAGTTGACTTTTTCCCCAATAGAGCTGATTTCTAGGTCAACTGCTCAATTGACTGAGCAAAAGTGTGATCCAAAGCTTGAAATTTGAAATGAGTAAACTTGAGGGTCCATAATTATCATGAAAGTCATATAGGTCATTGGAAGTTCAAATATCCTTGTGCAATCTCAAACCCTAATTTTGGTCATCAGTGCTTAAGGAGGTATCTTGAGCTGATCAACCCTAGTGCAGTCTTGAGCCAAGGGAGATCTTGTAAGCAAATTCTTGATAAGTGAGAGGCCAAATTTTGGGGTACAACAGTCTGGTTTTTGGCAGAATCAATTTGAAAAGGCTGTAACTTAAGTTTTCGGACTTCGTTTGAGGTGCCGCTCGAGGCGTTGAATAGCTAACGCGATGAACTTCATTCTTAAGGATTACAATGAAGAATAGGAAGGATAATCCTAGTATCCAAGTTAGGAATTAAATTAGTTCCCGTGTTGATCGCTATGTTGAATTTTGTGAAGAATGATGAGGAGGAGATGATTATAGATTACTGTTTGGTCTGTAACAGTAGGATTAATGATGATAATGATGTAGTATTACAGAATAGTAATATGTAGGGGTCTAGTGATTTAGAAGTAAGCCTTAGATGATTAATTAATTATAGGCAATATCATGTTGTAGGCCTATGGCCAACATTTCGAGATTGACGAATTGTTGTTGTATTGTTGTTGTGGCTGAATTGCTGTGAATTATGATGATATATGATGTTTGATGATAAATGATGTTGATGAAAGATGTTGAGATGCCTTTAATAATTGGCAGCTATTAAATATGTAGGCTTCTGGCCAACGATGATGTTGTGTTGAGATGTTGATAATTATGGTGTTGTCATTACATTCATGATTGTGTCGCATACATTGCATTTCAAGATGGAGCTTATGCTCGTTAAGATGGCCTATATTGGTGAATATTAAGATGAAGGCTTATGCCTTGTTGATGCCTCTATTTATTGGGAGATTTTTAAGATGGGAGTTCTTCTCCAATGGTACCACATGCATTTGCATAGTATTGAGTCGCATTATATGATTGCATAAAGAAGTTGTGAATTGATGTAGCGAATGTGTATTTATTGTTGGTATTTCCGTTGCAATTATTGTTGATTATAAGATGAGAAGTGGTGGTGTTATGTGATCTAATTTAATATATTAGTTATCATACGCTTTATTATATTGTTAGATATCTCACCCCTTCTGTTTGAATGTTGACCTTATATTGGTAACGTGTAGGTAATCGAGAGTGAAGGTTGTATACCTTCAATAGTTCGAGTCGGTGTCATTGCTCAGATATGTAGCACTCGGGGGATGAACGCTTGTTGCTTTTAATTGTTGATTATTTCAGTTGTTGAACTTTAATTTGTTGGTTGCTAAGTATGCATTATTTTGAAGTTGTTGTAACAATGGACAAAGATGTTATTATGAATTCCGCTGCGTAGATGTTTAAATTATTGAATTAAGAGATTAAATTGCTATGCTGATAGTTCATCCGAAGTTTTAAAGTGTTATGTACCCACGATGAATGCAATGTGTTTTGAAAGATGAATTTGTGGCATCCTGATTCGTTTGCATGAATGATTATAACACTGATTTGCATATATAATTTCCGGGTAGAATTGGGGTGTTACAAAGTTGGTATCAAAGTAAAAGGTTGGTCCGACCTTGTTGTCGAGTTGTAGTTATCTAACAATCGAGTATTGTTAATTTGAGTTATAACCGTTGTTTATGTTGTAGTGATAAGTTGAGATGGTTGGAAGGAATGATGTTGCACTTGCTGATGCTCTAGAAGCAATGGCTCATGCAATGGAGAATCAGTCGAATGCTTATGGGAATGCTGGATCTCGTAGCTTGGCGACTTTCTAGACAGAGAATCCGCATACATTCAAGGGAAAGTATGATCCTGACGGAGCATTAGAGTGGTTGAAAGAGATTGAGAGAATCTTCTGTGTGATGGACTGCACTCCAGCGCAGAAGGTTCGTTATGGTACTCATATTCTAGCAGTCGAGGCTGATGACTGGTGGTTAGAAACATGTCAGAAATTAGAAGCTGCAAGTGAGAATGTCACTTGGGCTGTGTTCCGTAGGGAATTTCTGAGGAAGTACTTTCCTAAAGATGTCCTTGGTAAGAAAGAGATTTAATTCCTTGAGCTGAAGTAAGGGAATATGTCAGTTGTTGAGTATGCTGCCAAGTTTGCTAAGTTGTGTAAGTTTTATTCGCACTATGCTGAGGCAGATGCTGAGTTTTCGAAGTGTATCAAGTTTGAGAACGGGTTGCGCCCGAAGATCAAGAAGGCAGTTTGATACTAGAAGATTCGTGTCTTTGCTGATTTGATTTATAGTTATAGGATTTATGAGGAGGATAATAATGCTCATTACAAGATTATCAGTGAGAAGAGGGGTAAGCACCAACAGAATTGTGGTAAGCCTTATGATACCCCAGCTGGTAAAGGTAAACATAAAGTTTCCCAGGGTCAGAGGACTAGTAGGGGAGATGCTTCTGCTGGTGTGGTTTGTTTTAAATGTGGGAAACCTGGGCATAAGAGTAATGTGTGTACTTCTGAAGTAAAGATGTGTTTCCGTTGTGGTAAGAACGGACATGTTGTATCTGAGTGCAAGTATAAGGATGTGATTTGTTTCAATTATAGTGAAGAAGGGCACATTGGCAGTCAGTGTCAGAAATCGAAGAGGGCGCGAACAAGTGGTAAAGTATTCGCTTTGGTTGAGGATTAGACAGTTGTTAAGGACAGACTTATCAGAGTTACATGTTTCATTAATAATACTCCTTTAATTAATATTATTGATATCGATGCTACTCATTGTTTTATTGTTGCTGATTGTGTTGAAAGATTGGGTCTTATGTTGTCTTTATGAATGGAGAAATGGTCGTCGATACTCCAGCCAAGGGGTCGGTGACTACTTATTTTGTGTGTTTAAAGTGTCCCTTGTCGATCTTCGATAGAGACTTTGTTATTGATTTGGTTTGTTTACCGTTAAGAGGTTTGGATGTGATTTTGGGTATGAACTGGTTAAAGCATAACTATGTTCATATTAACTGTTATGGCAAGTTTGTGAGGTTTTCTACTCCTGAAGAAGAGGAAGATAGTTTGTTGTCTGCTAGACAGTTGAGGAAGTTAATGCAGGAAGAAGCACATATGTTCTTGTTGATGGCGTCGCTATCTGTAGAAACTCAAGTTATAATTGAGGAATTGCAGGTGGTGTGTGAATTTCCTGAAGTTTTCCCAGATGAAATTCCCGATGTACCGTCGGAGAGAGACGTTGAATTTTCTATTAATCTTGTACCTGGTACCAGACCAGTGTCTATGGAACCATACAGGATGTTTGCATCTGAATTGTCAGAGTTGAAGAAGCAATTGGAAGAGTTACTTGAAAAGAAGTTTGTAAGACCAAGTGTATCACCGTGGGGAGCTCTAGTGTTGTTAGTAAAGAAGAAAGATGGAAGTATGAGGCTTTGTGTTGATTATAGACTGTGATCGGTGGATCTGGAACTGACTGTTTAACGCTGGTTCGCGAAATGTCGCGGAAGCAAGAGTCGCCACCGTCTTTTATTTTCTCCAAATGGAAAGGACAAAAGCACAGAAAAATTCCTTATAGAGATTGCTCTCGGTTCGGGAGGTAGATTATAGAAAGGGAAGGTGTTAGCACCCTTTCTATCCATGGTTATCCATGGGCTCTTAGATACTTGCTCATTTGTGTTTTCAAAAATGGTTTGTTTGCTTTTCAACTGTGGGTTTTAAAAAGTTTCTTTGAAAATTTCAGTTCGACTCTTCTATCAGTCCTCAAGAGTGTTTGAAAAGTTGCTTTTGAAAGCTTTTGAAAAGTGTCGGTGTGAAAAGTATTTTTTGAATTTGTCTTGAAATTAGAGCAAGTATCTAGAGTCGTCTACCTACCCTAAGGAATTCGTCTGTGTAAATGTCCTTTAAAGTAGTGCCATCCCACCATTGAGAGGTAGGTAGCACCACCATTGGAGGTGTTCGGGTCAATTCGAGTTTAGGGACATGGTGATCACCGGAGCAATAGGAAGATACCTTAGAAGCTACCCTCATGCCAGGTTCCTGGATCATGAGGACTTACTAAGACATCCTCTACTCGACGATCACCTTTCGAGGCAAGGCAACAGTGAGGCGTACCCTAGGGGTGGTGTGTGATTTGTGTGTCATGTTCATTTATTTTTGTCTTTTGTCATGTATGGGTGATCTATGCGTTTGTTTTTATTTTGTCATTCATTCTTGCATGCCATTATTAACAGTTGAAAAAAGTGCGGAAAGATAAAATTCCTAAACTATTACAAAGGCGCGGGTCCACATCGCCAAAATTAATCCAGGACCCGATTTGACAGAAAATAAAGAAGTGCGAGAAATTAAATTTACACGGCTTTGGGAGAATTACATAAATATTTAAAAGAAGGAAATAAATAAAGTGCGCAAAGAGAATTAAAATTGCAAGCGAGGGCGTTAGACCCTTTTTAGTGAAATTAGATTATGATTATTAAATTAATGAATTTAAAAAGAAAAAGAAGAAATTATTTTTTTTTAGTTTTTTGTATTTATGATTTTTTTGATGAGAGAACTAAATGAAAAAAATATTAACCCTAATTCTAGTTGTTTTTTTAATTTATTAAGAAAAGATGTTAAAATTAAACCTAAGATTAATCTAATTATTTACATGGTAATTTAATTACAAAAATAATATTTAATAATTAATTATTGTGAAAGAAAAGAAAAAAGGATAAAAATACTTAAAAACCCTAATTCTACCAATTTTTAATTTATTAAGAAAAGATATTAAAACTAACCATAAGTTTAAATCTAATTAATTAGTGAGGTTTATTTACAAAAATATTAATTAAATAAAATATATTTTGAATTTTGCCTTTTCTGATTTTTTAATTATTTTAATAGTTTATGAAAATAAATTAAATTAAAGGAATTAATTAAAAAAAGAAATAGTTGAAATAAAATAAAATAAAGAAAAGGGAAGAAATACCTTGGGGGGTTCTGTCCCCAATTGGAGGTATACTTAGCAATTAGGCCCATTTGTTGCAAGGCCTTGTCTGACTTTTTGTGCTAGCGTGTGAGTGCATTGACTTAGGCATATCATAGGCCTCAGATCTTGGCCCTTGGATGGAGATTGTAGGACGTGTGGCACGTTTGAGTGGGGGAGCGTATGGTGCACCCTTGTAGTGAAACTGCACAGAAGCGTTAATAGAAAAATAATATGGAAAGGGATGGGGACCTGGGGTTCGAACCCAGGTCCCAGGGATTACCACTACTATGCCTTGCCAGTGGAGCTAGTGATGCGCTTTGTTTATTATATGGAAGACAAATAACATAAGGTAAATCAGGCGTTAGTGGACATTCTCGCGCGAAAATTCAAATGTTCCAACCAGCTTGTGCCACCTAGCCTTCTTCTTCCTTGTTGCATTTTCCTGAAATAAAAAAACAATTGGATTGCGGGGGTTTTGAACCCCCACTATATGATATATGCCAAAACAACGAATAGCACATGGTAGCTCATAAATTGAGCGCGAGGTGTGTGTCCAAATCGTCCAAGCACGCTAGTTGAATGGTTTGGGTCTCACGTTCTAATTTTTCCTTAACTGGGAAACCCCAATTCAAAGCTTTGAAAACCCTAAAAGACAACAATGGCAACTTCGCGTATGGTGTATAAAAACTCAATCAAACTATGTGGTTAGCTTCAGAATCAATTAATTAGTGTGAATCCATAAAAAAATGCAATGAACATGCTTAAATATTGCAATACGAATATGCATAAAAGTGGAAACAGTTTGAGTTTTGTATACCAATTCTGGGCGTGTAAGGGTTGAAAAACAATGCAGTTAGGTTCAGTAATACACGAGGAAGCTTTTGCAATTGGTCTCTTGCTCTGAATCGTGCTAGAATATTGTTTTCAGTTTCCAATTTTTTGGCAAAAAACTCAAACTTTTCTATGCTTTTCTAGCGCAGCTTTTTGGTCATTGGCATTAGGGTTGGCTTCATGCTTATGTATGGAATGATTAGGGTAAAAAATCTGAGCCAAAGGATCCATGAATTGGTGAGAAAATATTTGATTTTCCATGCCATAATTTTCCAATCTTTTCATGCATATTTGCTACCAAATCATGTTCAATCACATGGATTCTTTCCCTATCTAATAATGCACGAAAATCTGAAGTTATCCTATGCACAAAAATATTTGATTGACTTGCTTTGATATTTTTCACATATTTATTTTAATTAAATGAATTATTAATAATTAAAAATCCAAATAAATAAATAAAAATGATAAAACTTCCCTTTGGGCCAAATGGTCGTGCACATGTTTTGGATGATGGATCTTGGAAGAAAATGTGGCCCATTAGCATTTTTAAGGCATTTGAAGCAAAGTTGACTTTTCAAAATACCCAAAAATTTCCCAACTTCCACAAGGCATATCTTGCTCATGTTTTAAGCTTTGATCATGTTCTTGGACATTTTGGAAAGGTCTTTGAGTCCTCTAACCAATGTCTTTGGTCCCATGCCATTTTGATTTACCAATCTCAAGTTATGGCCTTTGACTTAAAGTCCCTTTTTGTTGACTTTTGAAAATGACCTATAATGTTGAAATTGATAACTTTTTGTGAGAGCATTTCTTGGACTTGAAGTGTGAATAGGAGTTGTAGGAAATGTCTTTCTCTTCAAAATGAGCTTTGGATGGAATTTTTCTGATAATCCATGTGAAAGTTATGCCTTGGTCAAGTTACAGTTGACTTTTTCAACTGTCCAAATATGGAAACTTTTGCATCTTGATGATTTTTGAGCCAAGCTTTGAGAATCATGATCAAGCCTTGATCAAATGATGTTTGTGGCTTCAAAATGAGATGTTGACCAAAAATTTGAACTTTTGACTGTCAAATGACCATTTTGCCCCTACAGTTGACTGTAGTGCAATTAGGGTTTTTGACTGTGCAATTTTGTGCTGTAAGTCTTGAAACTTGGTATGAGGATGCTTGACCATGTTTATAGGCATGTGGGACTTGATTGGACCCTTGGAAACTTCATTTTCTTTGTCAGAACCAAAACCCTAATTTTGACTGTTAGGAGGCCCTTGAACTGTGCAACCCTTGGGGAATTTTGAAGCATGCTCTTTGCAATTCTTGAAGAATATGGGAGGGCAAATTTTGGGGTACAACAGTTGCCCCTGTTCAATCTTCTTAGACCTGAGGATGCAGATTGGCTGACGTGCCTTTCGTAATCCGAAGGTGGAAGATGATTGAACACTAGAGTGCCCAGAAATTTGCGCTCATATAGTAGCAGTATGATGGTGGGAATGGGCTTATAGATGCCATTTGGAGATTGATGGATGGTGGATGGGCTTATAGATGCCATCTGGATGATCGCGTAAGAGATTCCTTAGCGAGAACTTGCGTACCTGCAAAAGAAAATGAGTACCTAGCATGTTACAGGAGCTGGTCTTTAGATTCTTTGTATAGAGGTGTCCTGACTGGTTACAGGAGCTGGATCTGGATCTTCAAAAGGTGATGAATGAACCAGGGATGGTTACTACCTCAACAGGAACGGTGAGAGAACCTTGGATGATTTCAACCTCAACAGTAGCGCTGAGAGAATCTGGGGGCGATTTCAACCTCAACAGTAATCATTGAGAGAATCTGGGGACGATTACTACCTCCACAGTAACGGGGAGAGAACCATAGGCGACTTCAACCTCAACAGTAATCATTGAGAGAATCTTGGGCGACTTCAACCTCAACAGTAATCATTGAGAAAATCTTGGGCGACTTCTACCTCAACAGTAATCATTGAGAGAATCTTGGGCGACTTCAACCTCAACAGTAATCATTGAGAGAATCTTGGGCGACTTCAACCTCAACAGTAATCATTGAGAGAATCTTGGGCGACTTCAACCTCAACAGTAATCATTGAGAAAATCTTAGGCGACTTCTACCTCAACAGTAATCATTGAGAGAATCTTGGGTATCTTCTACTTCAACAGTAACGCTGAGAGAATCTTGGGGCAATTACTACCTCTGCAGTAACGGGGAGAGAACCACAGGCGACTACAACCTCAACAGTATCATTGAGAGAATCTTGGATAACTTCTGCTGAGTCTTTATCAGGGAAATCTGTTAGGGGTCGATTTAACTGGACTAGAGAAGGCCTTGGACTGGATAAGAAACAGAGAAATCTTAGGGTCGATTTAACTGAACCTGTCTAGGTCTTGAAATCTTCAACTAGATAAGAAACAGGGAGATCTTAGGGTCGATCTGACTGAACCAGAGAAGGCCTTTGACTGGATAAGAAACAGAGAAATCTTAGGGTCGATTTAACTGAACCGGTCTAGGTCTTGCATGTCTTCAACTGGATAAGAAACAGGGAGATCTTAGGGTCGATCTGACTGAACCAGAGAAGGCCTTTGACTGGATAAGAAACAGAGAAATCTTAGGGTCGATTTAACTGAACTGGTCTAGGTCTTGCATGTCTTCAACTGGATAAGAAACAGGGAGATCTTAGGGTCGATCTGACTGAACCAGAGAAGGCCTTTGACTGGATAAGAAACAGAGAAATCTTAGGGTCGATTTAACTGAATCGGTCTAGGTCTTGAAATATAGCTGAGAATTTAACTGGATCCTTCCTGAAAAGTAAAGGTCAGTTACATGCCATGCATGATATGGATCAAGCAATGATGTTCTCAACATAAGTGAGATTTGTAAGATATGATGCGTATATGCATGCTATAATGATGTATGTGATGTTTACGAATGTATGTTTTTCGTCTAGGAAAGTAAATCTTTGACGGGTGCCAGGAAGTCATATCCTGGGCTGATATTGAAGAATGAGATTTTGTTCCCGCCGGGGATGATAGTTGCAAGAATACCGGTAGGAGAAGATGACTCCGTTGGGGAATAAACTTGGCGAATAGATTACTCTGCGGGGAGAAAAGTACTCTAACGATCTTGCTGGGAAGCAATACTCTGTGGGGAGAGAGGTACTTTGTTGAGTTGTTGATAATAACTTGCTGGGGATACCCTTGTTGTGTTGGAAGTGTTAATAGACTTCGCTGGGGATAAGAAGACTTCGTCGAGGACGCTCTTTCCATGGCTTTTGGCTGAGGATAACCCAGTTATATCCTGGTAAGGAAATAACTCTTTGAATAAAGTCGGGCGACGCGTTCGTGCTCTGCGAGGATAAGCTTCCAGAATATACTGGGGATAAGCTTACTGCTTGGGGAGATGGATTCCAACTTTCCTGGGGAACTAGATTGGACTCTCCTGGGGAAGTTTTGAATTGTATCGGGGAAGTGACTTCATTGAATGTTTGATATACCACCGGGGAACAATCTTTAGACCAAGACTGTCGGGGATGCTTGTTAAGAATGCATATACTGCTGGGGAATGTCGAGATCTGCGGGAGGATACCCAACTTCTTTAAGTTTGATTGTAACTTTGCTCGGGGAGAGTGCACTGACTTGTTGGCTTACTCTCTGGGGATTTGGGATATCTGGTTATGTTCTTTAGCTGAACCTACCTTGGTACTTTGGAGGACAGAACAATTAGATTGCTTAGACAACTCTTTATTGCCCCTGTTTCTAATGTTACCTGTAATTAATCCTTTGTTTCGTATGCAAATATTTATGAGTTAGCAAATTATTGTCAATGCATATATCACAAATTGAACCTTGGACGTTCTTCGCAAGACAAAACAGAAAAGGAAAAAACAATTGGCACTTTTAACTGAAAAGTATATTTGTATTGATTTTTGAATTTGCCTGTAAAATAGGCGTTTATGTACAAGAGGCTGACGTCCTAGTAAGAGAACGCCGCCGAACGAAAGAGTTTATACAAATTTTGTACAAGAGAAAATAAAACAGCTGTGTGAAATGAATGATCCCACTGGGTTTCAACTCTGATATTGCCTTTATATCTCCGAGCGTCTCATCACTTGATGACCTTGGTTGAAGATGAAGCTGACTGATCGATGCCGTCTGAACTTGATGTTGATACCGGATTCTGGATGCAAAGTGATCCAATGAGACATAGTATTACGCTTTCATCCCTAACTTTTGCCTGGACTGCCCTTTCGGGTTTTCAGTCCACCGGGATACCCATTTTTGCCCAAGCCGCCTTTTCAGGTTTTCGACTTGCCGGGTGTACAGATTTTTTTTCATTTCATCCCTTCATTTTGCCCGAACCCTTTTGGTTCGCCGGGAAGCCCTAATTTTTGCCTAGGCATGTCAGCCTAGCGGGTCTTTTTCATGCGTAGTATCTTTTTACTATGTCTGCATTGGCGGGGTGAGGAAGGTCGTCACCATCCATGTTGGTTAGAATCATGGCTCCTCCTGAGAACACATGTTTAACCACAAATGGCCCTTCGTACGTAGGAGTCCATTTGCCCCTTGGATCACTCTGAGGAAGGATGATTCGCTTGATTACCAGATCCCCAACTTGATACTCTTGTGGTCTGACCTTTTTGTTAAATGCCCTGATCATCCGTTTCTGATAGGTCTGACCATGACAAATAGCAGCAAGCCTCTTTTCATCAATAAGGTTTAGTTGATCAAGTCGTGTCTGGATCCAATCATCTTCGTTCAGATTTGCATCCTTCATTATCCGGAGAGAGGGTATTTGCACTTCGATCGGTAAGACTGCCTCCATTCCATAAACCAAGGAGAAAGGAGTTGCCCCGGTTGACGTCCTAGCTGAGGTACGGTACCCATGTAGAGCGAACGGTAACATCTCGTGCCAATCTTTATAAGTCACTGTCATCTTCTGCACAATTTTCTTAATGTTCTTATTTGCTGCTTCTACAGCCCCATTCATCTTCGGTCTGTAAGGAGAAGAGTTATGGTGCTGTATCTTAAACTGCTCGCAGAGCTTAGTGATCATCTTGTTATTGAGATTGGTACCATTGTCTGTAATAATTCTTTCTGGGACGCCGTATCGACAGATCAGGTTGTGCCGAATGAACCGTGCCACAATAGTCTTGGTTACCGTAGCGTAGGAGGCTGCTTCAACCCACTTCGTGAAGTAATCAATCGCTACCAGGATGAAGCGATGCCCGTTAGATGTCGTAGGTTTAATCTCGCCGATCATATATATGCCCCACATTGCAAACGGCCAAGGTGCAGTCAGAACATTCAGAGGAACGGGAGGGACATGCACCTTGTCTGCATATATCTAGCACTTATGGCATGTCCGGGAATGTTGGTAGCAGTCAGCTTCCATTGTGGACCAGAAATACCCTGCCCGAAGGATCTTCTTTACCATAGTGTGCCCACTGGAGTGTGTACCAAAGGTCCCTTCATGTAGCTCTTCCATGATCCTTTCTGCTTCAGTCTTATCCACACAACGCAGTAAGGTCGAATCATGGTTTCGCTTGTACAAGATGCCGTTACTAAGGAAGAACTTTGCTGCGAACCTCCTCAGAAACTTTTTGTCGTTGACAGAGGCACCTTCAGGGTATTCCTGAGCTTCCAAGTATCTCTTCACCTCATGGTACCAAGGCTTCTCAGTCACCAATTCAGTCTCGAGATCACAACAGTATGCCGGTTCGTCCAGTTTCCAGATAATGATCTGGGGAGCCTCATTGTCCCATTTGACCTTGAACATAGAAGACATTGTAGCTAACGCGTCCGCCAACTGATTCTCCTCTCTTGGAAAGTGTTCAAAGGTTATCTTCGTGAAGTGGGGGATCAAGGTCAACACACATTCTCTGTAAGGAATAAGATTCGGATGTTTCGTATCCCACTCTCCTTTGATCTGATTGATCACGAGAGCGGAATCTCCGAAGACACTCAGAAACTTGATCCTTAGGTCGATCGCAGCTTGAAGACCCATGATACACGCCTCATACTCTGCCATGTTGTTGGTACAGTTGAAACATAGCCGGGCAGTGAGCGGAGTATGAGTGCCTTGAGGGGATATGATTATAGCGCTGATATCGTTACCCAAAGCATTGGAGGCTCCGTCAAAGTGCATAGACCATCGGGATCCTTCCTCAGGTCCTTCATCCGGTCCAGGTACCTCACAATCAGTCACAATCATGATGCTTTCGTCCAGAAACTCAAAGTTCATTGACTGATAGTCGTTTACTGCCTGATGTGCCAAGTGGTCTGCCAATACACTTCCCTTGATGGCTTTCTGGGTCGTATACTGAATGTCGTATTCCGTCAAGATCATCTGCCATCTTGCTATTCTCCCAGACAGAGCAGGCTTTTCAAATATGTACTTTATAGGATCCATCTTTGAGATCAACAAGGTAGTGTGAGTCAGCATATACTGTCTCAGCCGGCGAGCAGCCCATACCAGAGCGCAGCAAGTTTTCTCAAGCAGTGAGTATCGGGTCTCACAGTCGGTAAACTTTTTTCTAAGGTAATAAATAGCATGCTCTTTTCGGCCAGACTCGTCATGCTGCCCCAGCACACACCCCATTGAGTTGTCGAGTACTGTCAGGTATAGTATCAGAGGTCTCCCTTCAACCGGTGGCATAAGGATGGGTGGTTCTTGGAGATACTCCTTGATTCTGTCGAAAGCAGCCTGACATTCATCATTCCAACGTACCACCTGATCTTTCTTCAGCAGCTTGAAGATTGGCTCACAGGTAGCAGTTAGGTGTGAGATGAACCGAGCAATGTAATTCAGGCGTCCTAAAAAGCCTCTGACCTCTTTCTCTGTCTTAGGAACTGGCATCTCTTGAATAGCTTTGACCTTAGCAGGGTCCACTTGAATACCCTTATCACTGACAACGAAGCCTAGCAACTTCCCAGATCTTACCCCGAAGGTGCACTTGTTCGGGTTCAACCTTAGCTTGTACAACTTCAGACGGTCAAACAATTTCTGCAGATGATCAAGGTGCTCTTCCTCAGTCTGGGACCTTGCAATCATGTCGTCAACATACACTTCTATCTCATGATGGATCATGTCATGAAATAAGGCAACCATGGCACATTGGTAGGTTGCCCCAGCATTCTTCAGTCCAAAAGGCATGACCTTATAGCAGAAGGTTCCCCACTGAGTAACAAAGGTAGTTTTTTCCATGTCTTCAGGTGCCATCTTGATCTGATTGTAACCTGAAAAGCCATCCATGAAAGAGAACACCTTATGCTGAGCTGTATTGTCAACAAGGACATCAATGTGAGGTAAAGGGAAGTCATCCTTGGGGCTGGCCCTGTTCAGATCCCTGTAGTCGACACACATTCTGACCTTTCCATCTTTCTTTGGTACCGGCACTACATTAGCAACCCACTGAGGGTAAGAAGTCACTGCAAGGAACCCAGCATCAAATTGTTTCATAACCTCGGCTTTGATCTTTTCAGACATCTCTGGACGCATACGGCGGACCTTTTGCTTAACCGGAGGGCTGTCTTCCTTAGTAGGCAAGTGATGGACCACAATATCGGTATCCAACTCGGGCATGTCTTTGTAGGACCAGGCAAAGATCTCCATATAATCATGTAGCATCTTAGTCAACCGTTGCTTCACGCTGAGTTCTAGGTTGGCGCCAATCTTTACCTCCTTTCTATCTGTATCCGTACCCAAGTTTATTATTTCCACTGGCTCTTCGTGTGGTTGAATTTCCCTCTCTTCCTGGAGTAACAGTCTTGCAAGCTCGCCAGGCACTTCGCAATCATCTTCACCTTCGTCTTCGGCTAAGTTGATCGGATTTTCGAAGTCATAACTGGCAGTAGCAGAGTCGTTACCAGTGAGATCCAGAGTGGATTGAAACCTGTATGAGTGAGTGTGTGTAAATACAGCTGTTTTGCGATATATAAAGGAAGGAAAGACAGAAAAGGAGCATAAGATTTGAAATGCGAGAAAACGTCCAAGATTTTTATTCATGACATATGAAATGACAATTTATATGCCCTCACAAATAAAGCCAAGGTGCCTCGGGTAAGACACCGGGCCATAGAGTTTAATTGTTTATTACAAATGCCAAAAACATAGGAATTCATTACTTAGTAACAAGAGAAAAAGGTAGATTGTCCTTTGCACTCCAATTGTTAAGTCCATTGTCGGTTGCCGGGTAGATCCATCTATCAAACTCAGCTTCATCCACCTCATCTTCGTCCCCAATAGCATTCACTCCATGAGCAGGCAAGGGAGCTGTCACTATATTAGGCTTCTCAGATGCCTCAAATTGTACCTCTTTCGCATCAATAAGGTCCTGCAGCTTGTTCCTTAAGGCCCAACAGTCATCAGTGGAATGCCCCGAGCTATCAGAGTGATAAGCACAGCGGGCATTTGGATTGTATTTGGGAGAGGCAGTGTTCACGACTTTTGGGGCCTCTCTGACAGTCACTAGGTTGGTGGACAGCAACTGCGGCAAGATTTGTGATAGAGTCATGCTCAAACGGGTGAACTCTCTCTGGGGTCTTTCAGCCCTTGGTGGATTGTTTTGCCAAGGAGCGGCAGCAGGCTTAGCAATCATCACCGCGTTAGCAGATTGGCGGCGCTCAGGTTTCTCTTGTCGTCTAGAGCCATATACAGCACTGGCCTCCTTCTTGAAGGGTTTCTTCTCAGAACTTGTAGATGCACCCTTCGGAATCTTACCAGACTTCAACCCAGCCTCAATTCTCTCTCCAGTCAGAATAAGATCAGTGAACCCAGCAGATGAATTCCCAATAAGATGGTTGAAAAATGGCCTAGATAGGGTCCCCAAGAACATGTCTACCAACTCCCGATCAGTCAACGGAGGCTGCACCCTGCCAGCCAGATCCCTCCACTTCTGAGCGTACTCTTTAAAACCTTCGCTTGAACCTAACGACATACCCTGGAGTTGGGTACGCGTAGGGGCAAGGTCGGCATTATATTGATACTGCTTATAGAAAGCAGTAGCCAACTCCTCCCAGTTACGAACCTTGGTTCCATCCAGCTGATAGAACCATTCGAGATGAGTCCCTGAAAGACTCTCCTGGAAGAAGTGGATCCATAAGTTCTTGTCCACTGAGTACGGTTGAATCTTCCGCACATACGACCTGAGGTGTAGCTTGGGACATGACGCTCCATCATACTTGGTAAAGGATGGTGCTTTGAACTTATGAGGGATGATCACACCAGTAGACAAACCCAAGTCTCCAAAATCCAGCCCAGGCACTTGTTGGATCTCCATAGCATTCAGCCTATCCTCCAGTTGCTTGTATCTGTCTTCTGCAGGAGGATATTGTTCCTCGTCAAAATCAGTCTCGTTGTCGGAGACTACCGGACTAGGACCTTTTTCCCCTTGGGGAGTGCCCTTGCCTATGGAAGAACCAGCCTCTTCATTTTGCAGAGTGTTGCCAAACCTTCGGCCCGAGTTGAAAAGAACAGTTCTTCTCTTCTTCTTCTTCTCCTTCTTAGGGAGCAGAGCCTTCAGCTCTTCTTGGCCCTGAGCCAAACCCATGATTAGTTCCTGAAATTGCGCATTCTGCACCTGAAGAGCCTTGATGGACATCTCAGTTGATGATGAGTCAGGATTCATGATGCTGAAATAAACAGCGAAGAACTGTAAGCAACCTGAAAAGAAGAAAACCTGTTATGCACATGATGAATGATATGTGTTTATGTAATGCATTCAAAGGGTTCGAAAGTTCAAATTTGTTGTAGACAAAAAGAAACACACGTTATCATTAAGGAAATAATTGTTCAGTACAAAGCCTCATGGGCAAAACAATACAAAAGTAAATCAATCCCAAAAGACACTACGCATCCTCTTTGGAGCTATGTAGGTGTTGAGATTCCTCTCCTCATGCAATAGGCGGGTGAGCTCTAGGACCTTCTTTTCACTAGCATGTAGACTGGTCTCAAGAGAATTCCGTTCTTCCTTAAGCTGGATTCAGCTCTTCTGCATCTCTTCCCAGGATGTAGGCATATCAGGATGCTGAATGATGTAGGACACTTCTCCTTCCGAGACTGGCTCTTTGATCACAGGGAGCATATGAGGATAAGGCATTACTAACTTCTGGGAGCGGGCTCGTACCCACTTGAGATAAGGTTCCAATGGGATGGAGTTCCTGTGCCCCAGTGTCTTGCTGTCTATCCTACTTGGCATCCTCCAAGCTCTGATAAATCTCTGGCGAAGTCCTTGTGCATCGTTGTCGAAGTCAAAAACTATGTCAGGGATTAACATGTCATAAGGACCATCTCTCCGAGCATAACCAAACTGTCTCCAAGCCAGGCATGGGTTGTAAGTGATACCTCCTCTGATTCCAAGTAAAGGAACATTAGGGTACTCCCCACAACGATCAATGATAGTGACATCTTCTCTGGACCGAGGGCACCAATGTATATCTGCATGTGTAAGAGTCATCAACCGTTGTGACCATCTCAAACCCCGCTCATTCTTCAAAACTGATTGTGGAAGGTGTGAAATAAACCACCTTCCCAGGAGAGGAGTGCAACACATAAGGACACCTCTTTTTCTCATGGTTCGAGTGTAACATGAGTGAAGGATGTCCCCCAGCAACGTAGGTATAGGATTCCTGGATATAAAGATCTGGACAGCATTGATATCTATAAGCTGATCTGGGTTAGGGAACAACACCAAACCATAGACAAGGAGGGCCACAACTTCTTCAAAAGCTTGTAAGTCAAGGGAGTTCCAACATTCATGGGCCTTTTCAAACAGAAACCTGGCTAAGAACCCTTTGATACCACTTCTAACTTCCCAATGTCCCTTGAGGTCAGATGATTGTAGGTGCAAGGCTTTAGCAATCTCTTCAAGCTTAGGCTCTTTTTCCGTACCGTTGTAGGGTAGTTGATCAAGGATAGGGGTCTTCAGGAGCCGGGAGAACTCCTCCAATGTAGGCACCAGCTGATAATCCAAGAAGGTGAAACAGTGATGCAGAGGGTCAAAGAACTGGAATAGGACCTTTATCATATCTTCCTCAATGTTGGTATTGACCAAGCTGATGAGTCTTCCATGTCTCTCACTGAATGAAGAGCTTTCGGGAATCCTGGATATAAGCTCCTTAAGCTGAGGGGGGATCCTTACAAGACTGATTTGAATTGTCTTTCTGCGAACAGTTTCCATGTCCTACAAAACAAGAACAAAGATGAAGATTCGAACCCCTGAAATGGTTAGTCAATGCATATGATGCTGGATGATGTCATGATGCTATGATTAAACACACCACAAATATTTACAAAGGCAAACATGATAAGGCACACAAGTCACACCACAGCCCTTAGAGTTTAGGCCAGCATGGGGTCTGGGTAGTACCCTCTTGAAGTTGGTGGGTTCAACCTGTCCTATTAGAAGTAACCGGGTTCTAAGGGTCCCAATATCACGGGATTGCTTTCATTGTTCATCGTTTCGATTTAGCCACTGAACTGGCGACCGAAATATTCCAGGAAAGAAACCCTCAATTGAGTATAGTATCGAGTATCAACCAACCTCGGACTGCACCAAAGTCAGTTATCTCACAACCCTAAAGAGGCCAAGATAGTTCAATTAAGGTTCCTAAGGTCTGTTGATGCTTCACGACACCACGCGGAGGCCCCGTACTCTCCTTGACTGAACTCAAGGGTTATCGGTACACACCAAAGTGCCACATCAACGTAGCAGACTGTTTCAACCATGTCGGTATACCCCGCACAGTTCCCTCACAGCCTTGTTGCTACTTTCTAAGAAGGTATCCCCAGATCCGGGTTAGGATCTATAGAACTCCCAAGACAGTACCCACAATTTAAAGCAAGCAAAGCAATACAATTGAAAACATAGTTATGAACTAACCCTAAGGTACACCTCACTTTAAGTTTAAGTCCCCAGCAGAGTCGCCAGTTCTGTGATCGGCGGATCTGGAACTGACTGTTTAACGCTGGTTCGCGAAATGTCGCGGAAGCAAGAGTCGCCACCGTCTTTTATTTTCTCCAAATGGAAAGGACAAAAGCACAGAAAAATTCCTTATAGAGATTGCTCTCGGTTCGGGAGGTAGATTATAGAAAGGGAAGGTGTTAGCACCCTTTCTATCCATGGTTATCCATGGGCTCTTAGATACTTGCTCATTTGTGTTTTCAAAAATGGTTTGTTTGCTTTTCAACTGTGGGTTTTAAAAAGTTTCTTTGAAAATTTCAGTTCGACTCTTGTATCAGTCCTCAAGAGTGTTTGAAAAGTTGCTTTTGAAAGCTTTTGAAAAGTGTCGGTGTGAAAAGTATTTTTTGAATTTGTCTTGAAATTAGAGCAAGTATCTAGAGTCGTCTACCTACCCTAAGGAATTCGTCTGTGTAAATGTCCTTTAAAGTAGTGCCATCCCACCATTGAGAGGTAGGTAGCACCACCATTGGAGGTGTTCTGGTCAATTCGAGTTTAGGAACATGGTGATCACCGGAGCAATAGGAAGATACCTTAGAAGCTACCCTCATGCCAGGTTCCCGGATCATGAGGACTTACTAAGACATCCTCTACTCGACAATCACCTTTCGAGGCAAGGCAACAGTGAGGCGTACCCTAGGGGTGGTGTGTGATTTGTGTGTCATGTTCATTTATTTTTGTCTTTTGCCATGTATGGGTGATCTATGCGTTTGTTTTTATTTTGTCATTCATTCTTGCATGCCATTATTAACAGTTGAAAAAAGTACGGAAAGATAAAATTCCTAAACTATTACAAAGGCGCGGGTCCACATCGCCAAAATTAATCCAGGACCCGATTTGACAGAAAATAAAGAAGTGCGAGAAATTAAATTTACACGGCTTTGGGAGAATTACATAAATATTTAAAAGAAGGAAATAAATAAAGTGCGCAAAGAGAATTAAAATTGCAAGCGAGGGCGTTGGACCCTTTTTAGTGAAATTAGATTATGATTATTAAATTAATGAATTTAAAAAGAAAAAAAAGAAATTATTTTTTTTGAGTTTTTTATATTTATGATTTTTTTGATGAGAGAACTAAATGAAAAAAATATTAACCCTAATTCTAGTTGTTTTTTTTAATTTATTAAGAAAAGATGTTAAAATTAAACCTAAGATTAATCTAATTATTTACATGGTAATTTAATTACAAAAATAATATTTAATAATTAATTATTGTGAAAGAAAAGAAAAAAGGATAAAAATACTTAAAAACCCTAATTCTACCAATTTTTAATTTATTAAGAAAAGATATTAAAATTAACCCTAAGTTTAAATCTAATTAATTAGTGAGGTTTATTTACAAAAATATTAATTAAATAAAATATATTTTGAATTTTGCCTTTTCTGATTTTTTTTATTATTTTTATAGTTTATGAAAATAAATTAAATTAAAGGAATTAATTAAAAAAAGAAATAGTTGAAATAAAATAAAATAAAGAAAAGGGAAGAAATACCTTGGGGGGTTCTGTCCCCAATTGGAGGTATACTTAGCAATTAGGCCCATTTGTTGCAAGGCCTTGTCTGACTTTTTGTGCTAGCGTGTGAGTGCATTGACTTAGGCATATCATAGGCCTCAGATCTTGGCCCTTGGATGGAGATTGTAGGACGTGTGGCACGTTTGAGTGGGGGAGCGTATGGTGCACCCTTGTAGTGAAACTGCACAGAAGCGTTAATAGAAAAATAATATGGAAAGGGATGGGGACCTGGGGTTCGAACCCAGGTCCCAGGGATTACCACTACTATGCCTTGCCAGTGGAGCTAGTGATGCGCTTTGTTTATTATATGGAAGACAAATAACATAAGGTAAATCAGGCGTTAGTGGACATTCTCGCGCGAAAATTCAAATGTTCCAACCAGCTTGTGCCACCTAGCCTTCTTCTTCCTTGTTGCATTTTCCTGAAATAAAAAAACAATTGGATTATGGGGGTTTTGAACCCCCACTATATGATATATGCCAAAACAGCGAATAGCACATGGTAGCTCATAAATTGAGCGCGAGGTGTGTGTCCAAATCGTCCAAGCACGCTGAGTTGAATGGTCTGGGTCTCACGTTCTAATTTTTCCTTAACTGGGAAACCCCAATTCAAAGCTTTGAAAACCCTAAAAGACAACAATGGCAACTTCGCGTATGGTGTATAAAAACTCAATCAAACTATGTGGTTAGCTTCAGAATCAATTAATTAGTGTGAATCCATAAAAAAAATGCAATGAACATGCTTAAATATTGCATTACGAATATGCATAAAAGTGGAAACAGTTTGAGTTTTGTATACCAATTCTGGGCGTGTAAGGGTTGAAAAACAATGCAGTTAGGTTCAGTAATACACGAGGAAGCTTTTGCAATTGGTCTCTTGCTCTGAATCGTGCTAGAATATTGTTTTCAGTTTCCAATTTTTTGGCAAAAAACTCAAACTTTTCTATGCTTTTCTGGTGCAGCTTTTTGGTCATTGGCATTAGGGTTGGCTTCATGCTTATGTATGGAATGATTAGGGTAAAAAATCTGAGCCAAAGGATCCATGAATTGATGAGAAAATATTTGATTTTCCATGCCATAATTTTCCAATCTTTTCATGCATATTTGCTACCAAATCATGTTCAATCACATGGATTCTTTCCCTATCTAATAATGCACGAAAATCTGAAGTTATCCTATGCACAAAAAGATTTGATTGACTTGCTTTGATATTTTTCACATATTTATTTTAATTAAATGAATTATTAATAATTAAAAATCCAAATAAATAAATAAAAATGATAAAACTTCCCTTTGGGCCAAATGGTCGTGCACATGTTTTGGATGATGGATCTTGGAAGAAAATGTGGCCCATTAGCATTTTTAAGGCATTTGAAGCAAAGTTGACTTTTCAAAATACCCAAAAATTTCCCAACTTCCACAAGGCATATCTTGCTCAATTTTAAAGCTTTTATCATGTTCTTGGACATTTTGGAAAGGTCTTTGAGTCCTCTAACCAATGTCTTTGGTCCCATGCCATTTTGATTTACCAATATCAAGTTATGGCCTTTGACTTAAAGTCCCTTTTTGTTGACTTTTGAAAATGACCTATAATGTTGAAATTGATAACTTTTTGTGAGAGCATTTCTTGGACTTGAAGTGTGAAGAGTAGTTGTAGGAAATGTCTTTCTATTCAAAATGAGCTTTGGATGGAATTTTTCTGATAATCCATGTGAAAGTTATGCCTTGGTCAAGTTACAGTTGACTTTTTCAACTGTCCAAATATGGAAACTTTTGCATCTTGATGATTTTTGAGCCAAGCTTTGAGAATCATGATCAAGCCTTGATCAAATGATGTTTGTGGCTTCAAAATGAGATGTTGACCAAAAATTTGAACTTTTGACTGTCAAATGACCATTTTGCCCATGCAGTTGACTGTAGTGCAATTAGGGTTTTTGACTTTGCAATTTTGTGCTGTAAGTCTTGAAACTTGGTATGAGGATGCTTGACCATGTTTATAGGCATGTGGGACTTGATTGGACCCTTGGAAACTTCATTTTCTTTGTCAGAACCAAAACCCTAATTTTGACTGTTAGGAGGCCCTTGAACTGTGCAACCCTTGGGGAATTTTGAAGCATGCTCTTTGCAATTCTTGAAGAATATGGGAGGGCAAATTTTGGGGTACAACATAGACATTTGAATAAAGTGATGATTAAGAATAAGTATCTTCTTCCAAGAATAGATGACTTGATGGACCAATTGGTGGATGCTCGTGTGTTTAGTAAGATTGATTTGAGGTCGAGTTACCATCAGATTAAGGTGAAGGATGAAGATATCCAGAAGATGGCTTTCATAACGCGTTATGGACATTATGAGTATTCAGTGATGCCTTTCGGTGTTACTAATGCGCCGGGAGTATTCATGGAATATATGAATCGTATCTTTCATACTTATTTGGATCGGTTTGTAGTGGTGTTCATTGATGATATTTTGATTTACTCTAAGTTAGAAGAAGAGCATCCAGAACACTTAAAAGTAGTATTGCAAGTTTTGAAAGAGAAGAAGTTGTATGTAAAGCTATCCAAGTGTGAATTCTGGTTAAAGGAGGTTAGTTTTCTTGGTCATGTGATCTTAGGTAGTGGCATTGCTGTAGATCCATTGAAGGTTGATGTTGTGTTGCAATGGGAAATTCTGAGGTCAACTACTGAGATTAGAAGCTTTTTGGGATTAGCTGGTTACTATAGAAGGTTTATCGAAGGGTTTTCTAATTTGGCACTTCCGTTGACTAAGTTGACTTGTAAAGGTAGAGCTTTTTTATGGGATGTTCAGTGCGAAGAAAGTTTTACATAATTGAAGAAGAGGTTGACGTCGGCTCCGATTTTGACATTGCCTAATCTAGGAGAGCCTTTTGTGGTGTATTGTGATGCTTCTAAGATGGGTTTAGGAGGTGTGCTTATGCAGAATGATAAGGTAGTTGCTTATGCGTCAAGGCAGTTAAGGACTCATGAGAAGAACTATCCCACGCATGATTTAGAGCTTGCTGCAGTTATTTTTATGTTGAAGATTTGGAGGCATTATCTTTATGGTTCTAGATTTGAAGTGTTTAGTAACCATAAGAGCTTAGAGTATTTATTCGATCTGAAAGAGTTGAATATGAGGCAACGAAGATGGTTGGAATTGTTAAAGGATTATGATTTCGGTTTGAATTATCATCCAGGCAAAGCGAATATGGTAGCTAATGCGTTAAGTCGAAAGACTTTACATATGTCGACAATGATGGTTAAAGAGTTTAAATTAATTGAACAGTTCAGAGATATGAGCTTAGTTTGTGAGGTTACGCCACAGCGTGTTATGTTGGGTATATTGAAGATTAATAATGAATTTCTAGACAGTATCAGAGAAGCTCAGAAGTTGGATGTGAAATTAGTAGATTCGATGGTTGGGATCGATCAGTCTGAGAATAGTGATTTTAAGTTAGATGTGTAAGGCGTGTTGAGATTTCCTAACCGGATTTGTATTCCTGATGATGTTGAGATGAAGAAAGTGATACTTTAAGAGAGTCATAGAAGTAAGTTGAGTATTCATCCAGGAGCTACAAAGATGTATCAAGATTTGAAAGGTTTGTTTTGGTGGCCTGGAATGAAGAGTGATGTGGCTCGGTTTGTATATGCATGTTTGACTTGTCAGAAGTTGAAAGTTGAACATCAGAAACCTGCAGGTTTATGCAACCATTAGAAGTTCCAGAATGGAAATGGGATAGCATTTCAATGGACTTTGTGATGGGGTTACCTAATACTATAAGAGGATATGATTCAATTTGGGTGATTGTTGATAGGCTTACGAAGTTGGCTCATTTTATTCCTATTAACATCAGTTTTCCAGTGTCGAAGTTGGCTGATATTTACACTAGTGTGATTGTGAAGTTGCATGGTGTTCCTTTGTGCATTGTGTCAGATAGAGATCTAAGATTTACTTCTGATTTTTGGAAGAGTTTGCAAGAAGCATTGGGTTCTAAGTTGAGGTTAAGTTCAGCGTATCATCCTCAGACAGATGGTCAGACTGAACGGACTACTCAATCGTTGGAAGACTTGTTGAGGGCATGTGTTCTTGAGCAGGGAGGTTTGTGAGATACTTATCTTCCATTGGTAGAGTTCACATATAATAACAGTTATCATTCCAATATTAGGATGGCACCTTTTGAAGCGTTGTATAGTCGAAGATGTAGAACTCCTTTATGTTGGCATGAATCTGGTGAAAGTGTAGTACTTGGACCTGAACTTGTTCGTGACACTACTAAGAAGGTGAAGTTGATTCGAGAAAAGATGAAAGCTTCCCAAAGTAGACAGAAGAGTTATCATGACAAGCGAAGGAAAGATTTAGAATTTCAAGCGGGTGACCATGTGTTTTTAAGAGTTACACATGTGACTGGTGTTGGGCGAGCATTAAAGTCTAAGAAGCTCACTTCTCGTTTTATTGGACCATATCAGATTTTAGAGAGAGTGGGGAATATGGCTTATAGAGTGGCTTTACCGCCTAATCTTTAGAATTTGCATGATGTGTTTCATGTGTCGCAACTCCAGAAGTATATTTCAGATCCATCTCATGTGATTCATATGGATGATGTGCAAGTATGGGATAACCTTATGGTGGAGACGATGCCTGTACGAATCGCGGATCGTGAAACAAAGACTCTGATGGGCAAAGAGATTGCTTTGGTTAAGGTGGTTTGGCTAGGGGCTTCCGAAGAAAGCATGACTTGGGAGTTGGAGAGCAAGATGCAAGACTCCTATCTTGAGTTGTTTGATTAAGGTAAATTTTTGAGGACGAAAATATTCTAAGTGGGGGAGAGTTGTAACACCCGTAATTTAATTAATTATTTAATTAAATTATTTTTGGAATATTTGTGAAGTCGTGTTATGGTTATTGGATTTATTTATTTTATTAAGAGGTGAAATAATATTAGAAGGATAATATTATTTGATATGGGCTTGTTTAAAAGGATAGAAGTAGTATTAAGGGGGTGTAGTAGTCCTAAGCCCATTAAGGCATAAAGAGAATAATATGATTATTTTATTATTGTTAGAAATAAGGAGAAAAGAAGAAGCAGTAAGAAAAGAAGAAAATAAGGGTTTGGAAGAAGAGAACATGAAAGCTGTTGAAAAGGAGGAAAAGAGGCAGAACTAAAATTCAACCGGAAAAGTTGTAGAGCAACCTTCAATCCAAGGTAAGGGTGGGGTTCTGACTCTATAATAGGGTTTATGATAATTGGTATGCGGGGTTAGAGGTGAAAGATTTTTTGGTTTATGTTGTACCCCAAAATTTTCCCTCCCATATTTCTCAAGACATGTCAAGAATAATCTCCAAATGGTTCAAGATTGCTCAAGAGTTGGACAGTTAAATCACCTCCTAAGGCAGTCAACCTCAAATTAGGGTTTTGTGTTGCATCAAGGTCCTTACATCCAAATGACCTCAAGTGCTACCCAATGTCCTAAGATGTTATCAAGTTTATCCATGTCAAAATTCAAGCCTTGCAGAGGAAGTTTGGTCAGTCAATTGCTCAAGAGGCCCAAAAATCGACTGTGCTAGGGCAAAAGTCAGCTGTGACCTATCACCAGTCAAACTTCAAGATTTTTTTTGTAAAAATTCTCATTTTGAAGGATAATTCATCATTTTATCAAGGGTTGATCATGATTCATCAAGGATTGCTCAAAATTCATCAAGATTTAAAAGTTGCTAAATTAGGGTTTTGTAGGAAAAGTCAACTCAACTTTGACCAAGCATAACTTTCTCATACTTTATGAGAAATGACCCATCGAAAGCTCATTTTTAAGAGGATGCAATTTCCTACAATCCCTCTTCACACTCCAAGATCAATAAATGCACTCACAAGAAGTTACAAATTTGGACATTATAGGTCATTTTTGGAAGTCAACAAAAACACCTTTTTTTCCAAAGCTTATAACTTGAGAATGGAATATCAAAATGAGATGATACCAAAAGGGTTGGTTAGATAATATCTCAAGGTTTCTAAAAAGCCCAATAACACTTCGAGAAGTTCAAAATTGAAGAAGTTATGCATTGTTGAAGTTGGACATTTTTCCAAAATTGCCAAAAGTCAACTATCCCCAAAACTTCAAATTTTGCCAAATGGGCACACTTTTTTCCACTTGATTTGATATTGTCACACTACACACGTGTCCTATCTTCAATTTCATGTCCAATTATTAATTTTTCTATTTTATTTGATTTTTATTGATTTAATTCATTTTAAATCAATTTAAATCCAAATAAAATCCAAAGCTTAATCAAATGGTATATTTTTTATCATTACAGGTCTTTAATATCATTATGGACATGACCAAATTCGAATCAAGGCAAATCATGCACAAAATATTGGTTTTAGACATTTTTGGAAGCTTTGTTAATGGAGAATAAAATCAAATCTTCAATCATCAATTCTCATGGATTCAAAGCCCAAAACTAAACCTAATTGCTTCCAATATACTTATACAAGGCAAAGACACCAAAGACACGACCTAGAGGCTGCAAATTAACAAGAACAAAAACTTGAAAAAAAGCTTGAAAAGTGGGAAT
The DNA here is from genome assembly GCA_948472305.1 of Vicia faba. Lineage (NCBI taxonomy): Eukaryota > Viridiplantae > Streptophyta > Magnoliopsida > Fabales > Fabaceae > Vicia > Vicia faba. The sequence goes on from OX451739.1 coordinate 624,101,576, forward strand.
CTGAAATCCATCCTAGGGGCGTTTCCAAGGCCAAAACTCAACGTGGTGTTCTTGCCTGACATTCACTGAAGCTATTGCAACCATTCACAAGCTCTGAGACTCCCTGAATTGCGCTGTAAGTATCCATGAACATGGCCCTGTACACGAAAACATAAGCTCTTATTCTTGCATCTTTTTGCCTAAATCTTTGCACAATCATGCTATTCGGTCCATTTAGAGACTTTCTGTAATATTTGATTTGGTTTTTATAGCTCGTAACCCCCTAGCCGGTTTAGGGTTCTTGGTATGCATTTTTGGGCGTTTTGATTTCAGGAAAAATTAGGTCAAACCATGGACATGGTTGTGTTCAGGGAGGAGAGACGAGCATGGTGATGGTCGCCGTTTGCATTTATATGGCCTATAGTTTATTTTAGGACGAAGCCACGGATCTTGCTGCGGATAAAAATCCGCAGGTAAGAAAACCAGGTTGAAACGAGGAAGATGACAACCTGCCCTCTCCCCATTCGCTGTTTCATATTTCGCGTGTTTTGTTTTTTTAATCCCAGCATATTAATTATTTATTCTTTATAATAATTGTTGTCCATACATTTAACAAAAACGTGCAATGGCTCAGTTGGTGAAGGCGCTAGTGGATTGTCCAATGGGACCTGGGTTCGAATCCCAGGTCCCACATATTGCCTATTATTATTTTTCTTCAGCAGATCCAGTGCGCTTCAGCAATTATGGTACACCATGCATCATCACTTGATCACTTGCCAGATGGCCTTCAGGCCAAATCTAAGGGTCAAGATTGAATGACCATCATGCGCTCTAGTCAACTTGGGTAGGGGATTGCAAAAGTCAGCCCAGGCCAGCGCCTGTTGGGCCAAACAATTGCTATCTCACCTCCTGATTTGGGGCCCAAACCCCCCATTTGGTTTATTTCTTTTCTTTTCTTTCTTTTATTTAATTATTTGTTTTATATTATTATTTTTATTATTTAAACCACTGACTAATTAAAATCATTTTTATTAACAAAATCAAAGCCACAAAAAAATATTATTTTTATAAATTTCATTTTTGTAAATAAATATTAACCTAATTAATTTAGTGTTAAATAGATATAACTTTTAATGATTATTTTTGCAAAAAATTAAAATCAATGTAGAATATTATGTTTTTACTAACTTTCATTAAAATTATTTTATTTCCTTTAATATTCAAAAATCCAAAAATATTTTCATTAATTAATTAATTTAATTATTAGTTTAGATTTAATTCCATTTAATTCAAAAAATAAACAAAAAAATGCTTTCTTACAAAAAGGGTCAAAACCCTAAAAAATGCGCCGATTTAATTTTCTCGCACGCGTATCATTTTATCCAATATTGTAATTGCTTCCGGTATGTAATAGCTTTTAATTAGGACTTTAATTATTTATCGCTTCATTTTACTTTCTGCAATTTAAATTAAAGGGTTTGTTTTTGGCGATGTAAATACCCGACGCCTTGTAATAGTTTTAGATTTAATTTCCACGATTTAAATTCTGCAACTATACATTGTTAGATGTTTGAATAATAGGGAATGCATGACAAGATCAAATGTATGAACTTAAAATCAACATAGATAACCCATGACATGTACAAAGATAAATAACTGAAAAAAACAACACACTCGCACATGTGCACTCTTAGGGTACACCTCACTTTGTTGCCTTCGAACGTGGTCATTGAGTATAGGAAGTTTTAGAGGTCGTCCTTTTTTCCAAAGATCATAAGTTGCCTCGAAACGGTTGCCTCGGAAAAATGATCTAAGACATTAGAGTTACCGCTAAAGCGTCCTAACATTGCTTCAGTGACTACACGTCCCTTAATCGAATTGACCCTTAAACTCCAATGACGATGCTACCTACTCCTCAATAGTGGGATAGCGTTGTCTAAAGGACATTTGTACAGATTAATTCCTTTTTCGAGTAGGTAGATGGTTCTTAAGTACTTGCTCCTTTTAAAACAAAACAAAACTTTTCGCACTTACACTCTCTTTAAAACAAAAACTCTTTTCAAACCCACAAACACAAAGAAAAGCAAATTTTGAAAACACAATAAGCAAGTACCTAAGAGCCCGTGGATAACCACGGATAGAAAGGGTGCTAACACCTTCCCTTTCTATAATCTACCTCCCGAACCCGAGAAACATCTCGAAAAAGGAATTTTTCTGTGCTTTTTTCCTTTCCTTGTTGGATAAAATAAAAGACGGTGGCGACTCTTTCTTACCGCGACATTTTGCGAAAACAATTGCAAAACGCGAACCAGCATTCCAAAACAGTCAATTCTCTTTCCCACCGATCACAGTTTATGATCGAATTGTATATGTTGTTGGATGATGAAAATCAATGAATAGAGGATGAATAATGATGCCCCAATGTTGTATATATGATGTAGAATTATAGGGTAATTATAATTGATGATTATCTATGATTAAATGATGTGTTTAGGGCCTAAAGTATAGAACCCGTAGTGAAAACATAGTGAAATCACATAAATTATCATGACAGAGCAGTATGTGTCGATCCCAAACGTTATGTGTCGATACATGAAGGCTTTTAGACTCAGGATGAGTCGATGCGAAGGAGTCATACGTTGATACATGAGGATTTTTATACTCAGGATGAGTCGATACGTAGGGGCATGTGTCGATACATGCAGTGTGCAAACTCAATATGAGTCGATACAAGAGAGTATGCGTCGACTCATGCAGTGTGCTAAACCCAGTAAGCGTCGACCCAATGCATTACGCGTCGATCTATGTTGTCTGGTTTTTGGCTGAATCAGTTTGAAAAGGCTGTAACTTGAGTTTTTGGACTCCGTTTGAGGTGCCGTTTGAAGAATTAAATAGCTAATGTGATGAACTTCATTCTTAAGGATTAAAATTAAGAATAAGAAGGATAATCCTAGTATCCAAGTTAGGAATTGGATTAGTTCCCGTGTTGATCGCTATGTTGATTTTTGTGAATAATGATGAGGAGGAGATGATTATAGATTACTATTTGGTCTGTAACAGTAGGATTAATGATGATAATGATGTAGTATTACAGAATAAAATATGTAGAGGTCTAGTGATTTAGAAGTAAGCCTTAGATGATTAATTAATTATAGGCAATATCATGTTGTAGGCCTATGGTCAATGTTTCGAGATTGACGAATTGTTATTGTATTGTTGTTGTGGCTGAATTGATGTGAATTATGATGATATATGATGTTTGATGATATATGATGTTGATGAAAGATGTTTAGATACCTTTAATAATTGGCAGCTATTAAAGATGTAGGCTTCTGGCCAACGATGATGTTGTGTTGAGATGTTGATAATTATGGTGTTGTTATTACATTCATGATTGTGTCGCATACATTTCATTTTAAGATGGAGCTTATGCTCATTAAGATGGCATGTATTGGCGAATATTAAGATGAAGGCTTATGCCTTGTTGATGCCTCTATTTATTGGCAGATTTTTAAGATGGGAGTTCTGCTCCAATGGTACCACATGCATTTGCATAGTATTGAGTCGCATTATATGATTGCATAAAGAAGTTGTGAATTGATGTAGTGAATGTGTATTTATTGTTGGTATTTTCGTTGTAATTATTATTGATTATAAGATGAGAAGTGGTGGTGTTATGTGATCTAATTTAATATATTAGTTATTATACGCTTTATTATATTTTTAGATATATCACCCCTTCTATTTGAATGTTGCCCTTATGTTGGTAACGTGCGGGTAATCGAGAGTGAAGGTTGTATACCTTCAATAGTTCGAGTCGGTGTCATTGCTCTAATATGTAACACTCTGGGGGATGAACGCTTGTTGCTTTTAATTGTTGATTATTTCAGCTGTTGAACTTTAATTTGTTGGTTGCTAAGTATGCATTATTTTGAAGTTGTTGTAACGATGGACAAAGATGTTATTATGAATTCCGCTGCGTAGATGTTTAAATTGTTGAGTTAAGAGATTAAATTGTTATGCTGATAGTTCATCCGAAGTTTTAAAGTGTTATGTATCCACGATAAATGCAATGTGTTTTGAAAGATGAATTTGTGGCATCCTGATTCGTTTGCATGAATGATTATAACTCTGATTTGCATATATAATTGTCGGGTAGAATTGGGGTGTTACATGGGACACGTCACGGCGCCTCCTATAGCGGCCACTAAGTTGAACGCTATGTGTAGGTTTTCGCTGAAAATCTCGAGTTCTTGGCCTTTTCGCTTGGTTTCTTCAAGAAGAGCTACAAATGGGCAATTTAGACAAATACAAGCATAACGCAAGAAAACAGTACTAAAAATAATGAAAAATATATGGTATTTGAGTCAAATATGCAATGTGATCAGGTGTTATCACCTAGATTTTCTTATTATTTTATTTATATTTATTTTGTTTTTATTCAAATAAATTAAAAGAGTTACAAGACAATTGGGCTAGGCGCGTGAGTGATCTCTTAAGGCCCAATACAACTCATTACAGCCTGTTGCATCATGCCATAACCGTGTAAAGCCGGAAAGGGAATGAAAGATATTTTTTTGGAAAGTTTTGAAGCAAATTTGAAAATCCATAATGCAATTGAATTCGTGCCATTTTTGTTAGCCTAATGCAATGTTATATATATGCACAACATTCAGATCTAAAGCATAGACACGCAGCTTCCTCCAAAGTCAAAACCTTGCTCATGAAAATTCCAAAAAGAAGTGCAAATCGTATCTCACATTCCCAGTGGTTTCAATCCAAACTAAGCTTTAAAACCATTTCATGAGCATTCATAGGGTAAGTAAGGGTAGGTTTCAATGATTTCCCAAGTCTGAATCATGTCATTCACCATCTCCATTTTGCATTTTGTTTTCATCATTCAAATATTTTAATTTGTGTGTTATTGTTTGTTTCTAACCATATATATCTCCATATATGAGTGTTTAGAACAGGTCTGAACCAAAAAATTAAAGTTCTAACATGAGAATGGAGTGTTGCCATGGTTAGGGCAGTTTGCACCATATATGAGTGTTTAGAACAGGTTTGGACCAAAAAATCAAGGTTGTGTGTGGACGGATGATTGCCAAAGGGAATTTGAAAGTATTAAAGAGTATCTACTTGAACCTCATATCTTACTCCCGCCCGTTGAAGGAAGACCATTGATTATGTATCTGGAAGTGTTAGGTAATTCTATGGGTTGTATTTTGGGACAACAAGATGAAACAAGGAAGAAGGAATATGCCATTTATCATCTCAGTAAGAAGTTTACTGACTGTGAGTCATGGTATTCTATACTTGAAAAGACATGTTGTGCACTGGCCTGGGTAGCAAAGCGGTTGCGATAATATATGTTGAATCATACTACTTGGTTGATTTCTAAAATGGGTCCAATTAAGGATATTTATGAAAAGCCTACTCTTACTCGAAGAATTTCCCGTTGGGAGATGCTGTTATCTGAATATGATATTGAATACTGTACTCATAAGGCTATAAAAAGCAGCGTGTTGGAAGATTATCTTGCTCACCAACCGGTTGATGAATATCAATATGTTAAATATGATTTCCCTGATGAGGATGTGATGTTTTTGAAAATAAAAGATTGTGATGAATCGTTGCCTGAGGAAGGTCCTGGTCCTGAATCTCGTTGGGGCATGGTGTTTGATTGAGCTATAAATGCTTATGGGAAAGGAATTGGTGTCGTGATTATCACTCCCCATGGATCGCATATCCCATTTACTGCAAGGTTGGCATTTTATTGTACCAATAACATGGCAGAGTATGAAGCTTGTATCATGGGTCTCAAGGAGGCTATTGATCTCAGAATCTAAATGTGTATGGTGATTCAACTTTGGTAATAAATCAGATTAAAAGAGAGTGGGATACTCGTCACCCTAACTTGATTCCTTACAAAGATTATGCTATAAGATTATTACCTTTCTTTAATAAATTTGAATTCCATCATATTCCCAGAGATGAAAATCAGATGGCGGATGCTTTGGCCACTCTAGCTTATATGTATCAAGTGAATACTTGGAACGATGTACCTCGTATCACAGTGTGACGTTTGGATAGGCTGGCTCATGTGTTTGCAATAGAGGAAACGCCAGACGAAAAACCTTGGTATTATGATATCAAGCATTTTCTCCAAACTCAAGAATACCCGAAAGGGCGGCTTAGGCAAGAAAGAGCGTCTCGGTAGGCTGAAAACCCGAAAGGGAGGTCTAGGCAAAAATTAGAGACATAAACAGAATAAATTTTCCCGGTAGGTTGAAAACCCGCAAGGGAAACCTAGGAAAAAGTTAGGGATTTCTTAGCAAGTAACTGCGCCAAACAAGACTCGATCGTTGAAGCCACAATCTTCTCGGATTATCACCATACTTCAACAGAAGTCGCTGCTCAGAAATTCAAATTTGTTAGGGAGAATATTGGTCATCATATTTCAATGTATCTCTTCCAATATATTACCATTTCCCAAACTTTATAATCATTTGTGGGGTCTCGCCATTCGTAGACTACCATTCTATTAATAAATTTTGAGCTTTTATCCAACTCTTTGCAATTCTTATTTTATTCTGCTCGCAAAGATTCCAATTATTATTGATAGTAATTTTCAAAACAAAAATATTAAATAACAAAAAAAATTTTTGAAAAGAATTTACAAATTAATTTTTACTTTATGTTATGTGACTCAAGAAAAAGAAAAGTGGTGATCCCAAGGATGGATGAACTCTAAAATTTTGGAAGTTTGTTTTCCCCATGAAGGTTATCTCAAGTCACTTTTGTTGGTATGTGTATGATCTTTGTGTGTTTCTCAAATAGTTAGAGATGATACCAATGGGTGTATGGCCGGTGTTGGGTTTGTGATCCCATTTTCCCCAGTCAAGTCTTGGTTCATTTTGATTTAGGGTTTGCATGGTCTGAAGCCTCTATCCCAGATTCCCCAATAAGGTCTTCGCTCATATGACGAAATTCCCTTCTCCCTTTGCGTGCTGAGGTGGAATCATTTGCAAAACATCTCCCTTTTGCAGTGTTGGCATTATTGTCGTAGTTCATTTCCCAGGTAACTACACAAGGGCAGTATCTTTTCTAAGAAGTGTTGAAATAGTTGTCAAATTTTTAGGTTTTCTCCTGCCAAGTGCTGGGATTGATATAAAATCCCTATAATTTTGATTTCTTGCGGTTTTGTTTGACTTTTTAAATCCCCAAGTAAGGTTGAGATGATGTTTCTCTCTGAAAGTTGTTATTCCCATGTGGTTTCATAATTTCTCCCCGGGGAAGTTTGTGTAATCATCACTCTTGGTATTGAAGAATATATTTTGGTCTCTCCTCAATGATGTGGTGTTTCCCTCCCTATTGAAGTTAGCATGAGATCCCCAATTGATATCTCGATGATGCGGTTTTCATCTGCCCTAATGAAGTCAGTATTGTAATCTCCATTGGAAGACTAGATGTTAAGACATTTATTTTCCCCATTGAAGTTTGTGTGATGTTCCTCGGTGAAGCCTGGAGGAGGATGCTAGATCCCTGTATTTTTAATGATTTTATTGTTTTGATTTGATTACTTAAAGATTGTGTTTCTTCCGAGTGAAGTTAAACCGTGGAATAGGAATTTGTTTCCTCAGTTGGTGCTTACTTTCTTATAATTTTTCCTCCTAGATGTGATTTAGCCGAGTGTTGACTTTACTTAAGCTAATCTTGTCTGGTTATTCCCAGTGTTGTGTGTCTGTTTTGTTAGCATGTACATGATAACATTCATACATTCATACATATATTATGCATAGCTGAATTAAAATTCATTGCTCATTTGAATTCATTAATATTTGTGTTGGCATATTACCCTATTTGCATTGTTATGTTACCCTCTCTCCAATAGATTGTCAACCTTAAGCAGAAAGTGTATACCCTTTCATTTTCCCCACTGAGTTATCCCTCATGGAAGAATTTTGTTTTAGCCTTCCTATTTCAGTCCATTGTCTGATTAGATCTGTGTATCCTCTTTGAGTTTAGTTCTCATCAGATGCTATCTTGGTTGACTGTTTCATTCCGGTTTATTTCTGGTTTGAATCAGTGGTTCCTGGCAACATTATTATTCTGATTTTTGCAGGCTTTGAGCCCTGATTTGAGGATGTGCGTTTATTTTGCACGAGAAGACTTTACTTCCTTAGCAGGAATATATTGGAATTTCCCCAAGAAGTCATAATTCTTTCCCCAGTAGCATTATCGCAGCTCCTTCTCATAACAACAGATGGCGAGTCTCTTTATTTGAGCAACTTGTACTTCCCTATCAAGTGTGTTAGCTCCCAGAGAAGATTCATGATTTATTACTCTAATGAATGGTAGTCTCATCATTATGGAAGATAGTTCGTTGTTGAGATTTGTTACTCCAATGGATGGTAGTCTCGTCATTATGAGAGATAGTTCATTATTGATATTTATTAATCCAATGAATGGTAGTCTCTTCATTATGGGAGATAGTTCGTTGTTGAGATTTGTTACTCCAACGAATGGTAGTCTCGTCATTATGGGAGATAGTTCTTTGTTGAGATTTGTTACTCCAATGGATGGTAGTCTCGTCATTATGGGAGATAGTTCATTGTTGATATTTGTTACTCCAATGGATGGTAGTCTTGTCATTATTAGAGATAGTTTATTATTGATATTTGTTACTCCAATGAATGGTAGTCTCGTCATTATGGGAGATAGTTTGTTGTTGAGATTTGTTACTCCAATGAATGGTAGTCTCGTCATTATGGGAGATAGTTCGTTGTTGAGGTTTTTTACTCCAATGGATGGTAGTCTCGTCATTATGGGAGATAGTTCATTATTGAGATTTGTTACTCCAATGGATGGTAGTCTCGTCATTATGGGAGATAGTTTATTGTTGAGATTTGTTACTCCAATGAATGGTAGTCTCGTCATTATGGGAGATAGTTCATTATTGAGATTTGTTACTCCAATGAATGTTAGTATCGTCATTATGGGAGATAGTTCATTGTTTAGATTTTGTACTCCAATGGATGGTAGTCTCGTCATTATGGGAGATAATTCGTTGTTGAGACTTTGTTACTCCGATGAATGGTAGTCTCATCATTATGGGAGATAGTTCGTCGTTGAGATTTACATTACTCTGAAGAAGTTTGTTTATTTCCAGTCATGGGTACTGATGTTGGTCACTTGTGGCTTACCCTAATATTTATGTTTGTTGATGTTATCCTACTACTTCTTCCTCCTTGTGGGTCGACATTACCTTTTTTGCTATCTTCTTAGTGAATGGATAATTTGCGATTATCTGTCGATCACTATTATACTTTATTTTCTCTCCTCAATATTTGAGTTGATGTTACTTTCTCTCCTCCTTGGGATTTACCCCAATAGAGTCGAGTTTTCTGTTCACCATTAATTTATTTTGCTGGTCTATTTTTCTTTTGATCTTGTATTTTATTTTTCCCCAGTGCATGCACAATCATAAGCATTGCATGGCATCTTAGGGCCAAAAATAGGGTTTGTTTTATATTTAAGTATCTTCAATCGCGTCGACACAAAGATTTTAACCTTCGTATCTCCGGATATAAGACACTTAAATAAGGGCAGCTGTTGTACCCTAATTTTCCCCCTAAGATTCCTCTATCATCTCATATCAACTCGATCACAATAATATAACACTAGGGTTTGGTTCTTCTCCCTATCTTTAGGCTTACTCATGAGGAATCACCAAGCACTTTGATTTTTATATTGTGATCATATATGTTTTGTATTGATTAACTTTTAACTAATAAATACAATGCATGTTTGCTCTAATTGATGATGCTATAGGTGAAAGCACAACACATTTCATCAGGTTGATCTATAGGTTCATGAGTTTATTTTCATACCTTCTTCAACAAAGTTTCATTGAGATTCAAGCTTCATCGTTGAAGATATTTTGAAGTGATATCATGACAAGGTCTACTATGATTCACCATGCTTCAATTTGTCAAAGAAAATCAAAAGATGCAAAAGTTGATTGAAGAAGTTTGACCTAATTGGACAAGTTCTTGATTTCTTGATCACAAGTGCATAACTTTCTCAATTCTCAATATTTGGAGATGGTTTTTATTGCTATGGGTTATTATTATTATCCATAACAACTTCTATTCACATGTAAAGAGTATTTGTTCAAGAAAGTTTGTCAAAATTGAAAGGGGTTCCCAAGCCATTTTGTTGCTTTATGAGCTAGGGTTTTGAACTTATAAGGGCTATATCTTGTTCACCTTTTGATATTTTTGAGTAATTACAAATACATGCTTCTCTTTAAAGGGTTATCAACTAATCACTTCAAAAATTTCAAGAATATTTCATGTGGAAGATGCCTAATGATGAAGAAAGATTACAAGTCCTCTAGATAGGCCATCAAATTCCCTTATGTGACTTCAAAAGATCATAACTTGTTCAATTTTTATCTCCTTGAGCCCATTATTTTTCCACAATGATCTTAAGAATGTGAACTTCAACTCTTATTTTATGTGTAAAACTTGAAAATGGATGGAGGATTCCCTAAGAATGCAAGATATTATAGGTCATTTCATGAATTTTCACCAACTTCACAAAGTCATAACTTTCTCAATTGTTGGAGTTTTTAAATGGTTCAAATATCAAAATGGCATTTAATACATCTACTTCATGCCATCTTTTTTAGTAAAAAGCAAATTTTGAGTGGAAGGTCATGTTTGGATGCAAAACATTATAGGACATTTTTTGAGAAAAACTTAGAATTTTTCTAAGTACAAAAAGTCAGCATTTTTTCTCAACTTTGACTCATCACAACTTTTAGCTCAAGCATCCATTTGATTCCATTCTTTACATATTGTAAAGATTGTAACCTTATCTTTCAAATGCTTCAAGAATCATTCCCTAAGACCCCTTGAGCTATGAATGCCATTGATTCAAAGTTGGTACCTTGAAACTGACTTTTTACTCCAAGTCAGAACTTGAAATGAACAATTCAACTTCTAATCACTAAATTTCTGCGCGTTTTTACTTCTAATCATGTTTAACAATCTTCCAAAAGTGATTAGCACCTTGAAACGCAAGTTTTGTTTGAGTTTTGAGAAAAATAAAAGTCACACTTTTAATGCTTGCAATTTCACACAATTACCCTCCAAACTTCATCATTCCACACGCTTGAGCATCCCATTTGATTCCCTATAAATAGAGGGTTATATCTCACTCATTTTCTCAAGCATGAACAACCAAAATCACCCTGTCAAACTCCCTACATAACTCACTTTTCTGAGATTTCAAATTCCCTTTTTCTCCACTTTTGAATCCAATTTCTTCATTGATCCTTCATCCTTGAACTTCACCAAAGCTAACAGAAGAAGAATCAAGCCTTGAGGTGTCCTAAATCGGGCAACCAAGTCTAGTTTCAGAGCATTTTTCAATTACTTCGTTTAGTTAGAATTCTCAATCAAATTGAACCAAATAAAGCACTATTCTACTCTATTCATCCTTCTGATTCTCACACTTCTTACTGTTTGCATTTTCATTCAGAATTGAGAGAGATACTTGGGATTTTCGTGCTCGCTATTTTTTCTGGTTTTCTTCAAATTCATCCTTGCATAGTTTATATAAATTTGTCACAAGGATACCATTAGAATCATCTTGAAGAGACGAATCTAATGGTATCGGTCTGGTCCTCTAATTTTATAGCTTGAGGAACCCCAATCTAGGGCGTCTGGAGGTTGAAGACGACATACGTGTCGTGCTTCAACCAATGATGGCGTGCCACGCTATTTTTTTGAAATAGATGTAGTGTGTTTATCTTACCATGCACGTGTCTCAGGAGCCCTTAGATCTGATTACTTTAGTGAGTCAGACTCCATCCAACGTGCCACATTTTAAGTTGTTTTTATTTAATAAAGATTGATTCAGTGTGAAATTCAATAAAGTCCATGACATGCACAGCGCGCCAGATCCACTGGATCTGTTTACTAACACGTTTTGATAATGACCAGATGTCCCATATTTTTTTGGTTTATTATTTTATTTTTCTGATTTTAATTTTAATTGATTTAAACTTCAAAAAATCATAGAAAATTCATTTTTGACTCAAAAATTATGAAAAAATTCACAAAAATAATATCAAATATGCTCTTTCTGATTTTTATTTTTTCATAATTTTATTTTCAGATTTGATATTTTTTTAAAAATTTCCTTTATTTTGACTTGTTTCTAATTATTTAAAAATAATTTTTGATGTTTTTAAATTCTGAAAAAATTTATAAAAATCATTTTACTTATTTCTGACCTGCTGAAGTTTTTCTAGAATTTTATTTTGACTTCTACTATTTTTGATCTTTTTTTCACTTATTTGAGTGATTTTAATTAGTTTAAAAATACTTTTCTGTTTTGAAAAATTACCAAAAATTTCATAAAAATAATTGAGATCATTTATGATTTTTCTATTGTCCTTTTAAATTTTTCTTTGATACTTTGAATATAGTTTACTATTTTACCTCTTATTTTCATCTTAAAAACAATTTAAAAGTCATTTTTCTTTTTTATGAAATGCAATTTATTTTTTTAATATATTCTGACTATGTGATTGTTGATCATAAACTTCATTAACATCATTGGATCTTGAGTGTTGAGTTCAACTCCACCAAAATGGATGGATGATTTTAATGATAGTTTGATCAAAAAATTTGATTCAAATATTCTCCTTCCCTCTTCATCTCATCCTCTTCTCTTTGTGTTACATGTTGTTAGAGGATGATCTACATATCATCACTCCAGACATATGGCCCATAGATTGCTATTGACCGGCCTCAAAATAGGTGCGACTTTCATATAAGTCCACTTACGATTGCTTAACATAGCGCTAAATTTTATTCTGATTCGAGAAATGATCATTCGTGGTCCAACTCTATATTTGCAAGCCCAAGCATGTTTAATTTGAAACCTTTGATTCAATAATATTAAGTTTCATTGTTAGGAGGCTTTGGTCTTATCAATCCTCTAATGAATTTTCATAAATTTTGGAACTAAGTGAATCATTTAAACATCATTGATCATTTACTGTTGCCTTGAGATTTTGAAATGAATGACATACTTGACAAAAAGCAAATGAAACTTGTTGTTAAGAGGCTTTGATTTTATCAATCTTCTAATTAGTTTGCAAATGCAAGATTCAAGATGGTCATTCAACTAACTTCTAATTTCTAACTCATTAATAATTGACTTTTATTTTTATGCTTTTACTTTAAGCACCATTTATCTTAGCATTTATATTTCATGTTATTTTCATTTTTGCTCACTTGAGCATTTATATTTATGTCATTTTTATTTTGCTCACTTGAGATTTTCATTTTCTTTTTGAAGATACCTAGTGATCAACTTGAACCATAAAAAACTTTAATGTTACTATTTGGTTACTATCCTTGGCATTTTGGAGTTATAGACTTCTTGGACTTAGGATTAGAGACCTTGACCTATATTGAGACCTTGTGACTTCTATTGTTGTTTTGTCTGGAGTTCTTGGGGTTTACCCCCAAGATATTGGATTGTTTGTTTTCTTTGTATTCAAGTTATTCTGATTATATGTTTTGTCTATGATTGGGAATTCACCGGTATACAACCGTTACTCTGCCCAATTTTTGTGAAGACTTAATGCCTTTAAAGTTTGGTATCCTTAAGAGGTTTATTATCTTTACTTGCTTGGTTTCAAATCCAAAGGATGAGAATTCTACATTGACTCATTGTGTCAAGTGTTGGCTTCTTGTTGGTTAGACGATTTTTTCCCCTAACTTTTACCTTATGCTTTAGGATAGTCCATTCATCTCCTCCCATCTTCTTTAATTTCAAAATTTTCCTCCCTCCTTTTGAAAACTCTTCTTGTTTTTTAAACTTAAACCGCTTTCACAATAAAATTGGACATATGCCCATGTATTTTCAAAATATTTTCTTAATTAAACTTTAATCAACTTAATAATACCTTGAAATTTTTGTGAGAAGACTAAAAGTCAATCAATCTCATTCAAACCATTTTTCCACTTTGGCTTTTTACTTAAATTTTTCTATAAAAAAAATAGACTCTTGTCAATACTTGTAGTGATGCGAACTACTATACTTCTACGATATGTAGTGAAGTGAGATATTTTCTACTTGGATGTTGAGCGAGGCTTTGTTGATTTTAAAATCCAAGCTATATCCTCCACTTTGAGATGACGCAAATTCTCCTTTCTCATAATTGTGGGTAGTAAGTATGTTTTCCACTCGGATGCAATGATGATGTTTCGTCTCTTAAAATTAACCAACACACTTGTGTTTTAAAATTTTTAAAAGTGAACTACGAGTACTCTGACCCCCTATTACATAGAAGGTGGTACGTAGGCACTAAAGGTTCGCAACCGCGGCGGGTGCAAAATTGTAAAAAAATACTTCTTTTCTCATCTCCACCATCTATTTTTGTATACAACATTTATAGCCAAAATACACAAATTTTCAAAGAGGTTACTATGGAGTACCGTAGATGTTTAGAGTGCTAATATCTTCCATTTTCATAACCAAACCCCGAACTTAGATTCTCTCCCCCTTTTTTGGGTTATTCTCTCTTTTCCCATTCCTCTAGAAACAATAAAGCGCGGTGGCGATTTTTATTTGATCTATGCGAGTTAAGTTGATCCAATGGTTTAGTCTCAACATTTCTACCGCTACAATAACAACAAGACTAAACTAGTTGGAAACATTTCTATCAACATCCAATGGTTTACAAAAGTGGCAAAAGTTTAAGAAAATGGTAAATTTTTATTGCTCAAACACAAAGTTTTACATGCATGATCAACTACAAATGAAAATAGAATCTCAATAAAGGATTACAGCCTTCGGTATTCATCATTATCCCAACCACCAGATCAGAGGAATAACACCTTGTCTTCATTAGCATCTGAGCCAAATTCAATCTCTTCAGTTGGATGCTTCTTTTTGTTCTTGGGCATCTTCATCTTAGACTCTGAGGTTCTTACTGTCATTGTTGATCCAACAGAAGATCTAGCACCCTCTAAGGATGTGATTCTATCATTTTTCTTGGAGAAATCCCTTCTTGAAGAAGTAGCTCCTTTGGTCTTGCTGACTTGCTTGGAAGTGACACTCTTAGAACTTTTAGATGACATGTCCATTCTATTTGTTTTTGAAGAACGAAATGGAAAAGAGATGAATTTGATCTTGATGGTAACAAAATTATACTTATATAATGAAATAAAGAGTCTTGGGATAAAGCAAAATATGTCTTATCTTTTGTGCACCAATGGACAAAGGAAAGAGAAACATGTTTCGTCTTCATGCACAACTCCCCAATAAGGACTACTATCGATTATCTCAAAAGTTCAAGTATCATATAAGAATATCTTGGAAATTGAAGAGTTGTTTCCCATCCAAACTTTTTCATAATCACAAACATTTTTTTATTCTTTTTGATTAATGAGAAGAGGGGAGAAATAGATTTGATTTTGATTCAGTTTTATCCTAAAATTGTTCCAAAACATTTCAATGTTGTGGATTCATTTGTAATTCAATTTTCCTTTAGGTCTTAAACTCAGGGGGGAGCTTGCAAACCCCACTCTGTTCGCTTAAGCTAAAAGAAAATTTTGATGTCTAAAACTCAGGGTGAGCTTAAAAACCTAACTCTAATTTATAGTTAATTTTTATCCAGACAAAATTCTTCAACGAATCTGAATATTTATAAACATCAAAAAGGGGGATATTGTTGGAACAAGTTTGGTTCTACTTCTCAATCCTTAAAGTTTTGATGATAACAAAGTATGTAGAATAATTTTGTACACTAATCATTTCATTGAGTATGCATAATTTGAGCGTCAAATCATAACTTTATGGATTTTGATACATGTTGATTCTGAATACAAGTTCTAAAGAATTGATCTCTAAAGAAGAAACATCAACTGAAGTTAGAGACTCTGATCAAGCAGACTCTAGGCTCTGGATGAAAACTGATTTTGAACTCTGTTCAAAAGACTCAGCTACATCTATCGATTCTGAGAAAGAGTTACAAATGAAGAATTGTTTATTCTATAGTCAAGATTCTAAAGCCTCTGGACTCTAAACACTAGACTCTGAAGTCTTATCTCTCCAAGTTCTGAAGAAAGGCTATGAACTCTCATCAAACTTCAAAATCAATTTATACTATAAGCCAATGATTAAAAGAATGATTGGAAGAATTTTTCTGAATAATACAACATTAAAAGTGGAAAAATCAAATGTTCCAAAAGGACAAATATGCTGATATCCTTTCCACTATCCTAAATTTTAGAAGAGGACTGTACTATTGTACTATTGTTGTCGCCACTCATTTCATCCTCACACCACTACATGCAACAAGCAATTCTTCATTACAGCTGGAAATGTGTGGATATTCCAACTTCACCCTTCAATGAATCTTTTCATCTCCTATATAAATAAGTCTTAGAAGTTTGAAAAAAAATAGGATTTTGCAAGCGTGAGAAATTGAAGAAAGAATTGAGAAAAAGCAAGAATCGTTTTTTTTAGAGAAAAATCTTCATCATTACACTTTGAATTTGTCATTGTATAAATTTTCTAAAGTGTAAAATATTTATTTCATAATGTGTGTATCATCTTTTTGAAGCAACTTTATAAATACATTCTTTGTCTTGTAAACTCTGATGTAGTTATTTGATATACTAGGGTATAACCAGAATTCTCAAGAAGTCTTTGACAGATTTTCATTGAGGTTGTAATCAAATCTTTTATTAGTGGATTAAATCCTTATTGAGAAGGTAAAATCACCTTGACGGGTGGAATGGAGATAGTTTCATTAACAGCGAACCAGGATAAAATCTTTTGTCTTTTATCATTGTTACATCTTTGTTGTTTGTGTTCTTGGATGGGAAAAAAAGTTGCAATCAAGAAACCCGATCCAAACCCCGTTTTATTGTTTTTCTTCACACCTTCAAGGATGATGGTGACAATGCATAGGTAGCACATCATAGAGTGTGTGCATTGAGGTTATGCCTCATATATTTGGTTGACATATCCATGTTTATGGATAAAAGGGCATACTATATTGATGTTGTCTACTTGAGATATTTCATTGATTTATAGAGGATTCATGAGTAAAACTAGGGTCCTCTTGTTTTATTTACCTCTAATCCAAGTTGGTTGAAGCTCGTTTATGGAATACTAGACACATGACAACAAGCAATACCCTATTTATGGTAATATTTATATGTTTACTGTTACTAATATTTCATTTGTTACAACCAGGCTCTGCAATGTGCTTCCTTCTTCAACTTGCTCATAGGGAGTCAGGAGGCCGAGCCATTCTGAGTTTATCTTTCCAATGTCGTAGTCGGTGATATAAACTTCACACAGTATCACAATCACTGTGAGACACACCCCTTTAATGAAATATCCCACTACTCCTGATAGTTGGCTTGTGGGTCACGATTGAAGTATTCACATCTACCTAAGCAAGTCATGGGTCAGTTTAGGTATCTGCAGAATATCCCACAATCCTTCGCAGAGATGTTGATGAGATATATATGGAGTACCATGATCATTTAGTCAAAAAGGATGCGTGTAGTGTGTTAGCTCCTCATCCATGTAGTATTGTATATGGCTACATCCAATGGTTTTTTAGAGTGTTCCATCCTTATATGATCATCTGAAGATATTAGAAGAGGAGAAGGATATGGCGGATGTTTACTTTGAAATTTGGTAAGAAATCGCTATTCTTCCGAATCCTAGAGATTTTGGTTGCTTACAGGATCTACTAGATTGATTCGAGGACAGTAGTGTATATTTTGTTTTCTAAATTTTCTGAGTGTTAATCTCTTCGATAGAGTTTGTTACTTCGAAAGTAGTAATAAAACGTTTTAAAGTAAAAATTGGAATGTAAAGCAAATTCGATTTAAACTTAAAAGGAATGTAAAAGAATTTAATTGAAAATGAATGATATTGAATATAAAATTGGTGCTTCATACGTACATTCTCAGCAATTCGTTTCTCGAACACTTGATACTTTGGTTTATTTTGAGTAATTTATACAAAGTGAACACACAAAATTCTAACATAAAAACCCCTATATATAATAATTGAAAACCAATTACCACGAGCAGTCTTCTTTGAGGATGTCACGTTCTAGTTTGTATATCTCTAGCCTTTCGAAGCTTCCACGTATCTCTTTTTTAAAGATCAAATGACCGTTAAAGTCATTTATAGCCACATTTGAATATATGTCGAATCTGTCTCGAGTATCTTTAGAAAATTTACTAAGTCATTCGCTTTGCACTGCTTCGTCCTTGTAGACTAGGTTGAAAATGTGTCTCCTATCACTTCATATCGAAATTAGCTTTCATCATCCCAACATCTGTTCGAATTCTCCTCAAACCTCAATTCGTTTGAGTGTCGAAATTACAGCTAACAGCGGACCATGCCATTGATGTATTGTTGATATGTCATTGTGTTGTGGCTATTGAGTATGCAAGTATAGAGAGAGGAGAGTTTCATGAAAGGACTCTTGGAAAGGCCATTGTAGAGACCGTGATAGCCAAAACACATCATACATTATAATACAAGAGGCAAAGGAGGAATCAGAAGGTTGAGTATTTCCCGATAGTTGGTTTTTTCTCTTTTTCTTTGTATTTTATGAACAATATATGATTTGCATTTTGACTATATAATATTTTGATTGAATTACATAAGTGTATGGTTTAGTTGATGTTAACTTCCATACTATTTGTTTGACAAAATAAAGATGATTTACTTACAAAGTGTTTTGGTGTGTCTGAGAGATGTCTGAAAGTTAACTTTCGTATTATTCTAAAGTGTGTCTGAGAGATGTCTGGAAGTTAACTTTCGTATTATTCTAAAGACATTTTCGGGTTTCTAAAAGGTGACTCTTCAGCACTAAGAGTGGGAAAAGTGACATTTTCAGGTTTCCAAAAGGTGACGAGCACCCCCTTTATTTTAAGTTACAAATCATTGGTCAAAACAAGGACTAGCATGGATAAGTTGCTAGTGATAAATGGTTGAAAAGTAAATAAAAATGAACGTTACCCTGTGAAACAATTTCTTTATGACAAATGTAGGTAAGTAGAACAGGTATAAAGCATCAGATCCAAAAATAATTGAACCAAAGCCAGATATAAGGCTAACTAGTTTTGTGATGAGCTTCTATAAGCTTTTCAAGAAACAGAACAGGCTCACGATTAACATAAGCACACATGAGTGATAGTCTTAAATTAAATGGGTGATAAAAAAGGCAAAACTGCAGACGAGCAACTATAATCAAATAACTTCTACAAACCATGAATGAAATAGTAAAAATACCACAAATACACATCAAATATCTCAACTTGTACAGTTCAGGAGGCTTGCTGAAATATCTGTTGCCCTTTCGAGAAGAATATTTACGAACCATTGCCAAGTTTATAGCTAGGATTAACAAAATATAATCTTTCAGTTGGCTGATGGTAAACAATAGCTTCATTGCGTAGAGTTTACTATTTTTTTCACGACATACGCTCCTATTTTTGACAAATCTGGAACCCAAAATGAAAGCTCAGATGACCCGGTTGCAAACATAAGACTCCCGGGAGCCCACTTTACAACAGGAGCTCCAGTATCAGAAGTTGCACTCCTCCAACTTGCAACCTAGAAAAATTAGGTAAGCATTAATATTGCAATGGCAAGTATTATTCACAGTTTAATTTCATAAGGTGGAAGAAGTTGTACAATGCCATTAAAAAAAGAACTTTTTGATGCCAACCCTTCCCAGACAATTATTTTTTTCAATCACAAATTTTTGACATAATGATCTGCTAGAAAATTATGATTCAATATATTCAACATCAATATCGATAACACGTCTTTTCTAATAGATATTTATCAATTGGTATCATAGCCTGGCTTTCGGTGGTATGATAGGCATTTGGGTAATATGGCGTGTCTTAGTTCAACATCGAGTAGTATGGGATGCTCCGTAGAGTATTTAAGTGCCTTGGTTCTTATTTGATAGCTAACTTTTAAGGGAGGGTTCCCAAATTGCTTACATACTTATCAATAAAGATGCAGCGATATCAGGTTCAACCATCAAAACCTCTCGCATGTATCAATATACACAACAATTAAAATTTGACATACAACTTCAAATGAGTTATAACATTATGTTTTCTGCTATTCTCTAGGTAATCAAACAGATAAAGGATAAAAGGATAGACAGAATGAATACTATTTCCAGAAAAAAAATGCAATTAGAAACTCTATTCTATTATGAATTATAAATTTATGTGAAAAATTTCCAAAAGTTATGATTATTATTAAGCAATAACCTACTCTTCGGATTTGGGTTGAACCTAACTCAGCGGTATAAAATGGGCTTGTAAGATAAGAGATGTCTCCCACTTATAAGTATTTTTTCATACCATATGATTCGCATCCAATGTGTAACTCTTAACTAAGGCACACCCTTCACACCTAGGTTTAGACATCTAGAGAATGACCCAAGCAGCTCAATGGTGACTCCATCACTCTTGGATAGGCTCTAATACCATCTTAGAATTTGGATTAAGTAAGGGATATCTCCTATTTAAAAATATTTTTTAGGCTATATCTCATCTAATGTAGGACTCATACTTGGATACGCATAAAGACATGGCTATGAAACCATCCCTTCAACAACGGCAGGCGGTTAGATAAAATCCTTCCTGAGAGTGGTTACTGTAGAGCTTAAATCCTTTACATTGCTAGTAAAGTTCCTTCATAATCACATTCACCGCCATTATGTTAGTGTTGTTTTCTACTTAAATATATGCAAGGACTATTTTCAGTTAACCAAGCACAATTTGCAATTTAGATATTCACAATGAAATAATGAGGCATTCTTGAAAATTTCTCGGTAAAAAAAGAGAAAAACACAAGCATGAAAAGCTGAACATATAAAAGTATGCCAACTTAACCATATGATCCTAACTGGAGAATAACTATATTAAGGTACAAATTAAGTAAAACAAATATATGAAGAAAAATAACAGTTATGAAATGCAGAAAAAGGTAAAAAAATAGCTTATCATACTTCTTTGCCACTTCGAACATTCCATGCATAGATGCTACCATCCCCAGAACCTGCAAAATTCAGGCTTACAAATTTAGCATAACAAACCTGGCAGAAAGTGAACAGAAGCCAACAGGATTCCATGCATGATGGTTGACAGATTGAAAATACTACTAGTGAAGCCTGAATTTTGGAAAATAATCATATTGATTGTAAGGCTTTCTTCCAAAATATAATTTAAGTCATGAAATACCAGGGTAATAGTTCCACATTTCATGTATAAAAAATAATGTCAATGCAAAAAATAGTTTATGTAATCAGTGAGATTACAAATGCATAATGAATAGAAAAGTGTAGGGTAAACCAAAAACCCTTACTTGATATTACAAACATTCCCTCGGGGCTGAAAGAAGCTTCTAATGTGGAGTTGCATGAGACAGGCGTGACATTATATGTCGATAACTGCGTACACATGATAAAAGGAGAGGTCAGATAGAAAGCCTTTCAAAGCGGATATAAATCAATTAAAAGAAGTTTCTGGGCTGAGTAAAGTAGGGAAGATACGGACAAGTGTACCACGGAATGAGTCAAGAACATGGACATGCCCATCTGCAGTTGTTAAGAGAATGAGTCTCCCATCGTTACTAAACTTCACAACATTTGCATCAGAAATATCTCCCCCAACAGAAAATATCTCAAAGGGACCCTGTAGAATGAATTTCACCAAATTAGATTATTAGGCTATCACAACCTTTGTAGCACCGATACCTCTGAAAAAAAGGTGTGCCCGTGTCAGCTATGGTGTTTGAAACCGACACCAACACTTGTGATTACGTTCAATTTATTCATTTTTTCAAATTGTTACTGGTGTCGGTGTCTGTGCTTCATAGATCACAACTAACATTTCAAATTTACAAACAAACAAACAATGTGGTATGAGTTAAATGCATATTTTTATGAGAAATTTGCAAACCTTTTCATACTTCCGTGCATCAAACATTCTTATGTATCCTCCAAAGGCTACTGCAAAGACAAGACCTTGATCATCGTATGATATAGCAGGCCTTCCTTGTACATGTAAGAGTCCCTATTTAGTTTTTAAAGAAAGTAAGAAGCCCCTAGAAAAGTTATATAATTTATTAGATACAAAAGGATATAGTAACACACAAGCAGTAGTATCAAATGCTACTACCTGGCACTTCTCGGCCCTTTGATCCCATAGTAAAACAGTTCGATCTAAGGATCCAGATATAAAGCAATCTTTCGGAGAGCACATGCTAAGTGAAACAACCCTTAGAAAAAGAACAAATATGTGTTTTGTTATATTATATGAGAAAATGGCGATGTATGTACATGAAAGCTACAGCATACACCCTCTGGACACTATTATAAGCAATTTTACTTTTTTTTAGTACATTTGACTATCAATGTATTTGGTTCATATATGGACTAGATACACTGATAGTCAAATGTACCAAAAAAGTAAAAGTTGCTTATAATAGTGTCCGGAAGGTGTACAATTTAAGATTGTTGTATATAACAAACCTGTCATGATGACCTTTGAAATATCTCAAGTACTTGTTATCATGCAATGATAGAAGCCGCAAAGATTCTGGATTATTCGATCATATTAGTAACAAATATACAAAAAATTTCCTAGTACATACAGATTGATGACGATAATAACACATACCATCCCAACCATTCTTAGAAGAATAAATAACAGTTGTAGGATGAGATGTGAAGCAAACCAAATCAACCCCATATTTCTTGCTGTTAATTGTCTTCAAACATCTGGTAGTAACAAATAAGAAACATGTGGTAGTAAAAATGGTCGTCCACCTATACGCTATCCCATTTTTGAGTCGGCCGCTATGCGGGATAAATAAATAAATAAATAAATAGAATTGGGGCTTACGTTCCAGCAGCAACATCATATAGACGAATGGATTCATCATCACTAGCTGTAACTAGATAACTGGACGCCCTGTGAAAATCCAACGAACTAATTCTACCATTCTGAAACAAGAAAAATAAAATAAAAACCCAATTCCAAAAACCCTAATATTCATTTCTGTTAAACAACAACATAAAACAAAGAGTAAAAACCACTAACGTAGTCTTTGAAGGACATTCCAACTTCCATACTCTGAAGAATTTCTTCACTAAGCTCCAAAGACACTTTCTCTTCTCTCTCCATTTTAGAGCCAAATTTCGCGTTGGTGTCTGAAATGCTCATGAAGCTTTTATGGATTTGAGTTGAGTGTGAAGAAACGTAAATTCATCTATTGAAATTGCACAAAAACTTGAGCTCGCAAAAAACGGTACAAATCTAATATTTTTTGCTACTAACGTTATTAGATGCGTTTTTGTTTTTGTTCGGTTCATTATAAATATATTTATCTATCTATTTTTATAGAAGTAGTAATTGGTAATGTTATGATTAATTTGTCTCAATATTTAGTGATGACGTTTTAATATTTAAAGTAGTATTTAAATATTTGTTTTTGAAAAATATTGAACTAATTCAGGTCATTTTTTACATGACTAAGATATAATGAGGAGTTTCCTCCCTCCAAACTTGGTTTTGGAATTTAGTGACATTTTGGGTTAAATTGTGGGCAATATTGTTGTTGGTCGTGTTTGTATAGCTAAACCTAATTCTTTTAAAGCGATTCATTCTATTGTGATGTACTTATAAACTTTATCATTTGTGTTTCTCTTTCTTTGTTGTGGTCGTTCAGATACTCTACAAGGTTTTGTATTTGTCTCAAACTCGACTTCTTTGAAATAATATTCTTCGGCCAAATTAATGGCCTTTTCATGGCCATGGTTTTCGTGAGCTTGGGATCTCCTTCTTCTTCAATCCTTTTGTTACAAGTCATTAGGGTTTTTCCTTTATCATTTCTGAAGATTATCCCAAGGCTTCATTCACTTCTTCTTTTTTTGCTAAACTAGCGTCAATATTACACTTGATCCAACATGTTTATGGAGGAATACACCCCCTTTACGCCATTGCTCTTGAGGTAATGAGTATTACTGCATTTTTCCTTACCTTTTTCTTCATTAAGTTGGTCATTTTTGTTGTTACGCCATTTTCCTTTGATATTCTCTTCATTCACCTTGTTGTTGTTTTGTTTCATGTTTGTGTTGTCGTTTTGATGATTGAGCTTGTTGATATTTGTATTGTAATTTTAATGATCGGGCTTGCTGAATTTGAATCTCTTCTACATGCCTCTACTTTAGAGCTAACTTATATTCTCTTTGCTTCGTTTTCCTTCTGATTATTGTTATTGTAGTGTTGATTCGCCTTGACCTTGCTGGTATTATTGTTATGCATATTATTAGGCTTCCAATGAGTTTAGTAAACTTCCTTTCTTTACTCCATGTTGATTTGATTGCTTCTTATATTTCTTTTTTTTTGTTGACCTATTTGTTGTGATGTTTCCTTGAAGCCGGTTGTTACTCACCACTTGAAAGTCCTTACTATTTTGATCTTCTTCATTCAGGTTATTGGTGTTTTTTCTACTATTATCATCTTTGTAGATTATGTTATCGTGAGTGTTTTTACCTTGCATGTTATCTTTGTGCTCTTTTTGCCTAGTTGGCTCTAATTAATACAGTCGTTGGTGCTTTGGTTGCTTCTTATGATAATAACCTCCACATGTATGTCTTTGTTATCATAGATTTTTTTATTCTTGGCCATCTGTAACACCCTTCTAAACCCCAAGGAATATTCGTAAATAGTTCATAAGATTAATCAGAGTATATCACCAAGAAGGGTGTCACGTCTTCATATAACACATCATAATAATACATCATGCTCCGTAACACGAGTTTTTCAAACTATTTAACAATATAGATTCAACATTGAGTTCTTCAAATCATTGCAGCGGAAATCATAGTTCAAAACACTTTATTATAATACTTCATAAAATTTAGTCATGCTTCATAGCTCATACTTATAAATCAAAACATCTCGAGTACCATGTAGGGTGACTCAACATCTTAAAACAAAACAAAGAACATAAGTTCCAATCATTCAATCTCAACCCCATTGTTATATATCTGAGCAAGACTCTCTTTATTCAACAAAAGCAAATAACGCACTCTGAAGCTATCCTTTAACACCTCTACGACTATTCTTAATCACCTTCCTGTTACCCACGTGGAGGCAACATTCAAGCAGAAAGGGTGAGTAAATCATAATCATTATATAAGACATAAGGAATAGACATAGCAAATATGCACATAAGCAAGGTATCACACATCTTCATATCTTCATGTTATACTCACATCTTCACAACTTTATCAAATCACAACAATGGGTTATCAACACACCATTTATCAATAATTATCATTTAATCACATCATTATGCAATGTCACATAAAATGTAATGCATCATCATAGACTTATGCATGTGGTACCAAAACTTCACTGATGACTCTGTCATCGTTATCTCCAAAGATCCCCACCATAAGATTGATTCCCGCTTGGAACCAAAGTACTTCACTGTTGTACTCAATCCACACTATGGGATTTTTGCCTTCACTGGACAATCGTCATATCGTCTTCACTAGACCGAAGTCCTAACTTCACTGGACCAAAATCCTAACATATACCATGAATGCAAGATACGCAACAACATAATAAACACGACCATGACTAGTCAACATGCATCATCATTCATGATTACATCATCATATCATCATCATAACATCATATCATCATATAATCATCTTAATAAAATATCATATCATCATAACATTGTATAATCATCATCATAATAAAACATCATCATAGTACCAGCATCATGTCATCATAATATCCAAACATCATCATATCACACAACATATCTTCATGTCATCATATTATATAAGGTATCATCATAATGTCTCCTAATCATCCTCTATTCATCTTCTAATCATTTCAATAAAACAAGCACCTTTGTAATCCAACATGGGGAACCTAACTTTATTATAGATTAGGTATTATAAATATAATTTGTATTCTTCATTTTACTCCATATTAATAGAGTTCATTGTATTAGTTATCCAACCCTTTGAACGACACCACATTCCGAGTTATAAAACTCAAGTTATGACTCTTTTAAGCAAATCCAATACAGCCAATCAAAATTAGACATCACCTATTTCGTCTGGCAACGCGTGTTTGCTCGGAGACACCACCTACGTCGCCCGATGACACTGCGTGAGCAAGGTTTTCCTGTTGTGATTTCCTGCATAAAATCAGTCATAAATTTTACGATTTCACCATATTACAGGTCCTAAAACATCATCTAACCACAGGGTTTCATCATCTATCAACATCCTATAATTCTATACTCATTATACATCAATTATAAATCATTATTCATCACTATTGTACTCAAAAAATTTCCCTCTCATTTATCAAGAATTTGCTCACAAGATCTCCTTGGGCTCAAGACTGTATTAGGGTTTGACCAGCTCAAGACACCTCCTTTTACACTGATAACCAAAATTAGGGTTTGAGATTGCACAAGGATTTTTTAACTTCCAATGCCCCATATGATTTTCATGTATCATTATGGACCCCCAAGATTACTCATGTCAAGTTTCAAGCCTTGGATCACATTTTTTCTCAGTCAATTGAGCAGTTGACCTAAAAATCACTTGTATTGGGGGAAAAGTCAACTATGGCCAATTCACAGTCAAACTTCATAATTTTTGGTCCACATCAACATTTTAAACTCATGTGTATCATCTGATCAAGTTTGGACCACAACTCCTCAAGAAATTTGATCAAATCTCCAAAAGGGCAAAATGGTCAAAATTAGGGTTTTGACTGGGAAAGGGCAATTTCTGATTTTTGACCTAGAAATGATAAATTGGTTTAAGGCATGATCTCAAGAGTCCAATTGCATCATTTTGACCTAATGACATGGTTCAAAACATTGCAAGTCCATTGGATCGACAGATGAATTTTGTAGTCAACTGATCAAAAGTCAATTGTATACTGAAAAGTAAAACTTTGACTTTTTGGTCAAATTCAAGTGCCAAAGATCATAATTCATCAAAGCATGTCAAAATATGAAACTTATTCATCAAGAAATCAAAAAAGTCAAGATTTCATTTTGAAAAGTCTAAATTTCTAAACTTAGAAATTTTTACAAGTGTTGGAAATTTCATGTTTTTTCATAACTTTGAGCCAAATTTTTACCATGATGAAAGATGATTCAATAAAAACTTCCAACATGAAAGTTGTATATCTCCATGAAATCTACAACTTTTCTTTACAAAACTCTTTCTAAAAATACTTGGATCTCAAGTTATGATTTTATGAACATAAGGTCATGAAACTAAACACTTAGTGAAATTTTGCCCTAATTTAGTCAGGATTTTGACCCAACTTCATGGAACTTTTTCATATAGTTCCAAGGGGAATATTAAAAATAAATTCAAATATGGATTATAGAGCACATTTCAAGCTTTCCAAAATGTCCAAGAACTCCTTGAGATCATTCTTGAGGAGGGAGAATCGAAGAGATGAAATTAGGGTTTTGTCACTTGAATTACAAGTCATTTTTTATGAACACTTGAACCAAATCCATGCTAGGCTGCATAATCCTTGCTTTTCAGGACTCAAAATTTTTTGTCACTCCATAATTAAATGTTTACACAGATGTTAGAGCTTTGATCCAAGCAATTGAGCTATTGTCCAAGTTCCATTTCCATTTATGGCACAAAGTTAACAATGTCATTCTTGTAAAGCAAGCTTTTTGCATAAAGTTCACATTGAGCCTCTAACTTGTTCCCTCTGATCACACTCCATCCACAAAGTCAGAAGCAAACTTGTTTAAAGCATAACCACTCTATCTTAGCAAGTACACAAGGCATGGAAACTTGTTTTGTCAAAAAATCACATGTTTAACTTAAACATGTAAATTTGACATCTGATCAACTAAAGCACTCAAAACTTGTTGCATATAAATAGAGTCACTATTTGTGAGCTAGAACAAGAGCTTGAATACCCTGAAATACACCAAAACTCTCTCAAATCAGAAATTGCACAAAAACTCCATTGTTGCACATTTTCTGACCTTGAACATCAAACTTTCATTTCCCTCGTGCGTTTCTTGGCCTTTTAGTTTCTAAAGCTTCCTTACATCAAATACAACTCATCCCCATCCTTATTCCAGAACTGTAACACCATTTACCATAACTTCCATAACCAAAAAACAGAGTCTGCAACTTGACTTCTCCAGGCCATTTCAACCATCCATTGTTTAAGCTAACCATTGCATTAGCTTCCTAGGACCTCAAGGAAGCTAACCTGATTATCACCATCAATTGAAACAAGTTCAAACTCAAAACACAATTTCCAGTTTTGAGGTAAGTTTTCTCAACTTGGAACTCTTCATACAAGCATCATCAATAGTTTATTTGTGAATAAAACATGTAGATATCATTGACCTGAAGCTAACCATGTCCTTAATTTCCATTGATTTTGCTTGAGCTTAGAGAATTTTAAAACTGAAATTTCTGAATTTTTTAGGGTTCAGATTAGGGCCATTAAAATTCTTGCTTATCTTTGATCCATAGTTTTAATACTTTACATTTCTGGAATCGTGAGAAAATTTGCTACAAGTTTCATGTTTACAGTTTTCATTTTTAATGAGAAATGAGCAAGTTACAGTAGGTCTGGCTGGAGGTTGAAGATGAAGTCTTTAGGGGGCGTTTTGCCTTACATGTTTATTGTTTCATTTGTATTAACAGATGTATAGCCACCCCAGTGGTAGAAGCGTGTGCCTGTAACCTATGGGACTTGGGTTCGAGCCCCAGTGGTACCCTTTTGCATTTTTTCACGTTTTTTTGTTGCAATTATGACCTCTTCTTGTTTGGCAGGCGCTGGTCCCTTTGGGCCTGGTTCATTTTTGTTTTTGCTAGCTGACTCCCATACTGACTTTTGGCACCCCCTGGCCCAAAATTTTTGATTTATTCATTTTTTTATTTTTCTTTTCTTAAAAATATTTCCTAAATACTAAAAATCATAAAAATATAAGAAAATGATATATGTTTATATTTTGACTTACTTTATTTTATTTTCCATAAATAAAAATATTTTTATTTACTATGCTTTATTTAATTTATTAAGTAAATCTTATAAACTTAATTAATATTACTTTAGTTATTTATTTTTCTTCACACCATTTAAAATACATTATTTTAATATAAAAAAGACCAAAAAATATTTTATAATACTACAAATATTTTCAAGATAAAAAAATACCAAAAAATACTTTTCTTAAACTTATTTTCTTTTGATTAATTAATAGAACTAGGTTTTCATTTAAAATCTTTTCTTAATAAATTCAAACTTAATTAATTATTTTCATTATTTAACTAGGTTAAGACAAAAATCTTTTTTCATGAAAACCAAACAAAATTCATTTTCTTTAGATTTTGCATCCTTGTACATTTATTCATTTTTATACTTTATATTTATTTATTTCCTTGTATATTCATACCAATTCAATATGGTTGTAATAGATTAATTAGGGTTTAAATTCTTGCAATCCCCATTCAACTTGTACACCCCATCCCCACAAATGTTGTAATAGCGTATAACTTTAAATTTTGCAATTTATTGCTTTTATATAACATGCTAGTAATTAGGGTTTGTATGGAAAGACTAAAACCAATGATTAGAAAACCCTAATTCAAGACAAAAACAAGCATGAAAATGATACACTTGCACACAAACACCCCTAGGGTTGCTCCACTTGGTTGCCTTATACAAAATGGCCATATTACGCATGTAAGGTATCTTAGCCAAAACAAGCAAATACAAGATCATAGGCCCTCGATGACGCTATCTAAGTTGCCTTACAAATGATCTTAGTCCCTCAAAAAGAATGCTAAGATACCTTACAACATTGCTAATCATGGTTATACGATGACCCACGTTCGTCCCGTTTACATCCAAAGATAGGGTTGCTTACTAAATCAATGGTAAGACAACAATGTCAAAGGAAAAGAAAATGAACAAGAAAGACATTTGAGTAGGTAGATTGCTCCTAATTACTTGCTCCATTTCAAAACAAACATACTTGCTATTTTCAAAACAAACACCTACACTTTCAAACATCTTACAAGATTGAAAACATTTTCAAAAGATCAAACATCTTTGTATACATTCTTACAAACAAGAATCATTACAAAAATTGCCTAAACAATGGCCTCTTTACAAAATACTTTCAAAAACCACATCAAGCACAATTTCAAACAAAAATCAAGTGATCTAGCAAGTAACTAAGAGCCCATGGAAAACCATGGATGAAGAGGGTGATAATACCTTCCCTTTTCATAATCTACCCCCCAAACTAAAGAAACAATCTCAAATGTCTTTCCTGTGCTTTTTCATCTTTCCTTTTGGATAAAAGAAAAGTCGGTGGCGACTCTTGCTAACCGCAACATTTGCGATCAAATGCAAAACCCCCAAGTCAGTTCTCCCACCGTATCACAGAACTGACGACTCTGCTGGGGAAATTTTTAAAAATGGGGTTACCTTAGGGTTAGATCATATTTACTTGCTTACATTGTTTGACTTGTATGCTTTACATTATGGTTCTTTGTTTGGGTTTTAATCCTCTACCCGAATTTGGGATACATTATAGGTAAGTAGCAATATGTTGTGAAAACTATGCGGGGTATACCGACATGGTCTAAGCAATAGCTGCGTTAGTGCGACATATTTGTGGGTACCGATAGCCTTTTAGTTAATCAAAGAGAATACGGGGCCGCTGAGTGATGTCATGAAGAACTAATGAACTTTTAGAACCTTTACTTGACCAACTTGGCCTTTAGGATGTAGTGAGATGACTGGCTTTGGTACAGTCTAAAGTTGGTAGATACTCGATACTACACTCATTGAGGTTTGGTTTCTTGGGATATTTCGGTCGCCATTAAAGAGGCTTGTGCTGAAATAATGACCAAGGAAACAAACCCGTGATATTGAGCTCCTTAGAACCCGGTTATTATTTCTAGGACAGGTTTGAGCAAACTAAACTTCAAGAGGGTACTTACCTATAAAACTCCATGCAAGCCTAAACCTAGGGACTTGTTTGTTTTGTTCGTATATACATACTTGTACATAACATCATGAACATCATAACATCACACACATTCACTAACCATTTCAAGGATTTTGGGATTCATCTTTGTTCTTGTTTTGTAGGATATGGATTCTCTTTGCAGGAAAACTATTCAAGTCAACCTTGTAAGGATCCCTCCATAACTTAAGGAGATAGCTTCAAGGATTCCTGAAAACTCTCCATTCACCGAGAGACATGGTAGCCTACTCAACTTGGTCACCTCCAATACAGATGAGGACATAGTGAATGTGCTATTTCAGTTCTTTGATCCTTTACACCATTGCTTCATATTTCCCGACTATCAACTTGTACCTACTTTGGAAGAATTCTCCTGACTCTTGAGGATTCCCATTCTCAACCAACTACCTTTCAACGGTACGGAAAGAGACCCCAAGCCAGAAGAGATTGCTCAAGCTCTACACTTGCACTCATCTGATGTCATAACTCATTGGGAAACAAGGAGTGGTGTCAAAGGTTTCCTAGCAAAGTTCTTGTTTGAGAAAGCCCAAAACTGTTGGAATTCTTTGGACCTGCAAGCTTTTGAGGAAATTGTGGCTCTCCTAATCTATGGGATGGTTTTGTTTCCAAATCCTGGTCAACTTGTAGATGTGAACACCGTCAAAATCTTCATATCCCGCAACCCGGTGCCTACATTGCTAGGAGATATCCTACACTCTTTTCACACTCGCACAATGAGGAAAAGAGGTGTCCTTATGTGTTGTACTCCTCTCTTGGCAAGATGGTTTATTTCTCATCTTCCCCAATCTTTATTAAGGAACGAGCAAGGTTCAAGGTGGTCACAAAGGTTGATGACGCTCAAGCATTCAGACATTCATTGGTGCTCCCGATCCATAGAGAGTGTTACTATTGTCGATCGTTGTGGAGAATTTCCTAATGTCCCTTTACTTGGCATTAGGGGAGGTATCACCTACAACGCTTGCTTAGCCTTAAGACAGTTTGGTTACGCTCGAAGGGATGGCCCGCACGAGATGCTGATTCAAGGTTTGGTATTTGACTACGACAACGATGATCAAGGTCTTCGCCAGAGATTTATCCGAGCTTGAAGGATGTTAAACAAGGTAGATAGCAAGATTTTGGGGCACAAGAATTCCATCCCTCTTGAGTCTTACCTCAAATGGGTACGAGCTCATGCTCAGAGTCTTATAATGCCTTACCCCTCCGTTCTCCTGATAATCTTTGAGCCTGTCATGGAGGGAGATGTTCCATATACTATCCTACATCCTGACATGCCTACCTCTCTTGAAGACCTATAAAAGGATTGGATACAACTCAAGGGGGAGCGAGATACCTTCAAAGCCCAATTCTATGCAAGCAAGAAGAAGGTTTTGGAACTCACTAGGCTACTTCATGAGGAACAGACTTTGAATGCCTACATTGCACCAAAGAGGATGCGTACTACCTTTCTATCTTAGAGTTTTTGTATTATTTTGCTCAAGAAGGGATTGATGTACTCAAGCTTTAATCTATTAATATGATGTGTGTTTCCTTTTTGTCTAAAACAAATTTGAATCTTAAAATCCTTGAAAACATTTGCATATGCATTTATCGTTCATCATAACATAAGCAGGTTTCTTGCAACAAGTCTCCTCATCTCTTTACTGTTTATTTCAGTAAGATAGATCTCGAGCAAACGGTGAAGGACCTCCAAGCTCCGAATGCACAGTTCCAACAGTTGTTCTTGACCCTAGCCAAAGGACAAGAAGAGTTGAAGACTTTACTGGCTGAGGAGAAGAAAAAGAAGACAAACAAGATAGCCGGAGTTCTAAACATGGGTAGAAGGTTCCAAGGACAGACAAGAAGAGCCCTAGACTTTGCAATAACATCCTGTGAGAAAGACAACTAAGATGGGAAGGGCAAGGAAACAATTGTCCAGTCAGAATCAGAAGAGGAAGAGGAAGAAGAAGACTATTCTGAAGAACAATACCCTCCAGCTAATGACAAGTATAAACATCTCGAAGAGCGATTGAGCGCAATGGAAATCCAAAAAGTGCCTAGATTGGACTTTGAGGAATTGGGTCTAGTATCGAGGATTGTCATTCCTCCAAAATTCAAAGCACCTGTGTTCGCCAAATATGACGGAGTTTCATGCCCTAAAATGCATCTCCGGTCCTATGTGAGGAAAATCCAGCCCCATACTGCTGACAAAGACTTATGGGTACACTTCTTCCAAGACAGTCTGTCTGGAACTCAACTTGATTGGTTTTATCATTTAGAAAGAGCTAATGTTCATAACTGGGAATATCTTGTTGCAGCCTTTTACAAACAATACCAATACAATGTTGATCTTGCGCCTACCCGTACTTAACTCCAGAGTATGGCCATGATTTCCAATGAAGGTTTCAAAGACTATGCGCAAAAATGGAGAGACTTGGCTGGAAGAGTTCAACCTCCTATATCTGAAAGAGAATTAGTAGACATGTTTTGGGGCACCTTGTCTGGTCCCTTCTTCAATCACCTAATTGGGAGTTCATCGGCAGGTTTTACTGAACTGATATTGACCGGAGAGAGGATAGAAGTCGGGATAAAGAGTGGAAAGATTCAAAAAGATACATCCTCTATTGCTATAAGGAAGCCATTTATTGGAAAGAAAGAAGTGGTTGTTGTTTATCCTCAGAGAAATCAAGATAGGGCCGAACGCCGTCCAATGGTGGGGGCTGTTATGTTTCCTAAACCTGCGCCTGATCAGCAAATAAACAACCAACCAAGAATGGAAAGACTAGTCAGACAATTCACCAGAATTAACATGACCTTATCTCAAGTATTGCCACATCTGTTAAGAACCAACTTAGTAACCTTGAAAGAAGCTCCAAAGAACCCTAACACAACATCTCCGCACTATCATCCTAATGCCCGCTGTACGTACCACTTTGAGAGTCCCGGCCATGACACTAACAACTGTTGGGCTCTAAAGAACAAAGTACAAGATCTCATTGAAGCCAAAGAGATTGAATTCGATGCGCCTGAAAAGCCAAATGTCATTTTTGCCCCTATGCCCAAACATGGCCATAATACCAACGCCATTGAGGAAGATATGTTTGTTACTTCAGTTGATGAACTTGTGACCCCACTCCTAATTATCAAAAAGAATTTGTTGATTTCCGGTGTATTCCCAGGCTGCGATAAAGGTTGTCATTTCTGTTTGTCCTCACCAACCGACTGTCCTTTGTTGAAAGCAGGCGTTCAGTTCCTAATAGATAACAAGGAAATTTTGTTTGAAAAGACTTATGTTCCACCTGTTCCTCTTAATGATGTGTCTATCATTACCATTTCCACCAATTCTTCCAAGGTCTCCACCAAAAGACCCGTTAGAATTACATCAGTTCTAAAAGTAGCTCCTTTGATAATTATAATGCATGGACCAGTCCCGTATTTGTCAGACAAAACCGTACCATGGAATTATGGAGGGGATATCTACTACCACGGTATCAAACAAGACTGGCTAGCTGCCGAAGATTCAAGTTTTGAAAAAGTTGACCCCGACATCAGTAATATTGCAGGGACTAGCAAGATTACCCGAAGCGGAAGGATATTCTCTCCAGAAATTGCTCCCCCAAAAGCAATTTCCGGACCCGTAATCATTTATGTTGTTGTTGCTCCACCGAAGGAAGTCTTACAATCATCTCCACCAATACTCCAACTAACAAAGCTGTTATAATCCCTGCTATCACTCCTACTGACATTCCTGCTACCGATTTAATCGAGACTCAAGGTAAGAGTATTCTGATTGAGCCCGTCCGGATGAAGGCACAATCAATGGCTATCCCTGAGACCTCCCGGAAAGAGATGGAGGAAATTCTAAAGATCATAAAAAGAAGCGACTACGATGTAGTTGAAAAATTGGGGCAAACTCCATCCAAAATTTCCATGTTGGCTTTACTACTATGTTCCGAGGCGCATGCAAAAGCCTTGGTAAAATTCCTGAAAACTGCCCATGTACCCTAAGAAACATCTGCTGATCAGTTCCAAGACTGCGTAGCCAACTTGACTACAGATAATGGTCTAGGTTTTTCCGATGCTAATTTAACGCCAAGAGGAAGGAAGCATAATGAGGCATTGCACATTTCAGTTGAATGTAAGGGCACAACCTTGGCTCATGTTTTGGTGGACACTGGCTCATCTCTAAATGTATTGCCTAAAAAAGCTCTTGATAGGCTTGATTGTGAGGGATTGACATTAAAGCCGAGTAACATAGTAATTAGGGACTTTTACGGCTCAAAAAGGATGGTGCATGGGGAAATGGATATCCCCATAAAAGTTGGAACCCAAACATTTGATTCAACTTTTTATGTAATGGATATCCGCCCCTTATATTCCTGCTTGCTAGGCAGACCATGGATTCACAATGATGGCGCTGTCACTTCTACGTTGCACCAAATGCTGAAGTATCCAATCCAAGGGAAGATTATCACCGTTCATGGAGAAGAAGAGTATATGATCAGCCATCTCAATTCCTTCAGATATGTGGAGTTAGATGGTGAATTTATTGAAACTCCATTCCAACACTTTGAGTAAGTCCCGCAAGATGTGGCAGTAACCAGGGTTGTTCCCAAAATCACAAGGCCTCCACTCAGAATGTCATCATTGAAGGATGCAAAGGCAGTGATAGAAGAAGGTAGGTGCGTTATCTGGGGGAAACTCCCAGATATCCCATGCAAGTCTGACAAATTTGTCCTGGGTTTCACTTCAAATGCTCATAAGGTTGTACGCCACGCTCGTGCTGGAGGACCACCCCTGAAGATCAGCAACCGTGAAGTCAACGCGGTAGAGGATGATGAAGATGTTTGCAATCTGGAAGATTGGATCTTCCCAACTGTTAGTGGAGGGCTCAGCAATTGGGAGGCTAGAGATTTCATACCGATCACTGTTATCCCACAGTAATTTGTCTTTACATTTTGTTGGATCTGTAATATTAAAACAATTCAAACTCTTAAAACCTTGTGTCTTACCCGAGGCACAATGGTCCATTTGTAAGGGTTATTATCTCATTTACATATGACATCAATGAATCATGGACGTTTTGCATACAAAATTTGCGCTCATTGTTTTTCTTTTTACATTTTTCTTTCAAAGATAGTTATACCCTTACACACACTCACACTCACAATGCAGGTCTACATCCATTCGGGATCCCATGGATAACAGTTCTGCTATGGCTTTTTGTCTCTGAAAATCTAATCTACCAAGCCGGAGACGAATGTGAGGAAGATTGTGAAGTACCCGGGGAACTTGCCAGATTACTACTACAAGAAGAGAGAAACATTCAGCCCCACGAGGAACCCGTGGTTACAATCAACCTAGGTACCGAAGAAGACAAAAGAGAGGTCAAGGTGAGTGCCAATCTGGAACCCAGTTGATTCAGTTGTTACACGAGTATGTTGAGGTCTTTGCCTGGTCGTATGAAGACATGCCAGGACTTGATGCAGATATTGTGGTGCATCGTCTACCTACAAAAGAGGATTGCCCACTAGTAAAACAAAAGGTCTGTCGAATGCGACCAGATATGTCAAAAATGATTAAAGCTGAAGTCATGAAACAATTTAATGCTGGATTCTTGGCCGTCACCTCCTATCTGCAATGGGTTACCAATGTTGTTCCCGTGCCCAAGAAGGACGACAAGGTATGAATGTGTATGGACTACAGAGATTCAAATAGGGCAAGCCCTAAGGATGATTTCCCACTTCCCCACATTGATATCCTAGTTGACAATACTACACAACACAAAGTGTTTTCCTTCATGGACGGTTTCTCGGGTTACAACCAAATAAAAATGGCGCCTGAGGACATGGAGAAAACAACATTTGTTACATAGTGGGACACATTATGTTAGAAGGTTATGCCATTCGGGTTGAAGAACGTTGGGGCAACCTATCAGCGTGCCATGGTAGCTCTATTTCACGACATGATACATCACGAAATAGAAGTCTATGTGGATGACATGATAGCTAGATCTCAAACAGAAGAAGAGCATCTTGACCATCTACAAAAACTCTTTGAGAGACCAAAGAAGAACAAGCTGAGGTTGAACCCAAATAAATGCACATTTGGAGTAAGGCATGGTAAGCTCCTAGGATTTGTCGTCAGCAATAAGGGTATTGAAGTAGATCCTGCTAAGGTGAAAGCGATACAAGAGATGCCTGCTCCTCGTACTTGTGAACCAATTTTAAAGCTATTGAAGAAAGATCAAGTAGTCAAATGGAATGATGAATGCCAAACTGCTTTCGACAAGATCAAAGAGTACCTGCAAGAGCCTCTTGTTTTGATGCCACCGGTTGAGGGGAGACCATTGATCATGTATCTAACCATTTTGGAAAATTCAATGGGGGTGCATGTT
Organism: Vicia faba; assembly: GCA_948472305.1. NCBI lineage: Eukaryota > Viridiplantae > Streptophyta > Magnoliopsida > Fabales > Fabaceae > Vicia > Vicia faba. The sequence goes on from OX451739.1 coordinate 624,139,128, forward strand.
GGGGCAGCATGACGAGTCTGGCCGAAAAGAGCACGCTATTTATTACCTAAGCAAAAAGCTTATCGACTGTGAAACAAGATATTCACTGCTCGAGAAAACTTGCTGCGCTCTGGCATGGGCTGCTCGCTGGCTAAGATAGTATATGCTGACTCATACTACCCTATTGATATCTAAAATGGATCAAATAAAATACATCTTCAAGAAACCTGCTCTCTCTGGGAGAATAGCAAGATGGCAGATGATCTTGACGGAATATGACATACAATATACTACCCCGAAAGCAATAAAGGGAAGTGTACTAGCTGATCACCTTGCTCACCAAGCTGTAGAAGACTACCAGTCCATGAAGTTAGAATTTTCAGATGAAGACATCATGATGGTAAACAACTGTGAAGAATTCGGGCCATATGACGGACTTGAACAAGGATCCCGATGGACCCTGGTTTTTGATGGGGCATCTAACACACTTGGCAATGGTATTGGTGTTCTACTCATATCTCTTGAAGGATGTCATACTCCTTTTACGACAAGACTCTGCTTCAAATTTACAAATAACATGCCGAAATACGAAGCATGCATCTTCAGTCTCAAAGCTGCCATAGACGTGGGGATCAAATCTTTGAATGTATTCAGGGATTTAACTTTGGTTATTAGCCAGATCAAAGGGGAATGGGACACCAAACACCCTAAACTTATCCCTTACAAAGAACATGTTTTAACGTTGCTCCCACATTTTGAGAAGATTACCTTCGAGCACTTCCCACGAGAAGAAAATAAGCTAGCCGATGCACTAGCCACAATGTCATCTATGTTTAAACTTAAACGGGATAATGAGGCTCCCCAGATTACCATTGAACGAAGGGATGAACCAGCACACTGTCACGAGATTAATACTGAAGAAATAGTGGACCAGCCTTAGTTTCACGAAGTCAAAAGGTATCTCGAGGCTCAAGAATACCCAGAATGAGCTTTAGTCAATGATAAGAAGTTCTTAAGGAGATTCTCTGCTAAATTCTTCCTTAGTAATGGCATTCTTTACAAATGCAACCATGACTTCGTATTACTTCGGTGCGTAGACAAGGTTGGAGCTGAAAGGATCATGGCTGAATTACATGAAGGCACTTTTGGCACCCATTCCATTGGGCATACGATGGCAAAGAAAATCCTACGGGCAGGCTATTACTGGTCTACCATGGAAGCAGATTGCTATCAACACTCTCGAACTTGCCATAAGTGTCAGATTTATGCTGACTAGGTGCACGTACCTCTGGTTCTTCTGAATGTCTTGACAGCTCCTTGGCCCTTTGCTATGTGGGGAATATATATGATTGGGGAAATCAAGCCGACAACCTCTAATGGACATCGCTTCATCTTAGTGGCAATTGATTATTTTACAAAGTGGGTGGAGGCAGCTTCCTTCGCTTCCGTTACCAAGAATGTTGTCGCTCGGTTCATCAAGCAGAATCTCATTTGCCGATACGGTATCCCGGAGAGGATCATTACTGATAATGGTACAAACCTGAACAATACTGTGATCACCCCCTTGTGCAAGCAATTCAATATTCAGCATCACAATTCTTTCCCTTACCGGCCAAAGATGAATGGTGATGTCGAAGCCTGGAACAAGAACATTAAAAAGATCATATAGAAAATGACAGTCACATACAAAGACTGGCATGAGATGCTACCATTCGCTCTCCATGGATATTGTACCACGACACGCACATCAACTAGGGCAACACCCTACTCACTGGTATACGGCATGGAGGTTGTCTTGCCTATTGAGGTCCAAATCCCCTCTCTAAGAATTATGAAGGATGTAGGGATGAATGAAGAAGATTGGATCCAGACTCGACTTGATCAACTAAACTTGATTGATGAGAAAAGGCTTACTGCTGTTTGCCATGGTCAAATATATCAAAAACAGATGATCAAGGCTTTCAACAAAAAGGTCAGACGCCAAGTGTATCAAGTTGGAGATCTGGTGATCAAACGTATCATACTGCCGCAAGGTGATCCTAGGGGAAAATGGACTCCTACATACAAAGGACCATTTGTAATAAAAAACATATTCTCTGGTGGAGCAATGATCTTGACCACCATGGATGGCGACGACCTGCCACACCCTGCGAACGCAGACATAGTCAAAAGATATTACACATAAGAGACCCGCTAGGTTGACGCACCTAGGCAAAACAAGGGAATCCCGGCGAACCAAAAAGGTTCGGGCAAAAATTAGGGATAAAAACAAAAAAATCTGTACACCCGGCAAGTTGAAAACCCGAAAGGGAAACTTGGGCAAAAAAGGGTATCCTGGTGGACTGAAAACCCGAAAGGGCGGTCCAGGCAAAAGTTAGGGAATTAAAGCGTATGACTATGTCCCATTGGATCACATTACGGACAACTTACAAACTCGATATTTCTGACCAATTCAATCATCTTCGGACAAGGAAACAAATGGACAAGATGCTCAGAGATACAAAGGCTATAGCAGAATGGGAACCCCATGGGATTATTGCACATAGCTATCTTTTCTTTGTATTAAAATTTTCATTTTTTACGACGGCGTTCTCTTACTAGAATGTTTGTCTCATTGTACAAAAATACTCACTCAAAGTCAGTACAAAGATATCCCTTTGAAAGTGCAAAAACTATATGTTTTTTTTCTTTTCGCTTGTGTTTTGTTTACAAAAACGTCCAATGATTCATTGTTGAACATATGCATTTGAATATAATTACTGTTTACAAATAAACAAAATAAAAGACAATCGCTGATGACTTTAAGGGATAGGGAAATCTCTCTAAGTTTATCTCTATAAATTTCCCCACAGTGAGCAGTTTAATCCCTAACAAAACAGAGCTTCCAGTTATCAATCCCCAGTAGAAGTCGTCAAATTTCTCCGAATTCCCCAGATAGGATTTTTCAAGCAGTACACGATATTTCTCTTACAACAGAGTTTATTTCTCCAAGTAGAAATTCATCAACACTTAGACTTCACAACATGAAGACTTACACTACATATTCCTCAACAGCAGTCAGGGATTTATTTTCCCCAATCCAACAACAGTGCAGCAAACTAGCTCACATACGCATACATTGCATCCATATATCATAAACATTGATAACAAGAATGAATTATACTATGCATTTCATACAACATAAACATTGCATGTTAGCTAACATTTTATCTTTTTCATGATAAGATTAATCAAACAGCTACCATTAACAATGTTCAAAGATTTCAGATACAGTTCAGATACGCTCCAAACACAGATGCCATCCTGATACTCATTCAGACTCGATCTTCAGATACAGTTCAGATATGCTCCAGACACGGATGCCATTCTGATACTCATTCAGATCCAACTTTCAGATACAATTCAGATACGCTCCAGACACGAATGTCATTCTGATACTCATTCAGATCCAACTTTCAGATATAGTTCAGATACACTCCAGACACGGATGCCATCCTGACACTCATTTAGATCCAATCTTCTGATATGATCCAGACACAGATGCCATCCTGACACTCATTCAGATTCAACTCTCAGATATAGTACAGATACACCCCAGACACGGACGCCATTCTGATACTCATTCTTTCAGCTTACAAATTACCATTCAGCAATTACTTTTGGTTCTACAAGCTCATCTCCAACAGCTTTCTATCACTCCTCTAAATTGCATCTTTAAGCCCATTCCCTATACCATCATATCGCCGAGTGCAAATTTCTGGCACTCTAGTGTCCAATCATCTTCCACCTTCGAGTCACGAATGGAAAAACATGCCAATCTAACTCTTCAGGCTTAAGAAGATTGAACAGAGGCAGCTGTTGTACCCCAAAATTTTCCCTCTCATTTATCAAGAATTTTCTCACAAGATCTCCTTGGGCTCAAGACTGTATTAGGGTTTGATCAGCTTAAGACACCTCCTTGTGCACCGATGACCAAAATTAGGGTTGAGATTACACAAGTATTTTTGAACTTCCAATGCCCCATATGATTTCGATGGATCATTATTGACCCCCAAGATTACTCATGTCAAGTTTCAAGCCTTGGATCACATTTTTGCTCAGTCAATTGAGCAGTTGACCTAAAAATCAATTGTATTGGGGAAAAAGTCAACTATGGCTAATTCACAGTAAAACTTCATAATTTTTGGTCCACATCAACATTTTAAACTCATTTGTATCGTTTGATCAAGTTTGGACCACAACTCCTCAAGAAATTTGATCAAATCTCCAAAAGGGCAAAATGGTCAAAATTAAGGTTTTGACTGGGAAAGGGCAATTTCTGATTTTTGACCTAGAAAATGGTCAATTGGTTTAAGGAATGATCTGAAGAGTCCAATAGCATAATTTTGACCTAATGACATGGTTCAAAACATTGCAAGTCCATTGGATCGACAGATGAATTTTGTAGCCAACTGATCAAAAGTCAACTGTATATTGAAAAGTCAAACTTTGACTTTTTGGTCAAATTCAAGTGCCAAAGATCATAATTCATCAAAGCATGTCAAAATATGAAACTTATTCATCAATAAATCAAAAAAGTCAAGATTTCATTTTGAAAAGTCAAAATTTCTAAACTTAGAAATTTTTTTAAGTGTTGGAAATTTCATGTTTTTTCATAAATTTGAGCCAAATTTTCACCATGATGCAAGATGATTCAAGAAAAACTTCCAACATGAAAGTTGTAGATCTCCATGAAATATACAATTTTTATTCATATAACTCATTCTAAAAATGTTTGGATCTCAAGTTATAATTTTATGAACATAGGGTCATGAAACTAAACACTTAGTGAAATTTTGCCCTAATTTAGTCAGGATTTTGATCCAACTTCATGGAACTTTTTCACATAGTTCCAAGGTAAATATTCAAAATCAATTCAAAGATGGGTTGTATAGCACATTTAAAGCTTTCTGAAATGTCCAAGAACTCCTTGAGATCATTCTTGAGGAGGGAGAATCGAAGAGATGAAATTAGGGTTTTGTCACTTGAATTACAAGTCATTTTTGACGAAGACTTGAACCAAATCCATGCTAGGCTGCATAATCCTGATTTTGAGGCCTAAAAATTGTTTGTAACTCCATAATTAAATGTTTACACAACTGTTAGAGCTTTGATCCAAGCAATTGAGCTATTGTCCAAGTTGCATTTCCATTTATGACACAAAGTTAACAATGCCATTCTTGTAAAGCAAGCTTTTTGCATAAAGTTCACATTAGGCCTCTAACTTGTTCCCTCTGATCACACTCCATCCACCAAGTCAGAAGCAAACTTGTTTAAAGCATAACCACTCTATCTTAGCAAGTACACAAGGCATGGAAACTTGTTTTGTCAAAAAATCACATGTTTAACTTAAACATGTAAATTTGAATTTTGATCAACTAGAGCACTCAAAACTTGTTGCTTATAAATATAGTCACTATTTATGAGCTAGACCACGAGCTTGAACACCCTGAAATACACCAAAACTCTCTCAAATCAGAAATTGCACAAAAACTACATTGTTGCACAGTTTCTGACCTTGAACATCAAACTCCCATTTCCCTCGTGCGTTTCTTGGCCTTTTAGTTTCTAAAGCTTCCTTACATCAAATACAACTCATCTCCATCCTTATTCCAGAACTGTAACACCATTTACCATAACTTCCATAACCAAAAAACAGAGTCTGCAACTTGACTTCTCTAGGCCATTTCAACCATCCATTTTTTATGCTAACCATTGCATTAGCTTCCTAGGACCTCAAGGAAGCTAACCTGATCATCACCATCAATTGAAACAAGCTCAAACTCAAAACACGATTTCCAATTTTGAGGTAAGTTTTCTCAACTTGGAACTCTTCATACAGGCATCATCAATAGTTTATTTGTGAATAAAACATGCAGATATCATTGCCCTGAAGCTAACCATGTCCTTAGTTTCCATTGATTTTGCTTGAGCTTAGAGAATTTTGAAACTGAAATTTCTGAATTTTTTAGGGTTCAGATTAGGCCCATTAAAATTCTTTCGTATCTTTGATCCATAGTTTTAATACTTTACATTTCTGGAATCGTGAGAAAATTTGCTACAAGTTTCATGTTTACAGTTTTCATTTTTAATGAGAAATGAACAAGTTACAGTAGGTCTGGTTGGAGGTTGAAGATGAAGTCTTCATGGGGCGTTTTGCCTTACATATTTATTGTTTCATTTGTATTAACGGATGTATAGCCACCCCAGTGGTAGAAGCGCGCGCCTATAACCTATGGGACATGGGTTCGAGCCCCAATGGTACCCTTTTGCATTTTTTCATATTTTTTTGCAATTGTGACCTTTTTTTGTTTGGCAGGCGCTGGGCCCTTTGGGCCTAGTTCATTTTTGTTTTGCTAGCTGACTCCCATACTGACTTTTTGCACCCCCTGGCCCAAATTATTTTATTTATTCATTTATTTCATTTTTTTATTTTTCTTTTCTTAAAAATATTTCCTAAATACTAAAAATCATAAAATATAAGAAAATGATATATGTTTATATTTCGACTTATTTTATTTTATTTTTCATAAATAAAAATATTTTTATTTACTATACCTTATTTATTTTATTAAGTAAATCTTATAAAATTAATTAATATTACTTTAGTTATTTATTTTTCTTCACACCATTTAAAATACATTATTTTAATATAAAAAAGACTAAAAAATATTTTATAATACTACAAATATTTTCAAGATAAAAAAATACCAAAAAATACTTTTCTTAAACTTATTTTCTTTTGATTAATTAATAGAACTAGGTTTTCATTTAAAATCTTTTCTTAATAAATTCAAACTTAATTAATTATTTTCTTTATTTAACTAGGTTAAGACAAAAATGTTTTTTCATGAAAACCAAACAAAATTCCTTTTCTTTACATTTTGCATCCTTGTACATTTATTTATTTTTATACTTTGTATTTATTTATTTCCTTGTATATTCATACCAATTCAATATGGTTGTAATAGATTAATTAGGGTTTAAATTCTTGAAATCCCCATACAACTTGTACACCCCCTCCCCACAAAAATGTTATAATAGCGTAGTAACTTTAAATTTCACAATGTATCGCTTTTATATAACATGCTAGTAATTAGGGTTTGTATGGAAAGACTAAAACCAATGATTAGAAAACCCTAATTCAAGACAAAAACAAGCATGAAAATGATACACTTGCACACAAACACCCATAGGGTTATTCCACTTGGTTGCCTTATACAAAATGGCCATATTACGCATGTAAGGCATCTTAGCCAAAACAAGCAAATGCAAGATCATAGAACCTCGATGACGCTATCTAAGTTGCCTTACAAATGATCTTAGTCCCTCAAAAAGAATGCTAAGATACCTTGCAACATTGCTAATCATGGTTATACAATGACCCACGCCTGTCCCGTTTACATCCAAAGATAGGGTTGCTTACCAAATCAATGGTAAGACAACAATGTCAAAGGAAAAGAAAATGAACAAGAAAGAAATTTGAGTAGGTAGATTGCTCATAATTACTTGCTCCATTTCAAAACAAACATCCTTTCTATTTTAAAAACAAACACCTACACTTTCAAACATCTTACAAGATTGAAAACATTTTCAAAAGATCAAACATCTTTATATACATTCTTATAAATACGAATCATTACAAAGATTGCCTAAACAATGGCCTCTTTACAAAATACTTTCAAAAACCACATCAAGCACAATTTCAAACAAAAAGCAAGTGATCTAGCAAGTAACTAAGATCCCATGGAAAACCATGGATGAAGAGGGTGCTAATACCTTCCCTTTTCATAATCTACCCCCCGAACTCAAGAAACAATCTCAAAGGTTTTCCTGTGCTTTTTCACCTTTCCTTTTGGATAAAATAAAAGTCGGTGGTGACTCTTGCTAACTGCAACATTTGCAATCAAATGTAAAACCCTCAAGTCAGTTCTCCCACCGTATCACAATTACCAATTCATCAATTCCTCATCAAACAACACCAAACCCTCATCTATCAAAACGTAAGGCAATCTATCATCATCTAAACCTTAAATCAAATATAATAACAATGATAAAACTCACTTTAACCTAGGATTATTTCTAGAGATCAATTCCTCTTCGTGCTCTACGGGATTCTTATGATCTTCTTGCCTCTTGTGCCATAGACTTCTTTTCTCCACAGCGTCAGCTCCAATTCCACGATCGCACAGAATGATCGTATAAAATTCCAAACCTTCTCCTTATACCAAACTTGTCGTCTTAGACCCCTAATAATTAACTTTCCATCACGTCCTCACTGATCATTCACTAATGACCATCTTGCCCTTATTTTCGCTACACTAGTATTATTTCATTATTTAAATCTAAATAATTCTAAATAATCACTATTAAATATAAATAATTTTAAAATATTCATTTAAATCCTAAACACCTCTTATTACCCCATCATTCACCTTTATCCCGTCAAATACCACTCAATTCATCATTATAAACATCATGCTCATCAAGTCATCGCTATTGTATCACAAATGCATCACGATTACACATCATAAATCGTCACAAGGACTTACACAAAGCATAAAAATATTATATATACCAAACACTTCACAAGGACTCATATAATCACGTTAAGTTAATTAAATAATAATTAATCTAGAATTCATGGTGTTACAACTCTCCCCACTTAAAAGAATTTTCGCCCTAAAAAATTACCTGACGGAAACAAGTTCGGATAAGACTCTCTCATATGAGCCTCGCATTCCTAAGTTCAACTCTCACCAGCTGGTCCGCCACACAATACCCTCACTAAGTAAATATCCTTGATGTTGACCCTAATTTCCCCCCCTAAGTTCCCTTCATCATACCATGTTGATTCATTCACAACAAGATCATACTAGGATTCTTGGTTCCCCTCCCTATATTTAGCTTTGCCCTTTTGAGGAATCATAAAGCACCTTGACTTAAGTTCTTTTGTGATCATGAATATTGTTTTTGTCTTGATTTCTTCATTTAACTAAATAAAATTCAATGTTGGTTTGTCTTGTTTGTTATCCATGTAGGTAAAGGCAATGAGATTTAACAAGTTACCCCAGGGGTTCATGAGTTTATTTCCATGCCCTAGTCATTTAAGCATGAGAAGTTCAAACCTCACCATTGGATTGGTTTTGGAAGAATTGGAATGGCAAGGTTGTTTTGGTTCATCACATTTCAAGGTTATCAAATTTGGTTAAAAAGCACAAGGGATTGATTGGAGAAGTTGTCATGGTTGGACAAGATTTTATTCCATTTGGTCACAAGTGCATATTTCTCTTAATGTTCAAGATATGGAAGTGGTTTTGGTGGCTATGAGTTATCATTATCATCCTCAACAAATTCTATTTACAAATCATGTGTGTTGGTACAAGAAGTTTGTTCAAAATTGTCAAAGTTCCTCAAAGCATTCTCTTGATCTAAGGAGCTAGGGTTTTCAACTACAAAGGGATATATCTTGCTCATCTCTTGGTATTTTTGAGTGATTCCAAAGACATATTTCTCTTCAAAGGGTTATAAATAAGTCAATTTAAAAGTTTCAAGGAGTTTCCATGAGGAAGAGGCTTAATGAGGAAGAAAGATTACAAGTCCTCCAGATGAATCCCCAATTTTCCATGTGTGACTTCAAATGATCATAACTTGGTCAATTTTTATCACCTTGAGCCCATTCTTTTTCCATAATGATCTTGAAGGTGTGAAATTTATGCATTCTTTTATGTGTAAAGTGAGAAAATGGATGAAATTTGCCTTAAGGATGCAAAATATTATAGGTCATTTCATGATTTTTTGCCAACTTCAACAATTCATAACCCTCTCAATTTTTGGATATTTTGAATGGTTCAAGTTTCAAAATGTCATTCAAGAGATCTACTTCATGCCATCTTTTTTGGTCAAAAGCAAATTCCAAGTGGAAAGCCATGTTTGGATGCAAGATATTATAAGTCATTTTTGAAGAAGAACTTGAAATATTTTTAAGTATGGAAAGTCAACTCTTTTTCTCCAACTTTGACTCAACACAACTTTCAGTTTAAGCATCCATTTAACTCCATTATTTTTCCATTGCAAAGCTTGTAACCTCATCTTTCTAAAGCATCAAGAATCATGCCTTAAGACCCCTTGAGCTGAGAATGCCATTGTTTCAAAAGTGGTAACTTGGAATTGAAGTTTCATTGCAAGTCAGGATTTGAATTTCATTTTACAACCTCTAAACTTCAAATTAGCACGCATTTTGGGTCTAAACATGATTATCCAACTTTCCCAAGTTGATTAGTGCATTAAAACGCGCGCTTTGGATGAGTTTTGACAAAAGAGAAGTCACATTTTCCTCATGATGCAGACCCACACGAATTCCCTCCAAAAGGCATCATTCGCTCTTACTTTTTGATCCCATTTGCTTCTCTTATAAATACATGAACTATCTCATTCATTTTCTCAAGCTTGGATAGCCATAATCATCCTGCCAAACTTGTTCTACAACTCAAAATTTAGTAACTTCAAAATCCATTCTCAAGCCTTTTTCAATCCAATTTTTCCATCAATTCACCTTCCTTGATCTTCCTTGAAGCTAACTGTTGTACCCCAAAATTTTCCCTCCCATATTCTTCAAGATTTGGCAAAGTCAATCTCCAAATGGTTCAAAATCTCTCAAGGGTTGCACAGTCCAATTGCCTCCTAACACAGTCAAAATTAGGGTTTTGGTTCTTGCAAAGAAAATGAGGTTTTCAAGGTTCCAATCAAGTCCCATATGCTTATATACATTGTCAAGCATCCATATGTCAAGTTTCAAGACTCACAACATCAAATTGCACAGTCAAAAACCCTAAATGCTTCACAGTCAACTGTAGGGGTAAAATGGTCATTTGACAGTCAAAAGTCAAAAATTTTGGTCAACATCTCATTTTGAAGCCACAATCATCATTTGATCAATTCTTGATCATGATTCCACAAGCATGGCTCAAAAAGTCTCAAGATGCAAAAGTTTCCATTTTTGGACAGCTGAAAAGTCAACTGTAACTTGACCAAGGCATAACTTCTTCATGGTTTATCAGAAAAATCCCATCCAATGCTCATTTTGAATGGGATGACATTTCCTACGACTCATATTCACACTCCAAGTCCAAGAAATGCTCTCACAAAAAGTTATCAATTTCAACATTATAGGTCATTTTCAAAAGTCAACAAAAAGGCACTTTAAGTAAAAGACCATAACTTGAGATTGGTAAATCAAAATGACATGGGACCAAAGACATTGGTTAGAGGACTTCAATACCTTTCCAAAATGTCCAAGAACATGTTCATAACTTCAAAATTGAGCAAGATATGCATTGGAGAAGTTGGGAAAGTTTTGGGAACTTTCAAAAGTCAACTTTGCCTAAAACACTTCATTTTTGGCTAATGGGCCTCAAATTCTTTCTTGAATCATTACCCAAGGCCTATGCACGACCCATTGGACTTAATTTGATTTATTTTCTTATTTTTAATTAATTAATTGAATTTATATAAATATTAATTCATTTAATTGGTTTTAATTGTAGGAAAATTAAAAAGATATGCTTTTTGGATCTTTTTGTGAAGCAATAAGGCTAGGGCAAGCTGGCAACTCGTGTGCACTTCCAAGACCTCAAAATATCCATGATTGGCAAGGTTTCATGAAAGAAAAGATTGAAAAAGATATGATTGGCAATCACATATTCAAGTCATAATGCAATGGATTCATGGGCCTTATTCTAACCTAAATTCATTCACATATATGTGCTGAAGAAAACCCAAAAGCTAGACACGCACAATTGCTGCTGAAACCATAGAACAAAATTGCAAAAAACTCAAGAACATTGTGAAACTGAAATCCTATTTGCAGAACAATTCAAAGCCTAAAAGTGATTCAAACATATTGCCTGAGCCTCCAGAAAGCCATTGCAATCAAGAACGAAGCTTAACACGCAAAGAATCAGAGAATACAAGTGACACGGTTTGCTTTATTTTCCAGATTTGCATATCACGATTCATGTGTTTTTGACCATTTTTTTGGATTGATTTATGTTAATAGGGACCTTCTGAAGCTGTTGGTACAAACCAATTTGGTTATAGCCCTCTGAATCAAAATCCACCATGGATAAAATCTAGGGTTCCGAAGCTATCAAATTAGGGCTTTACTCCTAAGGAAAAATTAGACCTCCAAACCTGTATGGACAATTTCGTCAGGCCAAGACGAAATCATTGACACTATCGCGCTCAATTTATATAACCTGTGTGCTTAATCGCTATTTTTGGCACTTTCAGTTTGTGGGGGTTTAAAACCCCCGCTATTTGCTTGCTTTTTGTTTTAGGAAACGAAGAAGAAGACGTGCGTGGCATCACGCGACTGGAGGACTCAAACATGGCGCGCGCTTTTTGTATTTCCAGCCTGGCCATTATTCTTCTTATATAATAATTGTTGTTCATTCATATAACAAACGCGCTGGATAGCTCAGTTGGCAAAGGCATAATGGCAAGAGGTACTGGGACCTGGGTTCGATTCCCAGGTCCCCCATATAATTCTTTCTATTTTTTCACAAAGTATTCACATGCAGTACACGCCCAGAATTCCATCTTGCACCCTCACGCCTAAGCCTGCCAAGTGGCCATGAAATCCATCCATTGGCCAGAAGGTGAAGTCCATGGTGTATCCCAGTCAAACAGCATGCGCATGATTCCTGAAAGTCAACGAGGCTTGTGTTCTTGGGCCTGAATTGCTTCAATCTCACCTCCACTTTGGGCCATCTAACCCCCTTGGTTTGCATAATTTTATTTTCTTTTCTTTTCTAATTCTTTTAATTGTTTTAATTATTTTTATTAATTCACCATAAAATAGTTTTTCCTAATAAAAATCAGAAACTCAAAAATGTAAATATTTTTAATTATTTATTAATTGCACCATTAACCTATTTTTGTAAATAAATAACTAACAATTAACTTAGTTTAATTTAGGTTTTAAACTTTAATCCTTTTTCTTAATAAATAAAATTGTATAGAATTAGGTTTTGACTTTTAATTACTTTTATCATTATTGATTATTATTATTATTTTTGTAAATAACATGTAAATTAATTAATTAGTTTAAATTAGTTAACTTTAACGTTTTTATTAATAATTAAAATAATCTAGAATTAGGTTTGTTTACTAACTTTTAAATTCTTTTTCTTTATTTTCATAAATACAAAAAACACATAAACAATATCTTTCTTGTAAATAATTAATTAAATTAATAATTAGGTTTAATGTTAATTTCAAGCAAAAGGACAAAAAAGCTCTTAATTTCTCAAAAGGGTCCAAAACCCTAGGACGTCCAGTTTAATTTATTCGCGCGTTATTTTTATTTGATTATTATGTAACTGCTTCCAAGGATGTAATAGTAATTAGGTTTATTGTTTTTACTTTCCGCATCTTTATCAAAAATGGGTCTTTGTATTTTGGCGATGTATAGACCCGCGCCTTGTAATAGCGTAGCTTTTACCTTTCCGTATTTTATTTTCCGCACTCCTAAATTCTAAATTGCATGAAAGAATGTATGGTAATTAAAAACAACTCGTAGCTCACAATTGCATGATCCAAGATAAATATTAAACTGAAAACAACACACAATGCACCTGTCACTTCTAGGGTACGCCTCACTGGTTGCCTCGACGTGGTCATTGAGTATATGGTGTTTTAGAGGTCGCCCTCTTGTCTATAGATCCAAGTTGCCTCGAAACGGTTGCCTCGGATAAAAACGATCTAAGACATTAGGGTTACCGCTAAGGCGTCCTACTATTGCTTTGGTGACCACATGTCCCATAATCGAATTGACCCGAAAAAACTCCAACGACGGTGCTACCTACTTCTCAATAGTGGGATAGTATTGTCTAATGGACATTTACACAACTTAATTTCTTTTGAGTAGGTAGAGATTCTAAGGTACTTGCTCTTTCAAAACAAAAACAACTTTTCGCACTTACACTTTTCTGACAAAAGTTTCCAAACAAACACTTCATGACACTCTTGAGGACTGATTCAAGAGTTAAACGAAGTTCTCAAACAAACTTTTTCAAACCCACTCACATTTTGAAAAGCAAACATCTTTTGAAAACATAAGAGCAAGTACCTAAGAGCCCATGGATAACCATGGATAGAAAGGGTGCTAACACCTTCCCTTTCTATAAATCTACCTCCCAAACCGAGAGACATTCTCAATAAGGAATTTTGCTGTGCTTTTGTCCTTTCCATGTTGGAGAAAATAAAAGACGGTGGCGACTCTTGCTTCCGCGACATTTTGCGAGCCAACTTTAAACAGTCAGTTCTATTTCCACCGATCATACTAACCACATAATTACATTCAAGAATCGTGCCCTATACTGCTCCATAGAAGTCCAGTTTCAGAGCTCTGCAACTCAACTTTAATAGGTAGATTCCTTCATCAATTCTTCAAAACTCTGATATCATTGTGTTGCTCTCATTGCCCTGGTTCTAGTCGCAACACTTACCTTTTACTGGAAACACGTTTTGACCATGAAATTTCAAATCCCTTTTCAAAACTTTCTTTCCAAATTGCTTGAGCTACACTTTATATAAATTTGGCGCGAAGGTGTGGTTGTCTTCGTCTTGAAGAGACGAAGCGAATGACATAGGTCTAAGCTCATGATTTTACAGTTTGAGAGACCTGCAAATCACGTTGGCTGGAGGTTGAAGATGATCTACGTGTCATCTTCCAACTAATGATGGCACGTCACTTGTTATTTTTGAAAATCTGATTTATATTTGATTCTGTACTTTATTCACTAATGACCATGATATGCACAATGCGCCAGATTCCTTGGATTTGATTACTAACGCATTTTGACTCTCATCCAATGGTCCACATATTTTTACTTTTATTACTTTTCTGATTTTTATATTTTAATTGTTTTAAATTTCAAAAAAATCATAGAAAATTCATTTTAAGTCCAAAAAATCTGAAAAAATTATGAAAAAATATTTTGATTATTATCTTTCTGATTTTTATTTTTTCACAATTTAATTTTGTGTTTTGGTATTTTTTTTAAATTTACACTTTATTTGAATTATTTTAAATGTTTAAAAATACTTTTATACATTTTTAAATTCTGAAAAAATTATGGAGTGATCCAATGATATTGTGATAAATATTGGTGACCTTATTTTATTTTTGTTTCTGACTTTACTATTTTTTATCATTTTTGGTTTATTTTACCCATTTCTTTTAATTTTAAAAATAGTTTCCGACTTTAAAAATTTACCAAAAATATTGTAAAATTATTTGAGCCTTTTTCTGATTTTTCTATAGGCTTACTTTTTATTTCTTGATTAATTTGAACATAGTTGATATTTTTCTCTTTATTTTTAAACCCTTTTGCATATATTAAAATGTAATATTATTTTGTGACTATTTTCTGGCTGATCTTGGGTTAAATTTTGGATCATGAACTTTATTAACCTTATTGGATCCATGGTGTTGAGTTTAACTCCACAAAAATGGATGAATGATTTTAATAATAGTTTGATTAAGTTTAATTTAAAAGTGGTTTGTATATTCTCTCCCATCCCTCTTCATCTCATCCCCTTCTTATTGCACTAATTGTTATTAGAGCATGATCTCTATATCATGTCTCAGAACAAATGGTGCATAGATTTCTATTGACCGGCCTCAAAATAGGTGCGACTTCTATATAAGTCCACTTACGATTGCTTAACATAGCGCTGAATTTTGTCCCGATTCGAATAAATGATCATTCTTGGCCCAAACTTATGTTTGCAAGCCCAAGTATGTTAATTTGATATCTTTGATCCAATAACCACGAGGTTCATTGTGTGGAGGCTTTGGTTCTAACAATCCTCTAGTGGATCTACAACACCTTTGGTCAACGTGGATCACTTAAACATTGTTGATCATTAAATGGCACTTGTGAGAATTCCAAATAGATGATATACTTGACAAAAAGTAAATGTAACTTGTTGTATGGAGGCTTTGGTTCTACCGATCCTCTAATGAGTTCCAAATGCAAGCTTCAAGATGGTCATCCAACTAACCACTAATTATTTACTTGTTTTACTTTATGCTTTTATTATTTTTATGCTTTATGTACCATTTACTTTTAGCATTTACATTTCATGCCATTTTCATCTTTGCTCATTTGAGCATTTACTTTCTTGTCATTTTTTATTTTGCTCACTTGAGCTTTTTTCTTTTCCTTTTTAAGATACTTAATAATCAACATAAACCATAAAAAATATTTAATGGTATTTGAACTATTTGGTTACTATCCTTGGTATTATGGAGTATGAGACTTTTCTTGGGCTTAGGATTAGAAACCTTGGCCTATCTTGGAGACCTTGTGATCTTATCTGATTATTTTGTCTAGAGTTCTTGAGGTCTACCTCAAGACATTGGGTTATTTATATGTTTTTGTGTGCAGGTTTTTGTGATTAAACCCTTTGTTTGTAATCTAGAATTCACCCGTATACAGCCGTTACTCTGCCCAATTTTTGTGAAGACTTAATACACTTGAAGTTTGGTTCTCTCAAGAGGTCTAGTTTTTTTTGCTTGATTGGTCTCAATCCAAGGAATGTAAATTCTATCTTGGCTCATAATGTAAAGTTTTGGCTTCTTGTTGGTTAGATGGTCCTTATCTCTAGCTTTTACCTTATGCTTTAGGATAACCTCTTCTTCTCCTCCCATCTTCTTTAATTTCAAAAATCTTCTTCCTCCTTTTGAAAACTCTTCTTGTTTTTAAACTTGAACCACTTTCATAATAAACTTGGACTTATGTCCATGCATTTTCAAAACATTTTCATAAATAAACTCCAATCAACTTAATAATACCTTGACAATTTTTGTGAGAAGACTAAAAGTCAATCAATCTCATTTCAAACCATTTTGCCACTTTGGCTTTTATCTTTAAACTTTTCTCAAAAAGATTGAACTCTTGTCAATCCTTGTAGCGATGCAAACAACTATACTTCTACAATATGAAAAGGGAAGGTGCAAGCACCCTTTTCATTCATGGTTATCCATGGGCTCTTAGTTACTTGTTTAGATCACTTGCTTTGCTTTTCCAATTGTTTGAAATGGTGCTTTGTGTGTGTGGTTTTGAAAATGTTTTGAAAAGAGACCATCGTTGTGGCAACCTTTGTAATGATTCTTGTTTGAATGTATACAAAGGTGTATTGTCTTTTGAAAAGATGTTTCAATGCTTGAAAGTTTGAAAGTTTGTTTTGGGAAATGTTTTGAAATGGTGTTGTGATGTGTGTTTGAAAATAGCAAGGATGTTTTTGCAAGTTTTGATCAAGTAACTAAGAGTTGTCTACCCTATCTACTCAAAGATCTTTCCTACACATTTTTAACCCTTTCACATTGTTGTTTTACCATTGCATTTGGTAAACAAACTTGTGTTTGGATGTTAAACGGGACAGGCGCGGGTCATCGTATTGACCATGATAGCAATTGTGCTAAGTATCTTAGTAAGTTTTTGTGTGAGGGACTAGATCATTTTTGTATAGGCAACCAAGATAGCGTCATCGAGGGACTATGATCTTTTTGTTTTGTTTTTTCTTTTCCAAGATACTCAACATGTATAACATGGCCATTTTTTAAAGGCAACAAGTGGATGAAACCCTAGGGGTGCATGTGTGCATTGTGTTTGTCATTTTCATGCATTTAGGTCTTGTATTAGGTCAAACTATTTATTTTTATTTTGGAATATTGCATACAAACCCTAATCTCTATCATGGCATATTTGAAAGTATAAGTGCGTAAAAGTAATCTAGGCTATTACAACATTGATATGGGGAGGGGGATACAATTTTTGAATGAGGGGTATTTGCAAGAAAATAAAATCCTAATATTTACTATTACATCCAAATTGAATTCTTTGTATTAAATAATAAATAAACAATATTTAAACAAGCAAATTAAGTATAAATATGCAAAATATTATAAGTATGCAAAGAAAATGTTTTTGTTTACTTTTATGTATGTAAAAATATAATACTTAATGTATTTAAAAAAGAAAAGAAAATATTATTTTTGGAAAGGGTAGAAACCCTAATTTTGTTTTAGGAAAATATATTAATTATATTATTTATTTATGTACAAGTAAATAAAAATAGAAAATATATACAAGTGTCAAAAATAAAAATGTATTAGAAATATATTATTTTTAATAAGGGTGGAAACCCTAGTTTTTGTTTTAAGATAATATATATTATATTATTTATTTTATGTACAAGAAAATAAATATAAATATATACAAAGGTATTAAGTAATAAAACATGTGGAAAAAAAATTATTTTATATGTATAAATAATACTAATAAAAATATATAATATTTCTATAATATTTGTTTGTTTTTTATTAAAGAAAATAAAGGTATATACTATTTAATAATTATTTTTATGTCTAAAAAAATAACAAAAATAATAAAATAAAATATGAAAATTTATAAAAATGTTTTTGATATTTTTTATGTTTAGAAAACACAAAATAAAATCAGAAATAAAAAATAAATAGCAAAATACAAAAATATAAAGAAATGGGCCAGTGGATGTAGTTAGCAAGGCAGGGGGTGTCAAAAGTGAGCCAAGCCAAAACCCAGCCCACTGAACTTCATCTTCAACCTTTGAAACTCAGAAAACGCGCGCCCTGTACAAAATGTCCAGATCCTGCATACGTGCTCTAAAGCAAAAACTCATAACACCAAAGTCATAACATTTTTCAAGACGATTCCAACCATATAAGAAACTTAATCTAACTCTCAAAGACCAGAGAGAATTTCTCTGGCCCTAATTTTTAACCTAACTTTTTCAGGAAGTTCATGAATCAAATTCTCTTAACACGTTTAACTTAAATGAAAATTGAGCATATGTACAACTTCAGGGCTATGAGTACTACATTTTTTATTCACAAACCTAAGCCTAATGATTCCTAAATAGAGAGATAGAAAGTTGACAAATACCTGTTTCAGATGAACTCGTGTACGGTAATTTAGAGCTTTTCAATGAGGCCTGACATGCTTGGGAGCTTGCTTGAACTTCCTATGACCTTCCTCAATGCTTAGTTTGCTTTGGATGTGCTTGAACAAGCTTGTAGAAGTCAACCTGCACAAGATGAAAACAGAAATGGTGAAGCTTGCAAATGGTGTTACAGTCAATGGCTAATGGTTGGGATAGTTCAGGTGGGTTATATGGAAGGTGTTTGAACAGGTTTGGGGCAAAACGCACAAGTGTTTTGTGAGATGGAACTCAAAGTGCAGAAGTTGCCCTGTTTTGCAAGAGGAAGGTGATTTTGTGTTTTGGAAGGTTTGAGGGTTCAATAACTCGTGTTTCTGGCTCAAGGCAAAGTGTAAAACTTGTCTCAAATGCTTGCAAAGCTTGGTTATATCAGATGCTCAAGTTGTTGACCTTTTTGCATAATTACTTGGTTTTGAAGTAAAAAATGAGAATTGACAATGCTATGGCTGTACTGGCTTGTACTCTAGCTGCTCAAAGTGGTTGAACTTTGCCTGACATTAGGGAGCTTTGTTTTCAGCAAAAGGCTTGGTGTATGGCTTAAGAAATACAATTTGACATAAAGCATGCTTTATGTAAATGGTATTGCTCACTTTTTGCCAAAAATTGATTAAACTCTTGTGTAATCCTCTAATGATCAGAACAAAGCTTCAAACCATTGCATTTGCATTTAATTATTGAGTATGAAAGGGTTTAGAGACCTGTAATCAAGTACAAAGCAAGTTTGGACAGATTTTGCAACTTGTGTCAACATGAAAATGCCATGGATCAAAGTGAGTTTTTGCCAAATTCAAATCTTCGATTCTCCCTAACCATAAATGATTTTGGAGAGTTCTTGAACATTTTGGAAAGCTTGCAACATGCTCTATAATCCATATTTGAAATGAAATTTGAGATTCCAAGTGGAACTAGGTGAAAAATTACCATGAAGATAGGCCAAAATCCTGCCTAAACTAGGGCAAAATTTCACTAAATTAAAAGTTTCATGGACCCTTGTTCCAAAAATCATAACTTGAGATACAAGATTCTTTTGGGAAAACTTTGTGAATCAAAGTTGTAGACTTTGTGGAAGACTACAACTTTCATTTTGGAAGTTTTGTTTGAATCCAATTGCATCATAGTGAAAATGTTGGGCAAAGTTGGGAAAAATTAAGAAAATTTCATAACTTAGAAAAATTCTAAGTTATGAAGTTTTTCAATCTTAAACCCTAATTTGCAAAATTAGGTTTCTTGATGAACAAGTTTCATATTTTGACACATATTGATGAAAAATGACCCTTGGCACTTGATTTTGACCAAAAAGTCAAAGTTTGACTTTTCAGTGTACAGTCAAATTTTGATCAGTTGATTGAAAAATTCATCTGTCAGTCCAATGCAATTGAGATCTTTTGAACCTTGTGAATAGGTCAAGATGATGCCATTGAGTCCTTGAATCCATGCTTGAACCCAATTTTCCATTGGCTAGGTTAAAAATCAGAAATTGCCCTTGTGCAGTCAAAACCCTAAAAATTACCATTTTGCCCTTTTGATGATCTGATCAAATTTCTTGAGGAGTTGTGGTCCAAACTTGATCAAATGGTTCATATGATCCTATAATATTGATGTGGATCAAAAATTGTGAGGTTTGACTCTAAATTGGCCATAGTTGACTTTTTCCCTAATACAATTGATTTTTAGGTCAACTGTCCAATTGACTGGGCAAAAATTTGATTCAAGGCTTGAAATTTGGTAGAGGCAATCTTGTAAGTCCAACATGAAGTATGAAAGTCACTTTGAGCATTGAAATTCAAAAAATCCTTGTGCAAACTCAAACCCTAATTTAGGTCATCAATGCAAGGAGATGTCTTGAGCAGAGCAAACCCTAATCCTGTCTGGAGTTCAAAGAGTCTTGTGAGGGGAAAATCTTGATAAAATGAGAGGGAAAATTTTGGGGTACAACAATAGGCACTAAATGTTCGCAACCGCGGCGGATGCAAAAATTACAAAATAAATATATTTCTTTTCTCACCTCCACCATCCATTTTTATACGACATTTTTTATAGCCAAAATATACATATTTCACAAAGAGGCTCCTGCGGAGTACCGTAGATGTTTAGGGTGCTAATACCTTCCCTTTGCATAACCAACCCCCTTACCTTGAATCTTTCCCCCTCTTTTTGGGTTATTCGCTCTTTTCCCATTCCTTTGGAAATAATAAAGCGCGGTGGCGATTTTTATTTTGATTCATATAAAGTCTAGTCAATCCAATGGCTTATTCTTAAACATTTCTACCGCTACACTTGCCTCACAATTGCTTCACTTCCCGACCTTCTATTTGCAATGGTAATGCCTCAACAATTAGGTTATCTCTCACTTGTACATCATCCATTTGAATCACATGCGAAGGATCCGAAATGTACTTTCTCAACTGAGACATATGAAACACATCATGTAGATTCGCAAGTGACGGTGGCAAGGTAATCTGATAAGCCACCTCACCTACCTTCTATGATATCTGATACAGACTAACAAAACGTGGGGAAGTTTCCTCGACTTGAAATCCCTACTAGCACCGGTTGCCAGAGTTACTCTCAAGAACACATGATCATCTACTTGGAACTCAAGATCCTTTCTCCTCTTATCATGGTAACTCTTATGACGACTCTGAGAAGCTTTCACCTTCTCTTGGATCATCTTTATCTTTCC
Organism: Vicia faba; assembly: GCA_948472305.1. Taxonomy (NCBI): domain Eukaryota; kingdom Viridiplantae; phylum Streptophyta; class Magnoliopsida; order Fabales; family Fabaceae; genus Vicia; species Vicia faba. Next base: position 624,160,879 of record OX451739.1, read on the forward strand.
AATTATCTCTTGTACAACATCAGGTCCGAGTACAATACTCTCACCCGAATCATAACAACACAATGGAGTCCCACACTTCCTATCGTACAACGCTTCATATGGTGCTATCCCAATACTAGAATGGAAACTTTTATTATAAGTAAATTCAATCAATGGAAAGTGACTATCCCAAGCTCCTTCTTGTTCTAGCACACAAGCCCTCAACAAATCTTCTAAAGATTAAATAGTTCTTTCCATTTGTCCATCTGTCTAAGGATGATATGCAGAAATCAACCTCAACTTAGTACCAAAGGAATTCTGCAAACCTGTCCAAAATTTCAGTGTAAACCTCAAATCTCTATCTGACACAATACTCGAAGGTATTCCATGCAATTTCATAACTTCTCCAATATACATCTCAGCAAACTTTTCCATAGGATGATTGATCTTCATAAGTAAGAAATGAGTTGACTTAGTCAACCTTTCCACAATCACACAAATCGAATCATTGCCTTTAGCAGTCTTCGACAAACCCGACACAAAATCTATGGAAACACTGTCCCACTTCCATTCGGGAATACTCAACGGTTGCATAAGACCCATTGGTTTCTGATACTCAATTTTTGACTTCTAACAAGTCAAGCAAGCATAAACAAATTTGTCAACTTCCTTTTTCATACCAGGCCACCAAAATAACTTCTTCAAGTCTTGATACATCTTCGTAGCACCAGGATGAATACTCAACCCGCTTCTATGTCCTTCCTCAAGAATAATCTTCTTAAGCTCTGAAATATTGGGACCACACACTCTATCGCGAAACCTAATTACACCATTCTCATCAATTCTGAACTTATCTCCTTTACCTTGGTTAATCAAAGTTAATTAATCAACTAACCTCAAATCAGACTTCTGACCTTCTTGGATTTCTTCTATTATACCACTAGTCAGTTTCAACATTCCTAACTTCACGCTTTTAGAAGTTTCTTCACACACTAAGCACATATCTCTGAATTGTTCGATTACCTCTAACTCTCGAACCACAAGCATCGACATATGCAGTGACTTCCTACTCAATGCATCAGTAACTACATTCTCTTTACCAGGATGGTAACTCAAATCAAAGTCATAGTCTTTCAGCAATTTAAGCCACCTTCTTTGTCTCATTTTTAATTCTTTATGGTCAAACAAGTACTTCAAACTCTTGTGATCACTGAACACTTCGATAGTAACCTGCCAAACCAAGAAAACTTCGAGCCTTGGTTGCAGACTTCAGAGCCTCCGATTGCAATACAACATCAATTTTATAAGGATCCACAATAATCCCACCACTAGAAATCACATGACGAAGAAAACTAACTTCCTTTAGCCAAAATTCACACTTTGACAACTTTGCATACAACTTCCTTTCCTTTAACACTTGCAACACTATTTATAAATGCTCATCATGCTCTTCCCCCGTCTTAGAATAGATCATAATATCGTCAATAAAAATTACAACAGACTTATCCAAATATGAATGAAAAGTTCTATTCATATGCTCCATAAAAACACCTAGCGCATTAGATACACCAAATGGTATCATAGTGTATTCCTAATGACCATACCTTGTTCGAAAAACTGTCTTCGGAATATCATCTGGTTTAACTCGGATCTGATGATAACCTGTCCTCAAGTCAATCTTGCTAAAAACACAAGCACCCATTAACTGATCCATCAAATCATCGATCCTCGGTAGTGGATACATATTCTTAATTGTCACTTTATTCAGCTTTCTGTAATCTACACACAGTCTCATACTTCTATCTTTCTTCTTAACTAGAAACACAGGAGCACCCCACGGTGAAACACTCGGTCGAACAAACTTCTTCTCGAGCATCTCTTCCAATTTTTTCTTCAAACCCCTCAGCTCTGAAGCTGACATCCTATAAGGAGCCATTAACATAGGACTCCTACCTTGTACCAAATCTATAGAAAATTCCACTCGCGTTCATGAGGTAAATTATAGATGTCATATGGAAACACCTCTGGAAATTCGCAGACAACAAGTAATTCCATATTCGCATCTTTACCATCCACTTGCAATGACGCAAACATTGCAAACATCAAGGCTTTATCTTCTAAAAGTTCATTCACTTGATTAGCTGTCAACAACATCAATTCTCCATTATCACCAAATTTACAAAACCTCGAAGTCTTATTATAACAATTGATATGAACATAGTTGAACTCCAACCAGTTCATTCCAAGAATCACATCGATTTGGTGTAAGGGAAGACACACCAAATCCTTCATAAAACTCTTGCCATAAATAGTTAAAGGACACTTCGAACAAACATAAGTAGTAGTAACAGAACCACTAACAGGAGTATCTATCACCATACTACCATTCATATCAGACAACTTGAATTCTAACTTAGTAGCACATTCAAGCGAAATAAATGAATGAGTAGCACTAGTATCAATAATAGCAACCAATTTAACATCGTTAATAAAGCAAACTTGATGGGGTTTAATCTGTAACGTATAGCCTAAATGTAGTACTGCAAGTGTACAGCCTATCGAAGTAATATATAAGATTATCGAACCACAGAGACCAATTGTCAATCTATCAACTCTATTGCTAAGGTGCTTATCTAAGGCGAATAAGGATATTGATATGAGTGCAGTGCACAAAGTAAATGAGCGAGGGAAATAACAGTTTAAAAGACAGGTTGGAATGTAAATCATGTAATCAGATATTGGTCCGGTCATGCGTAGATGAACCTACTTATGGGGCAGTATTTTCTATTGATAGCAAATAATCAGTTTAACGGGAACTTGTAGCTTTTGACTACTAAGAACCGAGTTTACTCTTTAAATTAAATTCCTTTATTGTCACATATAAAGGGTGCCTTCCGCGTTAAAGAGGTAAACCTATTTTTAAGAAATTAATAGTTTTGACTTAACAGAAAAGTGATCTTACTCGGAAAGATTAACTTAAAGAGACTTTTGGCTTTTGACCAAGAGTCAGATTTTAAACCTACAAACGCGTCCGAAAATAGTTTCAAAATCGTTTTCTAAAAAGGTCAATGATTCCTATTTAACCAATCAACGGCTGTCGCTCTTTTTGTTTGGTTAAATAATAATCAAGTCGTATCATTAGTTTGGACGGCTTTCGATCTTACCCAATAAACATTAAAACACAATTGACTTAAGTTAGAAGCAAAACATCCCCAGAGTATTTTCACTAGCATGATAATTGGAACACAACCACGATGACAATCATTACATCCTAACCTTTATAGTTTAGCCAGACATAATAAGTGCGAGTCTATAAAACGTGTAGACTATGGTAAGAGCATTTAAAGTCTATAAAACGTGTAGACTATGATAAGAGCATTTAAAGTCTATAAAACGTGTAGACTATGATAAGAGCAATTAAAGTCTATAAAACGTGTAGACTATGATAAGAGCAATTAAATAAAGAAATGCAATAAATTAGAACCTTGCTCCGGTCGGAGACTTGAATCTGATACAAATCTACGGAAAAGTAAGGCCGGTATGATGAACTTCAACCAAAGTGCTCCAAGACTCGATTACAACTCAATCTACACCGCAATAACTCCCCGATGTGAAGAGATTATTACTTTACAGAAACTGATAGTATATGGCTTAAGATTGTACTAAGCTTGGATGAAACTAAAGAATGAGAATCGAAAGCTATTTATAGAGGAACTTTGAGGTGCGTAAGGACCAGCATGCCCCTTAACTTCTTTTGAGCGGGAACCTTTTTGTGAAGGCCGCGGGCGCGGTGAGGGTGTCCGCGGGCGCGGTGCCTGGAACCGCCACATCATGGGAACGTGGCAGTTGATCTCTGGGTGAAAGTGGGCCACGTCATCGCGTTTCCTGTAGCCAGCGCGGTGCTGAACGCCATAAGTGCAGAATATCTTGAAAAACCCTAATTTCTTGGCGTTTTGGCTCGTTTCTTCACAGAAGGCTCTGAAATGACAAGAATCCTGAAAACAAAGGAAAAAGGAACATAATACGAGAAAATGACAATAAAAACTAAGGAAAACATGTGATATTTGAGTCAGAAACATAGTGCGATCAAATCCTCCCACGCTTAGACCTTTGCTTGTCCTCAAGCAACAACTCTTAAAAGTGGATGAAAGAAATTTATGGTGTATACAGGTTTTGGGCAAAGAGGGCTTCTAAGTCCGAGTAAGGGTGTGTTGTCAGGCACTAACTATCTGAATCAAGGGTATCGTAATTACACTACTCGCAGAAATGCGGACATAAACCTCATAAGTATACAGATTGATCCAAATATCCTTACTATGCTAAGACTTCTTTTTGTATGAGGTCCTTTTTCATTCAGGCGCAATCACATTAAGCCCGTTATCCGTACATACTCATGGTGTAGTGACCGGTTAGTGACTCTGATCTCAAGTGATGGGATTCTGGTACAAGAGTTGGTTTAATCCCTTTTTATTTTACCCATTTGCAGTTGCGGGGGATCGGACCGTAGTCCGCCCTACCAAGTTCAGCACCAGATACCTCTGAACCAACCACAACAGATATGCCTTATATATATTTTTTTCTTTGTTTTTGTTAGTGCTTACAACTTTCTTGAGTTAAGTAATCTTTGTGAGGATCACCCAACTCGTAGTCGTATTCATACTTTATTTTGTAACTTTTAAGGCAAAAATAGAGATCATCCACTTATATTCATCGATCCCACACTTAGAGCATGCTTAGGCCGGAGCTGACTGCTAAGATAAACTACTTGAAGACCTATTTGTACAGTTTTATTCAAAATCATAGCATATTGGGGAGAAAGGATCTAATCTAAATATTCAAAAAGGCTTATGGTGTAAAAAAAAAATGATAACGAATTTTTCAAAAAGTGAGTGTCCGAGAAACAGACCCTATCTAGGACCTGTCTCATAGCCCAAATCCTTAAAAACAACCATAAATCTTTGAAAAATAAAAATTTTGTAAGGCTAAAAGGTGGGGGAAATGAAAGGGTACACTACGCAGAAAGACTCGCCTATCACATGCATTTTATTAACTACGAATATAAAAAAGGAAAAATGCGGAAGGGAAATAAAAGCGATAAATAAAAGCGAAAATGGGAAATAAAAGCGATAAATGCTCCTCCCACACTTAAATCAGACATTGTCCTCAATGTCCCAAAATAAGGTAGGAGGAGGTACCTGAAAACACTAGTGGGGGCCACTAGGACCTTCACCATCCTGGTTGGTACGACCGGAACGGCGGCTACGGCTGCGACGGCGGCTATCTCGGTCCAAAACAAGCTGCTCCAGTCTCTCTGACAAGGCGGCATTTGCCGCTTGTAGCTCTTGGGTCCGACCAATGAGGGTGCCTTGGGTTGCCTCCATCAATTGGAAGTGACGAGCGTATGTGGTCTGGTGTAGGTGCTGTTCTCTCTGAAAAGCCAGTTGACTTTCCATAATAGTGCGCAGAGAGCTAGCATTTTGTTCTTGGGACGCTTGCATGAAGGCCATGTTGTCGGCCGCCTGTTGCTGCAAGGTAGCAAGGAGGGTGTCCCTCTGGGCCTCTCGGGCCATATGCTCACGCCACATGTCCTCAGTGACATGGAAACTAGGAGTTGTACCTGCATGTGGGTTAGAGGTAGAAGGTGCCGTGTGTGGTGGTGAAAAATGGGGTGGTTCCTCTGTTTGGAAATCGTACTCATCATCAGTGTTGTTACCCTCATTTAAAGGTAGATTTGGGGGCAACGGACCAATAAAAGCAGGAGCGTTGAGATCGTAGGTCCAGTTACGCTCAAATCTAATATCAGTACGACGGGTGCAAGGCATAACAACACTAGGTACAGCAGCACCTCCAACCATTAGGAAGTAACCACCTTCCTTCCTCGTCTTGCATAAACGCATATCCCTGAAAAATTTAAGATTTGCAATCCGAGGAGGAAGTGGTTCTAGGGTGGCAAGTTCCGTATCCAATCCTATGGCACGGGCAATAGTGGTAATCAGTCCACCAAAGGAAATCGGCCCACCTTTTCTTAAAACATGGTGCATGTGGGCAATCATGAATGGGACGGGATTAACTTTAGTGTCTGTGAGGCAGCTCTGCATGATAATTAATTCTTTAGCATTCACCTTGTTTGGGTTTTCCCGAGCAAAGATGGTGGATGCTAAAAGAAATCTAAAGACACGAAGGGCAGGATTGTGGATGTGAGAAGCAAGAAGGCCATCAAAAGATGTTGCATTTTGTTTAGTAATTCTGGCCCAAAATGCTTCAAATGCCCAATCCGTGTCTAAAGGTGCTTCACAAATGGCACCATCCCCATAAGGCAATCCTAACATGGCGGCTAGACCGTTAGTGGAGTAATCATATTCGATATTAAACATTCTAAATTTGACTCCACCTACGGTGCTAGCAGTGTTAGGGGAGACGTTATAAATTAAAGAACTTAAAAACTCGAACGTCAGCCTAGGGTAGGTTGGTGCTTGAGTAGCAAAAATATCATGCATACCTATTTTATCTAGAAGGAAGAATACACTATGGTATATACCTAATGAATATAGACAGTTTTCATCGATATACCTGGTAGAGTGTATTGGTGTTGTCAGCAATTTTTCAAGCCGCTTTAGTTGCCTTTCTCCGGCTTGACCACCACGTAAAATGTAACCGTGATATTCCATAGGATTTTCTTGTGGATGAAAAGAGAGAAAGAATGGGATGTAGAAGTAATGAAGGTGTGAGGAAGAAAATGAAATAGTGGGGGGTATTTATAGGAAAGGAAGAAAGAAAATGGTGGTTGTAAATATTTATGATGAAAATAATGGAAATAAATGTAGTGGGTTGGTATGGGTAATAAAGTGGGTAAAAAAATGGAAGAAAATGGGATTGGAAATGGAAAAAGTGGTAAAATGGGGGGAAAAACGAGCTACTAGCCGTTAGGTGACCGTTGCGTCACCGCGGGCGCGGCAGGGCCTACCGCGGGCGCGGTGAGGTCGAGATCAGTTGGGCTGGCCTGGCTTTCTTTCCATTGGGCTTTTTCTTCCTCGCCATTATCTTCAATTTCTGGAGGTGTACCTATTTTTCTTATAAATGTGCATATATGTACGTGAATACATATACACATGTATATTTATTTTATTTTTATATTAAAACTATGGTGACCTAGAAAAACAAAAACATTAGTAAATAAATATAACATATGCATATATATATATAGATATAGGTACGGACATTGGGTCATCAAAATAAATATTAACAACTCAGGAAACAGATAATGCAAAAATAAAAATGAGTCTGAAAAGGAAATCAACATAATACTAATAATACTGAAACTAGATATCTTGTGAACAATACAGATCTATTGCCAACCGGTAGGATGCTCTGCAGGAGTGCCTGGGCCACGCAGCTCAGTCAGCTGGCGTCGAATCTCTGCCACCTCGTGAGCTAATTCATCTAACTCACCAGCAAAGGTAACATCATTCACTTCCAACTGCAAATGAAGGTCAGCCACCTCATTGTGGAGAGTGGTTATCTCAGTGCGCATAACAGTCAATAGAGTGCGAATATCAGGTTCCTGCAAGCTGAAGTTATTAGTAAGAACAGTAGTGTGTGTAACCTCGGGTCGGGATGTGTGATCCGGAGCGGAGTCCTCGGAAGCAGGAGTGTAGTCCTGAGTGGGATCTTCGGAAGCAGGAGTGTATTCTGGAGTGAGATCTTCGGAAGCAGGAGTGTATTCTGGAGTGTACTCTGATATCTCACCCCAACCTTCTACAGAATAGTTCCAATTAGCAGAGTTGGAAACACAAGTCATCTGAGGGTCTGGCATGGTGAAGGTGTAAACTGTCTGGTCATTGATAAGCAATCTGTACCGATATGGGTGGAAAGAGGCCCTCCTCATGAATCCACGATCCATGCAAAAGTCTAAATCCAGAAAAGTATATCCACAGTATGGGGTCAGCTGTGCTATCATACTGTCTAAACCCAAAGCAGAAGCTATCTGTGTCACATTCCCTCCGGAATGAATGAGCCCTACAGCGGATCGAGCAGTCTGCTCGAGGCTCTCTATCAGAAAACCTCCACTAGCTATAGGTCTGGACTGACTAGCACAGTATAGGAAAAGGATCTCCTCAGCGGTGACCAAGTGGTCACAGTAACTCCTCCCAAAGAAAGTGTGGCATAGGATCATCTCGAAGTATCGGAAGGCCGGGTTATGGATCTTCCGGGACAGCTGGGTAGAGGGGTCAAGACTGGCTCTATCAGTAATGTCTTGCCAAAATTTATCAATGTCTCTGTCCATGTAGCAACTCAATGGGAACTCAGTTATAGCGGTCGGTCCAGTTTGGAAACCAAGCAAATCCCCAAATTCTTTGGTGGTCAGGGTATACTCGGTGCCAAACAATCTGAAACTCAGGCGTCCTTGCTCATCTCCTTCACCCACTCGTGGGTTATAGTCCATAGAGCTAAGAAACTCCAGAGTAAGGTTCCTGTAGGTTTTGTGGACATCATCAGCATAAGAATCCCAGCTAAGTTGGTTGCATAGATACCGAATACTTGGCTCAATCCCGAGTGCCTCCATGCAGCTCTGATCGGGGTACCTAGTGGGTACCATAGGTCTAGCAGATAAAGTAGCAAATCGGGCCTTTTGTGCTTCATCTCTGAAAATCACAACCATACCATCGGGGTAATGCATCCTGAAAATATAAACACAAGAAATTAGTCCAGATAAAATATATAAATTACTAAAATAAAAATAAAATAAAATGAAGAATAAACCATGGGTTGCCTCCCATGCAGCGCTTGTTTAACGTCGTTTAGCTTGACGATTAGATCTTACTTTATGTGGGTATTGGTGGGTCTATAAGAATATGACTAGAGTAGTCAACAGGCAAATCGCCTCCTTTGTAGAGCTTCAGTCTTTGTCCATTTACCACAAATGGAGCGCATGAATTGTTTTTGATTTCTACTGCTCCAGACTTTAGAACTTTTGACACTTCAAATGGACCTGTCCATCTTGAACGAAGCTTACCAGGAAAAAGTCGTAACCTTGAGTTAAATAGGAGAACAGGATCACCAATGTTGAAATCTTTCTTGATGATTTTTTTATCATGCCACATTTTGGTTCTTTCCTTATATATGATGGCATTCTCATAGGAATTCAAGCGAAGCTCTTCTAGCTTGTGAATGTCCAGGATACGTTTTTCTCCGGCTTTCAGGTAATCTAGATTCAAGGATTTAATGGCCCAATAGGCTTTATGTTCTAATTCGAAGGGTAAATGACAGGACTTTCCATAAACCAATTGATAAGGAGTTGTTCCAATAGGGGTTTTATAAGCCGTTCTATAAGCCCATAAGGCGTCTTTAAGTTTTCCAGACCAGTCTTTTCTGGATAGTGATACGGTTTTTTCTAGGATCTGCTTAATCTCCCTATTCGATACCTCTACTTGGCCACTGGTTTGCGGGTGATATGGTGATGCTACTCTATGTTTTACTCCGTATTTGCTTAGAAGCTTGTCAAATATCTTAGATATAAAATGCGATCCTCCATCACTTATGACTAACCTCGGGGTTCCAAACCTAGGAAAAATAATATTCTTAAACAGTTTGATAACTACCTTGGTATCGTTTGTGGGTGATGCAACAGCTTCGATCCACTTTGAGACATAATCGACAGCTACTAGGATATACTTGTTACCCATTGAGGAAGGAAAAGGTCCCATGAAATCAATACCCCAGACATCAAATATTTCCACTTCTTGGATGTTTCTTAAAGGCATTTCATCACGTCTTGAGATGTTCCCAGTGCGTTGGCATCGGTCACATTTTGTAATGTAAGTGTGGACATCGCGCCATACAGTAGGCCAATAAAAACCTGCTTGAAATATTTTGGCGCATGTTTTAGACGTGCTTGCATGTCCACCATAAGGTGAAGCATGACAATGTTTAATGACATTGCCTACTTCTTCCTCCGGCACACATCGTCGGAATATATTATCTATTCCTCTTTTGAATAGGAGGGGTTCATCCCAAAAGAAGTGTTTAACATCTCTAAAAAACTTCTTCTTCTGTTGGTAGCTTAAGTCAGGGGGTATGATATCAGCGGCTAGACAATTCACAATATCTGCGTACCATGGTATGTTGTTCATGGTTGAGATTTCCTCATAGGTCTCTTCTTCAGTTGAGTTTATCCCAGCTATTAATCTTTCATAAGTAGAGTGATCGTCTATAGGTATAAGTTCAGGCTTAAGGTGTTCTAACCTAGAGAGATGATCAGCTACTAAGTTTTCAGCTCCTTTTTTATCCTTAATATCCAAGTCAAATTCTTGGAGTAAAAGTACCCATCTGAGCAATCTAGGCTTAACATCTTTCTTACTTAACAAGTACCGGATTGCTGCATGATCTGTGTATACTATTATTTTTGCTCCCACCAAATAAGATCGAAATTTATCAATAGCAAAAACTACGGCTAGCAATTCTTTTTCTGTGGTTGTATAATTTAGCTGGGCAGCGTCTAGTGTTCTACTAGCGTAGTAAATTGCATGCAGTTTTTTGTCTTTTCTTTGCCCTAGTACAGCCCCTACAGCGAAATCACTAGCATCGCACATGATTTCAAAGGGTTGTGTCCAATCAGGTGGTCTTATGATAGGTGCTGAAATAAGAGCTTGCTTTAAAACTTCAAAGGCCTCAAGACATTTTTGGTCGAATTCAAACTCGACATCCTTCATCAATAAGTTAGTTAAGGGTTTAGTTATTGCGGAAAAATTCTTGATGAAACGTCGGTAGAACCCGACATGTCCTAGGAAACTTCTTATTTCCCTAACGGTCTTAGGTGGGTTTAAGTGTTCTATAACTTCTATCTTGGCCTTATCGACTTCTATACCTCTTTCAGAAATAATGTGTCCCAAGACTATCCCTTCACTTACCATAAAGTGGCACTTTTCCCAATTCAACACATGGTTTACTTCCACACATCTTTTTAAGATTTTCTCCAAGTTCGAGAGGCAGTTTTTGAAATCAAACCCACACACTGAAAAATCGTCCATAAATACTTCCATAATTCCATCTAGGTAGTCTGCGAAAATTGACATCATACAACGTTGGAAAGTGGCAGGTGCATTACAGAGTCCAAAGGGCATTCGTCTATAAGCGAATGTTCCATAAGGGCAGGTAAATGTGGTTTTTTCTTGGTCCTCTGGGTGAATAGGGATTTGGAAAAATCCCGAATATCCATCAAGATAGCAGAAACATGAGTGTCTTGCTAGACGTTCAAGCATCTGATCTATAAATGGGAGAGGGAAATGGTCTTTTCTTGTTGCCTTATTCAACCTTCTGTAATCTATACACATTCGCCATCCTCCTTCTGTTCGTTTTGCCACATGCTCACCTTTCTCATTTTTCAGAACAGTGATACCTCCTTTCTTGGGTACCACATGGACTGGGCTTACCCATTCACTGTCCGAAATTTGGTATATGATACCAGCTTCTAATAACTTAAGAACTTCTTTCTTGACTACATCACTCATGATAGGGTTTATTCTTCTTTGATGTTCTCTTGAGGGTTTCGAGTCTTTTTCTAGCATAATCCGATGCATGCATACGGATGGGCTTATACCTCTTAAATCTGAAACTTTATACCCTAAAGCTGAGGGATATTTTCGTAAGGTATCTAATAGTTGATTTGTTTCTATTTGGTTTAGAGTGGCGCTAATTATAACAGGTCTATTCATCTCCTCATCCAAAAACTCATATCTTAGATTCTTGGGTAGTTCCTTAAGTTCTATAGTGGTTTTCTCAGTACGTGGCATAAGGTCATGGGTAAGAGCTAAGCATTCGAAAAGGTTGTCGTCAATGTACGGTTCGATACTCTCAAATCCGTCATCCTCTAAAATAGGGGTTGATGGTAATTTGGTTAAGAATTCGTTTTGTTCGAGCTCATTTACACATTCATCAATGATGTCAATGGCATAACACGCATCTCCTATCACTGGTGCCATTAGAAATTTTGATAAAATGAACTCAATCTTTTCATCTCCTACCTCGAAAGTCAGTTTCCCTTTCTTAACATCTATTATAGCTCCGGCGGTCGATAGGAAGGGTCTTCCTAAGAGGATTGGGATGTCTTCATCTTCTTTGATATCCATTACGACGAAGTCGGTCGGAATGTACAACTGACCAATCTTGACAGGTATGTCTTCTAAAATACCCATGGGATATTTGACAGATCTATCAGCTAGTTGTAAGGACATCTTAGTAGGTTGAAGTTCTCCTAATTTTAACCTTTTACAGACGGCCAGAGGCATCAGACTTACACTTGCTCCTAGGTCTAAAAATGCTTTGTCTATCATATGGTTACCTAGGATGCAAGGGATAGAAAAACTTCCAGGGTCTTTATCTTTCTTGGCGAGTTTATTTTCGGATATAAAATGACATTCTAAAGGCTTGGGATCATCGAGTCGCCATTTATTGGTCAAAATATCTTTCAAAAACTTAGCATATGATGGTATCTGGGTTATAGCTTCAGTAAAAGGAATCTCAACATGGAGTTTCTCTATTACCTTAATAAACTTTTGGTACTGGTTTTCTACTTTGGTGTTTTTCAGCCTCTGTGGGAATGGAATAGGTGGTTTATAAGGTTGTTGAGTGTTTTTCTCTACTTCTGGTTTTGATTGCTTTCCTGGTTTCTCTGGTTCCTCCACCTGGTCTTTGGGCGTAGCATCTTCCATAGGTTTTTCTGATGTGCTTAAGTTAGGATTTCTAGGCCCTTCATAAGCGGTTCCACTTCTTAGTGTGATAGAATTTGCTTGGCCTTTTGGATTTGGTTGAGTTTGTCCAGGGAATTGTCCTCCAGGTGCAACTTGTACAGAGGTGTTTTGTGCTACTTGAGAAATCTGAGTCTCAAGCATTTTGGTGTGGGTTATTATCTGGTCAAACTTGGTTGCTAGTTGAGTAACTAGTTCGTTCGTGTGAATGTGTTGGTTCATAAACTCCTTATTTTGCTGGGTTTGAGCTTGAATAAAGGTGTCTATGGTTTCTTTAAGGTTTGGTCTTAGGGGTACTATTTGCATAGGTTGGTTTTGTTTTTGCGTTTGGAATCCTTGAGGTCTCGAAGGTCCGGGATTTTGGATAGGGTTGTTGTTTTTGTAAGAGAAATTCGGGTGGTTCCTCCATCCAGGATTGTAGGTATTCGAGAAAGGGTTCCCTTGAGTATAGTTAACTTGGTCTGAGCTTGATTCGTTCAAAAGGTTACAGTCAACGGTTTGATGTCCTTGAGTTCCACAGAGTTCGCACTCCGATTGGATTGCTGCTACTGTGGTTGGGTTTTGAGACATGTTCTCGACTCTCAAGGCTAGGGCGTCCATCTTGGAATTAATCATGTCCATGCAACTTACCTCATGCTTTCCTCCATGGCTCTCCTTTTTCTCTACTGTCGCTCGTTCTAATCCCCATTGGGCGTGGTTTTGGGCCATGTCCTCTATTAGGGCACAAGCGTCAGGGTAAGGTTTGTTCATCAACGCTCCGCCAGCGGCAGCGTCTATGGACATCTTTGTGTTGTAATGGAGTCCATTATAGAAGGTATGTATGATTAACCATTGCTCTAGGCCATGGTGCGGACAGGCTCTTAAAAGTTCTTTATATCTCTCCCAGGCATCAAAAAGTGATTCGCCTTGGTTTTGGGTGAAACAAGTGATCAGGTTCCTAAGAACAGCGGTCTTGCTTGGTGGAAAATACCTCGCAAGAAAAGCTCTCCTAAGGTCTTCCCAAGTTGTTATTGAGTTAGTTGGAAGGGCGTCTAACCAGTCGTGAGCTTTACCTCTAAGGGAAAAAGGAAATAGTCTTAATCGGATAGCTTCGGGCGTGGCTCCATTTGCCTTAAGGGTATCAGCTAACTGGATAAATACCTTTAAATGTTGATTCGGGTTCTCGGTAGCGAGACCAGCGAATTGGTTTTGTTGTACTAATTGTAGTAACGAGGGCTTTAGTTCAAAGTTGTTGGTAGTTATAGCAGGGTTTACTATACTAGAACTAGGTTCCTCGTTAGATGGTTGGGCGAATTCCTTGAGCGGTCTTTGGTTACGATCTTCTGCCATAGCTCTTCTTATCTTGCGAATAAAAAGACGGGCACGAGCGTAACGTTCAGGTTCTACTAAAGGATCTATTAGGTTGCCGGTGCTACGATTTCTACGCATCTACCGGCTAGAATAGCCTTAGTCTAAACGGGATAACAATAGGGTACGAAATTTGACGAAGTTGGTCCCCGGTAACGGCGCCAAAAACTTGATGGGGTTTAATCTGTAACGTATAGCCTAAATGTAGTACTGCAAGTGTACAGCCTATCGAAGTAATATATAAGATTATCGAACCACAGAGACCAATTGTCAATCTATCAACTCTATTGCTAAGGTGCTTATCTAAGGCGAATAAGGATATTGATGTGAGTGCAGTGCACAAAGTAAATGAGCGAGGGAAATAACAGTTTAAAAGACAGGTTGGAATGTAAATCATGTAATCAGATATTGGTCCGGTCATGCGTAGATGAACCTACTTATGGGGCAGTATTTTCTATTGATAGCAAAGAATCAGTTTAACGGGAACTTGTAGCTTTTGACTACTAAGAACCGAGTTTACTCTTTAAATTAAATTCCTTTATTGTCACATATAAAGGGTGCCTTCCGCGTTAAAGAGGTAAACCTATTTTTAAGAAATTGATAGTTTTGACTTAACAGAAAAGTGATCTTACTCGGAAAGATTAACTTAAAGAGACTTTTGGCTTTTGACCAAGAGTCAGATTTTAAACCTACAAACGCGTCCGAAAATAGTTTCAAAATCGTTTTCTAAAAAGGTCAATGATTCCTATTTAACCAATCAACGGCTGTCGCTCTTTTTGTTTGGTTAAATAATAATCAAGTCGTATCATTAGTTTGGACGGCTTTCGATCTTACCCAATAAACATTAAAACACAATTGACTTAAGTTAGAAGCAAAACATCCCCAGAGTATTTTCACTAGCATGATAATTGGAACACAACCACGATGACAATCATTACATCCTAACCTTTATAGTTTAGCCAGACATAATAAGTGCGAGTCTATAAAACGTGTAGACTATGGTAAGAGCATTTAAAGTCTATAAAACGTGTAGACTATGATAAGAGCATTTAAAGTCTATAAAACGTGTAGACTATGATAAGAGCAATTAAAGTCTATAAAACGTGTAGACTATGATAAGAGCAATTAAATAAAGAAATGCAATAAATTAGAACCTTGCTCCGGTCGGAGACTTGAATCTGATACAAATCTACGGAAAAGTAAGGCCGGTATGATGAACTTCAACCAAAGTGCTCCAAGACTCGATTACAACTCAATCTACACCGCAATAACTCCCCGATGTGAAGAGATTATTACTTTACAGAAACTGATAGTATATGGCTTAAGATTGTACTAAGCTTGGATGAAACTAAAGAATGAGAATCGAAAGCTATTTATAGAGGAACTTTGAGGTGCGTAAGGACCAGCATGCCCCTTAACTTCTTTTGAGCGGGAACCTTTTTGTGAAGGCCGCGGGCGCGGTGAGGGTGGCCGCGGGCGCGGTGCCTGGAACCGCCACATCATGGGAACGTGGCAGTTGATCTCTGGGTGAAAGTGGGCCACGTCATCGCGTTTTCTGTAGCCAGCGCGGTGCTGAACGCCATAAGTGCAGAATATCTTGAAAAACCCTAATTTCTTGGCGTTTTGGCTCGTTTCTTCACAGAAGGCTCTGAAATGACAAGAATCCTGAAAACAAAGGAAAAAGGAACATAATACGAGAAAATGACAATAAAAACTAAGGAAAACATGTGATATTTGAGTCAGAAACATAGTGCGATTTAGTGCGATCAAATCCTCCCACGCTTAGACCTTTGCTTGTCCTCAAGCAACAACTCTTAAAAGTGGATGAAAGAAATTTATGGTGTATACAGGTTTTGGGCAAAGAGGGCTTCTAAGTCCGAGTAAGGGTGTGTTGTCAGGCACTAACTATCTGAATCAAGGGTATCGTAATTACACTACTCGCAGAAATGCGGACATAAACCTCATAAGTATACAGATTGATCCAAATATCCTTACTATGCTAAGACTTCTTTTTGTACGAGGTCCTTTTTCATTCAGGCGCAATCACATTAAGCCCGTTATCCGTACATACTCATGGTGTAGTGACCGGTTAGTGACTCTGATCTCAAGTGATGGGATTCTGGTACAAGAGTTGGTTTAATCCCTTTTTATTTTACCCATTTGCAGTTGCGGGGGATCGGACCGTAGTCCGCCCTACCAAGTTCAGCACCAGATACCTCTGAACCAACCACAACAGATATGCCTTATATATTTTTTTTTCTTTGTTTTTGTTAGTGCTTACAACTTTCTTGAGTTAAGTAATCTTTGTGAGGATCACCCAACTCGTAGTCGTATTCATACTTTATTTTGTAACTTTTAAGGCAAAAATAGAGATCATCCACTTATATTCATCGATCCCACACTTAGAGCATGCTTAGGCCGGAGCTGACTGCTAAGATAAACTACTTGAAGACCTATTTGTACAGTTTTATTCAAAATCATAGCATATTGGGGAGAAAGGATCTAATCTAAATATTCAAAAAGGCTTATGGTGTAAAAAAAAAAAATGATAACGAATTTTTCAAAAAGTGAGTGTCCGAGAAACAGACCCTATCTAGGACCTGTCTCATAGCCCAAATCCTTAAAAACAACCATAAATCTTTGAAAAATAAAAATTTTGTAAGGCTAAAAGGTGGGGGAAATGAAAGGGTACACTACGCAGAAAGACTCGCCTATCACATGCATTTTATTAACTACGAATATAAAAAAGGAAAAATGCGGAAGGGAAATAAAAGCGATAAATAAAAGCGAAAATGGGAAATAAAAGCGATAAATGCTCCTCCCACACTTAAATCAGACATTATCCTCAATGTCCCAAAATAAGGTAGGAGGAGGTACCTGAAAACACTAGTGGGGGCCACTAGGACCTTCACCATCCTGGTTGGTACGACCGAAACGGCGGCTACGGCTGCGACGGCGGCTATCTCGGTCCAAAACAAGCTGCTCCAGTCTCTCTGACAAGGCGGCATTTGCCGCTTGTAGCTCTTGGGTCCGACCAATGAGGGTGCCTTGGGTTGCCTCCATCAATTGGAAGTGACGAGCGTATGTGGTCTGGTGTAGGTGTTGTTCTCTCTGAAAAGCCAACTGACTTTCCATAATAGTGCGCAGAGAGCTAGCATTTTGTTCTTGGGACGCTTGCATGAAGGCCATGTTGTCGGCCGCCTGTTGCTGCAAGGTAGCAAGGAGGGTGTCCCTCTGGGCCTCTCGGGCCATATGCTCACGCCACATGTCCTCAGTGACATGGAAACTAGGAGCTGTACCTGCATGTGGGTTAGAGGTAGAAGGTGCCGTGTGTGGTGGTGAAAAATGGGGTGGTTCCTCTGTTTGGAAATCGTACTCATCATCAGTGTTGTTACCCTCATTTAAAGGTAGATTTGGGGGCAACGGACCAATAAAAGCAGGAGCGTTGAGATCGTAGGTCCAGTTACGCTCAAATCTAATATCAGTACGACGGGTGCAAGGCATAACAACACTGGGTACAGCAGCACCTCCAACCATTAGGAAGTAACCACCTTCCTTCCTCGTCTTGCATAAACGCATATCCCTGAAAAATTTAAGATTTGCAATCCGAGGAGGAAGTGGTTCTAGGGTGGCAAGTTCCGTATCCAATCCTATGGCACGGGCAATAGTGGTAATCAGTCCACCAAAGGAAATCGGCCCACCTTTTCTTAAAACATGGTGCATGTGGGCAATCATGAATGGGACGGGATTAACTTTGGTGTCTGTGAGGCAGCTCTGCATGATAATTAATTCTTTAGCATTCACCTTGTTTGGGTTTTCCCGAGCAAAGATGGTGGATGCTAAAAGAAATCTAAAGACACGAAGGGCAGGATTGTGGATGTGAGAAGCAAGAAGGCCATCAAAAGATGTTGCATTTTGTTTAGTAATTCTGGCCCAAAATGCTTCAAATGCCCAATCCGTGTCTAAAGGTGCTTCACAAATGGCACCATCCCCATAAGGCAATCCTAACATGGCGGCTAGACCGTCAGTGGAGTAATCATATTCGATATTAAACATTCTAAATTTGACTCCACCTACGGTGCTAGCAGTGTTAGGGGAGACGTTATAAATTAAAGAACTTAAAAACTCGAACGTCAGCCTAGGGTAGGTTGGTGCTTGAGTAGCAAAAATATCATGCATACCTATTTTATCTAGAAGGAAGAATACACTATGGTATATACCTAATGAATATAGACAGTTTTCATCGATATACCTGGTAGAGTGTATTGGTGTTGTCAGCAATTTTTCAAGCCGCTTTAGTTGCCTTTCTCCGGCTTGACCACCACGTAAAATGTAACCGTGATATTCCATAGGATTTTCTTGTGGATGAAAAGAGAGAAAGAATGGGATGTAGAAGTAATGAAGGTGTGAGGAAGAAAATGAAATAGTGGGGGGTATTTATAGGAAAGGAAGAAAGAAAATGGTGGTTGTAAATATTTATGATGAAAATAATGGAAATAAATGTAGTGGGTTGGTATGGGTAATAAAGTGGGTAAAAAAATGGAAGAAAATGGGATTGGAAATGGAAAAAGTGGTAAAATGGGGGCAAAAACGAGCTACTAGCCGTTAGGTGACCGTTGCGTCACCGCGGGCGCGGCAGGGCCTACCGCGGGCGCGGTGAGGTCAAGGTCAGTTGGGCTGGCCTGGCTTTCTTTCCATTGGGCTTTTTCTTCCTCGCCATTATCTTCAATTTCTGGAGGTGTACCTATTTTTCTTATAAATGTGCATATATGTACGTGAATACATATACACATGTATATTTATTTTATTTTTATATTAAAACTATGGTGACCTAGAAAAACAAAAACATTAGTAAATAAATATAACATATGCATTCCACTATTGAAACAAGTTGGACCATCGTTCTTGCATTCAGAAGCACGATGACCAGACTTACCACACTTATAGCACCTCAACACCTTATTCTCACATCCATTGGATCGATGACCTTGTTTATCACACCTATAGCACTTGATAGAAGCATGAGATCCTCCTCCACTTGTCTTCTTCCCATTATAATCCTTTTGTTTCCCTTTATCAGTTGGGGCATCATAAGGCTTCTTACGATCTTGATATTACCTTCCTTTTTTCTCATTCAAACTCTTGTAGTGAGATGAATGAGCTTTGATGTCCTCTTCATAGATTATGCAACAATCCACAAACTCTAAAAACACACAGATCTGCTGATACCCAATCACCTGCTTGATCTCCGAACGCAACCCATTCTCAAACTTGATACACTTTGAGAACTCAATAGTTACTTCACTGTAATGCAGATAAAACTTTGTTAGTTCCAAAAACTTTGAAGCATACTCTATCACACTATAACTTCCTTATTTCAACTCCAAAAACTCAATATCTTTCTTCCCGCGCACACGCTCAGGGAAATACTTCCTCAGAAATTCCTTGGTTAACACAACCCAAGTAATCGCTTCACCTAGCATTGTCATCCTCTGATGAGTACCAACCCACTAGTCATCAGCTTCCTCTACTAGTTAATGCATACCAAACCGCACCTTCTGCGCCTCTGAGAAATCCATGACTCATAAGATTCTCTCAATCTCCTTGATCCAGACTTGTGCTCCACCAGGATCGATCCTTCCCTTAAAAACAGACAGTGATTCCTCTGGAACGTCTCCAAAATACAGTACCCATCATTAGGTTGATGTTGCACAACTTGAGCAACAGTCTGCAAAGCAGTAGCAAGTGCAGTATCGTTCCTTCTGGCCACTTCTCTGCTTCACATCAATAACAGTCACACTGGTTAGAAATTATCTCGATAATATTCCACTATCATACACTACAGACTCAATAACCTGGCCGAACAGATCAACCTGCTCTGATACAACTAATGTAACACCCTTATAAACCTCAAGGAATATTCTTAAATAATTCATACGATTAATCAGAGTATATCACCAACAAGGGTGTCACATCTTCATATAAAACATCATAGCAATACACCCTTCTCTGTAATACAAGTTTTTCAAACTATTTAACAAGATAGATTCAACATTTAGTTCTTAAAATCATTGCAGCAGAAATCATAGTTCAAAACACTTCATTATAATACTTCATAAAATTTAGTCATACTTCATAGCTCATACTTATAAATCAAAACATCTCGAGTATCACGTAGGGTGACTCAACATCTTAAAACAAAACAAAGAATGTAAGTTTAAATCATTCGATCCTAACCCCGATGTTACATATCAGATCAAGACTCCCTTTATTTAAAAAAAGCAAATAACATACTTTGAAGCTATCCTCTAACACCTCTATGGCTATTCTCTATCACCTATGCGTTATCCACGTGGAGGCAACATTCAAGCATAAAGGGTGAGTAAATCATAATCATTATATGAGGCATAAGAAATTGACATAGTAAATATGCACATAAGTAAGGCATCACACATCTTCATATCTTCATGTTATACTCACACCTTCACAATGTTATCAATTCAGAACAACGGGTCATCAACACACCATTTATCGACATTTAATCACATCATTATGAAATGTCACATAAAATGTAATGCATTATCATAGACTCATGCATGTGGTACCAAAACTTCATTGATGAATCAGTCAATTGTTATCTCCAAATATCTCACCATAGGATCAATTCCCACTTGGAACTAGAGTACTCCACTATTACACTCAATCCACACTGTGGGGTTGTTGCCTTCACTGGACAATCATCCTATCGTCTTAACTAGACCGAAGTCCTAACATATGCCATGAATTCATGTTGCATAACAACATAAGAAATATGACCACGACTAGTCAACACACATCATCATTCATGATTACATCATCATATCATCATCATCATAACATCATATCATCATATAATCATCTTAATAAAACATCATCTCATCATAACATCGTGTAATCATCATCATAATAAAACATTATCATAATATCATCATCATGTCATCATAATATCCAAACATCATCATATCATACAACATATCTTCATGTCATCATATTATATAAGGTATCATCATAACTTCTCCTAATCATCCTCTATTCATCTTCGAATCATCATAATAAACAACGATCTTTGTAATCCAACATGGGGAACCTAACTTACTTCTATATTATGTATTTGGAATATAATTATTATTCTTCATTTTACTCCATATAAATTAATTTCATTGCATTAGCTATCCAACACTTCGAACGACACCTCATTCTGAGTTATAAAACTTAAGTTATGACTCTTTTAAGGAAATCTAATACAACGAATTAAAAGTGGACATCATCACCTGGTGACACACCTCCATCGCCTGACGAAGCTCCCTTCGCCACCATCATAACCCGAAGACGCTTGGAGCTATGCACTCTAGAAGAGTCACTCTTTTTTCCCTTCATCTCTACCTATTTCGCCTGGCAACGCGTCTTCGCTCGACGACACTACCTACGTCGCCCGGCGACGCTGCACGAACAAGGTTTCCCTGTTGCAATTTCCTGCATAAAACTAGTCCTAACTTCTGTGATTTCACCATATTACAGGTCCTAAAACCTCATCTAATTACAGGGTTTCATCATCTATCAACATCCTATAATTCTATACTCATTATACATCAATTATAAGTCATTATTTATCACCAATTCATCAATTCCTCATCAAACAACACCAAATCCTCATCTACCAAAACCTAAGGCAATCTACCATTATCTAAACCTTAAATAAAATATAATAACAATGATAAAACTCCCTTTACCTTAAGATTATTGTTAGAGATCAATTTCTCTTCGTGCTCTACCGGGATTCCTATGCTTTTCTTGCCTCCTGTGCCCTAAACTTCTTTTTTCCACAGCGTCTGTTCCAATTCCACGATCGCATAGAATGATTGTATAAAATCTCAAATCTTCTCCTTATATCAAACTTTCCCTCTTATACCCTTAATAATTAACTTCCCATCATGTCCTCACTTATCCTTCACTAATGAGCATCTTTCCCTTATTTTCTCTACACCACTATTATTCTATTATTTAAATCTAAATAATTCTAAGTAATCACTATTAAATCTAAATAATTTTGAAATATTTGTTTAAATTCTAAACACCTCTTATTACCCCATCATTCACCTCTATCCCATCAAATACCACACAAGTCATCATTATAAATATCATACTCATCCGGTCATCGCTATTTTATCGCAAATGCATCACGATTACACATCATAAATCGTCATAAGAACTTACACAAAGCATCAAAACATCATATATACCAAACACTTCACAAGGACTCATATAATCACGCTAAATTAATTAAATAATAATTAATCTAGAATTCAAGGTGTTACACTATCCATATGTTTTCAATTATTTTGATTAAGAGAGACGTGTTATAGCTATTCAGATTTAGTATAATATATCTACTCCAATTAATAATGTGATTGTTTAGGTCTCTTTGAAATTTCACATTGAGTTGTGACCCAAACCAAATTTTGGAAGCCTAAATGCACTCTTTAAAACATTGATTTATGGTCTCTATTGTAGTATCACATCTAGGGCATAAGTGATCACACCTAATTTTTTTTCATGAGAATTCATTTGACGCGAATAATGTTGTTAAAGATTCTCCATATGAGAATTGGTTGTTTAGGAGTAGTCTCATTGTGTTAGATACTAACGTTGTTTAGTGCTATTTTTGTTCGGTTTATTAAAGAATATATATTTTAAAGAAAATTTATCTACCCTCTTATTTCTAATAATATTTTTTTTCTTTTTTTCCTTTCTAGTTTTGATTCTACCTCGATTGTTATTGACATGATTTGTTTAGATGATAAATTCAATTCCAAATATACTAAAAGTATAAAACAATTTCTCATTGCACCCTTATACATTTTTTCAAGTCATATCCGAAATTTCCAAAATGCCTCCTATTTTTGGATATACATCTCTAGACGCACCAAATACCATTTTTTAAATAATAGAATTCATAGATGCACAACTGAAGTCTTTTTAAGGGCCAAATTCGAATATATCTTCGAACATTACTAGGTTCCTCAAATCAGCAGTATGACAGGAAAAATGAAAACTAAAAACAAACCAACACCAACAACAACAACATTTCATTAGATAAAAACATTCATTACATAGATAGTGATGAAAATAAATTCAACATTACATCACCATTTCACCGGGATGTTGCAACATAATAATTATATCCTCGAATGATCTTTAAATCTTTGCATCCACTTCAATCAGACCCTTTGATTCATAATGGAGAAAAATACTCCACATAACCTTTAAATATTCATTCATATTTAGTTCAAGGTTGGTGAAATGGATCTTGTAATACGGTGGGAGAACTGACTTAGGTGTTTTGCGTTTTATCGCAATTGTTGCAGATAGCAAGAGTCGCAACCGACTTTTCTTTTATCCAATAAAGGAAAGGGTGAAAAGAACAGGAAATACCTTTTGATAATTTTCTTGAGTTCGAGGGGTAGGTTATGAAAAGGGAAGGTGTTAGCACCCTTTTCATCCGTAGTTATCTACGGACTCTTAGTTGCTAGCTCACTTTGAAATGCTTTGTAAGTATGTTTGTGATTTGTTTTTAAAGTATTTTTGAAAAGTTCCTTCATTTAGGCGAACTTTGTAATGATTCTCGTCTCTATAAGAATGTATACAAAGTGTTGACTTTTGAAAATATTTCATGAAAGTGTTGATGTTTTTGGAAGATGTTTTGAAAATGTCTGTGAGCAAGCAACTATGAACATTCTACCTACTCAAAAAGTCTTTGTTCATTTCCTCCTCCTTTAGATATTTCTATCTTACCATTGATTGGTAAGAAGCCCTGCCATTGGATGTGAAGGGATAGACGTGGGTCATTGTACCGTCATAGAAGGCAACATTGTAGGATAATTTAGCAATTTATCTTAAGGTTCTAAGATCGTTTACCGAAGGCAACATTGAAGGGTCATAGAGGGACTACAATCTTGTATTCGAGGGCCATTGCTAAAGTATCCCACGTTCGAGGGGCATGACTGTTTATTCTAAGGCAACAAGTGTGGGTTAACCCTAGAGGTGCAAGTGTGCAAGATGTATTGATTTCATGCATTTTTGTCTTGAATTAGGGTTTTCTACTTGTTGATTTTATGTCTTGCTATACAAACCCTAATTACTAGCAATTATATTGAAAGTGATAAATTGCGGAAATTTAAAGTTCTACGCTATTACATCATTTGGGGATGGGGATACAATTTACAAATGGGGGAAGAAGGCAATTAAACCCTAATTTACTATTACAACCATATTGAATATTGCAAAATAAAATATACAAGAATATGAAAATAATGTACAAGAAAATAAAGTTGTTTTGTTTGAGTTTTTGATGAAAGGTCTTAATTCTAATTAAGCTAATAAAAAGAAAGAAAATAAATAATTAGTCTAAGTTGATTTAATAAAACTAAAATTAAATTAAATTAAGAAAATAAATTAAATTAATCGAGAAAATAAAACAATTTTTTAGGGTTTTTTATGAAAAGGTTTTAAAGTTAATAAAAAGAGATTAATCCTAAATTCTAAGTTAATTAAATTAGCAAAGAAAATTAACATAAAGCTAAGCCTAGATTAAATTAATTAAGAAAATAAATTTGTTAAGAAAATTATTTTTGGTCTTTTTTAATTTGAGAAAAATGTTTGAAATTTGAAAAGAAAAGAAATTAGAAGTTAACCCTAATTCTAATTTATTTACAAAGTAAAAGAAAGGTGTGAAGAAATTAATTAATTTATCATGAAAATAATTTAATTAATAAAAACTAAGATGATTTAAGTATTTTAGAAAATTATAATATTTTTGGATTTTTGATTTAGGGAAATATTTTTTAATGTGTGCAAAAAAAAGAATAATGAAATTCCTAGTTTACAAGTTAATTAATTAAAATAAAAATTTTAATGTCAAAAATTAGTTTAATTAAGTAAAAACCTAGATCTAACATTTTTGTGATTTTATGATTTTATTTTGATAAAATAAAAATGTTTAAACAAAAACAAATAAATAAAAAATAGTAAAAGAAAAATGAAATGGGCCAAGAGGTATGAAAATGAAATAGGGAGTATGAAACAAGTAAAATGCCAGGCCGAATAACAGGGAGCCCATCGCCTATATTTTGATCTAGTGGCGGAGGCTAGTGAGGGAGAGTCATGGAGAGGCGCTGGATGTGTTAGATCTAGGTTTGATTGAGATCTGGCGATGGAGGATGAAGGATACATCATGCGCGCTAAGGGTTGGTTGCACTGGATCTGAAATGAGAAAACATGAAAAAGCAAAAGGGTACCACTGGGGCTCGAACCCAGGTCCCAAGGGTTAACAGGCGCGCGCTTTACCACCGGGGTGGCTATACATCCGTTAGTTTATACAAAACCACAAATATATATTTTAAACTCATTCCTGAATACATGTTCATCTTCTTCCTCGCGCCAGGCCTGAACCTCCATTTTAAATTTTGTAACTTCTTCATCTCTCAACCATTTGCAAAAATGTAAATAGCAAACTTGCTCCAAATTTCATCACGATTTTAGAAATGTAAATAACTTAAGCTATAAATAAAAGATGAGCATGAATTTTGAATGGTACCAAATCTAAACTAATTTTTTTCAGAAAGTTCAACTCTAAAATTCTCACTACTCAGGCAACATAAATGAATTCTAAGGACATGGTCAGTTTCAGGGCTATGATGTCTACATTTTATCTTTGAAAATGGAAGCCTAACAATGCCTATATGAAGAGTTCAAAAGTCAGAAAACTTACCTTGAAAATAGAATTCGTGTTCTGAAAATGAGCTTGTTTCAAGATGCTGCAATGATCATGTTAGCTTCCTTGGACCTCTAGGAAGCTAATGCAATGCTTGACTTGAGTTGAGAGTGGCTGAAATGGTCTGGAGAAGTCCAACTGCAATGCTCTATTTTTGAATTTGGACAATGGTGAAAATGGAGTTACAGTTATGAAACAAGGATTGGGATGAGTTGTATTTGATGTATGGAAGCTTTTAGAATGATTTTAAGGGAAAATGCACGAGTAGATTTTGTGTTTGGATTTCAAAGTCAGAAATGACAAGTTTTTATGCTTGTGTTGCAATTTATGATTTGAGATAGAATGAGGGTGTTTGAGGGCTTGTAAAATCGTGCTTAGGTTGCAAATGACTTCTTATTTATAGGCAAGAGGTTTGACATATTGAAGTAATCAGAATTTTGAGATAACATGTTATGGTTTGGTTAAAAATGAGAAATCAAGTTGAAATGGATTTTCATAGTTACAAGGCTCAAGTACAAGCATGGTCTGAGTTTGTTAGGTGCAGGGAGGTTTCTTATTCACTTTATGATGGAGTGTGATCAGAAGAAACAAGTGAGAGCTCAATGCATTGACTTTGTGTAAAAAGCTTGCTTTACAAGAATGGAATGGTAACTTTCTTCCAAAAATAGAACATTGCTTTAGATAATGGCTCAAGCACTTGGATAATGGCTCAATAAAATGTGTAAACATTAAATTAAGGAGTTAAACACAATTTAGAAGGCATGAAGAGTGAATTTATGCAGCATACCTATAGTTTAGGTCAAGTGTTCCTCATGAAAAATGCCTTGCAATTCAAGTTTGAAAGCCCAACTTCTCCTCTTCGATTCTCCTAGCTCAGAAATGACTTCATTGAGTTCTTGGACATTTTGAAAAGCTTGGAACATCCTATACAATTTTCATGTTGACCATTTTGACAAAATCATCTTGGATCTTGGTGAAAATTGGCCAAGAAGTTAGGTAAAAAATCTGCCTAAACTAGGTCAAATTTTCACAAAGTGTTTTAGAAAAAATGCATGACTTCATGAATTTATAACTCAAACTCCAAGCACTTCTAGGAATTGATCAGTAAAGAAAATTTATAGATCTCATCAAGATCTACAACTTTCCTGTTGAAATTTTTCTTTGAATCATCTTGCATAATGGTGAAAAAATGTCATGACGTTAGGAAATTATAAGGTTCACATAAAAATTTTCTAAGTCTTGAAAAGTTTGACTTTTTCAAAGACTTTTTGACTTTCTTGATTTCTTGATGATCAAGATTCATATTTTGAATGTCTTGATGAATTATGATCTTTGAAACTCAAATCTGACCAAAAAGTCAAAGTTTGACTTTTGGTGTATCAGTTGACTTTTTCAACAGTTGACCAAATTTCAACTATCAACCAATTAATCTTGAGAGATGAATTGAGTCATGCAATTAGGTCAAAATGATGTCCTTGAATCCTTGAGATCATGTTTTATACCAATAAGTCATGTATTAAATCAAAAGTCAATGATTAGCCATTTCCAATCAAAACCCTAATTTTGACCATTTTGCCCTTTTGATGATTTGACTATGTTTCTTGAGGAATTATGATCCAAACATGATCAATTGATGCATATGACTTAAAAATGTTGATATTGGTCAAAAATCTTGAAGTTTGACTGTAAGTTGACCACAATTGACTTTTTACCCAATACAATTGATTTTTAGTCATCTGGTCAATTGACTGAGCAAAATTGTGATTCAAGACTTGAAATTTGACATGAGTATTCTTGGAGATCTATAATGATACATGCAAGTCATTTGAGGCATTAGAAGTCCAATTATCCTTGTGAAAATCAAAACCCTAATTTGAAGCATCAATGTTTAGGAGATGGTTTCATCTAGTCAACACTTGTTCAAGCTTGAGCCAATGAAGATCTTTGTGAGAAATGTATTGAGAAAAGAGAGGGAAAATTTTAGGGTATAACAGCTGCCCCTGTTCAATCTTCTTAAACCTGAAGAGTTAGATTGGCGGGTCCGCCATTTGTGACTTGAAGGTAGAAGATGATTAAACACTAGAGTGCCAAGAAATTTGCACTCGTTGATGCACAAAGTAATGTGTTAGTTGATTGCGTCAGAAATGGGCTTAACAGATGCCATTTGGAGAGGTGATGAAGAGTTGGCGGAGATGGGCTTATAGATGCCATCCAAGGTGACTGTTGATATAGATTAGAAGAGGTATCAAAA
Organism: Vicia faba; assembly: GCA_948472305.1. Classification (NCBI taxonomy): domain Eukaryota; kingdom Viridiplantae; phylum Streptophyta; class Magnoliopsida; order Fabales; family Fabaceae; genus Vicia; species Vicia faba. The sequence continues at coordinate 624,189,008 of OX451739.1, forward strand.
TAAATCTTTGGAGCGAATTGACTAAACCAGAGAAAAGGTCTTGAATAATATTTAACTGGATAAGGAATCCCTATAAATCTTCAGAGCGATTTAACTGAACCAGAGAAAGCGTCAACCAGAACGAAATCAGGATAAATCATTGGTTGATTTAAACTGAACCAACCTAGGTCTTAAATAAAATGTTTGTCATGTGGATAGTTGCCCCGTCCTATTTCGAGAATTGATCTATAATCAGTTTGTTGGTAAACTCGTCCGGTTTCGGGAGTTCATTCCATTGGTGATAAAGATAGCCGCCCCATCATGTTTCGGGAATTGATCTTTATCTAACCAAAGAGAAAGAAAGATAGTTTCCCCGTCCTGTTTCGGGAGTTAATCTTTAATTTGCTCATGTAGATAGTTGTCCTATCTTGTTTCAGGTATTAATCAACAACCAGTTTGTTGGTAAACCTGTCCTGTTTCAGGAGTTTATACCATTGGTGATAAATATAGTCGCTTCGTCATGTTTCGGGAATTGGTCCTTATCTAACCAAAGAGAAAGAAAAATAGTTTCTATGTTCTGTTTCGGGAGTTAATCTTCAATCTGCTCATGTAGATAGTTGCCCTGTCTTGTTTCAGATATTAATCTACAATCAGTTGCTCACGGATAGTTGTTCTGTCTTGTTTCAGGTATTAATCCAGAACCCGCTTTTTATTGGTCATAAATATAACTGTCCTGACTTGTTTTAGGAATTAATCTCTGACCTAATTGAGGAATGTTGATGATATTCATCTGGTGACTGATCTTTCCTGAAAAGTTAAAGTATTTAATATGAAATGTCATGATGGATGCATTGCGTAATGATGTTCTCAAAATAAATGAGATTGTGCTTATGTTTTGTATGCATATGTCATGATGTATGAATATGAAATATTATTGAAGTGTATCTTTGTTTGGGAAAATAAATCCTTGACAATTGCTGGGGAGATTTGGGAAGCAAAATTCCAGACTACTGTTGGAGATGCAGAGTACGTGTATCTTGTTTTAGAATGCTTCCGCTGGGAATTGCTGTTTGAGGAAACTCTGGGGAATATTGATTTCTGCTTGGGGAGTAGAGTTCAGGAGCTTTAGTTGACCATTGCTCTACTAGGGAATTTAATTCTCATATACACTGATTTGGGGATAAAATATATGGATAATCTTCCAACTTGTCTGGGGCAGGATGAAGTTAACTGTTATTTGGTCGGATTCTAGGCTTCACAACAACTTTCTAGGGATAGTATCAACTCCACCGAGGAAAAGGAATTTTGTCAGTTGATCTGTAATAGTCTGAGGAATAAACTCAAGCTGGGGAGATTTTAGTCCATTGGGGGAAATAAACCTTTTTAAAGACCTTATTGGGGAAATGAATTCATCTAGGGAAGAACTTTTTCAAGGTTTCTTTCTCAGTTTTCGAAGTCCAAACTTGGCTGGGGAAGAGAATTTCCAGGGAATATGTCGATTGGAAACTCTGGATGGATGAATTAAACTATGTGGGGATAATATTTTTGAAGTTACCCTGTGGAGATATCCCAAATTCTTAAGTAATTGCTTATTACTATTTTTGTAGGTACATTTGTTAACAGTTAATCATGTTCATATGCATATGTTCATTCAATTTTAGTCATTGGACGTTTTTGCACTCAAAACAAAAAAAACAAAGAGTTTGCACTTCAAAGTATATTTGTATTGATAATTTGCCTATAAACATGCGTTTTTTATACAGGGAGACAGAAATCCTAGTAAGAAGAAATCGTCGAAAAAATGAAAGGAATACAAAGTGAAAACAAAAATTGTATAGCCATGTGGAAGTGATCTCATTGGGTTCCAACTCCGCTATTGCCCCTATGTTTTCGAACATCATCCATTGCTGTTGAAAGAAGTTGATTGAAATAATCTTATACCATTGAACTTGGATCTTGGTAATAAAGCTGGCTGTAGTGACGCAACGAGGCATAGTCGTACGCTTTATTCCTTAACTTTTGTCCGGATCGCCCTTTTGGGTTTTCAGTCCACCAAGATACCCTTTTTTGCCCAAGTCGCCCTCTCAGGTTTTCGACTTTCCGGGTGTACAATCTTTTGTATATATCCATAACTTTTGCCTGAACCCTTTTTGGTTTGCTGGGATGCCCTTATTTTTCCTAGGTATGTTAACCTAGCGGGTCATTCTTTACGTGTAGTATTTTTTGACTATATCCGCGTTCACAGGATGCGGGAAACCTTTGTCGTCCATAGTAGTTAGAATCATGGCACCGCCAGAGAATACTTTCTTGATCATAAATGGCCATTCATAAGTGGGATTCCATTTGCCCATGGGATCTCCTTGTGGTAGAATGATATGCTTTATTACCAATTCGCCAGCCTGGTATACTCGAGGTTTGATCTTTTTATTGAATGCCTTGATCATACATTTTTGATACATTTGACCATGACAGACATCCGCCAATCTCTTCTCATCGATCAAATTCAACTGATCCAGTCTTGTCTGAATCCATTCATCTTCGCCTAAGCCTTCTTATTTCATAATCCTTAGAGAAGGAATCTGAACTTCAACAGGCAGGACAACTTCCATGCCATAGACTAAAGAGAAAGGGGTTGCCCTAGTTGATGTTTGAGCCAAAGTACGGTAGCCATGAAGAGAAAATGGTAGCATCTCATGCAAATATTTGTAGGTCACCACCATCTTTTGCACAATCTTCTTTATATTCTTGTTGGCGGCTTCCACTGCACCATTCATCTTAGGTCTTTAAGGAGAGGAGTTGTGATGCTTGATTTTGAACTGCATACAGAGTTCAGTGATCATAGCATTATTGAGGTTGGTTCTGTTGTAGGTGATGATCCTTTCAGGGATGCCATACTGGTAGATGAGGTTATTTTTGATAAACTGGGCTACAACATTCTTAGTAACTGAGGCAAATGAAGCAACTTCGACCCATTTTGTGAAGTAGTCAATGACGACAAGGATGAAACGATGTCCATTAGAGGCAGTGGCTTTAATCTCTCCAATTATGTCGATGCCCCACATTGAAAATGGCCACAGAGAAGTCATGACATTTAGTGGTATCGGAGGCACATGAACCTTGTCAACATAGATTTGACACTTATGGCAAGTCCTCGAGTGGTGGTGATAATCGGTTTCCATAGTCGACCAATATTAACCAACCCTCAGAATCTTCTTGGCCATAGAGTGTCCAATAGAGTGAGTTCCGAAGACACCCTCATGCATGTCCTCCATGATCTTTTCTGAGTCTTTCTTGTCCACACAATAGAGTAGAGTAGAATCATGGTTTCACTTGTACATGATCCCATTGCTTAGGAAGAATTTGGATGAGAACCTTCGCAAGAATTTCTTGTTGTTGATTGAAGCTCCTTCAGGATACTCTTGTGCTTTAAGATACCTCCTTACTTCATGATACCAAGGCTTCTCCTCATCAGTGTCAATCTCATAACAGTGTGCGGGTTCGTCAAATATTTTGATTGTAATCATAGGAGCCTCGTTGTCCCAATTGACCTTGAACATGGACGACATTGTTATTAAGGCATCTGCCAACTGATTTTCTTCTCTTGGGAAGTGTTCAAAGGTAACCTCCTCGAAGTTTGGGATCAAGGTCATCACAAACTCTTTGTAAGGAATCAAATTAGGGTGTTTGGTGTCCCATTCTCCTTTAACTTGACTAATTACTAGGGCTGAATCTCCGTATATGCTTAAGAATTTGATTCTTAGGTCAATGGCAGCTTTAAGACCTAAGATGCATGCTTCATATTCGGCCATGTTGTTTGTACAATCGAAGCAAATCCTGGAAGTGAAAGGTGTATGGCAACCTTCAAGAGAGATGATTACTGCACCAATTATGTTACCCAAAGCATTGGAAGCTCCATAAAAAACCATAGTCCATCGGGATCCTTGTTAAGGTCCATCATATGGTCCAGGCTTTGCACAGTCAGTTATCAGCATGATATTCTCGTCCGGGAATTCAAAGTTCATGGATTGGTAATCATTAACAGCTTGATGGGCCAAATGATCCTCCATCGCACTTCCCTTGATTGCTTTTTGTGTAGTGTACTGGATGTCATATTTATTCATCATTTGCCATCTAGCTATTCGTCTGGAGAGAGCTGGTTTCTAGAAGATACACTTGATGGGATTCATCTTATAAGTTAATAAAGTGGTGTGAGTCAACATATACTATCTTAGTCGGCGAACAGCCCATGCCAAAGCGCAATAAGTTTTCTCGAGCAGTGAATATCTAGTTTCACAGTCAATAAACTTTTTCCTAAGGTAGTATATTGCATGTTCTTTTCGGCCAGACTCGTCATGTTGGCCCAACACACACCCCATTGAATTCTCTAATACAGTCAAGTACATAATCAGAGGTCTTCCTTCAACCGGAGGCATCAGGATTGGAGGTTCTTGTAGGTACTCCTTGATCTTGTCAAAAGCTGTTTGGCAATCTTCGTTCCATTTGACTACTTGATATTTCTTCAACAATTTGAATATTGGCTCTCAAGTAGCAGTTAAGTGAGATATAAATCGCGTAATATAGTTTAGTCGACCTAAGAAACCTATAACCTCCTTCTTAGTACAGGGAGCTGGCATATCTTGTATGGCTTTGACTTTTGCAGAGTCGACTTCAATACCTTTTCCACTAACGACGAAGCCTTGGAGTTTTCTAGACCTCACTCCGAAGGTGCACTTGTTGGGATTCAGCCTCAACTTGTATTTCTTCAACCTCTCAAATAGCTTGTGGAGATGATCAAGGTGTTCTTCCTCAGTTTGCGATCTTTCAATCATATCATCAACATAGACTTCTATTTCTTGATGAATCATATCATGAAATAAAGCTACCATAGCTTGTTGATAGGTTGCGCCTGTATTCTTCAAACCAAAAGGCATGACCTTATAATAGAAGGTGTCCCACTGTGTAACAAAATTGGTTTTCTTCATGTCTTCGAGTGCCATTTTGATTTGATTGTAACCTGAGAATCCATCCATGAAGGAGAAAACTTTGTGTTGAGCAGTGTTGTCAACCAAAACATTGATATGAGGTAATAGGAAATCATCTTTGGGGCTTGCCCTATTCAAATCCATGTAGTCTATGCACAGACGAATTTTTACCATCTTTCTTCGACACTAGAACAACACTTGCCACCCATTAAGGGTATGACGTCACTGCCAAAAAACTTGCATCAAATTGTTTCATTACCTCAGCTTTTATTTTCTCAGACATGTCTAGCCGCATGAGATGAACCTTTTGCTTGATTGGAGGACAATCTCCTTCATTGGAAGATGATGAACTATGATATCAGTATCAAGTGCCGACATATCTTCATATGACCAAGAGAACACCTCTACGAAGTTGTGCAACATCTGGACCAATCTGCCCTTGACACCATCTTCCAAGTTGGTGCCGATCTTGAATTCTCTCTTATCTGCTTCAGTACCTAGGTTAATCACTTCAACTGGTTCTTCGTGTGGTTGAATGGCCTTTTCCTCTTGCATCTGAAGTCTGGCTAGTTCCTCAAGTATTTCACAATCTTCTTCCCTTTCGTCTTCAGCTTGGTAGATTGGATGTTCAAAGTCATAGATGGCAATAGCAGAGACGTTGTCAACGAGATCTGGAGTGGACGTGGATCTACAAATGTGTGTGTGTGCATGTAAGATCACATGGCTATTTTGAAAATGCAATAAAGTGAAAGAAATACAATGAGTGCAAAATTTGAATGCAAAAGAGTCTAATGTTTTTCATTAGAATGATCATGTGGCATATGAAAATGAACAAACCCTTAAAAAATGGACCATGGTGCCCCGGGCATGGAACATGGCTTAAAGTCATTGTTTCAATAAAAAATTATAGACAAAGTTCTTAAAATTAATAAAACAGTAAATGGTAATTACTCCTGGCTAAAAGAGATCAGAATGAAGTCATTGGTACGCCTGTTTTTGAGTCCTTCATTGGCAGTCAAGTAGATCCAATCATCAAAGTTACAGTCATCATTGGAGTCTTCAAGAGCATTCCCTTCATGGTTACTAATACGGAGAGGTGGTTTCCCTATGCGAGCACGTCAAACCTCCTTTTGATCCTTGGCAGTGAAGCCCAATCCAAATTTGTCTGACTTGAAAGGGAAATCAGGAAGTTGTCCCCAAATAGTGCAACCTCCTTCTTCAATAACAGCACATACATCTTTGAGAGAAGCCATCCTTGGTGTATCTTTAGCAGCTTCAGGAGTGTCAGGAGTGGCCTTGGCAGCAGCAACCATGGGAGAGACCACTTCATAAGCTTGACAAGGAGTTTTAATGAACTCTCCATCCATTTCAACATATTTGAGTGAGTTTAGATGACTAATCATGAACTCTTCTTCACCATAGATGGTAACAATTTTCCCTTTGACCAAATATTTTAACTTTTAATGTAGTGTGGAAGTCACCGCACCTACCTCGTGTATCCAGGGTCGTCCAAGCAGGAAAGAATAAGCAGGACAAATATCTATCACATAGAATGTTGAATTGAAGACTTGAGACCCAACTTTGATGGGGAGATCAACCTCTCCATGGAACATCCTCTTTCATCCGTTAAAAGCTCTCACCATGATGTCACTAGGATTTAGTACCAAGTCTTCACAATCTAACCTATCTAGAGCACCTTTAGGCAAGACATTCAGAGAGGAACCATTGTCCACTAACACATGGGATAAAGTGGTTCCCTTACACTCTATGGACACATGCCGAGCTTTGTTGAGATTTTTCCCCATCGGGGTCAGATCTGTATCAGAGAACCCTAAACCATTGTCGGCAGCCATGCTTGCTACACAGTTTTCAAATTGGTCGGCCGTAGTTTCTTGAGGGACATGTGCATTTTTCAAGAATTTTATCAGTGCTTGAGCATGCGCATCGGAGCATAGCAATAAAGACAACATATAAATTTTCGAGGGTGTTTTCCCTAACTGTTCCACTATCTTATAATCACTTTTTCTGATAATTTTCAAAATCTCCTCCATATCTTGGGTAGATGGATCCTCAATGGTGATATCTTTTGTGGGTGCCTCCGTCCTGGCAGGCTTTGTCATTTTTTCCTTTCCTCGAGTATGAGCAACATGTTTAACAGCAGTAATACGAATGGGTGTAGTTGTGGTCGTAGGAGGTGAAATCTATAGAGAGAAGATCCTTCCCGTACTATTAACTTTACTTGATCCAATAATATTTGTAATGTCAATAGTTCCATCTCCATCAATCCAGGAATCTTGTTTGATACCATGGTAGTATACTTCCGCCCCATAATTCTAGGGCACAACATTATCGGAAGAATAGGGGACTGGCCCCGGTGTGGTGATTATTAGTGGAGCTATCCTCAGTTCAATGGGAATCCTAATAGGACATTTTGAGGTGATCCTAATAGGTTTTTTTGAGTTAGTAATGATTGACACGTCTTCAAATTCTTGAGATACAACTTCGTTTAAACTTTTCACAGATGGAGTTCTTTCAAATACAATCTCGTGGCTATCCATCAGGTGTTGAACACCTTTCTTCAGCCATTCACAACCATTAATTTGTACATCACAGCGGCAACAGTCTTCAAGGCAACCAGGGAATACCCCAACTTTCAACAAATTCTCTTTAACAGTCTTTAGAGGAGTGGTCAAGTCTTTGACGGAGGAAACAAAAGCAGCATCTTTGATAGCATTAACATCCTTACCATGATTTGGCATAGGTGCGGTGATAACATTGGGAGTTGACAGAGGGTCGAATTTAATTGTCTTGTTATCAATCAGGTCTTAGATTTTGTTCTTTAGCGCCCAACAATCATTGGTATCATATCCGGGGATGTTTGAGTGGTAGGCACATTTGGCATTGGGATTGTATTTAGGAGAGGAGGTATTAAGATTTGAAGGGGGATTTCTCAAGGTCACCAAATCAGCTTTCAATAGGTGTTGCAGAGCTTGAGATGGCGATATGTTGATTCTGGTAAATTGTCTTCTCGGGATGTCAGGCCTTTGGTGATTAGCTTGTTGTTGTGGTCTTTGAGTAGAAGTTGGGTTAGAGATTAGAGCTGCATTTACTGACTGGCGATGGTCCTTCTTGACATGGCCCCTTGACCCATATACGACATTAGTTTCCTTTTTTCCAGTAAATGGTTTTTTCACAGCATTTGAGGTAGAGGCCATATGTATCTTCCCGCTTTTAATCCCTCTTTCAACCCTCTCACCAGTTAAGATTAATTCAGTGAATCCAGATGATGACCTTCCAATAAGTAAGTTGAAAAATGGTCCAGTCAAAGTTCCCATAAACATGTCTACTAATTCTCTATCATTCAATGGTGGCTACACCCTCCCAGCAAAATCTCTCCATTTTTGAGCGTATTCTTTGAAGCCTTCATTGGAACCCATGGTCATTCCTTGCAATTGCACCCTAGTTGGTGCAAGATCAATGTTATATTGATATTGGCGGTAAAAGGCAGTGGCCAAATCTTCCCAAGTATGGATGTTAGTCTCTTCCAATTGGTAAAAACACTCCAATTGCGTCCCAGACATACTTTCTTGAAAAAGTGCGCCCATAATTTCTTATCAGTGGTATGTGGCTGAATTTTGCGGATGTAAGATCTCAAGTGAAGCTTCGGGCATGAGACACCATCGTACTTGGCAAAAACAGGGATCTTTAATTTGTGGGGAATGACTACCCCAGGAACCAAACCCAAATCACCAAAGTCCAAGCCATGCACAACTTGGATTTCTACAACCTTTAATATGTCTTCTAGTTGCTTATACTTGTCGTCGGCCGGTGGATATTGCTCATCAAAATAATCTTTGTCTACAGAGATTTGATTGTTTCCACCCCCGGCACGGGTACTCATATCATCTTCATCTTGATTTTCATCCTCGGAGGAGGAGTCTTCTTCAACTTGAACTTGTCAGTCGGGGCCTTTGAATCTCTTCCCCATGTTGATTACATCTTTTTTCTTAGTATTCTTCTTCATAACCAAAAGTGACATCATTTCTTACTGCCCCTTTGAGCAGAGTTTCTTGAAACTGAGAGTTTTGAGTCTGCAAGTCCTTCATAGTTTGCTCGAGATCCATCTTATACTGAAAAAACAGTAAAAAGATGAGGATACCTGTGTCAGAAAACATGTTTATGATATGGTGCATGTTATGTGAATGCAATGTTTTCAAGGATTTTATGGAATTTAAATTTGCTAGACAAAGAGAAGACAACAAACATTAATTTCATTAATAAGTTCATGAATTACAAATGCCTCTTGGGATTACAAAGGTTACAAATTAAACTCCTAAAACAAAAAAGAAAGGCTCAAGTTTCCCACGAGCGTATCCTCTTTGGTGCAATGTAGGCATTCAGGCTTTGCTCTTCATGAAGATGCCTCATGAGCTCCAAAACCTTCTTCTCGCTTGCATAGAACTGTGCTTCAAAGGCATCTCGTTCCCCTTTGAGTTAAATCTACGATCTTTTCAATTCCTTGAAGTTGGTAGGCATGTCAGGATAAAGAAGAGTGTAAGGGGGGGGGGGGTCTCCCTCAGCAATAGGCTCCATAATCACAGGTAGGATGGATGGGTAAGGCATCACGAGACTTTGAGCATGAGTTCTTACCCACTTGAGCTAATGCTCAAGAGGGATGGAATTTTTATGCCCCATAGTCTTGCTATCCACCTTGTTTACTGTGATGCGGTGGGAGAACTGACTTGAGATTTTGCGTTTGTGTTTGCAAATGTTGCGGTTAGCAAGAGTCGCCATGGACTTTTATTTTATCCAAAAGGAAAGGTAAAAAAGCACAGGAAAGACCTTTGAGATTGTTTTTGGGTTCGGGGGGTAGATTATGAAAAGGGAAGGTGCTAGCACCCATTTCATCCATGGTTTTCCATGGGCTCTTAGTTACTTGTTTTAGATCACTTGCTTTGCTTTGATAATTGTTTGAAATGGTTCTTTGTGTGGTTTTGAAAGTATTTTGAAAAGAGGCCATTGTTTAGGCAATCTTTGTAATGATTCTCGTTCGTAAGAATGTATACAAAGATGTTTGTCTTTTGAAAAATGTTTCAATGTTTTGAAAGATGTTTGGAAATGTTTTGGAAATGTGTGTGTTTGTTTGAAAATAGCAAGGATGGTTTGCAAACTGATCAAGTAACTAGAAGCATCTACCTACTCAAAAGTCTTTCTTGTACATTTTTATTCCTTTGACATTGTTAACCTACCATTGTTTTGGTAGATCACCCTATCTTTGGATGTTAAACGGGACGGGCGTGGGTCATCGTATGACCATGATAGCAATGGTGCCAAGTATCTTTAGCATTTTGAGGGACTAAGATCATTTGTTTAGGCAACCTTTTTGATATCGTCATCGAGGGACTATGATCTTTTGTTTTGTATTGTTTTGCCAAGATACCTAGCATGCATACCATGGCCATTTTGTTTAGGCAACCAAGTGGGTGAAACCCTAGAGGTGCTTGTGTGAGATGTGTTGTCATTTTACATGCATTTTTGTCTTGTATTAGGTCATGCTATTTGTTTGATTTTGTCTTATCATACAAACCCTAATTTACTAAACATGTATATAATGCGATAAATTGCGTAAAGTGAATCTAAGCTATTACAACAATATTATGGGAAGGGGGTACAAGTTTTGAATGGGGGATATTGCTCAAAATAAAACCCTAATTTACTATTACAACCCAATTGAATTTATTATACAATAAATAAATAAACAATTATTTAAATAGTCAATAAAATGTAATTGTGCAAAAATGTTTTTGTATTTATTTTATGTATTTAAAAATAAATTATTTAAGTCCTAAAAATAAGAAAAAAATAATGTTATTATTTTTGAAAGGGGAAACCCTAATTTTGTTTTAAAAGAAAATATTGTTTTATAATATTTATTTATTCATTTTTGTTCAAGAAAAATAATAATAATATTATGTATAAATACTAAAAATTAAATATGCAATAAAAATAAATATTTAATGTATATAAAATAAAAAATAAAAAATATTAAGTAATTTTTTATTATTTACAAGTTTATTTAAGAAAATAAAGTATATTAACCTAATAACTTATTTTTATGCCAAAAATAAAAAATAAAAAATAAAAAAAATAAAATAAAATGCAAAAAATTAAGAAAATATTTTTGGGATTTTTAATGTTCAGAAAAAAATAATAAAGTCAATAATCACAAAAGAAAAAAAATGCAAAATATAAAAAATGGGCCAAGGGGGTGCATAAAGGAAACAGGGGGTGCAAAAAGAAGGACAAACTGGCCCAAGGCGCGCCAGGCCCAGAACCTGTCGTCCCTGTCCTCCAGCCAAGCAAACGCGCGTTTCTGTGCTTCAACCTGTAACTCTTGCATACGTGCACAAAAACAAAATCTTGCAACATAAAACTTGTAGCATTTTTTATCACGATTCCAATGATATAAGATTTGAAACATAACTCTAAGAAACCAGGGAGAATTTCAATGGCCCTAATTCCTAACCTAATTTTTTCATGAACTTCAACAATCAAATACTCTTAGCTCAGTTAATATAAATGGAAACTATGCATATGTACAACTTAAGCAAGTTAAAGACTACATTTTTGCTTCACAAATCGTGACCTAAGGATGCCTAAATAGAGAGATAGAAACTTGAAAAATACCTTGTTCAGTTGAGTTTGGATATGGAAATGTGGGGACCTTGAGTGAGGCCTGAAGATCGTGTGAGCTTCCTTGAAGTTCCCTCAAGCTTCTCCAATGCTCAGCTTGCCTTGTAGATGCTTGAATCTCCCTGTTGAAGTCAACTTGCAAACCTTCAAAATGAAAATGGTGATCCTTGAAACAGGGGTTACAGTTGCAAGACAAAGGCCTGGACAACTTAGGTAGGATATATGTAAAGTGTTTGAAGTCTTAAAAAGCAAAACGCACGAGCAAGTTTCAAGTTGGCAAGTGATTTGCAGAGGTTGCCCTGTTTGGGCAGAAATGGGTGTTTTTTTGTGTTTGAGGGTGTTTGGGAGGCTATGGATTCATGTTTCTGCTTGTTACAAAGTTCTGAAGTTGTGTAGAATAATGCCACGACTTCTCTTTATCAGATGCACAAGCTTCCTTGACTTTTGCAAGTTTGCTTGCTTTTGAAGAAAGTTGGAAGTGACAATGCAAAAGCTTGTACTTGCTAGCTTATGGACTGCATAGAGTTGGTACAAATTGCCTTATAACTATGGATCTTGTTTGCAACAAAAGATCAGGTCCATGGCTCAAGAAATGTAAAGTTGGAAAAAGCAAGCTTTATGAAAATGGTATTGAGAACTTTATGCCATAAATGGATTAATTCTTTGTGCAAAGCTCCATAGGTCAGAATAAAGCCAATATCCAATGTGTTAGCATTCAATTATGGAGTGTAGAAGGGATTAGGACCTGTAATACCAAGTAAAAGCATGTTTGAAACTGATTTGCAACTTGTAACATTGTGAAAATGCCTTGCACAAAAGTGATAATTTTCCATTTTCATTTCTTCGATTCTCCCTAACCATAAATGATCTTGGAGAGTTCTTGGAAATTTTGGAAAGCTTGTAACATGCTCTACAATTCATCTTTGAAATGAATTTTGAGATACCTCTTGGAACTAGGTAAAAAATTTCCATGAAGTTAGGTCAAAAATCTGCCTGAACTAGGGCAAAATTTCACTAAGTTAAAAAGTTTATGGACCCCTATTCACAAATTCATAACTTGATATCCAAGCATCTTTTGGGAAAACTTTGTGAATCAAAGTTGTATATTTCATGGAGGACTACAACTCTCATGTTTGAAGTTTTCTTTGAATCCAATTGCATCATGGTGAAAAAGTTGTGGAAAGTTGGGAAAAGTTGTGGAAAGTTGTAAAGTTGGAAAAAGTTGTGGAAAGTTGTATATTTCATGGAGGACTACAACTCTCAAGATCGGGAACAAGAAACCTAATTTTTCAATGATGGTAATATCCTCTAAAGATTGGGAACACCGATGAATATCTGAGTGTGAGAGTGACATCATCCTTTGAGACCATGTCAAGCCTTGCTCATTCTTCAATGTTGATCGAGGTAAGTGCGAAATAAACCACCTAGACAGCAATAGAATGCAACACAAAAGAGTCCCCCTCTTCTTCGTGGTGCGAGTATGGTGACATTGTAGAATGCCTCCAAGCAAAGTAGGTACAGGATTACGAGAGAGAAAAACCTTGACGGCATTCACGTCTACGAATTGATCCGGATTGGGAAATAGAACCAAACCATAGATTAGAAGGTCCAAGATAGCCTCAAAAGCTTAAAAATCCAGATCTTCCCAAAACAAACGAGCCTTTTCCAACAAAAACTTGGCTAAGAAACCCTTAACTCTACTCCTTGTTTCCCAATTTGCCACAATGTCAGATCTCTTCAAATGCAAGGCTTTGGCAATAACCTCAGGCTTTGGAGTTTCCTCTAAACTGGTGAAAGGTATTTGATCAAGCACAAGAACTCCTAACAGTTGATAGAATTCTTCTAATTTTGGCACCAATTGGTAGTCGGGAAAGGTAAAGAAATGCTGCATAGGATCAAAGAATTGGAAGAGCGCACACATCATTTCTTCTTGGAAGTTTGAGGTAGCCAAGTTGAGAATTCGACCATATTTCTTGGTGAAGGGAGAATCTTCAGGAACCCTTGATGCTAACTCTTGTGTAATATCAAGCCTCTCAATGAACTTTGTTTTGATGAAGACAAATCATAATGGCAAGAAGGCAAAGATGTTGATCAAGCTAAAGCATCAATGGATAAAAGTCTTTGGTTCAAGCTCTTGGAAAATTTCATAAGGTATAATAACAATTCTTTCTATGAACTTAAGTCTTAGATGCTCAATGATCAAAAGAAGTTTTTAAACTTGTCCAAGCTTTTTCTCAAGTTTTCTAAGCAAAAAATCCATGTTTACATCTGTGCAATCGATTTATATATTGATGCAATCGATTGCATGACTTACATTTTCAGCTGTTTTGCTTCTATTTATTAGTGCAATTTATTTACATAAGAGTGCAATCGATTTCTCTCTGGTTAAAAATGCTACTGTTTTAAAGTGCAATCGATTTACATGTTTGTGCAATCGATTGCTCACTGAAAATATTTGAAATTTCTGGCCGTTAGAACCCGTGCAATTGATTTGCATCAAGGGTGCAATCGATTTCTCACTGAACATTTTTGAAAACTAGCAGCTTTGAACATACCTTTTCATAACACCATTTCATGGAATCTTTTCACTTAATCTTGGAAATTGTTCATGATTAATCTACATAAACTTATTCTGTTTCAAAGAGGCGCTATGAACATATAAATACTGATATTTCAAAATAAAAAACAACCATAATCCAATCAATATTTTTATGAATTTTCAAATATTCAACTCAAGTCTTTTTCACTTTCATTCAAAAAGTTTTCTGCATATTTTCATATCTTGTATAACAGAAAAATTTGAGCAATCTAAGTATTGAGTCATTGTATATCATTGTTATTAGAAGAGAAGATCAAGTTTTTGATAAAATCACTCAAAGTGATTATTGCTCTACAAACTCACTCAATCAAAATATTGATGTACACTGTCTTATTTTTCAGGATTGTTGGAAATAAGATTAGTGGTTTTTGTTTTCCAAGATTGTTGGAAACAAGTAAGGTCACCTTGAGAGGATTGTTCTCATTGTTGACATAGTGAAAATCCAAGAGGATTGTTCTTGGTCCAAGAGGATTGTTCTTGGTTTTGGTAGTTCTTGTTTAAGTTTGCAAACTATAAGGAAATCTCTTTCATGTTGAAAGGGTATTAGAGTACTCTTGGATTGTGATCGGAACCAGGATATATTGCTTGTGTCTCTTTATTTTTATGCACTTTAATCATTCATAAACTCACCATAAACCAGAAAAATAATATCCATCATCACTAAAACCAGAAAAATTTTAAAGTACCTAATTTACCCTCCCTCTTAGACGCACTTCGTACTTACAATTGGTATCAGAGCAGGTTATAGGTAACCTGTTCCTAGAGATCCAATATGGCTTCTATAAATCAAAATCCTGTTTTTAGAGATGGTGGTAGTAACAACAAGCCTCCTCTATTCTGTGGTGAATATTTTGACTTCTGGAAAATACGCATGAAGGCACATCTAGAAGCACAAGGAGAATAAATATGGGATACCGTCGAAAATGGTCCATTTATTCCTATAACGGTGATCAACGGTGCTGATTCATTAAAGCCTAAAACTACATGGGATGAAGATGATAAGAAAAAGGTCCTCTATGATAAAAAGGCAATCAACCTTCTCCAAGGTGCACTTAGCATGGATGAATTCTTCCATTTCTCTGCACGCAAAATGACAAAATAAATATGGGATACATTGGTACAAACTCATGAAGGAATTATTGAAGTTAAACAATCAAGATTAAATACTTTAAGTCAAGAATACGAGTTATTTCAAATGAAGCCCGAAGAATCCATCCTTGACTTGTAGAAAAGATTCGTGCACTTGACAAATCATTTAAGTGCTCTTGGTAAGACTTTAACTAATGATGAACTAAATATGAAGGTGCTTAGATCTTTAACTAGGGAATGTCAACCAAACGTAACGGCAATTTCTGAAAAGAAAAGTCTTTCTACAATGACGTCCGTAATGTTGTTCGGAAAACTTCAAGAATATGAAATATAACTCGGAAGACTCGAAAAGCATGAAAACCAAGAGAAGAAATCCAAGAATATTTATTTAAAGATTGATTCCAAGGAAGTTGAAAAGGAAGACAATCCGGAAGGAGATGAAAATTTCATGCTTCTTGTTAAAAGGCTAGGTAAGTTCTTTGGTAGAAATGATAAATCCTTTTTCTCATGAAAAAAGAAATAAACAATTCAAGAAAAAGGAAGCTTCCACATCAACACAAGAAGTCACATGTTATGAATGTGGTAAGCAAGGTCATATAAAGCCAGATTATCCGAAACTCTCCAACAAAGGTGGCTACAAAGGCAAAAAGGAATTTAAGAACAAAAATGCCTATGTTGCATGGGAGGTTAATGAGATAAGTTCTTCGTTTGATTATGATAGTGATGAAAGTGCAAATCTAGCTTTGATGGCCTCACACCATTCCGATAGTGAAGATGACGAGGTTAATAATGAATTTTCTCTTTTTGATAATGATGTACAAGGTGCTATAGATGAACTATTAAATGAATGTAAAATTCTGTACAAAACTATTTCATCTCAAAAGAAACAAATTTCATCTTTATAAGCAAAATGTGAGTCTATGGAAAAAGATCTCAAAGATGAAAAACAAAAATTTAGTGAGCAAAAGCAGAATTTTGTATGCAAAAATTGTGAATCACTCTCTTTCCAAATTGTCCAATTAAAAAGAGTTATTGATAGATATGAAAAAGGTCAAATTGGATTGGAAGGTGTTTTTTGTACCCCAAAATTTTCCCTCCCACTTTACTCAACAAATTTTAATTGAGGTCCCCAAGTTGCTCAAGGAAGTCCAAGAGTTGACCAGACAAACTCTCTCCTAAGGCAGTATACCTCAAATTAGGGTTTCCTTTTTCATCAAGATATGTGAACTAAAAAGGAATCAAATTCTTCCCAAGGTCCTAATATTTTCCCAAGATCATCCATGTCAAGTTTCATGCCTTGTACAAAAAGTTTGCTCAGTCAGCTGCTCAGATGCTTGAGAATCGACTATACTAGGTCAAAAGTCAACTGTGGCCCACATACAGTCAAACCTCAATATTTTTGGTCAACATCATCATTTTGAAGTGTTATACATCATTTGATCAAGGTTTTATCATGATTCCTAAAGGAATGCTCCAAATTCATCAAAACCCAAAAGTTGCTAAATTAGGGTTTTGTAGGAAAAGTCAACCCAACTTTGACCAAACATAACTTCTTCATACTTTATCAAACAATTTCCATCCAAATCTCATTTTGAAGAGGATGAAATTACCTACAATTAATATTCATCTCACAAGTTCAAAATATGCACTCATAAAAAGATATGAATTTTGACATTATGGGTCATTTTGAAAAGTCAACAAAAACACCTTTTGGCTCAAAGCTTCATACATGAACATGGAAGAATCAATTGAGATGAGACCAAAAGGGTTGCTTATGGGACATTCTAAGATTTCTAAAAAGTCAAAGAACACCTCTCTAGGGTTAAAATTGGAGGAGATATTCCTTGTCAAAGTTGACCTTTTTTGCAAAATTGCTAAAAGTTAAATGGGCTTAAAATTGCATTTTTTTGACAAATGGGCCTAACTTTTTATGCTTTCACCTCACTTACAATATGATCCACGACCCAAATATCCAACCTCATGTTATTTGATTCACTTTTCAATTTATTTTGATTTTTTGTTAATTAAAATTTCAATTAAATCAAATAATTGATGAATAATGAAAAAGATATGTTGTGATCTGATTTTTGGACAGGATTTCAATCAAATAATGCAAGGATATCATGATCAATTCGAATCAAGGCTGATTGGTACAAGAAAGGCATAAATTGGCTCAATATAGCAAATTTACATATGCCATGAAAATCAAATCAAGTCTTCAAAACTTTCAAAGATGTGATCTGTTTTTACAACCCTAATTCACTCTATGATATATATTGAACATATCCAAGGAAAGAACAAGGGGGGAGAGTCGTGAAAAGAGGCAGAACAAAACTGCAAAATTTCAAAGAAAAGTGTGAGATCAAAATCCACTCTAGAGCCATCCTCACGAAGATTCAAAGATTCTAATCCATCCCTGGACATCTCAGGAAGCTAACAACATCATTTTCTAGCCTCAAAGCATCCAGAAATCGCCCCTAGAGATATCACGGTTTGCATTTTTTTAAAGTTTGAATCCATTGATTTACGCATCATAAATCTATTTTAATCACATATCCATATTTATTGTCATGCTTACAACATTTTTGAATGCTTTGATTTGAGTTTCTGCACAGGAATCGCGTAGTGCCATTACTAGGGTTTACGAGTTTGTTTTAGGGGTTTTCAATGCAGGAACAATTGGCTCTCATATTGGGTACCATGATGATCAGGGCTTCAAACCCAATTGATTCATGGTCACTAATTGAATTTATATTGCGTGTACATGATTTTTGAGATGGACAGGGTTATAGCCATGAACAATCGCCCGTAGGTAAAAGTATTTTACCTAAAGCAATGGTCCAAGAAAGAAGACGTTGGCGTGTCAAGCAACCATTGGGGCATTTGAAAATTCGCGCATGTTCTGAGCATGGCAATTGATTTGGCTTTTGATTTATTGTTTTTATTATGTTAACAATTAACTAGTGCAACACAGTTGGTAGGATGAGGGGGCCTATGAGGTACACGTCCTGGGTTGGATCCCAGGCGTATACTTTTGTATTTTTCTTCTAATTTCATTATAGATCCAATGCAATGTATCATCCCACGCCTATCATGCACCATCAACGCCCATCCACTAGATGTCCAGCTGGCGAAATCTCATGCTTCTCCCTTGAAGGCCCATGGTACACATGCAAGGTCAATGCTTCACCAGATTCAAAGGTTGACCAGGCCTGGAGGCTTAATGGGCCAAGGATTTCAGTTCAACACCCCCCAGAATTGCTAACAGCAGGCCCATTTGGTTATTTTATTTATTTTCTTTAATTTCTTTTCTTTATTTTTTTTATTAATACAAAAATTATTATTTTTTAAAAATTAACCAATCAAAAATCATAAAAAATGATTTATTTTCTTAATAAATATTTTTTTAAATTAATTGGTTTATTTAATTTAGGGTAACTTTAACTTATTTTTACAATTAAAATCAATTAGAAAATTAGGTAAATTCTTGATTTAATTATTTTCTTTTTTTCAAGCAAAAACACAAAAAATAGGTTAACTTAATTATTTTTCTTAATTAAAGTTTATTAGTAATTAGGTTCTTTTTTTGTTCAATTATTCCTTATTTTCTTAAATAACAAAAAATGACAAAAAATGACTTTTCTTTAATCAATTGTGTGATCGGTGGATCTGGAACTGACTGTTTAACGCTGGTTCGCGAAATGTCGCGGAAGCAAGAGTCGCCACCGTCTTTTATTTTCTCCAAATGGAAAGGACAAAAGCACAGAAAAATTCCTTATAGAGATTGCTCTCGGTTCGGGAGGTAGGTTATAGAAAGGGAAGGTGTTAGCACCCTTTCTATCCATGGTTATCCATGGGCTCTTAGATACTTGCTCATTGTGTTTTCAAAAATGATTTATTTGCTTTTCAACTGTGGGTTTTAAAAAGTTTCTTTGAAAATTTCAGTTCGACTCTTGTATCGGTCCTCAAGAGTGTTTGAAAAGTTGCTTTCGAAAGCTTTTTGAAAATGTGTCGGTGCGAAAAGTATTTTTGATTTGTTTTTGAAATTAGAGCAAGTATCTACGAGAACCTACCTACCCTAAGGAATTCGTCTGTGTAAATGTCCTTAAAAGTAGTGCCATCCCACCATTGAGAGGTAGGTAGCACCACCGTTGGAGGTGTTCGGGTCAATTCGAGGGTCGGGACATGGTGATCACCAGAGCAATAGGAAGACACCTTAGAAGCTACCCTCATGCCAGGTTCCCGGATCATGAGGACTTACTAAGACATCCTCTACTCGACGATCACCTTTCGAGGCAAGGCAACAGTGAGGCGTACCCTAGGGGTGGTGTGTGCGATTCGTGTGTCGTTTTCAGATATTTTGTCTTTTGTCATGTCATGGGTGATCTAGCGTTTGTTTTTATTTTTGTCCATTCATTCTTGCATGCCTCGATTAACAGTTAAAATATTTGCGGGAAAAGTAAATTCTAAGCTATTACAAACGGCGCGGGTCCACATCGCCAAAATTAACCAGGACCCGATTTGACAGAAAAATAAAGAAATTAAAAGTGCGAGAAGTAATTTACATGGCTTCGGGAGAGATACATAAGTATTATAATGAAATAAAATAAATACGCGAATTAATGAGAATTAAATGGAACGAGGGTGTTGGACCCTTTTGCAAAATTGATGATGAATTAAGTAATTAAAAAAAGAAGGCAAGAATTTGTTTTTTTTGGTATTTTTATGTATTTTAAGATTTAATAGAAAAAATTAATTGCAATTAAACGCTAACCCTAATTCTATTTTATTTTAATTTATTAAGAAAACATTAGAATTTAACCTAAATTAAACCTAATTTTTATATACAAATTTAATTATAAAAATAAATAAAATAAATGATATTATTATAAAAAAGAAAAATTAAAACGGAATAAAAACATTAATTAAACCTAATTCTATGTTTTTTACATTTTTATTAAAAGAATTAAAATTGCAAACCTAATTTAAAACTACATTCAATTACATGCAAATTTATTTAAGAAAATACTAAAATTATTTATTGTATTTTTTATCTTTTCTGATTTTTTATGTTTTATGTTTTTTTTGTTGTAAAAATAATTAATTAATTAAACAAACAATTAAAATACAAATAAAACAAT